>JAZKJV010008829.1:0-723010 GCA_037367405.1 Ottelia alismoides | reverse complement strand
TGGATTGGTTTGTTCCTTGCTTTTATCCCATTTTCGCTAATTTTTCTAGCTCATCTCAGATCTCATCTGTCTCCGATTTCTTTAGCAATGTTCTTTGCCCGATGAGCACCTTTCACACGAATTAATGCTCGACCATGGTCAACCATAGATTTCCTCAAAAACCCTAGGCGAAGATCCCTTCAGAGGTAATTTGTATATATATATTCTCCTTCACCTCTTTTCGAATGTTCAATCCCATTTGGCCGACCTTTTCCCCAAAAATCTCCCTCCTGAGCATGTCCTTCATGACAGGAAGCGGAACTCAGTGATTTTCAGCGTGGAGAAGGGTGGCAGAGGAGGTTCACCAGCACCGGAGACCCCTCTCCAGGTGGTTTTGCTTCCAAATCTTCTAAGTCCTATGAGCCTCTATTTTTCTGTTCTTTCGATTCCTAGCAGCAGTAGTAGTGTAGTCTTGTATTTTATTCATTTTGATTTGCCTAAAATTCAAAAATTGTAGTTCATCATAGCTCTAGGCTTTGACCTTTGTTCGCATGTTCCCAGCTTTTCACGCCGCCCTTATCACCCCCACATCTTCGCTTCATCATCTTCTCTCACCCCGACCCATCAGCCAACCTAGATCTTGCACAGATATGGTAATTAGGTCTTCCTTTTCATCCAACCACCAGGGACCACCACTACACTCCCTCCTCGCTCATTTTTACCTAAGGAAAGCCCAAGAGTACTCCAGTTTTTCCCTTGAGCTAATCGTGCATGTACTGGGAGCTGAGAAGCTCATCTGCGGTCAATTTTAGCCAGCACGTGGTATTTTAGGTGCTAGAACTTCCATGAGCTCCCAGGTTCCCACCAATGGGACCTGGATCCTCCTGAGCACCTTGACAGCTGCGGAGGAGCATCAGATCTGTTTTGGACCATATGGGAGCTCTCTAGGTAATCGGAGCAAGGAGATAGAGAAGATCGAAGAATCCCATGCCTACGCTTCATCCTTGTTTTTCCAGGGCCTTTTACAGTCGTCCGATCATTAAGAGGCTCAAGGTGGTGCAGCTACCGTCTAATCAGGCGCCCAAGGACCATCAGATATGGGCTAAGATCTAATCTCAGCCCCTCATCCACTAAGCATTATCAACTATTGCGAAAGTGCCACATGTTTAAGTGAATCCATATATGTCGTCCACCAACACGCATGTTGGGGGTATTTGCACTATATACCCCTACCCTTTTGTATTTATTGTTCTTTAAAATTTCATCTACTATTATAATTTTTTTTGTAATATTTGCATATTGGACCTCAAACATCTATTATTTGCACTTTAGTCCAAAGCCACATCATCTCATGTGCCTATGCGCATGAGGGGGCATGTATTTGCTTGGAACCCCTCCGGATTGTGTATTATTATTTGTTACAAAATATTTTAGATAAATTGCATACTTGACCTTATGTTTATTTTATTTGCATTTATACCCTATGAGACGTGTATTATATTTTATTATGTGAATATTGCATATATGCCCTTGGATTTTATTATAGTGGTATTAGATGCTCTAAAACTTCTTAAAATTGCAACTAGGTCCTTATATTGTAGATTTAATTTTGTTTTTGTGTTGTAATTATTAAAAATATCATTTTACATCTAAAAATTAAAAAAAATTTATCTTAATAACCCTATTTTATCACATATATCTTTCTACGAGGAAATTAAAATTATTTTTCTACTTATAAAAATTCAAAATTTTGAAAAAAATCCAAAAAAATCATGTACGTTTATTTTGATATATTACATCATTTTTTAAGTATTTTTGTAAAATATTAATTAGAACTCTTAAAAATTGAAAACACGGACAAGCTTATAAAAATTCTGTAAAATCAAAGAAAAATCACAAAAATATATTTTAACTCTTTGAATTTTCTTTATATTGTCTGGCATCTAGGAAAATTGATTTTGGACTCAATCCAATTTGATAGATATTTATTATGCCCAATTCAAGGTCCTAACTTTTTTGTTTTGTTTATTTTATGTATTTCCTTATTTAAAAATCCATAAAAACTCTCAAAAAATCTAAAATTCACCAAAAAATATAGAAAAGAAATATAAAAACCAAAAAATATTTTATTTCTAAAATTTTAAATTTATTTTCTAAATTTTAAATCTGAAAACACTTCTTTTATTTTTATTATCTATATTGCATATTTATTATCTATATTAATTGATATTTTATTTCCAAAATTAAAAATTAGAATTTTTGTAGAAGTATAAAACATAAAAAATATACATATAATTTAAAACACAAAATATTTAAAAACTAAACAAATACAAAAATCCCTAAGTAGTTTATTCACCTTTGCTCCACCTTGTATGCTCTCGGCGATGAGTCATCATTCTAACTCTTTAGATATTATCTCAGCACGAGTCTTTGTGATCTAACCATTAGATCAATAGTTGTATGATTATCAAGATGTCCATAGCACATAATCCTAATTGTACGAAAGGACCTTAGAAAATGCATTCGATCTTTAATCTCAGATAATGAATGAAAACAATAACTTTTATTGATATATAATGATTATAATAACATTCATTGTAGAAATGGTTCGCAATGGCTCACATGTCTAACACATAGTTCACATGTGTTTAAGCTTTAGACAAAAATATGGGAACTGCATAAATATGTGGGGCATGGTGTATAAATGCTCAACGAAGAACGGTGTATACTTGACAAAGTATTTTGTTAACATATCTGCTTTCTCCTCAGTTGGACATTATGAACAAAATAAAACACACCAACATACTGTAGCATGAAAATTTGAGGGAGTGCTTTTCAATGGCGGACGAAGTTAGCGTTCAAATCTGAACAATCCTACCAACGATTGTGCATACGAATGCTTAATTTTGAAAAAAAACTAGTTAACATTCAAAATCAAATTACAAAGAGTTGTCATACATTGATCCAAACAACAAACAGTGATGACGCTATAGCATACACCAACGTCTACTTATTATTAACCTTTGCTCAGCAATGAGGCATAACACCGGAGAATAAATTATCCAACACCTTACGGTATGCCACAAGGATCCTATGACTCTACCGATATATAAACTAAAAGGACCGATAGCAATGCGGAGGGATTGAACTTCATTACCATCCTTTAGATATTCCCCAAGATTTTCTTTTGCGTTTGGAAATTAGCGTTTGGAAATTATGCCTTTAATGTTCCGATCGCGGAGAGAACGTGTGTACGGGGATGACTTTGATCTCCCCTAAGCAATGCCAGTCGTAGATCCTTGATCGGACCATCTTCTCCGGTGACAAGGATGACCCTTTGGCAAAGATTCCGACTATGGCGAGGGGAGAAAGGGTGGGCAGCTGGAGCTTGAGTGAGCAATCCACGTCTCTCGTATTTTTAGGAATTTGGTGAAATTCATATACGGCGGATATGTATATGGATCCCAACCTCCCAACTTTAAATATTGATATGTTGAAGTAGGAGAATAGGAATTCGATATTTGTATTCTCGTTGGGAAGGTAGTGGTGAACTCTACGAAATGGTTCGCCATTTGTATTTTTTGGATGTTCAAAATTCTCTATTTTTTTAAAAAAAGAAAATATTACCTCATGCATTTATTTATCAAACTGTGATTTAGTTTGCGTGGTGTACTTGATAGTTTGTTTTTTTGTACTATTTTTGTATTATGCCTTTTGATTTTCATGTATAGGATAAAAAAAAGAATTAAGTTGTAAGGATTTAGACTAAATTTTATAAAATGTTATATATACATATACATACATACATACATACATACATACATACATATATATATATATATATATATATATATATATATATATATATATATATAGGGTGCACTTGCATTGAGGTGGCACCTTTCCTTAATTATGGAAAGGTGTCATTTTAGACAGTTGGATGATGAGTGTACGAGTGAGATTGAAACCAGTAGGTGGTTTTCGTTCCAACTAACATTCCTAATATGAGGGTGAATTAAAATAGTGCTAATTTAGTAAAATACACGTCATTGATCATTTTATATTTAGGTATACACCGAATGATGTATAGACTTTTCAGAAATATCTGATGGAATAAAGGTCGGTGTTTTGAAATAACTGTTATCAATTTACCAACGATTGAAATATTTTACAATTCTATGTTATAAAATATAAAAGAATAACTACTGTTATCGACAAAAAAGCCCAGATCCGATGAAAATTTGTAATTTTTTGTGCACATGTGTTTCCTAAAATATAGGGTGCTTTGATCGGATGCTAATTAATTGATGTACATGTGGAAGACATTACTAAAATGATGGGATTATTGTTACAACTATATTTCCTAATATATTAAATGGGGTAAATGGTAAACATGCTAAAATATGTTACATGTCATATGCATATTAATTTTAGGGTATTAAACTGCAACATTTTTGGTGACTTAGTAATAGTTGTAAACTACTGTACTTTTTTGTAAATTTCGTAGTCTTTTTGTAAACCACATTTGATTTATTTTCAAAAATTGTGTAGTCTCTTTTGAGAACATTATGTGGGATTAATGTTTATAAACTATGACATTGTTTTGTAAACTTTGTTATCTCTTTTGTAAAATACATGGGATTTTTGTAAAGTAGATTATTATTATTAATGCACAAATTATTTTATATGTCCATCCAACGTATTTCTCATATCTTGGGTCAATCGAAATTTGTCATCAATTGTAAAGTTTGTGTAGATTTTGTAAAATCCACGCTCTCATTGAAACAATTATGATAATCTGCAAAACAAAAAGTCAATCATTAGTTTATAATTTATTCCAAAAAAGGATAACATGTAAAAATATATACAGAGGTATAAATCAATTAATCAAAATATAAATTTTATAATCAATTATGTAAATTAATAGATCAAAAGATAAAATATAACCCTCGTATTTTGACATTTACATGCAATTGAACATGTAAACTCCATCCCTTTAATATTTAATCCACACTCGATGTATTGAACTCAATATACAATATCAATTCTTTCTTTTAGGTAACATTTTCATTCTCATTATACATAATTAAATATGTAAACAAAAATCAAAAGAAAAAAAATGAAAAGTTTATTGAACTCGAAAGACCGGGGAACCCAAACTACAAAAGATTGAATATTCTAGAAAATATGATTGAACTCAAAAGAACGAAAAGTGCATGAATATTTCAGAAAATATGATTGAATAAAAGATCGCGTTTTGAAATACTTATTATCAATTTACAAAAGATTGATATATTTTTACAATATTATCTTATAAATTACAAAATCGTAATCACTGGTATTCGAAAAGAACACTAAATCATAACCACTAGTGAATCAGGAACACTGATTCAAAAAAAGCAAATGAGAAACTTTGAAGAATGAATTGAGATGTAATCAAAATAGAAAGAAAAATTAAAATCCAAATAAAAATAAAAGCAATCTAAAATAGTCTGAAACTTGATGAATAGATGAATAAAAAAGAATAAGATAAAATTACTAATAACACACATCATCCTCCGCACGCAAGGCACCATGCATCGTCGTCGTCGTTGCCATCCATCTCCAAATACAGCCACCACCGACGATTGACAAAGAAGAGATGGGGGAGAAGACACTCGTTGACTTTTTTTTGGAAATTCGAGTAATTGAGAGCCAATATCGTGATGTATTCTATATTTAGAAAATTAAATTCGAGTAATTAATAAGCAGTGGGATAATGACTCATCCAAATTGAATATTCAAAAATTTTCTAAAAATAACGTTTTGAAGGTTGTTTCAAAAATGATTTTGGATTTGATTTAGTGGTTTTGTTAACCACCGTTGATGCTAATCGGAGGGCTACTAAGAGGTGTCGCACCATACACATGAAAAGGTACCACCTCAATTTAAGTTTTTCCTATATATATATATATACATATATATACATATATATAATATATGGGTAAAATGGGGCTGCCCCCTAGGAGTAGCCAACTTGGCTACTCCCACCCATATTTTTCCCTCATTTTTTTATTTCTTTGGAAAATAAAAATTTATATATTCATAACTATATCCCTCTAACATTCTATTAAAATTTCGTCAGAAACAGAGACTCCTAGGCCCTCCATCCAGACGTCATTTTTTAATGGTCGTAGGATTTTTTAAATCGATCATGTTTGGATGGAGGCCGTAGGAGTCTCTGTTTCTGACGAAATTTTAATAGAATGTTAGAGGGATATAACGATGAATTTATACATTTTTATTTTTCAAAGAAATAAAAAATGAGGGAAAATAGGGGTGGGAGTAGCCAAGTTGGCTACTCCCAGGGGGCAGCCCCATTTAACCCTATATATATATATATATAGGGAAAAGAGAGTATGCACCGGCGGGTGCAGTAACTAACTACACCCGGCCATTTTTCTTATTGGTTTTTTATTTTTTTTGAAAAAAAATTATGAATATATACTTAGTTTATTGACAAGAATATGTGTTTCAAATTTAATGAAAAACAAACACTCCTAGCATGCCCATCTAGATATGGTCACATTAAATAATTCTGAAATCTTTGAAATGTCATTGCCTTGATGGAGATGATAGAGATGTCGAATTTAGTTGAAATTGGTATGATATCATGATGATATATTGTGACGCCCCGCCCCGCAGGGAGAGCATCAGACCTAACTCCCTAGGATCCAGATACTCAGCAATAGCCACATTCATACATCATGATTAATCAGGAAAAGCAGATAATAAAATGCTCTAATGATATTTATATATTCATGGTTCCCAAAATTTTACAAATTTGTAATAGAGTCCATGATAGACTATTACTTGACTAACAACTTAAATTGTAGGAACTATAAAAGTATAACAAAAATTATTACAACTCTACTAGTGGAACTGTACCCTGAGTCTGGTACAAACTGTGGAAGCTCAAGTCACTACTGCTGCTCAACAACCTGTAAACCTGGATGGGTTTTCAAAGAAGTACGTATGAGCAAAAAGCTTTGAACAACTAAAATAGGCTAACACTACACTAAACAGAAAGTGCAGAAGAATCAAGAGATAGATGTTCATGTTCCATTATTATTCTTGTAATTGTGGCTCATTATTCCAAACCATTTAATAGATTATTATTATAATAAGTTTCATGCAATTTACTACATATACTTTACAAGTGCCGGTACTTTATTCATATGGTGAACTAACTAATTACATATTTATCTACATGCATTGTTTGGGATAATCATATACGTATATGCACATAGGTATACTACTCAAGATATCTTGCCATCATTTAGTTGTTGATTTCAAACATTAATAATCAAACTCAACAGTCACAACATGTGCACTGGAGCAACTAACACATGCCAACAACCCTCAAACAACCAACCGCAACTCCAACTTCAATCCATTTCCCCAGCTTACCTGCCATGAGGGGAATACCCGGGAACGAGTACACCGCGACCAAACAGGACCGCACCGGATACACCCTTATGACAAAGTACGAGTCTTCGACGAGCACCGTACTAGGGATGTGGACTCACCGACTGTACCCGTAGTACTACGCTCAACCGACAGAGTCGCGGAACACACCGACAGACACGCGGAACTAGAGCTGACACTCCATCTAGGACTCACCAGGACCACGAGAGTTGCACCCCACTCTCGGGTATACTAACTTCTCTAAGTATAATACATGCAAACAAACATTCGTAAGGATGTTTCAAACTTAATTTCGATTAGCCATATCTTGATAAATAATATTTCATTCTCGCTAGGAGTCACCGGGACCTCACCCATGAGCATCGCAAACATAAACAATGCTATTTATTTAATGAAAATTTGAATTTGTTGCTTAAGTACGTATCATTATAAGCACACCATCCAACTCATCTATCGCGATTATGGTCTTCCAATTACCTATCTGTGCCTAGAGGTGCATGCACAATTCCTTGCAACATCTAACTCCACCTACCCAGTCATCATGAAATCTCACACACATGATCCTAAAGCAATCAACAAAACTAACAACAACAACCGAATAGAAAAGGAAATTTAATTTCTTGGGTTGACAATCGTTTTATATAAAATGTAACTCAACTCTCACCATAAAAATTTTCGTACAAACGTTATCAGAAATAATAAGGTAATTTTTTGCTTTATAACTAGTCCACAAAGCATCCATTTAAAAATGAAGTTTTATCATGCTTTTAATTGGCGAGAAGGTCCTTCCTACAAATCGTTCAAATGTGGTAAAAAAATGCATGTTGTAAACTCTTAAGATCTGTGGATTGCCCTCAATATTAGAAAAAAAATAGTAGACCCTTAAGTTAATCTGCATTAGTATGTACAAAGAGCTCAAAGGAAATACGACTATCTCATAATTATCACCTTCATATGCATCCTTATAATCAACAAAAACAAATTGTACATATGATTTTGAATTAGAAATAATTATGGGTCTAGACTCCATGTCACTCGCACATATGCAGTGTAAAACAAAACCAAGCTAAACACTACAACCATTTACCATTATAGAACTAAGTGGACCTATATTTTGTATAAGTTAGAAAGGTGGATTATGTAGGTATAACCCATTACATTGGAGACTAAACATCAAATTTTGAGACTAATTGGATGGTTTTGTCTTAAAAAAATTAACATAAAAGTAATATACGTACCTCTGTTAATGACTTAATAAGGAATATTTATGTAACGGTAGTGCTTTCAAAATGTAATGAATGTACTCTTCTATCCATGTTGATCTTAATTGCACTAATTAATTATCACATTAAAATCTTAGTTGGATTTAAGAAAAATAACACAATACTTATTGATCCACGCATATGCAGAATGAGTCCCTTAATCTTCTTTCACAGTGGAGGTTTTAATATTAACCTCATTATTCACTTGCCAATTACACCGGTTAGAGAACAATTGTGAGAATAAATTGATACAATAACTAGTGTACGAGGAATTATTCCATGTCAATAGCATTACTATCAAGGACAATTTAAATCAAACAATACTAACGTTATATGTTTGTAGAAATAGCATTCCATCACACTGTTTGCACATAACATTTAAATATTATGTAAGATCAACGTCCCATCTTACACTATTTTATATTAAAAGAACGTTCAAGATATGGAGACTCTCCCCTTTGTATCCGATCAGAGCCCACACTCAATTATCTCAAACCCAATTCGATGATTTTTTTTATCTCATCACATACTTCTCTGACCATGATCAAAATATTATTAAAGTGAATATTGTAAAATCAAGGTGACACTGTCGTGATATAATTATTCGTGCTATAAATAAGGAAAAGATATGATAAGGAAATGTAATCATTATCCACCAACAATAGAGTGTGTAATAGAAATCATTACGCATAGGCATTCTAATGCAATTATCCTTATGCTATTTTTATGGTTATAATATATATATATAATTCGCATAGTTAACCATAATGTATCCATTCTATTTTTCATTCACACATTTTCTACCATCAGTCTTCTTTTATTTCTTAAGGAATATGAACAAACAATGATCACCACATCAAGGAAGAACCCATCCAGCAAGAGGGACTCTAAGGTCCATGGAACACATGTCCGGTGAGAAAATCACAATAAAAAGGTGGAGGGGGTCATACCTATATGAGTGTTCGATCTCGCATGTAATATCATGTCTTCGTTCTAAATGTCTCCCACGTATTTTTCCAACGATGGATACCTCTAATCACAAAAATATTTTCTTAGATCTAATCCATAAATATAATCATCAAATACAAGGATAGAGAGATGTGATCTTACATTTCTAGTGGTAGATTTGTGTAGAGGATGATGAGGGAAAGCTCCACTCCAAAATGGTGGCATTTCGCCACCTCCATGATGTTTTGATGGAGCTACAACAAGCTTGGGAGGTGGGAGATGGTATGCGGTGGCTAGGGTTTGCAAATGAGATGAGAGAACATACCAAGGGATCTTTTATATCCATAAACTCATATTGGGGCGGATCCCTTAAGTGGATCTTGCTAAAATCCCGTATAACCACATAAGAGTTGACCCCTCTCTACTAAAATGATCGTATCTCATTCATCCGATGTCTGATTTACAAAATTTCAGATGCGTTGGAATCCTAACGACGATACGCATACAATAAGCTATCTCAATCTAAAATTAGATCAAAATTGAATTTTCCATAATTTTTTAATTGAACTACCACTATTTGATCATCCTCAACTTGATTAAGTTGTGAAGCTAAAATATGGGGTTTCACATCATAACAATCTTAAAACAAGTCTCGTCCTCGAGACTTTAGAGAATAGTAACGGTTGTATTCATTATTGATTCATACCATATGTTACATCCATCCACGATATCATATCAATTATCCATCACATTGTGTAGGTCACACGTCTATTACAATCCGAAATAGACAGTCTACAAACAATGTGGTCATTAGGTTTGAAAAAAAAAAGTTTAACATCCATCTTTCTTAGCTCGGAGGCGATAATAATCTTAAAAGAACGTTTTCTATTTTTTCAAGAGATACACCCGCATCCACTCTCCTCTTATCACGGAAGTTATAACAATCTTAATAAAATATTTGTTATCACAGTCAATGACAAATATATTTAAGAGATTACAGTTGACACCTTCGATAATAAAAATCTTACAAGAGTGCTTTATATTTCTTCAAAAGATGTACATACATCTACATTCCACTTATCATGAGAGTGATAACAATCTTAATAGGACCATCGTTATCGTGGTCAATGATAACAATCTTTAAGGATTACAGTTATCATCTTCAGTGATAACACTCTTAAAGTATTCCCCTCATTATGCAGGAAGATGGATCCATATCTAGTTTCTGTTTATCACGAGAGTGATAACCATCTTGATATGACCTTTTTATCGTGATCGGTGATAACAACATTAAGAGGATTATAGTCATCACTCAGTGATAAGAATATCAAAAAAAAGTTATATCACCCTCAATGAGTACAAACAAAAGAAATTTGGTGTTATCGCATACAACGATAACAATCTTAAAAGAATCAAACCATCTCTTTCAGTCCTTAAGCTTGTCTTACGAATTAGCATGTAACTACTTAATACGAGCATCAATATCACATAACTAAGGTTTGATACTTATCAATCTTTTAACTCATTTCGATTATCATTAAAAAAAACTAAGACACTAGCATTGTCACAAATGTAACCATCAGAATCATATAATCCATATGTCATATTTTCTTTTGGACATGCCCTATATTATCAACAAATTCAAGAAGAACATAATTTATGTTCATATAGATAAAACATTGTCTAACAATTTTTTTCATTTAGAATTACAAGAACATTTAATAGTCATAAGAGTCATTACATCAATCACATGCCTTGAGTATATATTTTTTTTGTTCCTTTTCATCGACATGTTGATACACTCATACAGTGGTCTAACAATAACATTATTGACTTACTGCGGACATTTAACTTGACTATGACCCCTTTGGCCACATGTATAGCATCTTCGAGGCCTGCTACTTCTCCTTGATCCTTTAGTAGTAGAACTTGTTGTAGTCTCATTCATTGGTTCCGTGGACAAAGAATCATGATCAGTGATTTGATACGTCATCAAAACTTCTTGGTCATCATTGTTACTTTCATGTAAAAATATCCTTTTTAATTTCTTATCGTGATGTAAGTCTTCCATGCGGGATATCACTTCTACTATTTCGCGGATAGTCGATGGCCGACAAGAAGAGAGTCTATGTTGAATATCGAGACGAAGTCCACATCAAAATTTTAGGACTCGTTCATCTTCACACATTTCAAGCATGGGTAAATGACGTGCTAACTCATCAAATTTGATATGATATTCTCTAGCTGACATCGATCCTTGTTTTAGCTCATCCAATTCTTTTCTTTTTCTCCTAACCTAGAAATCAGGAAAAAAATGTTCTCTAAATGACACCACAAAATTGTTCCAAGTCAAGGGATGTGGTAAATGTCGCGATAAAGCACTCCACCACCTCTTCGCTTGCCCGCTTAAGGAGTATTCAGCAAATGGCACCCAACAGTCTTCGGATGCTTGAATAATCTTGAGAACCTTCTCAATCTTTTCTAACCAAACATCAGCATCCTCCGGAGTAGTATCTCCTACAAACTCTAGTACTTGACTCTTGCAATAACTAGCAAAGATTTTCTGATGTTTCTGAAAAATATCCTCAGTAGATGGAGGGGGAAGTGGAACTTTAGTACCACCATTGATCTGAAGGGTACGAATGGATTCTTCAAATCCATGAAGTCTTTGCTCTACGGTCTTTAGTCTCTTGTCTATATTTTGGAGCATGCCCATCATCATTGCCAACTGCCTAGCAATCTCAGTATTCAAAAGTGACATGATTCTGCATGAATCAATTACACTCATAAGTCTCTAGATATCCAAGTCTTCATATATTAGGACTCTTATATGGGAACCATTCCCGTTGGACTAAACATCATAGTCAGAGGACCCTGATGTATTCCATACATTCCGAATACCGTTAATAATCATAAGTATAAATGTTGGCTAATGGAGTATCCTTGCCCTGATACCATCTGTGACGCCCCGCCCCGCCCCGCAGGGAGAGCATCAGACCTAACTTCATAGGATCCAGATACTCAACAATAGCCACATTCATACATCATGGTTAATCAGGAAAAACAGATAATAAAATGCTCTAATGACATTTATATATTCATGGTTCCCAAAATTTTACAAATTTGCAATAGAGTCCATGATAGACTATTACATGACTAACAACTTAAGCTGTAGGAATTATAAAAGTATAACAAAACTTATTACAACTCTACTAGTGGAACTGTACCCTGAGTCTGGTATAAACTGCGGAATCTCAAGTCACTACTACTGCTCAACAACCTGTAAACCTGGATGGGTTTCCAAAGAAGTACGTGTGAATAAAAAGCTCTGAACAGCTAAAATAGGCTAACACTATGATGAATACTCATTCATCACTCTTTATTCTTATATTTTAGCTACAAAAATCTTTGCAAATGCATGTATATATTTGTAAATATAAATATTTACCAAAAGCATGCATGGTGTAAAAAGTAATAATTAGCATGTTTTTGTGCAAAAATAAAAGAATAAAGATCAAAAATTAAAAGAGGAAATATTTAGAATAAATATTGAGCAACCTAACCCAAGGGAGGGCTCAGCATGGGCCTGGTCGCATAAAAGCCAAAGTAGAGGGAGATAGGGGCTCATGTATGTAAATATATTTGTAAATATAATAAAAATATTTTCCTCTAAAAATAGAATAAAATGGCTTGTATATATTATATATATGTGTAAATATAAAAATCAAAACAAAAATAGAAAAATTAAAAAGAAAATAAAAATAGTCACTTTTGTATATATTCATCATGTACATACAACCACACCTATATTTATTTCACCTTGTACATAAATAAAATTAATTTTTATAAAATTTGTATATATTCTACTTTTTATGTTGTAAATAAATAAAATAAAAACCATTAAAACAAAAACAAAATAAAAAGAGCAAAATTAAAAACCCAAAAATACATTGTAAATATACCATGTATATATATGTACACATGTATTTATTTCACCCTTGTATATAAATAGTAAAAATAAAATAAAAATATCTTTTTATTCCTAATTGTATGATATAATAAATAAAATTTAAAATAGGAATAAAAATGCACAAAAATAACAAATTAAAAATCAAAAATTAAAAAGGCATATTGTGTAAATACCTATATATAACATAAAGTATAAATACCTTATTTTTATTTTGAAAAATTAATTAAAAATCACCAAAAACAAGAAAAAATTAAAACAAAAATATTTCATGTTTTGAGTTTTTAATAAATCGGCCATTTACTATTTTTAATTGATTTTCCAAATCATTTCCATATGGCTGCTCCCCATTGGTCCACGGGGATGTTGACCGCCCGGTCAACTCCCCCCTGTGGACCACTTCCCACGGATCCGTTCCGCGGACCCGTCTTCTCCCATTTACCCCTGCCTAACCCGATCACTTCTCACCTAAACCCCGGGTCCGTTTCGTTCCTGATAGATCCGACACCCTCGTCGGGGTGCCCGCCTCGGGGTCCGCGCTCCGAGCTGCCCTACCCGATCACTTCTAGCCGGACCCCTGGATGAATAAAAGCCGAGCTCCGCCTCCATTTTCCACATCTTTGGCTCATTCGCCTTCCACCCAGTGACCTCCAGTGCCTTCGCGAGAGTGACAGCTCACTCCGGGCGTTGTTGCAGCGAGGAGGAGATGTCTCGACCATCGATCCGGCGAGCTTGCGTCGCCATGCTTTGCCTGAAGCAGGAGCTCGAGCCTCGGGCCACGACGACCCGTGAGGCAAGGACTAGAGCACCAGCAGCTCATCCCCAGTCGACTCGACCACCTAGGTAGCCCTATTTCCCTTTCATGTTCTTTAATTTTTAGTTTCGCCCAAATCTCGCCGTCGCCGACCATCATCGATTCTGGCCATCTCCGCTTTCCATTTGATCATCGCACCGCACCATCACACTCGCCTTCTTCCCGTGCACCTTCTCCGCCCTTCCATTCAACCCAGCTCGCACAGGAGCTGGGGTTCGAACTCCTTCGCCGTCGCATCATCGGAGTTCGCCTGCACCACCGCACCGTCCACCTTCACCACCACTAACGGGGTCGAGGCAGTTTGCCCTCGACCCAGGAGCTCTTTGGTTATGTTTTGTAGGTCAATCGAGGGCTGTCTGAGGCCCTCCTACTTGAGCACAGGAGCTTCTCCTCCGCCGGAGTCGATAAAGCTCTCCGGAGCTTCGTTGATTCATCGGAGGCATTCTACAGACGTGGGGAGCCAAGCCGAAGCTTCTCCGATCATCAGCATCCCCCACGAAGGCCCGGAGCACGCGTACTGGGCCGGCGAAGTTCGCCGGCCACCTGTTCCTCCAGGACCTTCAGGCACCGTTCGATCAGCCTCGTAGCTCCAGAATAGATTTCGGCCATCCATCTGAGGAGCGTCGCCTTCGTTAGATCTGGAGGAGGACTGATCTGGACCGCACGATCGGAGGAAGAGGCACCCGTGATTAAGAGCCGTCAGATCTCCACGTGTCGCCTTCTCCTTCGTCGATCACCTGAGGGTTTAGCCACATCGTACGCGGATCGTTCGATCAGCTACGTGGCACGCGTCCAGCCCTCGAGATTTAATAAGGGGTATTTGCTCTTAGGCCCCTTTAGCTTTCGCATTTATTTTCTAGTCCTGTAAATACGTAGTTCAGTTCTTTTATTTTTGTAAATTTTGCACGAAGGACCCTACTGTTTATCAGATTTGCATTTATATCCCTGTTTGCTATGGACACGTGCATCGACACGTGGTATTTGGTGTATTTGCAATATTGGCCCTGCGTTTTTCGCTTGTTATGCTTTGTATTTTTATTAATAGGAATGACAATTAGGTCCCCCCAGGCCTGAGTCACGTGTATCGTGCGTGGCCCGGGGGACATTTTGCATTCCTTACCCTACACGTTTCAGGCCTGTTATCCAAGGGGCCCAGGGATTTATTATAATTGCAGTTAAGTCCCTATGCACTGTGGCTTGATTTTTATTTTTAATAAAATATCAAATTCACTCCAAATTCAATGAAAATTGGACACATGGCTCCTGCCATGTTGTAAAATTTTCTAGAATTTTTGGAGACATTTTTGCTTTTATTTGATATTTTTAAAAATTCAAAAACAACCTTTTTCTTTACTGTTTGATTTAAAAATTCACAAAAAATATTAAAACTCATCTCAAAATTACAAAAAATTAGCTACTGTTTAGTTTGTCTTGCTTGATTTTCTGACCATATTTGGTCATTTTTCATTATATAAAACTCATAAAAATTGAAAAACACCTAAAAACCTATAAAAATTATAATAATTAATCAAAAAACCCAAAAATAATAATTCCAGTGGCCAAATTTTCTTTGTAGTTTTTACTATACAGGAAAATTACCTCCAGGCTTTTTGGGTATTTTTAGATATTTTATCTAAGTCCCCAAGCTTGGCTGGACATTTTTGTTATCTTTTTGCACTGTTTTATTTTTAGAAAATTAAATAAAAATTAGAAAAATATCAAAAATTACCCAAAAACAGTAAAAAACATAAAATACATAAAACATTTTTATTTGAATTTTTGGTTGATTTTTGAGTGCTTTAATAATTGTTTGCATTTGGCTTATTCACTTGTTTTCTTATTTTCTTAATTGATTAAAAATCAAATATATATATATATATATTAAAAACCCACCAAAAATACCTTTTCTTTTATTTTATCTTATTTTTGACTACTTCGTAGGCCGCAAGGCCATCACGTGCTCCTTGTCTTCGACCCTGGTCGCTATACCAGGTTAATATAATAGCAGGACCGCTAGTTGATTTTGATTGATTTTATTCGATTTTGGTGGTCTCTTTTTCTTGATTGATCACCCGAGTGATTGAGGTCGCAACGACCGCTTGAGACATACCTGATTTACCTCGCTCGCTCAGTTCTTTTGGTCATCAGAATGGCGCCGTTGCTGGGGAGCACGACTTAGTAGTTTTATTTTTTATTTTTATTTTCATTTTCTTTTTCGCAGCTTTCCGCGGCTTTTTCTGAGTTTGCGGCTTTTCACAGCTTTTTGTTTTTTCTTTTACTTTTGTTTTATTTTCTTTTATTTGATTTTCTTTTCTTGTTGTTTTGTTTGATTTTTGCTTGTTTATTTTATTTGGCATTTTTACACATATACCCTTGATTTTATTTCCTGTTCATATTTGATTATATTATTCTTGGTTCGACACTTTGTTTCTTTCTTGCGAGGGTCCGAGGACCGAGGCGGCAGCTTTCGAGAAGCCGGCGCAACTGCGAGATTCGGAGGCGGCTCCCTTCTGCACGGAGCCGCAGGAGAGCGCGAGAGAGAGGCTGAGTGGGCGAGGAGTAGAGTAGATTTTTATTTTTATTCATTAGATTATTGTAATAATACAGGGACAAACTCTTGAGCTTGGACTTGATTAGAGAGTCTGTTTCGCCGAGCACTGGTGTGCTCGGGGGACCCTTAGGATTTTTCGCGGCTTTTCGCGGTTTTGTTTTTCTTAGCTGCCTTTTACAGTTTTACGCGATTTTTCTCGAGTCCCTAGATTTAGGATTTTCTGCTTGACTGTGCCGTAATTAGTAGGATCCACACACTTAATTGATTTCCTGTTCCTATAGAGCGTAAATTGGACCTACTAATAAATCATTAATAAAAATAACTGACTCACTCCCTTCGTAGCCTACGTGCCGTAGCCTACCCTGCCAAGCGCTGCTCCTGAACCCGATGTGTCGGGAGGAGGAGGGGTAGACCGAGATCGGACCCTTGGGCTTGAAGGATCGGTGACCAGTTAGACGATTCTTCGAGTAGAAATTGCCTGCTTAGGACTCAGTTTTCACCACTGCACCATATAGGTAGTTTCTTTCTTATCTTTCAATTCTGCGCGGATCACTTTGCATGTAGAGTGCTGGAGACAGGTACGCATTTCTATCTTTGCATGCATCATTGATTTCATCGCGCATCAGCTTTTTTGTCTTCTCCCCATGTTTTTGACTTAAATAATCAGGAGAACCGAAAAATTTGTTAGGCCTTTTGTTTTTATAAAAAATATATTAAAAAGAAAAACAATAAAATTGGGACTTTTTAAGCTATTGACCCTAAAAGACACTTGATCTAAAAATTTGTCTTGGGGAGAGCAACCCCCTCATTGGTTGGTTTGATTGTGCGAGAGAGTGACCCGTACACTTGGTAGAGCCCACCGGTACCTTTCTCGACTGATTAATGACTCTTTAGTGCGGGACAGTCGGTTGGGGATAGTATCGGGTATCCCAGCAGGTCACGTAATCACTCTGATAGATTGATTGTTCACCAAAATAAAATAGACAAGATAATTTGACCGAGCCTTTACAGTCTTCAGCTCGCGTTGTGTTGGTGAACAGAGGGGTTTGTTTGCTGATCATAGTTTCTCCAGATCCCATCCGCCTTACTCGCTATATCACGATGATGGGTAGACGATCTCTTAGGCAGCCTCTGGCTGCACCGCTTTCGGGCGCGTCTACCCGTTCATATAGGTTGGCCCGCGAGAGCCGAGACCAGCTCTCCGAGCCCAAGTATGATTCCGCCCTGTTCCCCCTCGAACCCCTTTCTTTCGGTTCCGAGAGACCAGTGCCAGAGGTGAGATTATCATATTTATCGGCACCTGAGTTTGGATCGTTTGGTTTTGCAGACGCCATGGCCGGCAGTTCAGAGGATCGCTCCCGAGGTCCACAGCCTGAGCACTTTGTGTTGGACCAGGGCGCGATCAACTCCACCCTGATCGCCTCCCTTGAGACAGTTCAGCAGCAGTTGAGGGATCAGGGAGCATTCATGCTAGATATGAGGAGAGAGATGGAGCAGATGAGAGCAGAGAGAGAGAGCAGAGGAGAGACGGACCGAGAGACCTGGACGATGCAGCCGCAGCAGCCGCAGCAGCCGCCGCCGCAATGGCAGCCGCCGCGGTAGGCGGAGGAGGACCACCGAGACTGATGCGGGAGTTGCACAACCCCGGATCAACCCTGATGCATCACTGGGTCGTTTTGCCAGCTATCGTGGGGGACTTAAAGTTCCCTCCGAACACCTTGCAACTTCTCCCCCGTTTCCACGGACTAGCTACTGAGGAGCCCCATCTCCACCTCCAGGAGTTCCTCATGATCTACAGCACTGTCCACGACTGGCAGGTGGACCAGGACACGATTCGGATGATTGCCTTCCCCTTTTCCTTGTAGATAGAGCAGCCACCTGGCTGAAGCATTTGGGGAAGTTTGTTTAAAGTTGGGAGCAGCTCCGCACCGAGTACTTACACAAGTACTATCCACTCGGGCGAACCAATGTAGCGAGAGCCCTTATCAGCAACTTCTCCATGCTCCCCAACGAGCAATTCCATGAGGCATGGGAGAGGTTTCGAGAGCTGACTGATCGATGCCCGCACCACGACATTTCCAAGCCCAACCTTGTGCAGAGCTTCTTTAGCGGGTTTACACCAGAGCTCTAGGGCTTGGTGAACGCTTCATGTGGCGGGTCATATTTCGCCAAGGATCACGACCAGGTCTGGGCCATCTACGAGGAGATGGCCGAGAACTATATGGTCATGTCCCAGAACACGTTGTATACTCAGGGCAGACCCCAGCAGTCAGGACCCGTGCAGTACCAGAGGATAGCACGGGTCGATGCCGGTCCTTCCAGTTCGTCCGCATTAGCAGCAGCACAAGCAGAGTCATCAGCTGCGGACATGGGTATCATTAGTGAGAAGTTGGATCGGATGGAGTTGATTGAGAAGAAGCAGTGCCAGGGCATCACTCAGATGGAGCAGATGGCACAGACTCTGAGCGATATGAAGACCCAGCTTATGTGTCTCCAGGAGGCACAGACGGCTCCCCAGCCCCGTCTTCAGTCGCGAGGCAATCCAGGCAGCAGCAGCAGCTCGTCCCAGCGCTCCAGCTCACACCAGCAGCCTAGACAGGTTCACCTTGTACAGGCGGAGCCGTACCAGCAGCCATAGCCCTCCTACCAGTCACCACCATCTCCAGACTTGCAGATGGTGGTATACCAGCCGGATCAGCCTCTGGTAGTGCTACCGCCACCCCAGTACGATGCAGAGCCTTTGATGGATGTCAACGGGATTTGGTATGACCGCCCTCAGCCTGGAATCCGACAGGACCATCCCGGATTCAGGTGGGGGAACGGAGGTACCCAGCCCCAGCAGCAGCCATCTGGCCAGGGAGGCCAGTACAGCCAGCATAGAGATCACTAGCCGCAGCAGCAGCCCCCAGTCTACCCTTCACAGCAGCAGCAGCAGTCATCCTACGTTCCTCGTCCCTATCAGCAGGGACAGTCTTGGAGGCGTGAGCAGCTGCCTCATCAGCAGCAGCATCCACCCACTTACCCCTCTCACCAGCAGCAGCACCAGTTCCAGCAACCTCATTACCAGAGAGGCTACCCGTCGGGCTCCCATGGTCCACCATACGAGAGCCCTGCCTTGGACGATATAGCCCGTCTCCTCACGGATCAGCAGGCTACTTTCAGACGGGAGATGGTCGAGTTCCGCCAGGAGATACGGGACATAGTGAGAGGGAAGGCCGTCATCCCTGCCCAGATCGAGCCGAACCCCAACAGCCTGAAGCGGAAGTCTGAGCAGGTAGCTTACACTGAGCATGCCACTCCTAGTGATCCATTTGATGATATGTCTGCAGACCTTTTTGATGCTGATTTTGTCACACTTAGGAGCGGTAGGACACCGGCAAGCGGCATCTCATCTGAGCGACACCACGAAGACACACCCAGAGCGCCAGATGAGGATGAGGAGAGCGGTACTGAGGCCGCTCGAGATGATGACGGTGGTACTGATGCCACCAAGGATGCTGACGCCACAGGCGGTACTGAGGCCGCCAATTCACCAGTTCGAGAAGGTGGTACTGATGCCACCCTTGATGCCGAGCCAGAGCACGGTACTGAGGCTGCGAGACGTCCAGTTGATCCAGCAGATGGTGGTACTGAGACCACCCGTATTCCTGTAGAGAGATCTGTTATTTTTCCTTCCCCTGATGTATCTCGGAACCATGTTGTGAATAAAGGAAAAGGTTTGGTTTTTTCTGGTCCCACTGTGGTGCTTGATGTATGTGCGGATCCGGTCGTCGAGCCGTCTAGACCTTTTCCTAGTCCTTCATCTGAGAAGGACCCAGTGATCCCCTTCCCTAGAGCCCTTCAGATGGAGAAGGGGAAAAAAAAGAAAATCCGAAAAACAGAGAGCAGAAGGAGTTCAGCCAGAACATGATTGATAGATTCCACATACAGCTGGCCCTTCAGGAGGCTTTGCAGCACATTCCCCTTCTTTAGCGTTCTTTGAGAGACAGGACTACAGTCAGGAGGAAGAGGAGGAACCACCATTCAGAGATCCATGTGTTGACGAAAGCCACGTGCTTCACGATTCAGAATCGTCTGCCGACCAAGAGGCCAGATTCAGGAGCCTCATATGTTAGGTGCCACATTAGAGAGCAGAGGTTCGACCGGACTCTATTAGATAGCGAATCATCTATCAACCTCCTTCCGGCAGCCCTTCTCAACCGTTTCGAGTTGGGCACTCTTAGACAGAGCAGGACAGTCCTTCAGTTCGCTGATCGATCTGTCAAGAGGCTGAAGGGGTTGTTGTGAGACGTTGTCGTCACTATTCAGGGCCTGCAATTCCCCATGGACTTCGTAGTGTTGGACATGGAGATCCCTGATTCAGTGACCGATACCCCCATCATTCTCGGTCGTCCGTTCTTGGCCACAGCCAAGGCGGTGACTGACCATGATAACGGGAAGGTATACTTTCGCGTCGAGGGCGAAAGTGTATAAATAGAGACGGTCGAGGACAACAGAGCCAGAGACATATCATGCTCAGAGACCACCTCAGATACAGAGCAGCTGACAGATGCCGGGCTAGACATCCACCAGGACTGTGATTTTGTGATCACAGACGATGGGCAAATCCAGCAGCACAGGCAATCCTCTCATTTTCAGACATTGCTGATGTAGAGAGGACAGCAGAGGAGATCCTGGAGAGCACATTCCTGGTTCAGGATACCACAGAGGCAGCAGAGCCGGTTCTCGACCGCGACACAGAGTCTAGTGATGATGGTGGTACTGATGCCACCTTGTGTGGTGGTGGTACTGACGCCACCGCTGATGATGCAGATCCCTCGGAGTCAGAGTCTGAGTGGGCAGATTGCGAGGATTACATGCCAGACCTGATTTCCACAGAGCCTACAGCTGAGGAGGAGGTAGATGCCGAACAGAGCAGAGACAATCAGTCAGAGCAGCCTTCTCCAGTTCCTGAGATTGAGAGAGAGTTTCAGTTCTCCCATGCAGATTTGGCAGCATACACAGAGACACTTCAGAGGCCAGATCCACCAGCACCCAGCTGTCCAGAGCTGAAGCCGCTCCCTACTTTGCTGAAGTATCGATTCCTTGCTGGTGAGCCTGAGATGTACCCAATCATCATCTCCGTCGATCTGACTGGAGAGCAAGAATCTCGTTTCATGGGGGTTCTTGAAAAGAACCACAAGGCAATCGGATGGAGCGTAGCAGATCTCCATGGGATAAGTTCATCACGATGCTCCCACCATATCTATCTCGAGGATGGGGCGAAGCCGTCGCGTGAGTTCCAGCGGCGGCTGAACCCCAATCTGAGAGAGGTTGTCATGAAGGAAATCTCGAAATGGTGGAGCGCATATTTTATTTATCCCATTTCCGACTCCAAGTGGGTCATCCCCTTGCATGTGGTGCCCAAGAAGACGGGCATCACGACTGTGATCAGTGAGTCGGGAGAGGAGATTGTTACACGAGTACCAACTTCTTGGCGGGTCTGTGTTGACTACAGTAGACTCAACCAGGCCACCAAGAAGGATCATTTCCCCCTACCTTTTATTGACCAGATCATTGAGAGACTGGCAGGGAAGAGCCATTATTGTTTTCTAGATGGGTACTCGGGCTACAACCAGGTGGCCATCGCTCCTGAGGACCAGGAGAAGACCACCTTTACCTGTCCCTTCGGCACATACGCCTTCCGATGCATGCCATTTGGGTTATGCAATGCCCCTGCGACTTTCCAGAGATGCATGCTGTCGATCTTTTCAGACATGGTAGGGGAGTGTTTGGAGGTCTTCATGGATGATTTCTCGGTTTACGGTGACGGATTCAACTCCTGTCTTGATTGCCTAGACCGAGTACTCCAGTGATGTATAGAGGTTCACTTGGTGCTATCTTGGGAGAAGAGTCACTTTATGGTGACTCAAGGGACGGTGCTTGGCCACATCATCTCCAACAGGGGCATGGAGGTTGATCCGGCCAAGGTAGATGCCATTAGAAAACTCGCACCACCGTCCAACTTGAGGCAGTTACGGTCATTCATGGGGCACGTCGGTTTCTACCGACGATTCATTCATGATTTCAGGAGGATCGCCGGGCCGTTGACCGACCTATTGACGAAAGACACCGAGTTCCTTGTCGATGACAAGTGTCTTTCGTCCTTTGAGACTCTCAAGCAGTGTGTTATAGAGGCTCCTGTTCTCCAGCCGCCTGATTGGTCTCTCCCATTCGAGATCATGACGGATGCCTTCGATTTTGCCGTGGGGGCCGTGCTGGGACAGAGGAGGGATGGAGTCCCCTTTGCTATCCATTACGCTAGCCGCACATTGGATTCCACGCAGCGGAATTATACTGTCACAGAGAAGGAGATGCTAGCCGTAGTGTTCGCCCTAGATAAGTTCAGATCGTACATCATTGAATCTAGAGTGACCTTGTATACTGATCACACCGCCATCCGATACCTAATGGCCAAGAAGGATGCCAAGGCCAGACTGACTAGATGGATCCTTCTACTCCAGGAGTTCGACATTGAGATCAAGGATAAGCCTGGAGTCAAGAATGTGGTGGCGGATCATCTCTCCCGTTTAGAGCAGCCTGAGGAGTCCGAGCATATTGATCCCATTTGTGAGACCTTTCCAGACAAGGTGATCCTTGCTATCGCCTCACTCCCGTGGTATGCCGATATTGTGAACTTTCTCGTTGTTGGAAAAGTCCCACAAGATTGGCCCAGGCAGAGGCTTGAGATCTTCCTCGCGAAGGCCAAGTCCTACCACTGGGAGGATCCCATCCTTTACCACGAAGGAGCGGATAGTGTCTGGCGTAGGTGCATTCCTCAGGAGGAGCACCATAGCATCCTCACTTACTGCCACAAGCTTGAGGCAGGAGGACATCATTCTGGGAGGAGAACGGCACAGAAAGTGCTCCAATCCGGCTTGTGGTGGCCTACCCTCTTCAAGGACTCTGATGAGTTCGTGAAGAGGTGTACTGACTGTCAGAGGATGGGCACTTGTGGACAGCGTGATATGATGCCGATGCAGCCCATTCACTTCTGTGAGGTTTTTGACGCATGGGGCATCGATTTCATGGGTCCATTCCCTAAGAGTCGGGGATTTGAGTACATTCTGCTGGCCGTTGACTATGTTAGTCGTTGGGTTGAGGCTATCCCCGCCCGAGCCGCTGATGCGAGGACAGTTTGCATATTTTTGAGGAAACACATCTCACGCGGTTCGGGGTACCTCGAGTATTGATTTCAGATGGGGGGTCTCATTTCATCAAAGACCAGGTGAAGGCGCTTGCTAGAGAGTTCGGCATAGACCATCGTGTTGCTACACCATACCATCCACAGACGAATGGTCTAGTCGAGGTGTCGAACAAGGAAATCAAGACTATTTTGCAGAAAGTCGTCCGCCCTGACCGAAAGGATTGGCCACAACTTTTGGACTCGGTCTTGTGGGCATATAGGACGTCTTTCAAGACACCATTGGGCACATCTCCCTTTCGCCTCGTATATGGCAAGCCGTGCCATTTGCCTGTTGAGCTGAGACACAGGTCACTATGGGCAGTCACTGAGATACTTATGGATCCAGATGGTGTAGGAGACCAGAGGAGGGCAGAGTTAGCAGCCTTGGAGGAGTTGAGAGATACCGCCTTCTCAAACAGCCTACATTATAAGGAGAGAGTGAAGGAGTGGCATGATTCTCACATCAGCCACAAGCATTTTGAGCTTGGACAGAGAGTATGGTTGTGAAACGCCCCACCTCGACGGGAGCGCATCTCAACACCCATTCACATTATTACCCAATAACAGTCATAAACAACCTGCATGATATACCATTTATACAAAACAAAAACATAGGAATGAAAATCTAAGTTTTCATTGATAACAAAAGTCCACATAGGAATAGCAATAAATCCTCAGAGTCTCTTTATTACATCATAAATACTTGGAAATGAAAGATAGCAACAACTTCTAAGAAACTAGTCCTCAACCTTAACCACGTCCTGCAGATGCACCACCAAAGATATGAGCCTCTGTCTCCTGCTCTACACTTCCTGTTGGATTTCCAAAGAATGTAACTCATGAGTCAACTGACTCAATAAGGATAAAATAACTTATAAATCAAGAGAGAGTATAGGTAGGCAATGCAAATGCAGTAACTTAACAAGTTTAGAAGAGAACATTCTAAAAGCATCTAGCATTATACAAGCAGATATAATTTAGGACTTTAACTTTTACGTAATCAAAAATCAATTCCTTGACATATCTATATTCATATTTTCATTTACTTATCCCGGACTCGCTCGTCAAAGGAGAAAGCCTGCACTAGGGATGAAGTCTGCAACACTCCATTCATAGTGCAATCTAAAACCTGTGCGCAAACGCGATCCTTCAGCTAGTCTAGTTGGTAGTACTCTGACACTCGAGACAGGGGGCATCTAGCCCAAAGAGTCGTAACTTCGTCAATCGAGTCTGCCGGAGGAGTCTCGCTCGCTTCAAAAAAAATGCCACAAAAATGGATCCGTACAATACGATGCCTGCATGCATCCACCTCAATTCCACCAGAGTACCTACCACCACCCCACTCTGTGATGCCCCTCGAGTGGGGATGACTTACTGTCGGCTCAGCCGGACTATAAGGGTGTGCACCCGCCTTATAGTAATTATCTTCGTATAACGCAATTATGGATTCATATAAATTGAGTACAGTTCATCGAAGATGTAAGATCTTCAGGTTGAGAACGTTTAGAACATCATACTTATATCCAAAGAGTAGTATTGATGTATTCTAACCATTGTCCCAAAGCCCTAAGCCATTATGGCAGTTGGCAACTTCCATTATATATAAAGAGATCACCGGGTACATCAGATCCTGCTACTTAAACCGACTATGCAAGTGTCAGAACAACGATCAGATGTACACTCCAAAATTCTTATGCACCAGTATCGATGCATTAGGTAATAAAATTTATATTCAGTAAGATTTTATTATCCCCTTGACAGTGATACTGTACAACTTAGGTGATAGTAGTATACTATGAACCATGGATCACAATTTGTGTTGCAACTCAGCATAAACACATGAACAGATGCATGACTAAAGAGGAGTCATAAGCTCTAGCACGTCCCATAGGTCCCCTTTTTTTTGTTTAGTCTCGGCCTTCAGATGCATCTAAACTTAACTGCTATAAATTTACAAGGATGTTGGTCTCATTTACTTGAAAAGTGACAAGCACGACTAAGGTGGTGGCCAGGCACAAAGGAATATTACATTTTACTAAGAAGAAGATGGCCAAATTTTTCAATGGAAATAGAGCAGTGTCGTCATTTTCTGGAATATGGACATAGAACCTATTAATGTGGAAATCTTAGCAAGTTCAGGTATATTCTGCCAGCCTTTTCTTTTTCCGAGAAAATGCTGGTAACTACGTATCAATAGCCATGTCATATTAAGGTCAGCAATCAAATACCCATCGCAATCCACCGCATTAAAACACGACAACAACACCATGATGCAATATTAAACCTAAGTCTTTATCCAGACTAAACACAGACCATAATATTACCAAAACTTAGATCGTTCAAATTTTCTAGGTATTAACAAGGCATAGGCGTGAAAATATTTCCAATACTACAATCAATATCTTCGGAAATTCCTTTAAGTTATTTTGTACATAAAAAGAAATCCACGAGAACATATAAGATTAAAGGTATACCAACAGCAAGAGGTGATCATGGGGTCGGATCAAAATCGAATATTCAACCCCAAAAGACAATCTCCAAATTCGCATTATATGCGAAAAAAAAAGAGAAAGAAAGTCGAGATCCGTTACCTATACTCGTGCACGCCTTTGATCTACGTGCTCGATCGCCCGATCACCAATCCAATGAGAGGTCTGCCTTTCCCTTGCGATGGCCTTCCTCGTCTTCTTCTTGTCTCGAAGCTACGGAGCTTGCACCATTATCCTTTTGGCTCTCTAGAGAAGGAGATGGAACAAGATAAGAGAATGACTTTGGGAGGAAGAAAGGATGGATTAGGGTTTGGAAAAGGAGTAGGAATGAGGGGAGATAAAGGGTGTGGGTCTTTATATAGTTGGGGATTAAAGTCTTAGTTTTAGCAACCCTAAAACAACCCTAATTCGAAATTAATTAACCAAAACCCGTAACCCTTAATTCCCTCAAAAACCATGACCCCTCTTCACTAAAACAGGCATATCTCCCACATCCGGACTCGGATTTTTGCGTTTTTGGGCTCGTTGGAAAGCTTGCGACGAGACGCTTCTTTTGAGTATAATATTGAATAGGTTTTAAAGCTTCAGAAAAATCCGAAAATTACGGGGTGTTACATCATAACAACCTTAAAAACAGTCTCGTCCCCGAGACTTAGGATGTAAAAGGTGTAATATAACAACCTTAAAAGGTTGGATCCTATCGAGTAAAAGATAACAACCTTAAAAAGGATGAAAGTAGCTTATAAATTACCTTCAAAAAGGTATGGGTAGTCCCGTCGCATATCCGCCTCAGGTTCTCAGGTGGCCTCCCCAGAGTTGTGTCGTTTCCAAAGGATCTTCACCAAGGGTATCTCCTTGTGCCTTAACTTCTTCACTGAACGATCGATGATCCGAACTGATTCCTCCGGATAACTCAGGTCAGTATCCACATGAAGGTCATCATAACTAATCACATGCGATGGATCATGCACATATTTTCTCAAGTTGGAGATATGAAAAACATCATGTATACCAGCAAGGTGAGGAGGAAGAGCAATCCTGTACGCAACTTTACCAATCTTGTCGAGAATCTCGAACGGTCCGACAAACCGGGGTGCTAACTTTCCCTTCACTCCAAATCGCTGAACTCCCTTTGTGGGAGAAACTCTCAAGAAGACAAAATCTCCAACTTCAAAGCTAAGATCAGTGCGTCGCCTATCGCTATAGCTCTTTTGCCTACTCTGTGCAGTAAGCAATTTCTTCCGAGCTATCTTGATTGCCTTAGCAGTCTCCTCCAAATACTCTACCTTATGTAGAAGGTTATGTCCAATCTCCTGCCAACTCAGAGGTGTAGAGCACCGCCTTCCGTACAACGCTTCAAAAGGAGCCATGCCTATGTTGGCATGGTAACTGTTATTATACGTAAACTCTGCTAACGGCAAATGATCCTTCCACGACCCTTTCCACTCCAGCACACATGCTCGTAGAAGATCCTCTAGCGTCTGAATCGTCCTCTCGGATTGTCCGTCGGTCTGTGGATGGTAAGCAGAACTGAGGCATAGTTGTACTTCTAAAGAACTCATGAATTCCCTCCAGTAGTGAGAGGTGAACCTTGGATCACGATCAGATACAATCTTCTTAGGCAGCCCATGAAGTCTGACAATCTCCTTAATAAAGACCACTGCAAGCTGTAAGGGAGTGCATGCCATACTCACAGGTATGAAATGTGCTGACTTAGTAAGCCTATCAACCACGACCCAGATGGCATCATGACTACTAGTGGTCTTAGGAAGACCCGTCACAAAATCCATAGATATACCCTCCCACTTCCACTCAGGAATAGGAAGGGATTGCAAAAGTCCAGGTGGCCTCTTATGCTCAGCCTTAATTTGCTGACACGTCAGGCATTTTGCCACAAACTTGGCCACATCCCTTCTCATTTGCTTCCACCAAAAATTCTTTTTCAAATCCTTATACATCTTTGTACCACCAGGATGTATCGACAAACGTGAACTATGTGCCTCACGCATGATCTCTTCCCTCAATTGTACATCTGCTGGAACACACAATCGATTCCCATTTCGTAGCACACCATCTTGATAAGAAAAGCCAACTAAGGTTCCTGCGATAGCCTTCTCCTTGAGTCTCTGCATACTCAGGTCTTCCTGTTACCCTTGGATGACTCGCTCAACTAACTCTGGACGAGAAGGGGATGGAACTATGACAGTCTCTCGACTACTCTGAAATAGATGCCAATCACTGAAAGCTGCAAGAAGATCCCATGCTTTAAGCTGAGGACGAGATTCACTTGAATGAGGCCTACGACTAAGGGCATCAGCAACCACGTTCGCCTTACCAGGATGGTAAGAGATGGTGCACTCGTAATCCTTTAACAGCTCCAGCCATCTCCTTTGCCTCATATTGAGCTCCTTCTGGTCAAAAAGATGCTTGAGACTCTTGTGATCTGTGAAGATTTCGAAAGCAACACCATAAAGATAATGTCTCCACATTTAAGAGCAAAGATAACTGCTGCCAGTTCCATATCATGAGTTGGGTAATTTTTCTCATGGGGCTTCAACTGTCTAGATCCATATGCAACAACCTTACCATGTTGCATCAAAACCGCACCCAGACCCTCCTTTGATGCATCTGTGTAAACCGTGAATCCGTCTGGGCCCGACGGAATTGTCAAGATGGGAGCTGTAGTGAGCCTTTCCTTCAGAGTCTGGAAGCTATTCTCACATTCTTCTTACCAAGCATATGGCATCTCTTTCTTGGTTAGCTGGGTGAGGGGAAGGGCAATCTGAGAAAATCCCTTCACAAACCGCCTGTAGTAACCGGCTAAGCCAAGAAAGCTTCGGATCTCAGACACATTCTTCGGTCGTTCCCAACTAAGGACTGCTTCGATTTTTGCCGGATCCACCGACACTCCTGCACCTGAGATAACATGGCCTAAGAATGATACTTCTTGAAGCCAAAACTCACACTTACTAAACTTTGCATAAAGCTTGTGCCTCCGTAAGGTCTCCAACACTGTCTGTAAGTGAGTGCGATGTTCCTTCTCATCTCAAGAGTATATGAGGACATCGTCAATGAAAACTACAACAAAGCTGTCGAGGAAAGGCTGAAACACCCGATTCATCATGTCCATGAATGCTGCTGGGGCATTTGTTAAGCCAAAGGGCATCACCAAGAACTCATAGTGACCATATCTGGTTCTGAAGGCAGACTTTGGTATGTCCACATCCCGAATACGTAGTTGGTGATAACCAGACCGCAGATCAATCTTGGAGAAGATGGATGACCCTTGTAGCTGATCAAAGAGATCATCAATGCACGGCAAAGGGTAACAATTCTTGATTGTTACTTTATTCAACTGCCGATAATCTATACACATGCGCATAGATCCATCCTTCTTCTTAACAAAAAGGACAGGCGCTCCCCATGGAGATGTACTAGGGCGTATGAAACCCTTCTCCAGCAGTTCTTGTAATTGCACCTTGAGTTCCTTCAGCTCAGCTGGTGCCATCCGGTATGGTGTCATGGATACTAGTTGAGTTCCTGGAATGATAGAAATCTCAAACTCCACCTCACGAGGTGGGGGAAGCCCAGGTAAATCTGCAGGAAATACATCCGGAAAGTTCTTTACTATTTCAACATCCTCTATTCCTTCCATGGGAGTTTGATTCCCAATGACGTGAGCAATAAATCCTTCACACCCTTGAGATAGCAGGCGATGAGCTTGCAATGCTGATATGCAGGTTACCCCTCTCGACGAGATGCTTCCATCAAATATGAATTCTTGTAGCTCAGGAATCCTGAAAATAATATGTTTTTGGAAATAGTCTAAACATGCGTGGTGATTCTCAAGCCAGTCCATGCCGAGAATAACATCAAAATCCTCCATCTGAATAAGCAGCAAGTAGGCCTCGAGCATATAACCTCCAATATAGACCGGGCAATCGGTAAACACCCGATGTACAACAAACATCTGACCTCCAGGTCCCTTAATAAGATAAGGGTCTGAAACCACAGTAGGCTCTCGGCCTAAGGTATCCGCAAAACTCCATGACACGAAGGAATGAGATGCGCCCGAATCAAAAAGAGCATGAGCTGTAAAGTCGCCTACAGAAATCATACCCCGTACTACTGATCCCGAAGCATGTGCTTGCCCATCGGTGATGGCATGGAGTTGTCCTTCTCTTCGTGGCCCACTGGAACCTGTCGTGCCCCGAGTCTGGTTGGGATGTCCCCTGCCACCACGAGAGGTAGAACTACGTCCCTGGTGCTGCGGACGTCCCCCTTGTACAGTACCTCACATCTGTGAAGCTCCCAACGAACAGTTGGACCTGATGTGCCCCTCTTGGTTGCATCGGTAGCAAATACGTGCATCGGTTATGCTGTTCACCATAGGATGTGCTGGTCGTGATGGCTCGGAAAGTGCTTGCCCCAAGGTAGGAGCTCCTCCATGTGCGGACCTGGTAGACATGCCATGCTGGTAGGGGTGGGTACATTGTTCTCTTCGTGCTGTCGAACGGTCATTACGAGCAGTCTTCCCATAATAGCTCGATCCTCCTTGCCTGGTTTGCACTGACCTGCCTTCACGCAAGTCCTCTTCTACTCGTGATGCAGCATCAACCACTTCCTTCATAGTAACCAATCTAAGGGGTACTAGTCTCTCGCGAATTTCCTTACGGAGACCCCGAAAGAACTTAAAGAGAAAACAAGCCATACTTCAGCAACTCCGTGAACCTGTTTAGATAAGCAGTCACAGTCTTGTTCCCTTGCTCGAGTAGTGTGAGCTCCACGCGGCGCTGCTCTAGCCAGTATTCCGGATAGAAATGCTCCCGGAACACCTCAGTAAATTTCTCCCAAGTAACTGGCGTTGTAATCTGCGGCTCCATAGAACTCCACCATTCCTCAGCATATCCTGCTAAGGAGTAAGTGGCAAGGGTAACCTTCTCCTCATCCGGTACATGTATGGTGCGAAATACCTTTTCCACACGCTTCAGCCACCTCTCTACCACATCTGGGCTTGTATTGCCCAGAAACTCCGGAACCTTCTCCTTGCGATATTTTGAAAATATGTCCTCTTGTCGCGGTGGCAGCGGCGAGGGGGGAGGAGGAGGAGGAGGAGGTAGCGGCGGTGGTGGATCACCGTCTCCCCCACCCATTCCAGACCCCCCTTCGGACGTAGACCTCGACAATCGCTCCTCGAGCATAAGCTGTCTCTGCTGCACATCCTGCAGCATTGCCATCATCGCAGCCAATTGCTGCGCAGTCTGATCCCTACGAGGCGGCATGATCTGCATGAGTAGAAATAAAAGGAAATTGTGATTAGATCCAAGAGAAGAGGTCATTTGTCAACCTTGATCATTTTTTTTGACAGTAGTCAGAAGACTACTTATCTAATATATAATGGTATTTCTCCTACCATACAGTTGTCTATGACTGATGGGGTAATTGGGCTCTGATACCAAATGAAACGCCCCACCTCGACGGGAGCGCATCTCAACACCCATTCACATTATTACCCAACAACAGTCATAAACAACCTGCATGATATACCATTTATACAAAACAAAAACATAGGAATGAAAATCTAAGTTTTCATTGATAACAAAAGTCCACATAGGAATAGCAATAAATCCTCAGAGTCTCTTTATTACATCATAAATACTTGGAAATGAAAGATAGCAACAACTTCTAAGAAACTAGTCCTCAACCTTAACCACGTCCTGCAGATGCACCACCAAAGATATGAGCCTCTGTCTCCTGCTCTACACTTCCTGTTGGATTTCCAAAGAATGTAACTCATGAGTCAACTGACTCAGTAAGGATAAAATAACTTATAAATCAAGAGAGAGTATAGGTAGGCAATGCAAATGCAGTAACTTAACAAGTTTAGAAGAGAACATTCTAAAAGCATCTAGCATTATACAAGCAGATATAATTTAGGACTTTAACTTTTACGTAACCAAAAATCAATTCTTTGACATATCTATATTCATATTTCATTTACTTATCCCGGACTCGCTCGTCAAAGGAGAAAGCATGCACTAGGGATGAAGTCTGCAACACTCCATTCATAGTGCAATCTAAAACCTGTGCGCAAATGCGATCCTTCAGCTAGTCTAGTTGGTAGTACTCTGACACTCGAGACAGGGGGCATCTAGCCCAAAGAGTCGTAACTTCGTCAATCGAATCTGCCGGAGGAGTCTCGCTCGCTCCAAAAAAAATGCCACAAAAATGGATCCGTACAATACGATGCCTGCATGCATCCACCTCAATTCCACCAGAGTACCTACCACCACCCCACTCTGTGATGCCCCTCGAGTGGGGATGACTTACTGTCGGCTCAGCCGGACTATAAGGGTGTGCACCCGCCTTATAGTAATTATCTTCGTATAACGCAATTATGGATTCAGATAAATTGAGTACAGTTCATCGAAGATGTAAGATCTTCAGGTTGAGAACGTTTAGAACATCATACTTATATCCAAAGAGTAGTATTGATGTATTCTAACCATTGTCCCAAAGCCCTAAGCCATTATGGCAGTTGGCAACTTCCATTATATATAAAGAGATCACTGGGTACATCAGATCCTGCTACTTAAACCGACTATGCAAGTGTCAGAACAACGATCAGATGTACACTCCAAAATTCTTATGCACTAGTATCGATGCATTAGGTAATAAAATTTATATTCAGTAAGATTTTATTATCCCCTTGACAGTGATACTGTACAACTTAGGTGATAGTAGTATACTATGAACCATGGATCACAATTTGTGTTGCAACTCAGCATAAACACATGAACAGATGCATGACTAAAGAGGAGTCATAAGCTCTACCACGTCCCATAGGTCCCCTTTTTTTTTGTTTAGTCTCGGCCTTCAGATGCATCTAAACTTAACTGCTATAAATTTACAAGGATGTTGGTCTCATTTACTTGAAAAGTGGCAAGCACGACTAAGGTGGTGGCCAGGCACAAAGGAATATTACATTTTACTAAGAAGAAGATGGCCAAATTTTTCAATGGAAATAGAGCAGTGTCGTCATTTTCTGGAATATGGACATAGAACCTATTAATGTGGAAATCTTAGCAAGTTCAGGTATATTCTGCCAGCCTTTTCTTTTTCCGAGAAAATGCTGGTAACTACTATGTATCAATAGCCACGTCATATTAAGGTCAGCAATCAAATACCCATCGCAATCCACCGCATTAAAACACGACAACAACACCATGATGCAATATTAAACCTAAGTCTTTATCTAGACTAAACACAGACCATAATATTACCAAAACTTAGATCGTTCAAATTTTCTAGGTATTAACAAGGCATAGGCGTGAAAATCTTTCCAATACTACAATCAATATCTTCGGAAATTCCTTTAAGTTATTTTGTACATAAAAAGAAATCCACGAGAACATATAAGATTAAAGGTATACCAACAGCAAGAGGTGATCATGGGGTCGGATCAAAATCGAATATTCAACCCCAAAAGACAATCTCCAAATTCGCATTATATGCGAAAAAAAGAGAAAGAAAGTCGAGATCCGTTACCTATACTCGTGCACGCCTTTGATCTACGTGCTCGATCGCCCGATCACCAATCCAATGAGAGGGCTGCCTTTCCCTTGCGATGGCCTTCCTCGTCTTCTTCTTATCTCGAAGCTACGGAGCTTGCACCATTATCCTTTTGGCTCTCTAGAGAAGGAGATGGAACAAGATAAGAGAATGACTTGGGGAGGAAGAAAGGATGGATTAGGGTTTGGAAAAGGAGTAGGAATGAGGGGAGATAAAGGGTGTGGGTCTTTATATAGTTGGGGATTAAAGTCTTAGTTTTAGCAACCCTAAAACAACCCTAATTCGAAATTAATTAACCAAAACCCGTAACCCTTAATTCCCTCAAAAACCATGACCCCTCTTCACTAAAACAGGCATATCTCCCACATCCGGACTCGGAATTTCGCGTTTTTGGGCTCGTTGGAAAGCTTGCGACGAGACGCTTCTTTTGAGTATAATATTGAATAGGTTTTAAAGCTTCAGAAAAATCCGAAAATTACGGGGTGTTACAGGTTGTTTGATGTGAGGCTTCGTTTATTTCCAGGGAAGCTACAGAGCAAATGGAAGGGACCCTACTTGGTGAGAAAGGTACACGACAACGGTAGCATTGATATATCCGAGTTGTCTTCTGAGAGTACCTTTCGAGTGAACGGCCAGCGGCTCAAGCCATTTCTAGATCATGAGTCACGGGTCGTTGATGTTGCCCTTATTCATTTTGCGTGAGATGTGGTCTTTTGACTCACATCTAATGCATCTCACGCCTGATTTTCACTGATCTTCCGACCTGTATAGATCCAGTTGTCCATATCATCACATTCTTTAGTCTCACATCCCGTTTGTCATCCTTGATTATGCTATACTTAGGGTGTACTTTACCCTAAGTATAGGGGGGATATGGGACCTTTGGGTATTTCTTTTGTTTCTGTCTACCCCTGTTTTTGTTGCCTGTACTTAGGGATATTTTACCCTAAGTATGGGGGGGTAGACCTTGTACATTCTCTCTCAGTTTTCCCTTAGTGTACAGTCTGCTATACTTAGGATTACTTAATCCTAAGTATAGGGGGAAAAGCCGAGATAGTCTTCATTTTCTAGTCTTCTGTATATTGCCTTTCTTTTCACTTCCCTATACATAGCACGAGTTATGTCTTCTTCATCGCTCTTGACTCTGAGGACATCGTTCGAGCTAAGTATAGGGGGGTGTGTATATATTCCATATATACTTTAGCCATAACTCGTACTTTGTGTGAGTGTGTCAATAAATAAAATGGCTAAAAACCTAAAAATCACAAAAATTAAAATTTTTTTCATGTACACAAACATTCTTTTATTTGCACATAAATAGCTAGTGTACAAATTATTTTTGTAAAAATGTTTTCAAAAATCTTTTGTGTAAAGCTTCTGTAAATATTTTCTTATAAAAGTTATGTATATAGTACAAAATTTTTCCAAAATGTTTTGAAAATCAAAAAGTTTGCAAAAATCTTGTGTAAATGTGTGTAAATACTTTTGCAAAACTTGCACTTCATGCATACATCCATTCATGATTTCAAAACATTTTTCAAAAATTTTGCATATTTGTAAAGATTTGTGTAAATAGCATCTTTGTACATATGTATATAGTTTTCTGGATGATGGTTGACATTTAAACTAGCCTGGAATCAAATTGAGAAATGGAGCTTGATTAAGATCTTAATCCTCCTAACTTATAAGAGGAACCTTAGAGGGCTTAGGTTTAAGGTTTTTCAGGTCCATGGTGACTTAATTCTTTAAGTCCACTAGGCTATGATCACATGTCATCTCAACGAGCCTAAGTAGAGCACTTAACAACAACACATGACTCATATAGACAATGTCTTTACTTGGACACCAGCACTTTGCACCGAGCTCTCTACGGATGAGGTGGTGAGGAGGCAGTCTTACTTGACTTGGGGTAGCATATGAGGGTAGTACTTCTAGGCGGAACCTCTCTTCTTCTTTTAGTGAAGGAAGTGCGTCTCAACTTGGTCTGGTTGCCATGAGGTCTAACGACGAGAGTTGTGGGTTGCAATAAAGCTTCAAAAGATGGATAGTCTACTGGCTCAAGAGGAATAACTCCTCGTATATATGTTGCACATGTATATGTTGTATAGATGCACTTAAAAAAATGCAAAAAGAAAATAACTCCAAAAAAAAGTGGTGGGTCTGATAGAAAATGATAATCCCACCGGAGTATGTATATAGAGTGCAATAAGCAAAGCTTGAGATTCATGATCCATCTTATGTAGCTTGCAGCAGGGAGACTTGGCTACACTGGTCAAGCTCCCAAGGATACATGGCTACACTGGCCATGATCCATTCTCTTCTTCCCCCTCTTCTTGAGCCGGTTGAACTTGAACTTAGAAGGGAATACCCCACTCCTCGAGGAAAGAGTGGCCAGATTGAGGTCATAGAGTTACCTTGTTGGGGAGGGTTGTCAAGTTGCCATTTCCAAGGTGGAGAGCTTATACCTCACATTCACAGAACAAGGAAAGATTCATGGTCTTCAGGGTTTGTGTTTGATGACTTGTTCTGATCTGGATTATTGAGGAGTCTTGATTAGAGAGTAGTGGAACTTAGAGGCTGTTGAGTCTTAAGCTTAAGTCCAAATAAGGTTCCGACACATTAATAATCCAAAGATCTGATCGAGCTCCATACCTCAATTTAATGAAGGCAAGTTTAATAATCAACCTTGATCCATGTACATTCCTCTCTTTTTCTTTTTCTTTTTTGTTTTTCACTTCTTTTCAAATAAGTGTTTGCTAAGGGACTAGCAAAGTTAAGTATAGGGGGGTGATGAATACTCATTCATCACTCTTTATTCTTATATTTTAGCTACAAAAACCTTTGCAAATGCATGTATATATTTGTAAATATAGATATTTACCAAAAGCATGCATGGTGTAAAAAGTAATAATTAGCATGTTTTTGTGAAAAAATAAAAGAATAAAGATCAAAAAGAAAAAGAGGAAATATTTAGAATAAATATTGAGCAACCTAACCCAAGGGAGGGCTCAGCATGGGCCTGACCGCATAAAAGCCAAAGTAGAGGGAGATAGGGGCTCATGTATGTAAATATATTTGTAAATATAATAAAAATATTTTCCTCTAAAAAATAGAATAAAATGGCTTGTATATATTGTATATATGTGTAAATATAAAAATCAAAACAAAAATTGAAAAATTAAAAAGAAAATAAAAATAGTCACTTTTGTATATATTCATCATGTACATACAACCACACCTATATTTATTTCACCTTGTACATAAATAAAATTAATTTTTTTATAAAATCATATATTCTACTTTTTATGTTGTAAATAAATAAAATAAAAACCATTAAAACAAAAATAAAAAAAAGAGCAAAATTAAAAACCGAAAAATACATTGTAAATATACCGTGTATATATATGTACATATGTATTTATTTCACCCTTGAATATAAATAATAAAAATAAAAAAATATATATTTTTATTCCTAATTGTATGATATAAATAAATAAAATTTAAAATAGGAATAAAAATTCACAAAAATAACAAATTAAAAATCAAATATTAAAAAGGCATATTGTGTAAATACCTATATATAACATAAAGTATAAATACCTTATTTTTATTTTGAAAAATAAATTAAAAATCACCAAAAAATAGAAAAAATTAAAACAAAAATATTTCATGTTTTGAGTTTTTAATAAATCGGCCATTTACTATTTTTAATTGATTTTCCAAATCATTTCCAGATGGCTGCTCCCCATTGGTCCACGGGGATGTTGACCGCCCGGTCAACTCCCCCCTGTGGACCACTTCCCACGGATCCGTTCCGCGGACCCGTCTTCTCCCATTTACCCCTGCCTAACCCGATCACTTCTCACCTAAACCCCGGGTCCGTTTCATTCCTGATAGATCCGACACCCTCGCCGGGTGCCCGCCTCGGGGTCCGCGCTCCGAGCTGACCTACCCGATCACTTCTAGCCGGACCCCTGGATGAGTAAAAGCCGAGCTCCGCCTCCATTTTCCACATCTTTGGCTCATTCGCCTTCCACTAAGTGACCTCCAGTGCCTTCGCGAGAGTGACAGCTCGCTCCGGGCGTTGTTGCAGCAAGGAGGAGACGTCTCGACCATCGATCCAGCGAGCTTGCGCCGTCGTGCTCCGCCTGAAGCAGGAGCTCGAGCCTCGGGCCACGACGACCCACGAGGCAAGGACCAGAGCACCAGCAGCTCATCCCTAGTCGACTCGACCACCTAGGTAGCCCTATTTCCCTTTCATGTTCTTTAATTTTTAGTTTCGCCCAAATCTCGCCGTCGCCGACCATCATCGATTCCGGCCATCTCCGCTTTCCATTCGATCATCGGACCGCACCATCACACTCGCCTTCTTCCCGCGCACCTTCTCCGCCCTTCCGTTCAACCCAGCTCGCACAGTAGATGGGGTTCGAACTCCTTCGCCGTTGCATCGCCGGAGTTCGCCTGCACCACCGCACCATCCACCTTCACCACCACAAACGGGGTCGAGGCAGTTTGCCCTCGACCCAGGAGCTCTTTGGTGATGTTTTGCATGTCAATCGATGGTTGTCTGATGCCCTCCTACTTGAGAACAGGAGCTTCTCCTCCGCTGGAGTCGACAGAGCTCTCCGGAGCTCCGTTGATTCATCGGAGGCGTTCTACAGACACGGGGAGCCAAGCCGAAGCTTCTCTGATCATCAGCATCCCCCGTAAAGGCCCGGAGCACGGGTACTGGCCGGCGAAGTTCGCTGGCCACCTGTTCCTCCAGGACCTTCAGGCACCGTTCGATCAGCCTCGTAGCTCTAGAATAGATCCTGGCCATCCATCTGAGGAGCGTCGCCACTGTTAGATCCAGAGGAGGACTGATCTGGACCGCACGATCGGAGGAAGAGGCACCCGTGATTCAGAGCCGTCAGATCTCCACGTGTCGCCTTCTCCTTCATCTATCACCTGAGGGTTTAGCCACAGCGTACGAGGACCGTTCGATCAGCTACGTGGCACGCGTCCAACCCTCGAGATTTAATAAGGGGTATTTGCTCTTAGGCCCCTTTAGCTTTCGCATTTATTTTCTAGTCCTGTAAATGCGTAGTTCAGTTCTTTTATTTTTGTAAATAATGCATGAAGGACCCTACTGTTTATCAGATTTGCATTTATATCCATGTTTGCTGTGGACACGTGCATCGACACGTGGTATTTGGTGTATTTGCAATATTGGCCCTACGTTTTTGGCTTGTTATGCTTTGTATTTTTATTAATAGGAATGACAATTAGGTCCTCCCAGGCCTAAGTCACATGTATCGTGCGTGGCCCAGGGAACATTTTGCATTCCTTACCCTACACATTTCAGGCCTGTTATCCAAGGGGCCCAGGGATTTATTATAATTGCAGTGAGGTCCCTTTGCACTGTGGCTAGATTTTTATTTTTAATAAAATATCAAATTCACTCCAAATTCAATGAAAATTGGATACATGGCTCCTACCGTGTTGAAAATTTTCTAGAATTTTTTGAGACATTTTTGTTTTTACTTGATATTTTTAAAAATTCAAAAATAGCCTTTTTCTTTACTGTCTGATTTAAAAATTCACAAAAAAATATTAAAACTCATCTAAAAATTACAAAAAAATAGCTACTGTTTAGTTGTCTTGCTTGATTTTCTGACCAATTTTGGTCATTTTTTATTATATAAAACTCATAAAATTTGAAAAACACCTAAAAACCTATAAAAATTCTAATAATTAATCAAAAAACCAAAAATAATAATTCCAGTGGCCAAATTTTCTGTGTAGTTTTTGCTATACAGGAAAATTACCTCCTGGCTTTTTGGGAATTTTTAGATATTTTATCTAAGTCCCCCAAGCTTGGCTGGACGTTGTTGTTATCTTTTTGCACTGTTTTATTTTTAGAAAATTAAATAAAAATCAGAAAAATATCAAAAATTACCCAAAAACAGTAAAAAAAACATAAAATACATAAAAACATTTTTATTTGAATTTTTCGTTGATTTTTGAGTGCTTTAATAATTGTTTGCATTTGTCTTATTCACTTGTTTTCTTATTTTCTTAATTGATTAAAAATCAATATATATATATATAAATTAAAAACCCACCAAAAATACCTTTTCTTTTATTTTATCTTATTTTTGACTACTTCGTAGGCTGCAAGGCCATCACGTGCTCCTTGTGTTCGACCCTGGTCGCTATACCAGGTTAATATAATAGCAGGACCGCTAGTTGATTTTGATTGATTTTATTCGATTTTGGTGGTCTCTTTTTCTTGAAAGATCACCCGAGTGATTGAGGTCGCAACGACCACTTGAGACATACCTGATTTACCTCGCTCGCTCGGTTCTTTTGGTCATCACACTACACTAAACAGAAAGTGCAGAAGAATCAAGAGATAGATGTTCATGTTCCATTATTATTCTTGTAATTGTGGCTCATTATTCCAAACCATTAAATAGATTATTATTATTATTATAAGTTTCATGCATTTTACTACATGTTCTTTACAAGTGCTGGTACTTTATTCAAATGGTGAACTAACTAATTACATATTTATCTACATGCATTGTTTGGGATAATCATATACGTATATGCACATAGGTATACTATTCAAGATATCTTTCCATCATTTAGTTGTTGATTTCAAACATTAATAATCAAACTCAACCATCACAACATGTGCACTGGAGCAACTAACTCATGCCAACAACCCTCAAACAACCAATAGCAACTCCAACTTCAACCCATTTTCCCAGCTTATCTGCCATGAGGGGAATACCCGGGAATGAGTACATCGCGGCCAAACAAGACCGCACCGAAGACACCCTTATGACAAAGTACGAGTCTTCGACGAGCACCGTACTAGGGACGTGGACTCACCCACAGAACCCATAGTACTACGATCAACCGACAGAGTCGCGGAACACACCAACAGACCCGCAGAACTAGAGTTGACACTCCATCTAGGACTCACCAGGACCACGAGAGTTGCGCCCCACTCTCGGGTATGCTAACTTCTCTAAGTATAATACATGTAAACAAACATTCATAAGGATGTTTCAAACTTAATTTCGATTAGCCATATCTTGATAAATAATATTTCATTCTCGCTAGGAGTCACCATGAGACCTCACCCATGGGCATCGCAAACATAAACAATGCTATTTATTTAATGAAAATTTGAATTTGTCGCTTAAGTACGTATCATTATAAGCACACCATCCAACTCATCTATCGCGATTATGGTCTTCCAATTACCTATCTGTGCCTAGAGATGCATGCACAATTCCTTGCAACATCTAACTCCACCTACCCAGTCATCATGAAATCTCACACACATGATCCTAAAGCAATCAACAAAACTAATAACAATAACCGAATAGAAAAGAAAATTTAATTTCTTGGGTTGATAATCGTTTTATATAAAATGTAACACAATTCTTACCATAAAAATTTTCGTACAGACGTTATCAGAATTAATAAGGTAATTTTTTGCTTTATAACTAGTCCACAGAGCATCCATTTAAAAATGAAGTTTTATCATGCTTTTAATTGGCGAGAAGGTCCTTCCTACAAATCGTTCAAATGTGGTAAAAAAATGCATGTTGTAAACTCTCAAGATCTGTGGATTGCCCTCAATATTAGAAAAAAAATAGTAGACCCTTAAGTTAATCTGCATTAGTATGTAAAAAGAGCTCAAAGGAAATACGACTATCTCATAATCATCACCTTCATATGCATCCTTATAATCAACAAAAACAAACTGTACATATGATTTTGAATTAGAAATAATTATGGGTCTAGACTCCATGTCACTCGCACATATGCAGTGTAAACAAAACCAAGCTAAACACTACAACCATTTACTATTAGAGAACTAAGTGGACCTATATTTTGTATAAGTTAGAAAGGTGGATTATGTAGGTATAACCCATTACATTGGAGACTAAACATCAAATTTGAGACTAATTGGATGGTTTTGTCTAAAAAAATTAACATAAAAGTAATATACGTACCTCCGTTAATGACTTAATAAGGAATATTTATGTAACGATAGTGCCTTCAAAATGTATGAATGTACTCTCCTATCCATGATTATCTTAATTGCACTAATTAATTGTCACATTAAAATCTTAATTGGATTTAAGAAAAATAACACAATACTTATTGATCCATGCATATGCAGAATGAGTCTCTTAATCTTCTTTCACAGTGGAGGTTTTAATATTAACCTCATTATTCACTTGCCAATTACACCGGTTAGAGAACAATTGTGAGAATAAATCGATACAATTACTAGTGTACGAGGAATTATTCCATGTCAATAACATTACTATCAAGGACAACTTAAATTAAACAATACTGACGTTATATGTTTGTAGAAATAGCATTCCATCACACTGTTTGCACATAACATTTAAATATTATGTAAGATCAACGCCCCATCTACACTATTTTATATTAAAAGAACGTTCAGGATATGGAGACTCTCCCCTCTGTATCCGATCAGAGCCCACACTCGATTATCTCAAACCCATTTCGATGATTTTTTTATCTCATCAACATACTTCTCTGACCATTATCAAAATATTATTAAAGTGAATATTGTAAAATCAAGGTGACACGGGTCGTGATATAATTATTCGTGCTATAAATAAGGAAAATATATGATAAGGAAATGTAATCATTATCCACCAACAATAGAGAGTGTAATAGAAATCATTACGCATACACGTTCTAATGCAAGTATCCTTATGCTATTTTTATGGTTATAATATATATATATAATTCGCATAGTTAACCATAATGTATCCATTCTATTTTTCATTCACACACTTATTTTTCTACAATCAGTCTTCTTTTATTTCTTAAGGAATATGAACAAACAATGATCACCGCATCAAGGGAAAACCCATCCAGCAAGAGGGACTCTAAGGTCTATGGAACACATGCCCGGTGAGAAAATCACAATAAAAAGGTGGAGGGGATCGTACCTATATGAGTGTTCGATCTCGCATGTAATATCATATCTTCGTTCTAAATGTCTTCCACGTATTTTCCCAATGATGGATACCTCTAATCACAAAAATATTTTCTTAGATCTAATCCATAACTAAAATCATCAAATACAAGGATAGTGAGATGTGATTTTACATTTCTAGTGGTAGATTTGTGTTGAGGATGATGAGGGAAAGCTCCACTCCAAAAATGGTGGTGATTCGCCACCTCCACGATGTTTTGATGGAGCTACAACAAGCTTGGGAGGTGGGAGATGGTATGTGGTGGCTAGGGATTGCAAATGAGAGGAGAGACTATATCAAGGGGTCTTTTATATCCATAAACTCATATTGGGGCGGATCCCTTAAGTGGATCTTGCTAAAATCATGTATAACCACATAAGAGTTGACCCCTCTCTACTAAAATGATCATATCTCATTCATCCAATGTCCGATTTGCAAAATTTCAGATACGTTGGAATCCTAACGACGATACGCATCCAATAAGCTATCTCAACCTATAATTAGATCAAAATTGAATTTTTCATAATTTTTTAATTGAACTACCACTATTTGATCATCCTCAACTTGATTAAGTTGCGAGGCTAAAAAATGGGGTTTCACATCATAACAATCTTAAAACAAGTCTCGTCCTCGAGACTTTAGAGAATAGTAGGGGTTGTATTCATTATTGATTCATACCATATGTTACATCCATCCACGATATCATATCAATTATCCATCACATTGTGTAGGTCAAACGTCTATTACAATCCGAAATAGACAGTCTACAAACCATGTGGTCATTACGTTTTAAAAAAAAGTTTAACATCCATCTTTCTTAGCTCGGAGGCGATAATAATCTTAAAAGAACGTTTTCTATTTTTTCAAGAGATACACCCGCATCCACTCTCCTCTTATCCCGGAAGTGATAACAATCTTATTAAAATATTTGTTATCACAGTCAATGACAAATAATTTTAAGAGATTACAGTTGACGCCTTCGATAATAAAAATCTTACAAGAGTGCTTCATATTTCTTCAAAAGATGTACATACATCTACATTCCACTTATCACGAGAGTGATAACAATCTTAATAGGACATTCGTTATCATGATCAATGATAACAATCTTTAAGGATTACAGTTATCATCTTCAGTGATAACACTATTAAAGTATTCCCCTCATTACGCAGGAAGATGGATCCATATCTGGTTTCTGTTTATCACGAGAGTGATAACCATCTTGATATGACATTTTTATCGTGATCGGTGATAACAACATTAAGAGGATTATAGTCATCACTCAGTGATAAGAATATCAAAAAAAAGTTATATCACCCTCAATGAGTACAAACAAAAGAAATTTGGTGTTATCGCATCCAACGATAACAAACTTAAAAGAATCAAACCATCTCTTTCAGTCCTTAAGCTTGTCTTACGAATTAGCATATAACTACTTAATACAAGTCTCAATATCACATAACTAAGGTTTGATACTTATCAATCTTTTAACTCATTCCGATTATTATTAAAAAAACTAAGACACTAGCATAGTCACAACTGTAACCATCAGAATCATATAATCCATATGTCATATTTTCTTTTGGAAATGCCCTATATTATCAACAAATTCAAGAAGAACATAATTTATGTTCATATAGATAAAACATTGTCTAAATATTTTTTTCATTTAGAATTACTAGAACATTTAATAGTCATAAGAGTCCTTACATCAATCACATGCCTTGAGTATATTTTTTTATTCCTTTTCATCGACATGTTGATACACTCATATAGTGCTCTAACAATAACATTATTGGCTCACTGCAGACATTCAACTTGACTAGGACCCCTTCGGCCACATATATAGCATCTTCGAGGCCTGCTACTTCCCCTTGGTCCTTTAGTAGTAGAACTTGTTGTAGTCTCATTCATTGGTTCCGTGGACAAAGAATCGTGATCAGTGATTTGATACGTCATCAAAACTTCTTGGTCATCATTGTTACTTTCATGTAAAAATATCCTTTTTAATTTCTTATCGTGATGTAAGTCTTCCATGCGATATATCACTTCTACTATTTCGCGGATAGTCGATGGCCGACAAGAAGAGAATCTATGTTGAATATCGAGACGAAGTCCACACCAAAATTTTAGACTCGTTCATCTTCACAAAGCATGGGTGATGAATACCCATTCATCACTCTTTATTCTTATATTTTAACCTTTGCAAATACATGTAGATATCTGTAAATACTAATAATTATCAAAAAGCATGCATTGCGTAAAATATAACAATTAGCATGTTTTTATGCAAAAATAAAAGAATAAAGAAACAAAAGAAAAAGAGGGAAATATTTAGAATAAATATTGAGCGACCTAATCCCCAGGGAGGGCTCAGCATGGGCCTGACCGCATAAAATCCCAAGTAGAGAGAGATAAGGAAGCTCATGTGTGTAAATATACCTATAAATAAATAAAAATATTTTTCCTCAAAATAAATATAAAATTGGTTTGTATATATCTGTATATAGTTATAAATACAAAATCAAAATAAAAATAGAAAAATAAAAAGTAAATAAAAAGGCCTTCATCTTGTATATATTCATCATGTACATAAGACCACATATATATTTATTTACCCCTATAAATAAATAAATAAAAATCCATTAACATGTGTATATATTCCTTGTCCCATAATGTAAATAAATAAAATAATAACCATAGAAATAAAAATAAAATAAAAAGAATAAAAATAAAAGCAATTTCCTTCATTGTATATATATACCACATATGTATATAAATAAAAGGATTTATTTAACCCTTATAAATAAATAATAAAAATGAAATAAAAATACCTTTTTATTCCTAATTTTATTCTATAAATAAATAAAATATAAAATTGGAATAAAAATGTACAAAAATAAATAAATAAAAATAAAAAATTCAAAATATATATTGTATATACCTATGTATATAATACTATATTGTAAATACCTAATTTTTATTTCAAAAATTAATTAAAAATCACAAAAAAATAGTTTATAAATAAATAAACATTTTTCATGTTTTAACTTTTCTCTAAATCGACCATTTACTATTTTTTATTGAATTTCCAAATCTTTTACAGGTGGCCGCTTCCCATTGGTCCACGGGGGATGTTAACCCCCGGTCAACTCCCCCCTGGACCACAACCCCACGGATCTGCACGCCCGACCCGACTTCTCCCATTTATCGCGTCACGATCCGATCACCAATCTTCGAAACCCCGGGCTCCGTTTGTTCCCCGATCGATCTAGATCCACGCCCGGGGTGGGTTTTGGGGATCAACGCTCCGATCGAGTCACCCGACTCCCATCTTCTCGGACCCCCAGCTGTATATAGCCTGAGCTCCGCCCGCTCTTTCACTCATCTTTGGTTCCTCTCTTTCCTTCCTAGGACCTCCACCATCATCTCCTGAGTGACAGCAAGCGATTGGTGGTGTCGCAGCGAGGAGGAGGAGTCCAGACCATCGATCCGGTAGCCTTGCGTCGCCGTGCTCCACCACCAGCGTGGTGCTCGAGTCTCGGGCATCGACGGCCCTCGAGGCAAGAACCCATAGCTTCAGCAGCTCAAGCACAGTCGACCTCGACCATCAGGTAGCCTTAGTTACCTTTCTCTTTCGCTAATTTTCGATTACCCCTAATTCCATCCTTCGCCGTCGACCTTCGATTCCGACCACACCCGTCCGCATCTCAACCATCGGACTCGACCATCACCTTCGCCCATCTCCCACGCACATTCTTCACCCATCCATTCAAACCAGTTCGCACAAGAACTGGGATTCGAGCTCCCTCGCCGTCGCATCACCGGAGCTCCTCCATTCTGACGCACTGACCACTCACTGCGCTTCTAACCGGGTCGAGGCATTTTGCCCTCGACCCAGTAGTCTCTCTGTGCCATTTTGCAGGTCTGAGGTGGACCATCTGAGGTCCTCCATATTCAGCACAGGAGCTTCAGCTCCGCCGGGGTCGCCTAGGTTCTCCGGAGCTCCGTTGCGCCATCGGAAGGGCTCTCCAGATGCGGGAGGCTCCGACGATTCTTCTCTGACCATCAGCAGCCCCTGCAGAGGTCCAGCATGCTTCCGGTCCTCCGGCGAAGTTTGCCGGCGAGGAGTTCCTCCAGGACCATCCTCTATCGTCCATTCGACCCCGGAGACCCAGATCACTTGTGGATCGTTTGATCAGGGCTAAGAGGAGGCCCAACAGCCATCGTCGGATCGACGCGTGGCCCCCTCTCGGCCCTCCATCCAGCGAAGGGCATCCAACGCCTCTCCACCGTTGATCAGATACGTAGCGCATCCTCCACCGTTTGATCAGAGCCAAGGGCTCCCTTGTTCAGCTGCAGCGCACCCTCAGCCACACGATCACCGCGTGGCGCGCATTCCAGCCCTCGGATAAATAAATGTGGCAATATCACTTAGGCCCCCCTTCTATTTTGTTTTAGTGTTTAGTCCTGTAAATATCAACTCTAGTTCATTTTATTTTGGTAAAATTGCATAGAGGACCTTGTCATTTTTATTATTTGCATTTCTACCCCTGCCTGTTGTGGGACGCGTGCACGACACGTGATTTCTTGGTGGAATTGCATGAATGGGCCTGTAGTTTATTGTTATTCATGAATGAAAATATCTTTTTTGTATTTGCACATATACCCCTGTGAATATTTTATTTCCACATGTGCCGAATTTCTTGGGTTAATTGCAAATAGTCCCCTGGGCTTTTAGCACCAGTTTCTAAAAAGCCCTCGGAACTATTTTATTTATATTTAGTTCCCTGAGTGCCCAGTTCACGTGCTTCGCACGTGCAAACCTAGTCTTTTTGCACCTGGACCACCTACATTTCTAGTTTTGTTACATTTAAGCCCCCGGAGCATATTTTTATGACAAATAGGTCCCTGTGACTATGGGCTTGTATTTGTTGTAAATAAAATATCAAATATCATCTAAATCACATGAAAATTTGACACGTGGCTCCTGCCACTGTGTAGAATTTTCACTAATTTTTGGGAAATTTTTAGAGCCTTTTTCTATTTTTAAAAATTCAAGTACCCCTATTTTTCTCTCTGTCCAGATATAAAAATCACAAAAAATATAAAAAAATTCAAAAATTATAAAAAAAACAGATTTCGTTTGTTTTGAGGTGTTTGATTTTCTGACCAAGTTTGGTCATTTTTGGTCCTATAGAAAATATAAAAATTGAAAAACATTGAAAAACTTAGAAAAATTCTAATAAATAATTGAAAAATCCAAAAATAAAAAATCCAGTTCCTAAGTTTTCCTTGTTGTTCATACTTTACAGGAAAATTACCTTCAGGCTCTGTTGAGACCATTATATATTTTATTTTGGTCTTAGGAGCTTGGCTGGACAATGTTCTTGAATTTTTACCTTGTTTCATTTCTAGAAAATTATATAAAAATCAGAAAATTATCAAAAATTAAATAAAAACAGTAAAAAATACAAAAATCATAAAAATATTTTTGTTTTATTTTTTAAACATTTTTAAAGTAGTTAAATAATTGTAGAAAGTTGCTTGTTTCCTTGTTTTTATTGTTTTCTTTATAATTAAAAATTCCAAAAAAAATATACAAATATTAGAAACCCACCAAAAATAATTTGCTTTTATTTTATTTTCTTTTTGACTACTTCGTAGGCTGCAAGGCCAACCCGTGCTCCTTGAGTTCGACCCTGGTCGCTATACCAGGTTAATCCAATAGCGAGACCGCTAGTTTGAGTTTCCATCGATTTTTATCCTTCTTTGGTGGTCTGAATTTTCTTGATTGAGCTTTGAGTCCCGAGTGACTGAGGTCACAACGACCGTAGATATACCTGATTTACCTTAGTCGCTTGCCTCGCTCAACAGAATGGCACCGTTGCTGGGGAGCACGGCTTAGTACTCAGTTTTGATTTTCTTTTTATTTTGTTTTCTTTTTCGCGGCTCTCCGCGGCTCATTCTGAGTCTGCGGCTTTTCGCGGCTTTTTATTTTTCTTTTATTTTTGTTTTATTTTATTTTATTTTCTTTTATATTTTTGATTGTTTTATTTGTTTATTTTTATTTGCATTTTTGCATATATATATACCCTATTTTCTTTATTTTATTTTATCTGTTTTATTTTTATCTGGTATTTGACACTCTGTTTTTTTCTTACGCAGGCCCGAGGATCGAGGCGGCGACTTTCGAGGAGCCGGCGCAACCGTGGTGATCGGAGGTGGCTCCCTTCTGCACGGAGCCACAGGAGAGCGCGAGGAAGCATCTGAGTGTGGAGAGGAGTAGCTTAATTTAGTTTAGACTTTATTTCAGCTATTTGAATAATTGTTGTAATAATGCAGGGACATGATGCTCTTAGACTTAGACACTCTCGGGGTCTGTTTTACCGAGCACCGGTGGGCTCGGGGGACCCCTTTGCTTGTTCGGTTTTCTTCGCGGCTTTTTACGCGGTTTTGTTTTCTTTACTGCCTTTTCCGGTTTCTCGCGGTTTTTCAAGCCGCTAGCCGTAGGACTTTTTGCTTGATTGTGACGTAATTTGTAGGATCCAAGCACCCTAATATATCTGCATGCACCTATAATTGGTAATTGGACCTATAATAAAAAGATTAATAAAAATAGTCGACTCACTTCCTTCGAGCCTACGTGCCACAGCCCACCCTGCCAAGCGCTGCTCCTGAACCTGATTTGTTGGGAGGAGGAGGGGTGGATCGAGATCGGACTCTTGGATTGGAGGCTGGTGACCGACTAGCAGTTCTTTCGAGTAGCACTGTTGTTTAGGGACTCGGTTTTCCGCCTGCACCATTTATGTAGTTTATTTTCTATCTTTCAATTATGCGCAAATCATTTCGCATGTAGACTGTTGGAGTCAGGTACGCATTTCTTACTCTGCATGCATCATTGATTTCATCGCGCATCGACTTTTTCATCTTCTCCTCCCTGATTTTTGGACTTAATAATCAGGAGAATAGAAAAATTCGTTAGGCGATTTTGCTTTTTATTGAAAAATATCTAAAAAATAAAAACAATATAATTTGGGACTGCTAACACTATTGACCCTAAAAGACACCTCACTTAAAAATTTGTCTTGGGGAGAGCAACCCCCTCATTATCTGGTTTGCTTGCGCGAGAGAGTGACCCGCACACTAGGATAGAGCCATCCGATCTTTTCTTGATTGATTACCGGCTATTTCTGTATGGGATAGTCGGTTGAGGAATTATCGGAATACCCAACAGGTCACGCTAAGCGCTCTGCTATCCTAACTAATCACCAAATAAAAATTGACAAGATAATTGATCGAGCCTTTACGGTCTTCAGCTCGCGTTGCGTTGGTGAATCGGGGGTTTGCTTGTGATCATAGTTGTTACCAGATCTCATCCGCCCAACTCGCCAGATCAGGATGATGGGCAGAAGGTCCCTTAGGAAGCCTCTAGCTGCACCGCTTCCCAACACTTCTGCCCGCTCATCTAGGTTGGTTCGCGAGAGCCGAGACCCGCTCTCCGAACCCGAGATTGACTCCACCCTGTTCCCCCTCGACCCCCTTTTTTTTAGTTCTGAGAGATCAGTGCCAGAGGAGAGACTGTCAGATTTATCAGCACCTAAGTATGGATCGTTTGATATTGCAGAGACTATGGCCGGCAGTAGTGAGGAGCACACCACCGGTCCCCAGGGTCAGCAGACATTCATTATGGACCAGGGTGCTATCAACTCCACCCTGATTGCCTCCCTCAAGACAGGGAAGTAGCAGTTGAGGGATCAGGGAGCGTTCATGTTGGATATGAGGCGAGAGACGGAGCAGTTGAGAGCCGCTCGCGACCAGCGCGAGCCCGATGACGGGCCGAGGATACCCGATGTAGCAGCAGCCGCAGCAGCCGCCGCTGCCGCTGCGACAAGTGCAGTACCGGACCAGCCAAGACCGATGCGCGAGTTACACAACCCCGGATCGACTTTGACACACCATTGGGTCGTGCTACCAGCTATAGTGGGGGACTTCAAGTTCCCCCCGAACACCTTACAGCTCCTTCCCCGGTTCCATGGGCTCGCAACTGAGGAGCCCCATCTCCACCTACAGGAGTTTCTGATGATCTACAGTACAGTCCACGACCGTCAGGTGGACCAGGATACCATACAGATGATTTCCTTCCCCTTCTCCTTAGCAGACAAAGCAGCCACCTGGCTGAAACATCTGGGGAAGTTCGTCTACACCTAGGAGCAGCTCCGCACCGAAAACTTGAACAAGTACTATCCACTCGGGTGAACGAACGCCGCTAGAGCCCTGATCAGCAACTTCTCCATGCTCCCCAACAAGCAGTTCCACGAGGCATGGGAGAGGTTCAGAGAGCTGACCGACAGATGCCCGCACCACGACATCTCCAAGCCGAACCTTGTTGAGAGCTTTTTCAGCGGGCTGACACCAGAGCTTCAGGGCTTGGTGAACGCTTCTTGTGGCGGGTCCTATTTTGCCAAGGATCATGATCAGGTCTGGGCCATCTAAGAGGAGATGGCTGAGAACTATATGGTGATGTCCTAGACCCGACTCTACACACAGGGCAGACCCCAGCCACAGACCGTGCAGTATCAGAGGATAGCATGGGTCGACGCCGGTCCATCCAGTTCGTCAGCGGCAGCAGCACAGGCTGAGAGTTCAGCCGCAGACATGGAGATTATCAGCGAGAAGCTGGACTGGATGGAGATTATTGAGAAGAAGCAGTGCCAGGGCATCACGTAGATGGAGCAGATGGCACAGACTCTGAGTGACATGAAGACACAGCTCATGTGTCTCCAGGAGGCACATACGGCTTCCCAGCCCTGTCTTCATGCACGAGGCGATCCCAGCAGCAGCAGCAGCTCGTCCCAGCGCTCCAGCTCTCACCAGCAGCCTAGACAGGTCCATCTTGTACAGGCGGAGCCGTAGCAGCAGCTGCAGCTTACCTACTAGGCACCACCATCCACTGACACACAGCTGGTGGTATACCAACCGGATCAGCCTCTGGCAGTGCTCCCGCCACCCTAGTACGAATCAGAGCCGTTGATGGATGTCAACGGAATTTGGTACGACCGCCCCCAGCACGGTATCCGACGAGACCATCCCGGATTCCGTTGGGCGACCGGAGGTTCCAGCTCCCAGCAGCAGCCGTCAGGTCAGGGTGGCTAGTACATCCATCAGAGGGATCACCAGCAGCAGCAGCCCCCAGTTTACCCACAGCAGCAGCTGCAGTCTTCACAGTATGGTCCTCGTCCCTATCAGCAGGGACAGTCTTAGAGGCGTGATCAGCCTCATCAGCCGCAGCATCAGCCACAGTCTTACCCCTCTCAGCCATAGAACCAACTCCAGCAGCCTCACTACCAGAGAGGCTACCCGTCAGGCTCTCATGGGCCACCCTATGAAAGCCCCGCCTTGGATGACATAGCCCGCCTCCTTACGGATCAGCAGGCTACATTTCGATGGGAGATGGATGAGTTCCGCCAGGAGATGCGAGACATCATGAGAGGGAAGGCCGCCATCCCTGTCCAGATTGAGCCGAATCCCAACAACCTCAAGAGGAAGTCTGAGCAGGTAGTTTGTACTGAGTATGCCACTCCTAGTGATACAAGTGGAGATATGTCTGTATATTTGTTTGATACTGATTTTGTCACACTTAGGAGCGATAGGATGCCAGCAGGCGGTGACTCGTCTAAGCGACGACCAGAGGATACTCCCAGAGCGCCAGACAAGGAGGAGAGTGGTACTGAGGCCGCCAGAGATGATGACGGTGGTACTAAGGTCACCAAGGATGCTGATCCCACCGGCGGTACTGAGACCGCTGTTTCACCAATTGGAGGAGGTGGTACTGAGGCCACCCAAGTTGCCGAGCCAGAGAGCGGTACTAAGGCCGCTAGTCTTCCAGCCGAGGGTGGTGCTGATGCCACCGTGTCTTCTGAGAGTCCTATTGTTTTTCCTTTGTCTGATGTATCTCGGAACAGTTCTTGCAATAAAGGAAAGGGTTTGTTTTCTTCTGGTCCCACTGCGGTGCATGATGTATGTGTGGATCCTGCCGTCGAGCAGCTCAGACCCGTTCCTAGTCCTTCATCTAAGAAGGACCCTGTGATCCCCTTTCCTAGAGCCCTTCAGATGGGGAAGGGGAAGAAAAATAAAAATCCAAAAAAGAGACAGTAGGAAGTGTTCAGCCAACAGATGATAGATCGTTTTCACATTCAGCTGACTCTTCAGGAGGCTTTGCAGCACATACCTCTTCTTCAGCGTTCACTTAGAGACAGGACTACCGTTAGGAGGAAGAGGAGGAACCACCCTTCAGAGATCCATGTGCTGACCAGAGCCACTTGTTTCGCGATCCAGAACCGTCTGCCGGCCAAGCGGCCAAACTCGAGAGACACGTATGTCAGATGCCACATCAGAGAGCAGAGGTTCGACCGTACTCTATTAGACAACAGATCGTCGATCAACCTACTTCCGACAGCCCTTCTCGACCGCTTCGAGTTGTGCACTCTTCGATGGAGCATGACGGTCCTTCAGTTTGCTGATCGATCTGTCAAGAGGCCGAAGGGGTTGCTGAGGGACGTTGTCGTCACGATTCAGGGCCTGCAATTCCCGGTGGACTTCGTAGTGTTGGACATGGAGATCCCTGAGTCAGTGACAGATACCCCCATCATTCTCGGTCGCCCGTTCTAGGCCACAGCCAAGGCTGTGACCGACCATGATAGCGGGAAGGTATACTTTCGCGTCGAGGGAGAAAGTGTACAAATAGAGACGGTCGAGGACAGTAGAGCCAGAGACAGAGCATGCTCAGAGACGACTTCAGACACAGAGCAGATGGCAGATGCCGGGCCGGACATCCACCAAGACTGCGACTTTGTGATTATAGATGATGAGGCAGTATGGGCAGATCCAGATGCACATGCCATCCTCTCAACTTCAGAGTCCGCTGATGCAGAAACGTCAGCAGAGGAGAGCTTGGAGAGCACATTCCTGGTCCAGGATACTTTTGAGGCAGCAGAGCATGTTCTCGACTGTGAGACTGATTTCTTTTGTGATGATGGTGGTACAGAGGCCACCTTGGATGATATAGATCCCTCGGAGTCAGATTTTGACTGGGCAGATTTTGATGACTACATACCAGATCTGACTTCCACTGAGCCTGCAGATAGGGAGGAGGTAGATGGCGAGCAGAGCAGAGACAGTCCATCAGGACAGCCTTCTCCAGTTTTAGAGTTTGATAGAGAGTTTCAGTTCTCCCATGCAGATTTGGCAGCATTCACGCAGAGTTTTCAGAGGCCAGATCCACCAGCACCCATTTGTCTAGAGCTGAAGCCACTTCCTGCATCCACTTCCTGCATCGTTGAAGTATAGGTTCCTGCGGGAGAGCATGAGATGTACCCAGTCATTATCTCCGCCGATTTGACTGAAGAGCAGGAATCCCGTCTGATGGGGGTTCTTGAAAAGAACCGCAAGGCTATAGGATGGAGCGTAGCAGATCTCCAGGGGATAAGTCCGGCCTTGTGCTCCCACCATATCTATCTCAAGGATGAGGCGAAGCCGTCGCGTGAGTTCCAGCGGCGGCTGAACCCGAATCTGAGAGAGGTTGTCATGAAGGAAATTTCGAAATGGTGGAGCGCTGATTTTATCTACCCCATCTCCGACTCCAAGTGGGTCATCCCTTTGCATGTGGTGTCCAAGAAGACGGGCATCACTACAGTGGTCAGCAAGTCCGGAGAGGAGATTGCTACACGGGTACCCACTTCTTGGCAGGTCTGCGTTGATTACAGGCGACTCAACCAGGCCACCAAGAAGGATCATTTCCCCCTGCCCTTTATAGATCAGATCATTGAGAGACTGGCAGGGAAGAGCCACTATTGTTTTCTGGATGGGTACTCGGACTACAACCAGGTGGCCATCGCTCTCGAGGACCAGGACAAGACTACCTTTACCTGTCCCTTCGGCACATACGCCTTCCGACGCATGCCATTTGGTCTATGCAATGCCCCTGCGACTTTTCAGAGATGCATGCTATCGATCTTTTCGAATATGGTGGGGGAGTGCTTGGAGGTCTTCATGGATGATTTCTAGGTTTACGGCGACGGATTCGACTCCTGTCTTGACTGCCTAGACCGAGTCCTTTAGCGATGTATAGAGGTACACTTTGTGTTATCTTGGGAGAAGAGTCACTTCATGGTGACTCAAGGGATGGTGCTTGGCCATATCATCTCCAACAGGGGCATGGAGGTTGATCCGGCCAAGGTAGATGTCATTAGAAAACTCGCCCCGCCGTCCAATTTGAGGCAGTTACGGTCCTTTCTGGGGCACGTCGGTTTCTACTGGCGATTTATTCAGGATATCAGTAGGATTGCCCTGCCGTTGACTGACCTGCTGATGAAAGACACCGAGTTCCTTGTCGATGACAAGTGTCTTTCGTCGCTTAAGACTCTCAAGCGATGTGTTGTAGAGGCTCCTGTTCTCCAGCCACCTGATTGGTCTCTCCCATTCGAGATCATGACGGATGCCTCCGATTTTGCCGTGGGGGCTGTGCTGGGACAGAGGAGGGATGGAGTTCCATTTGCTATCCACTACGCTAGCCGCACATTGGATTCCGCTCAGCGGAACTACACAGTCACAGAGAAGGAGATGCTAGTCGTAGTTTTTGCCCTAGATAAGTTCAGATCATACATTATTGGATCTAGAGTGACCCTGTTTACTGATCATACCGCCATCAGGTACCTCATGGAAAAGAAGGATGCCAAGGCCAGACTGACTAGATGGATCCTTCTACTCCAGTAGTTCGACATAGAGATTAAGGATAAGCATGGAGTCAAGAATGTGATGGCGGATCATCTCTCCCGACTAGAGAACCTTGAGGATTCTGAGAAGATTGACCCCATATGTGAGACCTTCCCAGATGAGGTGATCCTTGCTATTGCCTCACTCCCGTGGTACGTCAATATTGTGAACTTTCTTGTTGCTAAGAAAGTCCCACAAGATTGGCCCAGGAAGAGTCTTGAGACCTTCCTTGCGAAGGCCAAGTCTTACCACTGGGAGGATCCCATCCTTTACCACGAAGGAGGGGATAGCGTCTGGCGTAGGTGCATTCCTCAGGAGGAGTACCATAGCATCCTCACTTACTGCCACAAGCTTGAGGCATGAGGACATCATTCTAGGAGGAGGATGGTACAGAAAGTGCTCCAATCCGGCCTATGGTGGCCTACCCTCTTCAAGGACTCTGATGAGTTCGTGAAGAGGTGTACTGACTGTCAGAGGTTAGGCACTTGTGGACAGCGTGATATGATGCCAATGCATCCTATTCACTTCTGTGAGGTTTTTGACGCATGGGGCATCGATTTCATGGGTCCATTCCCTAAGAGTCAGGGATTTGAGTACATTCTGTTGGCCGTTGATTATGTGAGTCGATGGGTTGAGGCCATCCCCGCCCGAACCGTTGATGCCAGAACAATTTGCAGATTCTTGAGTAAGCACATCATTACGCGGTTCGGGGTACCTCAAGTGTTGATTTCTGATGGGGGGTCTCATTTCGTCAACGACCAGGTGAAGGCCCTTGCCAGCGAGTTAGGCATAGACCATCGAGTTGCCACTCCATACCATCCACAGACGAATGGTCTAGCCGAAGTGTCGAATAGGGAGATCAAGACTATCTTGCAGAAAGTGGTCCGCCCTGACCGAAAGGATTGGTCATAGCTTTTGGACTCGGTCTTGTGGGCATATAGGACGTCTTTCAAGACACCTTTGGGCACATCTCCCTTTTGCCTCGTATATGACAAGCCATGCCATTTACCTGTTGAGCTGAGACACCGGTCACTTTAGGCAGTCACTGAGATACTTTTGGATCCAGATAGTGTAGGAGATCAGCGGAGGGCAGAGTTAGCAGCCCTGGAGGAGCTTCGTGGTACCGCCTTCTCAAACAGTCTACAGTATAAGGAGAGAGTGAAGGAGTGGCATGATTCTCATATCAGCCACAAGCATTTTGAGCCTGGACAGAGAGTATGGTTGTTTGATGCTAGGCTTCGTCTATTTCCAGGGAAGCTACAGAGCAAATGGAAGGGAACGTATCTTATGAGAAAGGTACACGACAATGGGAGTATTGATATATCTGAGTTGTCTTCTGAGAGTACCTTTCGAGTGAACGGCCAGCGGCTCAAGCCATTTCTAGATCATGAGCCGCGGGTCGTTGATGTTGCCCCTATTCATTTTGCGTGAGATGTGGTCTCTTGACTCACATCTATTGCATCTCGCGCCTGATTATCAATGTTCTCCCAACCTGTATAGATCCAGATGTATATATCATCACATTCTTTTGTCCCACATCCTGTTTGTCATCTTTGATTATGCTATACTTAGGGTGTACTTTACCCTAAGTAGAGGGGGGATGTAGGACCTTCGGGTATCTCTTTTGATTCATTCTACCCATGTTTTTGCTGCCTATACTTAGGGATATTTTACCCTAAGTATAGAGGGGGTAGACCATGTACATTCTCCACTCGGGTTTCTCTTTGTGTACAGCCTGCTATACTTAGGATTATTTGATCCTAAGTATAGGGGGAAAAGCCGAGATCCTCTTGATTTTCTAATTCATTCATTTGTCTTTGTATATAGGCTTCCTTTTCACTTCCCTATACATAGCACGAGTTATGTCTTCTTCATCGCTCTTGACTCTGAGGACATCGTTCGAGCTAAGTATAGGGGGATTTTTTTAAAATAATTATTAAAAAATTCGTAATTAATTAAATAAGCATCAAGGGGGAGAAATTAAAAAATTAGGCATCAATCGGCACCTGAGGTGCCGATTTGGGGCGCCCCCTCCAAATCGGCACCTCAGGTGCCGATTTGGGAGATACCCGTTGGAAATTTGCCAACGGTCCCCTCCTCCCCATTTCCTATATAAAACGCCCCCCCCTCATTCATCCTCCTCACAATTTCACCCTCTCCTTCTCATTCTTCATCTTCTCTCCATTCATTCTCCCTGGTTCCCTCATTCTGTATTCTGAAGTGCGATTGCTGCTCTCGATCGACTAATCTTATTCAAGTAAGAATAAGATATTTTTGTTTGTAGATTTTGTTCTGTGTTTTTTGCAGGGTTCTATCAGTGAGGACGCTATATCAGTGAGGACGCTATATTATTATATTTTGGATAACATTTCTTGTAGAAGAGAAGACACGCATCTTTCAGGTAATTTTATTCAAGATTTTTTATTAAATTTAACAAGTAATTAGTTGTGCAAAATTGATGATTAGTTAAAATATATTTCGAAATAATTATTTTTTAATGATAAATCATTTGTCTATGAAGTAATCTAATGATGTTGAATTAAATAGGGGACATTACACATTACATTAGCATTTCATTTATTTAGATTTAAAAGTGCACATATTCATGCTAAAATTAATGTCATTTAGATTTGGAATCGAGCGCCGAGAGGGTCTCTATACAGCGCTGGCAGGACTCACTGTGGTGAGCACCGATGAGGCCCCAAGACCGGACTTTTGGATTCCATTTCTGAGTGATTAGTATATCAATTGAATTCTTGATTATTAAAGATAACAGCCGACTAAAATGTTAATTAAAGTAATTGTTACATCCGATTATTAAGTAATTATTTTGTGTAATTAAACTAATTAAATAATTATTTTATTCGTATAGATGGCCCCCAACACTGCTCATGTATTAGTATATTGGGGAGGATCGATTGATGTCTCTGATGACCACGTAGAATATATTGGGGGCAAGAAACGGATGGTTACATTACCATGCCAATTAACTTACATTGGCTTACTGTCTCGAGTTTCCGAAGTCACTGATCTCCCGCTCGACAAGTATATACTTACATTAACTTGTAAGTGGTTGTATGAGGGATCAACCTTCTTTGCAGTACCAATTGACGATGATGAATCAACATTGGCAATGTTGAGTTCAATCGTCGATGTGAGATTTATCCATCTTTTCGTACAAACTACTCCCTTTATTGGTGGTAATACCTGTCATGATACCTTTCATCCCATACCTGATAGACGTTATTGGGGAGAAGAAGATGCTATTGTTATGTTACCTCCAAAAATGAGAAAGAGAAATGCCAGAAGACCTGTGCAGGGAAGAATTAGAAATGAAATGGACGAAACGTGCGTCCGACCTAAATTATGTAGAATCTGCAAGCAACCAGGACATAATAGATTAAGTTGTCCACGCAGAACATAGGCACACTTGCATTTGTAAGGGTAATTTAATTTCGTTGTTAATCTATCATTTTCCTTACAAATTTATTGTTATTTTTTCATGACATTTGTGATTATTAATGTAGATGGCACAGATGGATAGGCTTCCTGGACCAGTAGATACCTCAGTATTGTATATGCAGAATGACCATCGATCATCACAACCCACTAGATCGGTAAGTACTTTTTATAATTTTTAAAATTTACTAGTTCGGTAATACTGTTTCTCATTTTTAATTTAATATATTTTACAGATTCGATTTGTAGAGCATAATGAGTTACTGAACTCCATTTCTGACCAGAAGAGTAGCGTAGTTGAACGATTAATAGAAGCGTCTGGTTTTTCATGTGTGGTGAACATGAGAAGAGTTCAAATGGATCCATCATTACTGACCAGCTTACTAGAGAGATGGAGACCTGAGACACATGTTCGGCAAATGGAGGTAACTGATTTTGATAGACAGTTGTTTGGTATATCCACGATACCACAACAACGTCCGGAGCTGCCTCGAAGACCTTCTCCCGGAGTAAGGATCACTGAGCCTCCTCCATCAGAGCCGCCTCGCCATTCAACAAGTGTACGAACGTCAAGGAATCAGGAATCACAAACAATTGAACCGCCACGGAGGTCGTCAGCTAGACCGCATCCTCCAGGGCACGTTCCAACACATTCAGAACAAATGTCCAAGCAGAAGAAGAAGAAGACAACGCATGAGGAGACCCACAAAAAATTAGGAGATGGAGGGAAAGGAAACGACAAGGGAGGTGGTGCAGGAGGTGGAGGAGGAGGTCTGAAGGGATTTCTGAAGATATGGAAAGTTTAAGTTATTGTAAATTTTTTTCCTATTATTTGTAAACTCATATTTCTTCTCTTATGAATTTAATAAAATACTTGTAAATTTTTTAAATTAATTCATGTCAAGTTGTACCTTGTTGAGTTCACATATATCAATGATAAATGATGTTGTTCACACTCTCGATTTCTTTATATTTACTACAACATTGTTGACATGTTAATTATAAATATTCTAAGTATGTATCAATAATGAACAATATACTAAAAAAATAGAGATATACTTAACATTTTACAATAACGTTATCGGGAAGAAGATGAGACCACGAAGCTCTACTGATAGATCAAAAATAGTGTGATGAAGGAAAATATTGATAGTTTATTAAATTTATTTATGTAATTACTCAAATGTACTCAAATGAACATAAATATAATTGTAGAATAATATTTTGTAAAATTATTTACATAATTCCTCAATATTTTTTTTTAAATTATTCATATCTAATAAACATAATAATAATTTATAATCTCCGACAGTACTGAACTTAAATTACATTGTTGAAGGGATTGGATTTGTAAATTGTCCATCCCAAATCGGCAGCTGAGGTGCCGATTTGGCGCCTCTGCCCAAATCGGCACCTGAGGTGCCGATTTGGAGGGGGCGCCCCAAATCGGCACCTCAGGTGCCGATTGATGCCTAATTTTTTAATTTCTTCCCCTTGATGCTTATTTAATTAATTACGAATTTTTTAATAATTATTTAAAAAAAATCCCAAGTATAGGGGGTGTGTATATATTTCATATATACTTTAGCCATAACTCGTACTTTGTGTGAGTGTGTTACTAAATAAAAATGGCTAAAAACCCAAAATTCACAAAAATTAAAATTTTTTCCCTGTAAATAAACATTCTTTTATTTGCACATACATAGCTATTGTACAAAGTATTTTTGTAAAAATGTTTTCAAAAACTTTTTTGTGCAAAGTTTGTGTAAATAGGTGTATATCAAAATTATGTATATGGTACAAAATTTATCCAAAAGGTTTGAAAATCAAAAGTTTGCAAAAACCTTGTGTAAATTTGTGTAAATCTTTTGCAAAACTTGCATTCATGCATACATCCATGATTTCAAAATATTTTCAAAAATTTTGATTCGTGTAAATATTGTGTAAATAGCATCCTTGTATATATGTATATAGTTTTTCCTGGATTATAGTTGACATTTAAACTAGCCTGGAATTAAATTGGGAAATGGAGCTTGATTAAGATCTTAATCCACCTAATCATAAGAGGAACCTTATAGGGCTTAGGGTTAAGGCTTTTCAGGTCCATGGTGACTTAATTCTTTGAGTCCACTAGGCTATGATCACATGTCATCTCAATGAGCCTATGTAGAGCACTTAACAACACACACATGACTCATAGACAATGGCTTTACTTGGACCAGCACTTTGCACCGAGCTCTCTACGGATGAGGTGGTGAGGAGGCAGTCTTCCTTGACTTGGGGTAGCATATGAGGGTAGTACTTCTAGGAGGAACCTCTCTTCTACTTTTAGTGAAGGAAGTGTGTCTCAACTTGGTCTGGTTGCCATGAGGTCTAACGACAGGAGTTGTGGGTTGCAATAATGCTTCAAAAGAGGGATAGTCTACTGGCTCAAGAGGAAAAACTCCTTATGTATATATGCTACACATGTATATGTTGTATAGATGCACTTGAAAAAAAAATGCAAAAAGAAAATAACTCCAGAAAAGTGGTGGGTCTGATAGAAAATGATAATCCCACCGGAGTATGTATATAGTGCAATAAGCAAAGCTTGAGACTCATGGATTCCATCTTATGTAGCTTGCAGCAGGGAGACTTAGCTACACTGGTTGAGCTCCCAAGGATACATGGCTACACTGGCCATGGTCCATTCTTTTCTTCCCCCTCTTCTTGAGCCGGTTGAACTTGAACTTAGAAGGGAATACCCCGCTCCGCGAGGAAAGAGTGGCCAGACTAGGGTCATAGAGTTACCTTGTTGGGGAGGGTTGTCAAGTTGCCACTTCTGAGGTGGAGAGCTTATACTTCACATTCACAGTGCAAGGAAAGATTCATGGTCTCCAAGGTTTGTGTATGTAGACTTGTTCTGATCTGGATTGTTGAGGAGTCTTGATTATAGATTAGTGGATCTTAGAGGCTGGTGAGTTTTAAACTTAAGTCCAAATAAGGTTCCGACAAATTAATAATCCAAAGATCTGATCGGGCTCCATATTTCAATTTAATGAAGGAAGTTTAATAATCAACCTTGATCCTTGCATTTTCTCCTCTTTTTCTTTTTCTTTCTCTTTCTCACTTCTTTTTCAAATAAGTGTTTGCTAAGGGACTAACAAAGTTAAGTATAGGGGGGTGATGAATACCCATTCATCACTCTTTATTCTTATATTTTAGCTACAAAAACCATTGCAAATACATGTAGATATTTGTAAATACTAATAATTATCAAAAAGCATGCATAGTGTAAAATATAATAATTAGCATGTTTTTGTGAAAAAATAAAAGAATAAAGAAACAAAAGAAAAAGAGGGAAATATTTAGAATAAATATTGAGCGACCTAATCCCAAGGGAGGGCTCAGCATGGGCCTGACCGCATAAAATCCCAAGTAGAGATAGATAAGGAAGCTCATGTGTGTAAATATACCTATAAATAAATAAAAATATTTTCCTCAAAATAAATATAAAATTCGTTTGTATATATCTGTATATAGTTGTAAATACAAAATCAAAATAAAAATAGAAAAATAAAAAGAAAATAAAAAGGCCTTCATCTTGTATATATTCATCATGTACATAAGACCACATATATATTTATTTACCCCAATAATTAAGTAAATAAAAATCCAATAAAATGTGTATATATTCCTTGTCCCATAATGTAAATAAATAAAATAAAAACCATAAAAATAAAAATAAAAATAAAATAAAAAGAATAAAAATAAAAGCAATTCCCTTCTTTGTATATATATACCACATATATATATAAATAAAAGGATTTATTTCACCCTTATAAATAAATAATAAAATGAAATAAAAATACCTTTTTATTCCTAATTTTATTTTATAAATAAATAAAATATAAAATTGGAATAAAAATGTACAAAAATAAATAAATAAAAATAAAAAATTCAAAATATATATTGTATATACCTATGTATATAATACTATATTGTAAATACCTAATTTTTATTTCAAAAAATTAATTAAAAATCACAAAAAAATTTATAAATAAATAAACATTTACCATGTTTTAACTTTTCTCTAAATCGGCCATTTACTATTTTTTATTGAATTTCCTAATCTTTTACAGGTGGTCGCTTCCCATTGGTCCATGGGGGATGTTGACCCCCCCGGTCAACTCCCCCCCTGGACCATAACCCCGCGGATCTGCACGCCCGACCCGACTTCTCCCATTTATCGCGTCACGATCCGATCACCAATCTTCGAAACCCCAGGCTCCGTTTGTTCCCCGATCGATCAAGATCCACGCCCGGGGTGGGTTTTGGGGATCCGCGCTCCGATCGAGTGACCCGGCTCCCATCTTCTCGGACCCCTAGCCGTATATAGCCTGAGCTCCACCGGCTCTTTCACTCATCTTTGGTTCCTCTCTTTCCTTCCCAGGACCTCCACCATCATCGCCTGAGTGACAACAAGCGATTGACGGTGTCGCAGCGAGGAGGAGGAGTCCAGACCATCGAGCAGGTAGCCTTGCGCTGCCATGCGCCGCTACCAGCGTGGTGCTCGAGCCTTGGGCATCGACGGCCCTTGAGTCAAGGACCCAGAGCTTCAGCATCTCAAGCATCGTCGACCTCGACCATCAGGTATCCTTAGTTCCCTTTCTCTTTCACTAATTTTCGATTACCCCCAATTCCATCCTTCGTCGTCGACCTTCGATTCCGACCACACCCGTCCGCATCTCGACCATCGGACTCGACCATCACCTTCGCCCTTCTCCCATGCACATTCTTCACCCATCCATTCAAACCAGTTCGTATAGGAACTGGGATTCGAGCTCCCTCATCGTTGCATCGTCGGAGCTCCTCCATTCCGACGCACCGACTACCCACTGCGCTTCTAACCGGGTCGAGGCATTTTGCCCTCGATCCAGTAGTGTCTCTGTGCCATTTTATAGGTCTGAGACGTACCATCTGAGGTCCTCCATATTCATCACAGGAGCTTCAGCTCCGCCGGTGTCGCATGGGTTCTCCGGAGCTCCGTTGCGCCATCGGAAGGGATCTCCAGACGCGGGAGGCTCTGACGATTCTTCTCCGACCATCAGCAGCCCCTGCAGAGGTCCATTGCGCTTTCGGTCCTCCGGTGAAGTTTGTCGACGAGGAGTTCCTCCAGGACCCTCCTCTTTCGTCCATTCGACCTCGGAGACCCAGATCACTTGAGGATCGTCCGATCAGGGCTAAGAGGGGGCCCATCAGCCATCGTCGGATCGATACGGTGGCCCCCTCTCAGCCCTCCATCCAGCGAAGGGCATCCAACGCCTCTCGACCGTTGATCAGATACGTGGCGCACCCTCCACCGTTGGATCAGAGCCGAGGGCTCCCTTGTTCAGCTGCAGCGCGCCCTCAGCCGCACGATTACCACGTGGCGTGCATCCCAGCCCTCGGATAAATAAATGTGGGAATATCACTTAGGCCCCCTTCTATTTTGTTTTAGTGTTTAGTCCTGTAAATATCAACTCTAGTTCATTTTATTTTGGTAAAATTGCATAGAGGACCTTGTCATTTTTATTTTTTGCATTTTTACCCCTGCCTGTTGTGGGACACATGCATCGACACGTGATTTCTTGGTGGAATTGCATGAATGGGCATGTAGTTTATTGTTGTTCATGAATGAAAATATCTTTTTAGTATTTACACAGATACCCCTGTGAATGTTTTATTTCCACATGTGCTGAATTTCTTGGGTTAATTGCAAATAGTCCCCTGGGCTTTTAGCACCTGTTGCTAAAAAGCCCTCAGAACTATTTTATTTATATTTAGGTTCCTGAGTACCCAGTTCACGTGCTTCGCGCGTGCAAACCTGGTCTTTTTGCACCTAGACCCCCTACATTTCTAGTTTTGTTACGTTTAGGCCCCCAGAGCATATTTTATGATAAATAGGTCCCTATGATTATGGGCTTGTATTTGTTGTAAATAAAATATCAAATATCATCCAAATCATGTGAAAATTTGATGCGTGGCTCCTACCGCTGTGTAAAATTTTCACTAATTTTTGGGAAATTTTTGGAGCCCTTTTTTATTTTTAAAAATTCAAGAACCCCTATTTTTCTCTCTGTCCAGATATAAAAATCACAAAAAAATATAAAAACATTTTCAAAAATTATAAAAAATCATATTTTGTTTGTTTTGAGGTGTTTGATTTTCTGACCAAGTTTGGTCATTTTGGTCCTATAGAAAATATAAAAATTGAAAAACATTGAAAAACTTGGAAAAATTCTAATAAATAATTGAAAACTCCAAAAATAATAAATCCAATTCCTAAGTTTTCCTTGTTGTTCATACTTTACAGGAAAATTACCTCCAGGCTTTGTTGAGACCATTATATATTTTATTTTGGTCTTAGGACCTTGGCTGGACAGTGTTCTTGAATTTTTACCTTGTTTCATTTCTAGAAAATTATATAAAAATCAGAAAATTATCAAAAATTAACCAAAAACAGTAAAAATACAAAAATCATAAAAATATTTTTGCTTGATTTTTTGGACATTTTTAGAGTAGTTAAATAATTGTAGAAAGTTGCTTGTTTCCTTATTTTTCTTGTTTTCTTTATAATTAAAAATTCCAAAAAATATAAAAATATTAAAAACCCATAAAAAATAATTTGCTTTTATTTTATTTTCTTTTTGACTACTTCGTAGGTCGCGAGGCCAACCCGTGCTCCTTGAGTTCGACCCTGGTCGCTATACCAGGTTAATCCAATAGCGAGACCCCTAGTTTGAGTTTCCATCGATTTTTATCCTTCTTTGGTGGTCTGAATTTTCTTGATTGAGCTTTGAGTCCCGAGTGACTGAGGTCACAACGACCGCAGATATACCTGATTTACCTTAGTCGCTTGGCTCGCTCAACAGAATGACGCCGTTGCTGGGGAGCACGGCTTAGTAGTCAGTTTTGATTTTCTTTTTATTTTGTTTTCTTTTTCGCGGCTCTCCGCGGCTCATTTTGAGTCCGCGGCTTTTCGCGGCTTTTTATTTTTCTTTTATTTTTGTTTTATTTTCGTTTCTTTTCTTTTCTTTTTATTTTTGATTATTTTTATTTGTTTATTTTTATTTGCATTTTTGCATATATATACCCTGTTTTCTTTATTTTATTTTATCTGTTTTATTTTTATCTGGTATTTGACACTCTATTGTTTTCTTACGAGGGCCCGAGGACCGAGGCGGTGACTTTCGAGGAGCCAGCGCAACCGTGGTGATCGGAGGCGGCTCCCTTCTGCACGGAGCCGCAGGAGAGCGCGGTGAAGCATCTGAGTGTGGAGAGGAGTAGCTTAGTTTAGTTTAGACTTTATTTCAGGTATTTGAATAATTGTTGTAATAATACAGGGACAAGACGCTCTTGGACTTAGACACTCTCGTGGTCTGTTTCTCCGAGCACCGGTGTGTTCGGGTGACCCCTTAGCTTGTTCGATTTTCTTCGCGGCTTTTTACGCGGTTTTGTTTTTTTTACTGCCTTTTCCGGTTTCTCGCGGTTTTTCGAGCCGCTAGCTGTAGGATTTTCTGCTTGATTGTGACGTAATTTGTAGGATCCAAGCACCCTAATATATATGCATGCACCTATAGATCTGTAACTGGACTTATAATAAAAAGATTAATAAAAATAGTCGACTCACTTCCTTCGAGCCTACGTGCCACAGCCCACCCTGCCAAGCGCTGCTCCTGAACCCGATTTGTTAGGAGGAGAAGGGGTGGACCGAGACCGGACTTTTGGATTGGAGGCTGGTGACCGACTAGTTGTTCTTTCGATTAGCACTGCTGTTTAGGGACTCGATTTTCCGCCTGCACCATTTAGGTAGTTTATTTTCTATCTTTCAATTCAGCGCGGATCATTTTGCATGTAGACTGCTGGAGTCAGGTACGCATTTCTTACTCTGCATGCATCATTGATTTCATCGCGCATCGGCTTTTTCGTCTTCTCCCCCCTGATTTTTGGATTTAATAACCAGGAGAACCGAAAAATTCGCTGGGCGATTTTGCTTTTTATTGAAAATATCTAAAAAAGAAAAACAATAAAATTTGGGACTGCTAACACTATTGACCCTAAAAGACACCTCACTTAAAAATTTGTCTTCGGAGAGCAACCCTCTCATTGTCTGATTTGCTTGCGCGAGAGAGTGACCTGCACACTAGGATAGAGCCATCCGATCTTTTCTTGACTCATTACCAGCTATTTCTGTACGGGATAGTCGGTTGAGGAATTATCGGATTACCCAATAGGTCACGCTAAGCGCTCTACTATCCTAACTGATCACCAAATAAAAATTGACAAGATAATTAACCGAGCCTTTACGGTCTTCAGCTCGCGTCGCGTTGGTGAATCGGGGGTTTGCTTGTGATCATAGTTGTTACCAGATCTCATCCGCCCAACTCGTCAGATCAGGATGATGGGCAGAAGGTCTCTTAGGCAGGCTCTATCTGCACCACTTCCCAGCACTTCTGCCGCTCATTTAGGTTGGTTCGCGAGAGACGAGATCCGCTCTCCGAACCCAAGTTTGACTCCACCCTGTTCCCCCTCGAACCCCTTTCTTTCAGTTCTGAGAGACCAGTGCCAGAGGAGAGACTGTCAGATTTATCGGCACCTGAGTATGGATCGTTTGATTTTGCAGAGACTATGGCCGGCAGTAGTGAGGAGTGCACCACAGGTCTCCAGGGTCAGCAGACATTCATTATGGACCAGGGTGCTATCAACTCCACCCTGATCGCCTCCCTCGAGACAGTGCAACAGCAGTTGAGGGATCAGGGAGCGTTCATGTTGGATATGAGGCGAGAGATGGAGCAGTTGAGAGCCGCTCGCGACCAGCGCGAGCCCGATGACGGGCTGAGGATACCCGATGCAGCAGCAGCCGCAGCAGCCGCCGCCGCTGCTGCGGCAGGTGCAGTACCGGACCAGCCGAGACCGATGCGGGAGTTACACAACCCCGGATCGACTTTGACGCACCACTGGGTCGTGCTACCAGCTATCGTGGGGGACTTCAAGTTCCCCCCGAACACCTTACATCTCCTCCCCCGGTTCCATGGGCTCTCCACTGAGGAGCCCCATCTCCACCTACAGGAGTTTCTGATGATCTGCAGTACAGTCCACGACCGTCAGGTAGACCAGGATACCATACGGATGATTGCCTTCCCCTTCTCCTTGGTAGACAGAGCAGTCACCTGGCTGAAACATCTGGGGAAGTTCGTCTACACCTGGGATCAGCTCTGCACCGAGTACTTGAACAAGTACTATCCACTCGGGCGGACGAACGTCGCTAGAGCCCTGATCAGCAACTTCTCTATGCTCCCCAACGAGCAGTTCCACGAGGCATGGGAGAGGTTCAGAGAGCTGACCGACAGATGACCGCACCACGACATCTCCAAGCCGAACCTTGTTCAGAGCTTTTTCAGTGGGCTGACACCAGAGCTTCAGGGCTTGGTGAACGCTTCTTTTGGCGGGTCCTATTCGTCAAGGATCATGATCAGGTATGGGCCATCTACGAGGAGATGGCTGAGAACTATATGGTGATGTCCTAGACCCGACTCTACACACAGGGCAGACCCCAGCCACAGACCGTGCAGTATCAGAGGATAGCGCGGGTCGACGTCGGTCCATCCAGTTCATCAGCGGCAGCAGCACAGGCAGAGAGTTCAGCCGTAGACATGGGGATTATCAGCGAGAAGCTGGACCGGATGGAGATTATTGAGAAGAAGAAGTGCATGGGCATCACGCAGATGGAGCAGATGGCACAGACTCTGAGTGACATGAAGACACAACTCATGTGTGTCTAGGAGGCACAGACGGCTTCCCAGCCCCGTCTTCATGCACGAGGCGATCCCAGCAGCAGCAGCAGCTCATCCCAGCGCTCCAGCTCTCACCAGCAGCCTAGACAAGTCCATCTTGTACAGGCGGAGCCGTACCAGCAGCTGCAGCTTACCTACCAGGCACCACCATCCACTGACACACAGATGGTGGTATACCAGCCGGATCAGCCTCTGCCAGTGCTCCCGCCACCCCAGTACGACTCAGAGCCGTTGATGGATGTCATCGGGATTTGGTATGACAGCCCCCAGCACGGTATCCGACTCGTTCATCTTCACACATTACAAGCATGGGTGAATGGCGTGCTAACTCATCAAATTTGATCTGATATTCTCTAGCTGACATCGATCCTTGTTTCAGCTCATCCAATTCTTTTCTTTTTCTCCTATCCCATAAATCAGGAAGAAAATGTTCTCTAAATGACACCACAAAATAGTTCCAAGTCAAGGGATGTGGTAAATGTCACGATAAAGTACTCCACCACCTCTTCGCATGCCCGCTTAAGGAGTATTCAGCAAATGACACCCAATAGACTTCGGGTGCTTGAATAATCTTTAGAACCTTCTCAATCTTTTCTAACCAAACATCAGCATCCTCCGGAGTAGTATCTCCTACAAACTCTGGTACTTGACCCTTGCAATAACTAGCAAAGATTTTCTGATGTTTCTGAAAAATATCCTCAGTAGATACAGGGGGAAGTGGAACTTTGGTACCACCATTGCTCTGAAGGGTACGAATGGATTCTTCAAATCCATCAAGTCTTTGCTGTATGGCCTTTAGTCTCTTGTCTATATTTTGGAGCATGCCCATCATCATTGCCAACTACCTAGCAATCTCAGCATTCGAAAGCGACATGATTCTGCAAGAATCAATTACACTCACAAGTCTCTAGATATCCAAGTCTTCATATATTAGGACTCTCATATGGGAACCATTCCCGTTGGACTAAACATCATAGCCAGAGGACCCTGATGTATTCCATACATTCTGAATACCGTTAATAATCATAAGTATAAATGTTTGCTAATGGAGTATCCTTGCTCTGATACCATCTGTGACACCCCGCCCCGCAGGGAGAGCATCAGACCTAACTCCCTAGGATCCATATACTCAGCAATAGCCACATTCATACATCATGATTAATCAGTAAAAGCAGATAATAAAATGCTCTAATGACATTTATATATTCATGGTTCCCAAAATTTTACAAATTTGCAATAGAGTCCATGATAGACTGTTACATGACTAACAACATAAGCTGTAGAAACTATAAAAGTATAACAAAAATTATTACAACTCAACTAGTGGAACTGTACCCTGAGTCTGGTACAAACTGTGGAAGCTCAAGTCACTACTGCTGCTCAACAACCTATAAACCTGGATGGGTTTCCAAAGAAGTACGTATGAGCAAAAAACTCTGAACAGCTAAAATAGGCTAACACTACACTAAACAGAAAGTGCAGAAGAATCAAGAGATAGATGTTCATGTTCCATTATTATTCTTGTAATTGTGGCTCATTATTCCAAACCATTAAATAGATTATTATTATTATTATTATAAGTTTCATGCAATTTACTACATGTACTTTACAAGTGCCGGTACTTTATTCATATGGTGAACTAACTAATTACATATTTATCTACTTGCATTGTTTGGGATAATCATATACGTATATGCACATAGATATACTATTCAAGATATCTTGCCATCATTTAGTTGTTGATTTCAAACATTAATAATCAAACTCAACAGTCACAACATGTGCACTGGAGCAACTAACTCATGCCAACAACCCTCAAACAACCAATCGCAACTCCAACTTCAACCCGTTTCCCCAGCTTACTTGCCATGAGGGAAATACCCGGGAATGAGTACACCGCAGCAAAACGAGACCGCACCGGATACACCCTTATGACAAAGTACGAGTCTTCGAGGAGCACCGTACTAGGGACGTGGACTCACCGACTGTACCCATAGTACTACGCTCAACCGACAGAGTCGCGGAATACACCGACAAACCCGCAGAACTAGAGCTGACACTCCATCTAGGACTCACCAGGACCACGAGAGTTGCACCCCACTCTCAGGTATGCTAACTTCTCTAAGTATAATACATGCAAACAAACATTCATAAGGATGTTTCAAACTTAATTTCGATTAGCCATATCTTTATAAGTAATATTTCATTCAGCTAGGAGTCACCATGAGACCTCACCCATGGGCATCGCAAACATAAACAATGCTATTTATTTAATGAAAAATTTGAATTTGTCGCTTAAGTACGTATCATTATAAGCACACCATCCAACTCATCTATCGCGATTATGGTCTTCTAATTACCTATTTGTGCCTAGAGGTGCATGCACAATTCCTTGCAACATCTAACTCCACCTAACCAGTCATCATGAAATCTCACACACATGATCCTAAAGCAATCAACAAAACTAACAACAACCGAATAGAAAAGGAAATTTAATTTCTTGGGTTTATAATCATTTTATATAAAATGTAACTCAACTCTCACCATAAAAATTTCCGTACAGACGTTATCAGAATTAATAAGGTAATTTTTTGCTTTATAACTAGTCCACAAAGCATCCATTAAAAAAAGAAGTTTTATCATGCTTTTAATTGGCGAGAAGGTCCTTCCTACAAATCGTTCAAATGTGGTAAAAAAAAGTGCATGTTGTAAACTCTCAAGATCTGTGGATTGCCCTCAATATTAGAAAAAAAAATAGTAGACCCTTAAGTTAATCTGCATTAGTATGTATAAAGAGCTCAAAGGAAATACGACTATCTCATAATAATCACCTTCTTATGCATCCTTATAATCAACAAAAACAAACTGTACATATGATTTTGAATTAGAAATAATTATGGGTCTAGACTCCATGTCACTAGCACATATGCAGTGTAAAACAAAACCAAGGTAAACACTACAACCATTTACCATTATAGAACCAAGTGGACCTATATTTCGTATAAGTTAGAAAGGTAGATTATGTAGGTATAACTGATGAATCCACATTCCATCATCTTTATTCTATCATTTTGGCACTAAAAACCCTAGCAAATGCCTGTAAATACCCTTAAAATCATCATCTTAGCATCCATGCATGTGCATCATATTAGTGTGTAAAATGCTTTAATTAAAGCCAAAATTATAGAATAAATAAAAAAAAGAAAAAGAATAAAATATTGTAAATATTTTATGACCCAAAACCCCCGAGACCTAGGCATCTTGATGAATAGGTCGACAAGGAATAAAGTAGGGGGAGATAAGGTCAGAAATACAGAGAAAATACCTTTAAATTCTATTCATTCTTTATTCATTTTGGGACCTATTTTTGGTTCCACTTTTTATACATCAAATAAAGAAACTTTGTACATAAAAGTTGTGGATAAATTAATAAAGAAAAATACAAAACTGATTTCACAGAAAAATAATGTACAGATAAAAAGTTATGATCTGAATAAGAATCCAGAATCCCAACTTTCCAGACCCGTATCTCACAACTGACAACTCCAAATGTAGCAAACTCACCTTTAATTGTATATAGAATAAAATAATCTATTTAATGGTGGTGGTTTCGCATTTGGCGGATCTACGGTTTGAAAGTTGAGTTTTGGACCCCTATTGTATACTTGTACTGAATAAAATATTCAATTTATTCTTTATTCATTGTTTATTCATTTTTATATTTTTATAATTATGTAAATATTTCTTGTAATATATATGTGTACTAAAATCAGAATAAAATGCAAAGGAAATACAAAAATAAAAATACTTGTATAAAGGATACATAGGTATACTGCCTATACATATACCTGTACAAAACATTCTTATAATTTATTAATTATACATAATAAATCAGAAAAATAAAATAAAAATATATTTATGTGTATAAAAGCATTTTATAATTTTACAAAATAAGAAAACAAAAATAATAAAATTTAAATATACAAAATAAAAATAAAAAGATGCAATATGTAGGTATTATACCTATATAAGGTTAAAAAGGTAACTTGTAAAAATAGAAGTCATAAAAATAAATAAAAATCAGAATAAAATACTACATAAAATAATGAATATTTTTTATTTAATAAACATGATTTAATTCGGCCATTTAGTATTTTAAAATGAATTAACAAAAGATTTTTCCAGGGTTTTTCCTGGTTGGTCCACGTGGACCAACCAGGTGCAAACCCTTGTTGACCCCGGTCAACTAGGTGACCTAGACCCTGTAGCTCCTGTCAGACCCGCGTTTGACCCTTCCTTCTCCATTTTTTCGAGGCCCAACCTTGCGTTATTTCATGATAGAACCTTCTGACCTTTTGCTCCTCGGACATCGGGCATGCCCGCCCTGATGCTACCTTGGTCGAAGGAGCTCTGAACCAACCGCTCAGCCTCGTTTTTCCTCCGCTGACCGTCAATTCCTTATAACCCAGCAGCCACTCCAATTCGATTTTTGAACCGCGATTTCCCAGATTTCTCCCCCCTTTGGCCGTGCTCGAGATGCCTGGAGGTGACAGCTCCGCGCTCCGAGCTTCAAGGCGGCGGAATATACCAAGATCTGAGCGAGTTCCAACCTCCGGTGGAGCTTCATCGTTGAGGTAATCACCCTCTGGCCCCCAGGCCATCGAGGCTGTTTTGCATTTCTTTTCATCCCCGTATCGTTCATCATATTCCTAGGATTACTCCGAACATCTTCCTTCGTCGAACCGCCCATCTATTCACCTCATCTCTCACCTCGTCGGAGCGCAACTCCGGCGAGCCCTCACATCGCCTGTCGCACCCCTCCGAGAGCCACCGGAGGTCGAGGCATTTTGCCCTCGACCTCCTTAACCTTTTTTGTGCAGGTGCTGGAGTGCATTGACGCGTCTGGAACCCTTTTGATCCTTCGCCAGAGCACCTGGAGCACCGCATCTTCCGTGTCGCCACTGAAGAGCTCCGCCAACCTCCACGCCACTCCATTGCTTCCAGACGATAGAGGAGATCACCAGCAACCTTCCGGGCCCATTTTGGAGCTCATTAATCGCTGGAGCGCATCGCCACCGCCGGGAGAAGGTCTCCACGGCGGTCCTTCTTCCCTGTTCTTCCATCAAGCCTCGCTGCCGTCCGATCAAGAGGAGGCCCCAGTTCTGACGTGGACCGTCCGATCGCCTTCACCTGCCGACGTCGGATCTCCTCTGAGATCTGATCTCAGCGGTCCACGGGCGAACCGTCATCGCGCTCGGAGGAGATGCCACGTGGATAAGTGGCGTGCCCTACGCCGCTGGATCGCGCCTGAAGCCCAACCGTTGGATGTCCGCCATGCGTCATCACCTTCGTCAACGTCGTCGGATCGCTTAAGCGAGGGTATTTTGCAGTCAACCCCCGCTTATTTTGTAATTTCTATTTAGTCCCGAAACTTTATTGCGTAGTTTAAATATTTTTGTAATATTTGCACAAAGACCCCCAAGCTTTATGTATTTGCATCCAGGTCCTTCGCCACGTCACCTCACGTGACCTGTACACGTGAGGTGTGGGCATTTTGCAAGGATACCCTCGGTCATTTGTGTATTTCGTTTTAGTACTAAAGCTTTCGTATCACGTGTAAACTTTTTGTATATTTTGCATGTAGGCCCCCAGGGTTTTGAGATATTGTATTTCAGTCCTCGCCAGGCACGTGCAAGTCACGCGCCCTGGTGGGAAAATTTCTAAGAGACCCAGGCGGTTTTTGTAATTGTATTTTGGTGCTATAAATTAAATATTCAGTTCAATATTTTGTGGAAATTTGCGTGTATGCCCCTGGATGTATGTTAAATTGCATTTATACCCCTGCCAGGCCTGCGTGTTGATTGGATGCTTGTTGCATTTATTTAACCTATCATCTTAAGTTCAAAAATTCCACAAAAATAGGGTTTAGTTCCTGGACACGTGTACTTCTACGCTATTATTTTAGTTTTTGATTTTATTTTATTTTCGTATTTATTAAAAATCAAAAACATGCTTTTTGTGTACTGTTTAGCTTAGAAAATACCAAAAAAATATTAAAACACCTCTAAAAATTCCAAAAAAAATTATTATTTTATCCTATTTTAGTGTCAGTCCAAAAATCATTAAAAATTTCAAAAGAAAAACACTAAAATTTAAAAACACTCAAAAACTTCCAAAAAATATAAAAAATAGTAGAAAACTCCAAAAATAGCAAACTCAGTTCCTGTTTGTTCTTTATTTTGTTCTTTTTATTTGAAAAATAGTGTGAAAAATTTTGAATACTGGTTGCTATTTTCAAATCCCATCTTATTCAGAGCCAGCCCTTATTTCACTGTTTTGAGTTATTTAAGTAATTAAAAATATCAAAAACACCTTGAAAAATCCCCAAAAATCACAAAAACAGTAAAAAATCCTAAAAATATCAAAAACATTTTAGTTCTGAATTTTTGGTTATTTTTGCACATGTTTATAAATACTTTACCTTGTCTTTTATTACCTTGCCTTTGAATTACAATATTGAAAAAGAAAAAGAAAAATATAAAATATAAAATTATAAAAATCAGAAAATTAAAAATCAAAATACAAAATTAAAAATTAAATAAAAAAATTAAAATTAAAAATCATAAAATTAAAAACCCACAAAAATTTCCTTTGCTTGTTTGCTTAGTGTAGACACATCACACACACACACTTGAGCACAATTTTTGAATTACCCTGCTTGCTCCCTGTGTTCGAACTCTCTACATACTTGCACCTATACATCTTTTATGTAGAGTTAAAAATAAATTTTAACTCCACATTAGTTCTAATTTATTGATCTTTAGTGTGGGTTAATTGTTGACTAATTTCAGAATTTGTGTGGTCAAACACCGACTGTTGACTCGCCTTGTGAGTCGACACAACCACATCGGTTTCTGAGACTATCAAATGGCGCCGTTGCCGGGGAGCAACAGCAAGTAGTTTACATTTTGTTTGATTGTGATTGTCTCCTATAGCTTCGTTCCATTTCTCTTGCATTTTTGATACATATTGATTGAGTTATCTGACCATTTCTTTTCTTCTTGCGAGGGACCGCGGAGCAAGGCGGATCGCCTAGGTGACCCGAAGCAACCTTGGGACGCGGAGCCGGCTTTTCTTAGCCAAGCCGGCAGGAGAGAGCGAGAAGAGTGAGAGAGAGTGATTAGTTAACTTTTCTGTTATCTTTGTGAGAGAGTGATTTGTTGAATTGTAATAATACAGGTACACTTGGACTCTCGAACACTTAGACACTACCGGGCCTAATTTCCGGGTGTTTGTTCACCCGGGGGCTCACCGCAGTTTTGATCGTGTTTTCATCGCTTGTCATTTTCCGGTTTTGATTTCATTTTTCCTTTCTTTTGTGGATTGAGCTCTTAGATTAGGTCCTGCTTGATTCGATTAGCCTAGGTCCAAACACCCTAATAACTCTTGCATGTTCCTATAGATCGTTGTTGGACTTAGACTAATTAAACAGTTGGCTAGTAGCTTCCGATCCACGCGCCGCGATCTCACACCCGAACAAGCGCTTTCTCCTAACTCAAATGTGTTGAGCAGAGAAGGGGTGAGCCTAGACCGGACACTCGGATTAGGAGTTAATAGCTAGCTTGTGGTTCTTCACGCTAGCAGTTACCTGTTCTAGGACGATTTCCGCTTGCATATCGCCATATAGCATAGGTTTATAAATTCTGCTTTGCATCCCGCATGGAGAGAGCTGGGATTCGCTGTAAGTCTTCTTACTTTGCATACATCATCTAGGCATAAAGGTGAGATTTCCACCTTGGTGTCGACTTGCACGGCTTTTCCGACTCTATTCTCCCTCTGTTTTTGGAACAAAGTAGGATCGAGAAAATACAAAAATCGTTAGGCGCTTGTTTGAATCTACTCAAAAGAAGCGATAACACCAAAAAAATTAAAAAAAAGGGACTGCTAAAGAAAACTTGACCAAAATAAAATTGGTAATTGGATTCATTGCTTGGGGAGAGTAACACCCTCACTTGTCTTCAGGTTGCATGGGAAGGTCTCCTTCCAAGTGAGGTGAGCGCTTCGTAAGGATTAGAGCCCAAAACCCAACTTGTGGCTGCCTTGTGTATGCCTGGATTTCCGAAGTATTGGCGCTACTATCGTACGTAGTCGAGTAGGACTTGGTCGTCATTGGTGACTCGCTATTGTGTGAGTGCCGACCTTGTCCGAAATACCGAGCCTAGGCCACGCCTTCACGGGTGTGTCTGTCTCACCGGCTGCGTCCGAGTAGGATCTTGCACGCTCACGGGTGATTCCGTTGCGAGCGAGGTCCGAAGTATCGGTTTCGCCTATCGGCTTCCTCCCTCTATTTCTTTGGCTGAGTAGGGATCCAGGAAGGGTTACAAGGACCTCAAAAAGCGCAAGTTACAGGTTACACAGGAGGAGGACAAGTACGGGGACACTTTCCTGGCAGTACTCTCGCTCCTATAGGCGTAGCGTTCTAAGGACTCGTGACAAGATAAATACCTGAAAACAAGCTAAAATTGATCAGATAAAAAGCCGAACCTTCACGGCTTCACGAGTTGAGTTGGTGAATTCACCCTTACTTTGTGTTTGATTTCTAGATTTATTTAGGTCAAGATCAAAAACACCGCACAATTGTGCACAATTTTGTTGCATATCATCTTCTTCTTCTCTTGCATTATCCCCACTCTTCTCGAATAATCAAGATGATGGGACGGAGATCTCTTAGGCCGACCTTGTCGGCACCGCTATCTAGCACTCCTCCTCATTCATCTAGGAATACCTCGGAGAGTCCGCTCTCCGAGCCCGAGTTTACATCCACCCTGTTCCCCCTCGACCACCCTTCCCATTCTCCTTCTCTCAGTCCAATTGTGTCAGAATTCAGTGCATCACAAAGTTCGGCTCATTCGACAGCACCTGAGATGGCCTCTTTTGCTTTTTCAGAAAATCCAGCGATGGCAGACAGAGGCGAGCACCCAGATGACCACGATCACCCTCCATTCATAATCGATCAGGTGGCCATCAACAATTCCTTGCTAGCGTCCCTGGAGAATATGCAGAGACAGATCCGTGACCAGGGAACATTCATGGGTGATCTGATGAGAGAAATAGCGCAGATGAGAGAGAACCGACCTGGGGACGGTGGCGGAGGTGGAGGAGGAGGACCCGATGCAGGAGGAGGCAATCCAGACGCTGAGCGACCACCACAGACCATCATGAGGGAACTACATAACCCAGCTGCATCCCTCACTCACCGGTGGATCAGACTCCCGCCAATCCACGGAGATTTCGAGCTTCGGCCCCACACGATTCAGCTGCTACCCAAGTTTCACGGGTTGCCGACCGAAGAGCCGCACCTCCACCTCCAGGAATTTGAAATGATTTGCAGCACTATCCATGATCGGTTGATGACCGAGGACACCATCAAGATGATCGCCTTTCCATTCTCTTTGGTTGACAGAGCCGCCTACTGGCTCAAACACCTTGGGCGATTCGTCGATACTTGGGCAGATCTCTGGACCGCATATTTGAAGAAATACTATCCTCTCGGTCGGACCAATGCAGCTCGAGCCATGATCAGCAATTTCGTCATGATCCCAAATGAACAGTTCCATGAAGCCTGGGATCGATTCAGAGAGCTCATTGACCGGTGTCCACATCACGATATATCCAAGCCCAACTTGGTGCAGAGTTTCTTTTGTGGGCTGACACCGGAGCTGCAGGGGCTAGTGAACGCCTCTTGCGGAGGGTCTTATTTCTCCAAGGGAGAAGACGACGTCTGGGCCATCTACGAAGGCATGGCAGAAAACTCCACAGTGATGGCCCAGGCCCGTGTCTATACACAGCAGAAGCCCCCGCAAGGAGCGGGATCATTTCAGAGGATCGCCCGCATCGATGTCGGTCCCAACACAACGTCGGTAACCGCAGCCCAAGCCGAATCAGCCGCAGCCGACATGGGCATAATTAGTGAGAAGTTGGACCGCATGGAGATCCTCGAGAAGAAGCAAAACCAAGGTCTTGCTCAGATGGACCTTCTCACCAAAACCATGAGTGACCTGAAAACTCAAATCCTATGCATTCAGGAGGCACAAGCTCACGCCCAACAGCCTCCCAGGTCACGGGTTGACCCCAGCAGTAGCAGCTCCAACCAACCCTCTACCTCGTACCAATAGGTGAATCATATCCAGGCAGAGCCGGTTCCACTGCTGCAGTACCATCCAGAGCAACCGCCGTCTCAGGAGACTCAGATGGTGGTCTATCAGCCGGAGCAGCCACTGGCAGTTCTTCCTCCACCTTCCTTTGAGCAGGAGCCATTGATGGAAGTCAATGGGATTTGGTACGACCGGTACCCTCAGCCCGGGATTCGTCGGGATCACCCCGGATTCCGTTGGGGCAATGGTGGATCCTCTTCCCAGCAGCAGAACCCTGCCCAAGGGAACCAGAACAGCCAGCCACAACAGCATAACCAGCAGCCCCAGTATGCCCAGCCGCAGCAATATCACAGTGGTCCTCGTCCCGCCTATCAGGGACAACAGTGGAGGCAGTGCCAGCCGCCTCAGCAGTCTTATCACCAGCCTCCCCCCCAGTATCAGCAGCAACACCAGCAGCAGCAGCCCCATTTCCAGCAGGGACAGACATCCGGTTCTCAGTGTCCAGCCTTTGAGAACCCAGCCCTCGATGATCTTGCCCGCTTTCTATCTGAACAGCGAGCATCCTTCAGGCAAGAAATGGATGAATTCCGGCAGGAGATGCGGGATATTCTCAAAGGCAAAGCCGCCATACCCGCTCAGATCGAACCTAACCCTAATAACCTAAAAAGAAAATCTGAGCAGGTAGAGTTCACAGAGGATACCTCTCCTAGTGACTATTTGAGTGACATGTCTTATTCCTATTATGATGCTGATTTTGTTACTACTAGGAGCGGTAGGATGCCAGCCGGCGGTGCCTCTTCTGAGCGACAGCCAGATGCAGGATCAGGAGCGCCAGAGGAGCAGAGGAGCGGTGCTGATGCCGCTAATGATGATGTTGAAGACGGTGGTGCTGATGCCACCAATGATGGAATCCAGGACGACGGTGCTGATGCCGTCGTGATAACAGATGCAGACGGTGGTGCTGATGCCACCATTTTGGATGCTGAACCAGAGCGCGGTGCTGATGCCATGAAGACCGGTGCTAGTGGTGGCACTGAGGCCACCACATCCACTTTTGTTGAGCCACCATCTGTGATGTTGCCACATTTTGTACCCAGAGACTGTGGGAACAAAAACAAAAACAAAAATATGAATAAAGGAAAGGTTTCTGTTCAAATTGCGGATCCATATGTGGTAAATGATGATAATTGTATGGATTCTCCTTCTTCACAGGCACAGGGACCGATTCCTAGTCCTCCATCTGAGGAGGCCCCTACCATCCCCTTCCCTGAGGCACTCCGCCGAGCGAAGGGGAATAAAAAAGAAAATCCAAAAAAGAGCCAACAGGTCGAGTTCGGCAACAAAATGATTGACAGATTTCATATTCAGCTGACTCTACGAGAAGCATTTGAGCATATCCCCTTCTTCAAGAAGAATTTGAAAGAAACAACTACTGTCCGAAGGAAGAAGAGGTACAGAGATCAAATCCATATGCTCACTCATGACACATGTTGCATCATCCAGAACAAGCTGCCAGCCAAGCGACCAGACGCAGGAGCTCCCTATGTCAGATGCGAGATTCAGGAGCAGCAGTTTGATCGTACTCTATTAGACAGCGGCTCTTCAATTAACCTCCTTCCGGCAGCCTTACTCAAGCAATTCGAGTTTAGTCCTCTTCTTCGAAGCAGAACCGTCCTTCAGTTTGCTGATAGGTCGATTAAGAGGCCGAAGGGGTTATTGAAAGACGTGGTCGTTGCCATTCAGGGCTTGAAATTCCCCGTGGACTTTGTTGTGTTGGACATGGAGATCCCTGAGTCGGTAACTGATGCCCCCATCATTCTCGGACGTCCATTTTTGGCTACAGCCAAAGCTGTGACCGACCATGATAGCGGGAAGGTATGTTTTCGCATAGAGGGCGAAACCATACAAATAGAGACGATCGAAGAAATCAAAGCCAGAGAGGTAGAGTGCTCCGAGCAATCCAGTGAAGCAGCGCAGATGACAGAGGAGGAGCTAGACATCCACCAGGTTTGTGATTTTGAGATGACTGATGATGAATCCAGTTGGAAAGATCCCGTAGCACCGACCCTCGCCTTGCCTACAGATTCACTGTATCTCAAGCTCATGGCAGTCGAGAGCCGGGAAAGCACATCCCTGGATGAGGATACATCTGAAGCTGACAGTGTTGTGATGAGTGGTGCTGAGGAATTTCAATCATGCTCATCTTCTTCTGATCCCTCGGATTCAGACATTGACTGGGATGACTTTGATGACTATTTACCTTGTCTGATTCCTACTGAGCCAACAACCATGACAGAGTGCGAGCCGGTGCAGTTTATAGTTGATTCAGAAGGCCCCCTTCGTCAGCAATTCATGCAGAGCGAGAGTTCTCCCATGCAGACCTGGTAGCATTTACACAGACATATCAGAAGCCAGATCTGCCACCTCCCAGTTGTCCAGAACGGAAACCTCTGCCGCAGTCGATGACATACAGATTCCTTGCGGGTGAGCCAAAAATGTACCCAGTCATTATCTCAGCAGATTTGACTGGAGAACAAGAATCTCGTCTGATGGAGCATCTTGAGAGAAACCGCAAGGCAATCGGTTGGAGTATAGCTGATCTCCAGGGGCTGAGCCCAAACCTTTGCTCCCACCACATCTATCTTGAAGATAACGCTAAGCCGTCGCGTGAGTTCCAACGACGGCTGAACCCGAATCTTCGAGACGTAGTCATGAAAGAAATTTCAAGATGGTGGAGCGCTGATTTCATCTATCCCATCTCCGACTCCAAATGGGTAAGTCCGCTACATGTGGTACCTAAAAAGACGGTATCACTACAGTTGTCAATGAGTCTGGAGAGGAGATCGCGACACGAGTACCAACTTCTTGGAGGGTCTGTGTGGACTACAGACGATTGAATGAGGCCACCAAGAAGGATCACTTCCCGCTACCCTTCATTGATCAGATTATCGAGCGGTTAGCTGGGAAGAGTCATTATTGTTTTCTTGATGGGTACTCTGGATACAATCAAGTGGCCATTGCGCCCGAAGACCAGGAGAAAACGACATTCACCTGTCCGTTTGGGACTTATGCTTTCAGACGGATGCCCTTTGGTCTATGTAACGCTCCGGCGACATTCCAAAGGTGCATGTTGTCCATATTCTCGGACATGGTGGGTGACTGTTTAGAGGTCTTCATGGATGACTTCTCGGTCTATGGCGACGGATTCGACGCTTGTCTTGACTGCCTAGACCGTGTGCTCAAGCGCTGCATTGAGGTTAATCTTGTCTTGTCCTGGGAGAAGAGTCATTTTATGATGACTCAAGGGACGGTCCTTGGTCATATCGTCTCCAACAGGGGCATGGAGGTCGATCCGGCTAAGGTGGATATCATCAGAAAACTCAATCCGCCGTCCAACTTACGTCAGTTACGGTCTTTTCTGGGGCATGTCGGTTTCTACCGACGGTTCATTCAGGACTTCAGCCGAATTGCCCGACCGCTCACTGACTTGCTGACCAAAGACACCGAGTTTATTGTTAATGATAAGTGTCTTGAATCTTTTGAGACTCTCAAGAATATGGTTGTCTCAGCTCCTGTCCTTCAGCCACCCGATTGGTCTCTCCCATTCGAGATCATGACAGATGCTTCAGATTTTGCAGTTGGGGCTGTGCTCGGACAGAGGAGGGATGGTTTACCGTTTGCCATTCACTACGCCAGCCGGACTTTGGATGCCGCACAGCGGAATTACACTGTGACTGAGAAAGAGATGCTGGCCGTAGTCTTTGCTCTTGATAAGTATCGATCGTATATTCTCGGATCTAGAGTGACAATCTACACTGATCACACCGCCATCCGGTACTTAATGGCTAAGAAGGATGCCAAAGCACGTCTCACCAGATGGATCCTTCTACTCCAGGAATTTGACATTGAAATTAAGGATAAGCCTGGAGTCAAGAATGTGGTGGCGGATCATCTCTCCAGATTGGAGAATCTTGAGGAATCTGAGCCCAGCGCACCTATCACAGAGACATTTCCAGATGAGGCGATCTTGGTTGTCACCTCACTCCCGTGGTATGCTGACTTTGTAAACTATCTTGTTGCCAAGACAGTCCCTCAGGGTTGGCCCAGGCAGAAACTTGAGACCTTCCTAGCTAAGGCCAAGTTTTACCATTGGGAGGATCCCGTCCTTTATCATTAAGGAGGGGATAGTATCTGGAGGAGGTGCATTCCTCAAGAAGAGCAGCACAGCGTCCTCACATACTGCCACAAGCTTGAGGCAGGAGGACATCATTCTGGAAAAAGGACGGCACAGAAGGTGCTTCAATCCGGCCTATGGTGGCCTACTCTCTTCAAGGATTCTGATGAGTTCGTGAAGAGATGTACTGACTGCCAGAAAATAGGAACCTGCGGACAGATAGACATGATGCCCATGCAACCCATTCACTTCTGTGAGGTTTTTGATGCATGGGGGATTGATTTCATGGGCCCATTTCCTAAGAGTCAGGGATTCGAGCATATTTTGCTCGCTGTGGATTATGTCAGCCGATGGGTTGAGGCCATCCCCGCCCGAGCCGCAGATGCTAAAACCGTTTGCAAATTTTTGAGGAAAAATATCATTTCACGGTTCGGAGTACCTAGAGTCTTGATTTCAGACGGGGGGTCTCATTTCATCAATGACAAAGTCAGGGCCCTTGCAGACGAGTTCGGCATTGATCATCGGGTTGCCACTCCATATCACCCTCAGACTAATGGTCTTGCCGAATTATCGAATCGGGAGATAAAGACTATCTTGCAGAAAGTTGTCCGCCCAGACCGAAAGGATTGGTCACAGCTTTTGGACTCGGTCTTGTGGGCTTATCGGACGTCTTTCAAGAATCCATTGGGGACATCTCCCTTTCGTCTCGTCTATGGCAAGCCGTGCCATTTGCCAGTGGAGATCAAGCATAAATCTTTTTGGGCAGTTACTGAGTTGCTTCTAGATCCCGAGAGTATAGGAGACCAGAGAAGAGCTGAATTGGCAGCCCTGGAAGAACTGAGAGATACAGCCTTTTCGAACAGCCTACAGTACAAAGAGAAAGTGAAGACATGGCACGATTCGCATATCAGCCATAAACAGTTTGAGCCAGATCAGAGAGTATGGTTGTTTGATTCCAGGCTGAAGTTATTCCCAGGGAAATTGCAGAGCAAGTGGAAAGGACCGTATGTGGTCAGGAAGGTACATGACAATGGCAGCATCGATATATCCGAACCATCATCTTCCTCTACCTTCTGCGTCAATGGTCAACGTCTGAAACTATATCTTGATCATGATCCGCTGACCATTGATGTTGCCCCCATTCTTCTGGTATGAGATATGTCCTTTGATTCTGATCATCTGCATCTCATATATGGTAATCAACTCTATTCCCCGCTGTACAGATCCATCTGTTCATATCACTTTCATCTGTTGAATTATTTTCTTTTGTTCTTCTTTTCTTCTTTTCCATTTCTATCGTCTTCATCTATCAAAAAGGTGCCGCCCTTGTAGACAGTTTTCCATACTTAGGACGTACTTTGTCCTAAGTATAGGGGGGGTTAGCACCCCGAGTTCCTTTCATTTTCATTTCGATCCTCTCCATTGTCTCCTCTTCTTGTCTATACTTAGGGATATCTTACCCTAAGTATAGAGGGAGACAATTTGAGTACGATCTGTTCATTCCCACCCTTGACCCTCCATGCTTTGTGTACAGTCTGCTATACTTAGGATTATTTGATCCTAAGTATAGGGGGGACGGTCAACTTCTCATTCAGTTGATTCATTTGTTCCTTTATTATTTAGACCTGTCTATACTTAGTACGAGTCATGTCTTCTCTTTTCTCTCCGATCTATGAGGACATAGCTCAAGCTAAGTATAGGGGGGTCGTATATACTGTGCATATACTTTAGCCATAACTCGTACTTTCATATTTTCTTAATAATATGGCTAAAAATTCTTTAAAATTCATTAAAATCTTTAATAAAAAGATGTGATTATTCCTCAAAAAATTTTTTGTTTGTATTTACTGATTAATAAATCAGGTGAAAATGTTTTTTGCAAAATGTTTGAAAAATAGTTTGAAAATCTTTGTGAACATCTATTGAAAACTATTTTGAGAGTATTTTGTTACATGTTTTCAACCTGTGTGAAATTGTGTGGATTGTAAAATTTCTTTTCTTTGTGTGAAATAAAATGTTTGAAAAATGCTTTGCAAATGGTTTGAAAAATGGTTGCAAAAATGATTTGAAAAACCTATATATACTGTTTTGAAAGCCTTTGCAAAAATGTTTTCAAATGTGTGTAAAATGTTTGTAAAAACTATTTTGGACTATAGTTTTCAAAAATTGTGTGAAAAGCTTGTGTCAAATAAGTTTGAGGAATATACACATCACACCAAAATCCATTATATAGATATGTATAAAATTGACCACTTACCCTGTAATTTCTAAAATCCAACTCTTGTATATATAAGAAGCACTCCTGTGTACATATTTTAACCTATTTTTCAGCTAAAATCTTTTTGTTTTCAAAAAGCCCAAAAACATTTGCAAAAGTAAAATCCAAAAACATTTGAAAAATCTTTTTGGAAAAAGACAAAAAATGCATATGCATCATCATCTTTTCAAAAATCCATAAAAAGTTCAAAATCTTGAAAATTGCATCACAAAAATATTTTCTGCATTCTGCAGTGCATTGCATAGCATGAGCATTTTTCGGAGTAAGTTTGATAGTTGAACAAGTCTAAGTAAAATCCGGAGATTGGAGCTTGATTGGACCTTAAAATCTACCTAATAACAGGAACCTTATAGGAATTGGGTTTGAGGTACTTCAGGTCTAGTTGACTTAATTCTTTGAGGATCACGGGACTTGGTTCAATGGATTCTTGACTGCCTAAATAGAGTATTTCGGAGCACACGCACGATTCTTGTTGATAATGACCTAACTTGGACACCTGCATCTTTCACATGGCTCGACTCAGTTGGAGTGGTGAGGGGATTGGATTTGCCGGTATGAGACGCGCACAAGTGGAAACACTTGTCCTCCTCTAGGGAGGGAAGTGCACCCCAACCCGTCCAGTGATTAGGAAGTCTAAAGACAGGAGGCTGTGGGTTGCGATAAAGCTTCAAAAGAGGGATAGTCTACTGGCTCAAGAGGAAAAACTCCTTATGTAAATGCTGCTGTGAATAGTATTTCAACAAAAAAAAAGAAACAAAAAGGGAAGAAAAAAAAGAAAAGAAAAAAAATGTTCAAGCATGTACAAAAATAAAAAGCCTGCAAGTATGTACATATGTTGTAAAGTCAATAAGCAAGCTTGAGTTCCAAAGTCATATCATGTGAGCCTGCAGCTGGATGACTTGACTACACTGGTCTTGCATCCTCGGATAGGTAGCTACACTGGCTACCGTCCATTCTTCTCTTCACCCCCTCCTCTTGAGTTGGTTGCCACTTGAACTTAGAAGGGAATACCCCGCTCCTCGAGGATGGAGTCATTGTATTGGGGAATCATTGGGTTGTCGTACTGGAGAAGTCAGTTTCTTTGTCATTCTAGTTGGGGAGAGCCACTATCACTTACACTGTACAAGGCAGATTCATAGTCGTAAGAGTTTGCGTATGAGTTGAAGTATTTCTGACCTGGCTATTGAGGAGACTTGGATAGAGTTTTGGGATTCTCAAGGACTGTTGGATTTCAAACACGGTTCTCACTAAGGTTCCGCCCGCACTAAATTTCCAAAGGTCCGACTTAAGCTCCAAACTTTGATTTTGCAAAGACAAGTTTGATAATCAAATAAAATCCAAGTTCTTCTTTTTCTTTTCTTTCTTTCTCTTTGCACTTATTGCATAAGTGTTTGCTAGGGACTAGCAAAGGTAAAGTATAGGGGGATGATGAATCCACATTTCATCATCTTTATTCTATCATTTTGGCACTAAAAACCCTAGCAAATGCCTGTAAATACCCTTAAAATCATCATCTTAGCATCCATGCAAGTGCATCATATTAGTGTGTAAAATGCTGTAATTAAAGCCAAAATTATAGAATAAATAAAGAAAAGAAAAAGAATAAAATATTGTAAATATTTTATGACCCAAAACCCCCGAGACCTAGGCATCTTGATGAATAGGTCGACAAGGAATAAAGTAGGGGGAGATAAGGTCAGAAATACAGAGAAAATACCTTTAAATTCTATTCATTCTTTATTCATTTTGGGACCTATTTTTGGTTCCACTTTTTATACATCAAATAAAGAAACTTTGTACATAAAAGTTGTAGATAAATTAATAAAGAAAAATACAAAATTGATTTCACAGAAAAATAATGTACAGATAAAAAGTTATGATCTGAATAAGAATCCAGAATCCCAACTTTCCAGACCCGTATCTCACAACTGACAACTCCAAATGTAGCAAACTCACCTTTAATTGTATATAGAATAAAATAATCTATTTAATGGTGGTGGTTTCGCATTTGGCGGAGCTACGGTTTGAAAGTTGAGTTTTGGACCCCTATTGTATACCTGTACTGAATAAAATATTCAATTTATTCTTTATTCATTGTTTATTCATTTTTATATTTTTATAATTATGTAAATATTTCTTGTAATATATATTTGTACTAAAATCAGAATAAAATGCAAAGGAAATACAAAAATAAAAATACTTGTATAAAGGATACATAGGTATACTGCCTATACATATACCTGTACAAAACATTCTTATAATTTATTAATTATACATAATAAATCAGAAAAATAAAATAAAAATATATTTATGTGTATAAAAGCATTTTATAATTTTACAAAATAAGAAAACAAAAATAATAAAATTTAAATATACAAAATAAAAATAAAAAGATGCAATATGTAGGTATTATACCTATATAAGGTTAAAAAGGTAACTTGTAAAAATAGAAGTCATAAAAATAAATAAAAATCAGAATAAAATACTACATAAAATAATGAATATTTTTTATTTAATAAACATGATTTAATTCGGCCATTTAGTATTTTAAAATGAATTAACAAAAGATTTTTCCAGGGTTTTTCCTGGTTGGTCCACGTGGACCAACCAGGTGCAAACCCTAGTTGACCCCGGTCAACTAGGTGACCTAGACCCTGTAGCTCCTGTCAGACCCGCGTTTGACCCTTCCTTCTCCATTTTTTCGAGGCCCAACCTTGCGTTATTTCATGATAGAACCTTCTGACCTTTTGCTCCTCGGACATGGGCATGCCTGCCCTGATGCTACCTTGGTCGAAGGAGCTCTGAACCAACCGCTCAGCCTCATTTTTCCTCCGCTGACCGTCAATTCCTTATAACCCAGCAGCCACTCCAATTCGATTTTTGAACCGCGATTTCCCAGATTTCTCCCCCCTTTGGCCGTGCTCGAGACGCCTGGAGGTGACAGCTCCGCGCTCCGAGCTTCAAGGCGGCGGAATATACCAAGATCTGAGCGAGTTCCAACCTCCGGTGGAGCTTCATCGTTGAGGTAATCACCCTCTGGCCCCCAGGCCATCGAGGCTGTTTTGCATTTCTTTTCATCCCCGTATCGTTCATCATATTCCTAGGATTACTCCGAACATCTTCCTTCGTCGAACCACCCATCTATTCACCTCATCTCTCACCTCGCCGGAGCGCAACTCCGGCGAGCCCTCACATCGCCTGTCGCACCCCTCCGAGAGCCACCGGAGGTCGAGGCATTTTGCCCTCGACCTCCTTAACCTTTTTGTGCAGGTGCTGGAGTGCATTGACGCGTCTGGAACCCTTTTGATCCTTCGCCGGAGCACCTGGAGCACCGCATCTTCCGTGTCGCCGCTGAAGAGCTCCGCCAACCTCCACGCCACTCCATTGCTTCCAGACGATAGAGGAGATCACCAGCAACCTTCCGGGCCCATTTTGGAGCTCATTCATCGCCGGAGCGCATCGCCACCACCGGGAGAAGGTCGCCACGGCGGTCCTTCTTCCCTGTTCTTCCATCAAGCCTCGCTGCCGTCCGATCAAGAGGAGGCCCCAGCTCTGACGTGGACCGTCCGATCGCCTTCACCTACCGACGTCGGATCTCCTCTGAGATCTGATCTCAGCGGTCCACGGGCGAACCGTCATCGCGCTCGGAGGAGATGCCACGTGGATAAGTGGCGTGCCCTACGCCGCTGGATCGCGCCTGAAGCCCCACCGTTGGATGTCCGCCACGCGTCATCACCTTCGTCAACGTCGTCGGATCGCCTAAGCGAGGGTATTTTGCAGTCAACCCCCGCTTATTTTGTAATTTCTATTTAGTCCCGAAACTTTATTGCGTAGTTTAAATATTTTTGTAATATTTGCACAAAGACCCCCAAGCTTTATGTATTTGCATCCAGGTCCTTCGCCACGTCACCTCACCTGACCTGTACACGTGAGGTGTGGGCATTTTACAAGGATACCCTCGGTCATTTGTGTATTTCGTTTTAGTACTAAAGCTTTCGTATCACGTGTAAACTTTTTGGATATTTTGCATGTAGGCCCCCAGGGTTTTGAGATATTGTATTTCAGTCCTCGCCAGGCGCGTGCAAGTCACGCGCCCTGGTGGGAAAATTTCTAAGAGACCCAGGCGGTTTTTGTAATTGTATTTTGGTGCTATAAATTAAATATTCAGTTCAATATTTTGTGGAAATTTGTGTGTATGCCCCTGGATGTATGTTAAATTGCATTTATACCCCTGCTAGGCCTGTGTGTTGATTGGATGCTTGTTGCATTTATTTAACCTATCATCTTAAGTTCAAAAATTCCACAAAAATAGGGTTTAGTTCCTGGATACATGTACTTCCACGCTATTATTTTAGTTTTTGATTTTATTTTATTTTCATATTTCTTAAAAATCAAAAACATGCTTTTTGTGTACTGTTTAGCTTAGAAAATACCAAAAAAATATTAAAACACCTCTAAAAATTCCAAAAAAAATTATCTAGTGTCTATTTTATCCTATTTTAGTGTTAGTCCAAAAATCATTAAAAATTTCAAAAGAAAAACACTAAAATTTAAAAACACTCAAAAACTTCCAAAAAATATAAAAAATAGTAGAAAACTCCAAAAATAGCAAACTCAGTTCCTGTTTGTTCTTTATTTTGTTCTTTTTATTTGAAAAATAGTGTGAAAAATTTTGAATACTGGTTGCTATTTTCAAATCCCATCTTATTCACAGCCAGCCCTTATTTCACTGTTTTGAGTTATTTAAGTAATTAAAAATATCAAAAACACCTTGAAAAATCCCCAAAAATCACAAAAACAGTAAAAAATCCTAAAAATATCAAAAACATTTTAGTTCTGAATTTTTGGTTATTTTTGCACATGTTTATAAATACTTTACCTTGTCTTTTATTACCTTGCCTTTGAATTACAATATTGAAAAAGAAAAAGAAAAATATAAAATATAAAATTATAAAAATCAGAAAATTAAAAATCAAAATACAAAATTAAAAATTAAATAAAAAAAATTAAAATTAAAAATCATAAAATTAAAAACCCACAAAAATTTCCTTTGCTTGTTTGCTTAGTGTAGACACATCACACACACACACTTGAGCACAATTTTTGAATTACCCTGCTTGCTCCCTGTGTTCGAACTCTCTACATACTTGCACCTATACATCTTTTATGTAGAGTTAAAAATAAATTTTAACTCCACATTAGTTCTAATTTATGGATCTTTAGTGTGGGTTAATTGTTGACTAATTTCAGAATTTGTGTGGTCAAACACCGACTGTTGACTCGCCTTGTGAGTCGACACAACCACATCGGTTTCTAAGACTATCAATAACCCATTACATTGGAGACTAAACATCAAATTTTGAGTCTAATTGGATGGTTTTGTCTAAAAAAATTAACATAAAAGTAATATACGTACCTCCGTTAATGACTTAAGAAGGAATATTTATGTAACGGTAGTGCTTTCAAAATGCAATGAATGTACTCTCCTATCCACGTTGATCTTAATTGCACTAATTAATTGTCACATTAAAATCTGAGTTGGATTTTAGAAAAATAACACAATACTTATTGATCCACGCATATGCAGAATGAGTCCCTTAATCTTCTTTCACAGTGGAGGTTTTAATATTAACCTCATTATCCACATGCTAATTACACCGGTTAGAGAACAATTGTGAGAATAAATCGATACAATTACTAGTGTACGAGGAATTATTCCATGTCAATAGCATTACTATCAAGGACAACTTAAATCAAACAATACTGACGTTATATGTTTGTAGAAATAGCATTCCATCACACTGTTTGCACATAACATTTAAATATTATGTAAGATCAACGTCCCATCTTACACTATTTTATATTAAAAGAACGTTCAGGATATGGAGACTCTCCCCTTTGTATCCGATCAGAGTCCACACTCGATTATATCAAACCTAATTCGATGATTTTTTTATCTCATTACATACTTCTCTGACCATGATCAAAATATTATTAAAGTGAATATTGTAAAATCAAGGTGACACGGGTCGTGATATAATTATTCGTGCTATAAATAAGGAAAATATCTGATAAGGAAATGTAATCATTATCCACCAACAATAGAGAGTGTAATAGAAATCATTACGCATACACGTTCTAATGCAAGTATCCTTATGCTATTTTTATGGTTATAATATATATATATATATAATTCGCATAGTTAACCATAATGTATCCATTCTATTTTTCATTCACACACTTATTTTTCTACAATCAGTCTTCTTTTATTTCTTAAGGAATATGAACAAACAATGATCACCGCATCAAGGGAAAACCCATCCAGCAAGAGGGACTCTAAGGTCTATGGAACACATGCCCGGTGAGAAAATCACAATAAAAAGGTGGAGGGGATCGTAGCTATATGAGTGTTCGATCTCGCATGTAATATCATGTCTTCGTTCTAAATGTCTTCCACGTATTTTCCCAATGATGGATACCTCTAATCACAAAAATATTTTCTTAGATCTAATCCATAACTAAAATCACCAAATACAAGGATAGAGAGATGTGATCTTACGTTTCTAATGGTAGATTTGTGTAGAGGATAATGAGGGAAAGCTCCACTCCAAAAATGGCGGCGATTCGCCACCTCCACGATGTTTTGATGGAGCTACAACAAGCTTGGGAGGTGAGAGATGATATGTGGTGGCTAGGATTTGTAAATGAGAGGAGAGAACATACCAAGGGGTCTTTTATATCCATAAACTCATATTGGGGCGGATCCCTTAAGTGGATCTTGCTAAAATCCTGTATAACCACATAAGAGTTGACCCCTCTCTACTAAAATGATCATATCTCATTCATCCGATGTCCAATTTGCAAAATTTCAGATGCTTTGGAATCATAACGGCGATACGCATCCAATAAGCTATCTCAACCTATAATTAGATCAAAATTGAATTTTCCATAATTTTTAATTGAACTACCACTATTTGATCATCCTCAACTTGATTAAGTTGCGAGGCTAAAATATGGGGTTTCACATCATAACAATCTTAAAACAAGTCTCATCCTCGAGACTTTAGAGAATAGTAGGGGTTGTATTCATTATTGATTCATACCATATGTTACATCCATCCACGATATCATATTAATTATCCATCACATTGTGTAGGTCACACGTCTATTACAATCCGAAATAGACAGTAATCTTAAAAGAACGTTTTCTATTTTTTCAAGAGATACACCCTCATCCACTCTCCTCTTATCACGGAAGTCATAACAATCTTAATAAAATATTTGTTATCACAGTCAATGACAAATAATTTTAAGAGATTACAGTTGACACCTTCGATGATAAAAATCTTACAAGAGTGCTTCATATTTCTTCAAAAGATGTACATACATCTACATTTCACTTATCACGAGAGTGATGACAATCTTAATAGGACATTTGTTATCGTGGTCAATGATAACAATCTTTAAGGATTACAGTTATCATCTTCAGTGATAACACTCTTAAAATATTCCCCTCATTACGCAGGAAGATGGATCCATATCTAGTTTATGTTTATCACGAGAGTGATAACCATCTTGATATGACCTTTTTATCGTGATCGGTGATAACAACATTAAGAGGATTATAGTCATCACTCAGTGATAAGAATATCAAAAAAAAGTTATATCAGCCTCAATGAGTACAAACAAAAGAAAATTTGGTGTTATCGCATCCAACGATAACAATCTTAAAAGAATCAAATCATCTCTTTCAGTCCTTAAGCTTGTCTTACGAATTAGCATGCGACTACTTAATACAAGTCTCAATATCACATAATTAAGGTTTGATACTTATCAATCTTTTAACTCATTTCGATTATCATTAAAAAAACTAAGACACTAGCATTGTCACAACTGTAACCATCAGAATCATATAATACATATGTCATATTTTCTTTTGGACATGCCCTATATTATCAACAAATTCAAGAAGAACATAATTTATGTTCATATAGATAAAACATTGTCTAACAATTTTTTTCATTTAGAATTACAAGAACATTTAATAGTCATAAGAGTCATTACATCAATCACATGCCTTGAGTATATATCTTTTTGTTCCTTTGCATCGACATGTTGATACACTCATACAGTGCTCTAACAATAATATTATTGGCTCACTGTGGACACTCAACTTGACTATGACCCCTTGGCCACATGTATCATCTTCGAGGCCTGCTACTTCCCCTTGGTCCTTTAGTAGTAGAACTTATTGTAGTCTCATTCATTGGTTCCGTGGACAAAGAATTGTGATAAGTGATTTGATACGTCATCAAAACTTCTTGGTCATCATTGTTACTTTCATGTAAATATATCCTTTTTAATTTCTTATCGTGATGTAAGTCTTCCATGCGGGATATCACTTCTACTATTTCGCGGATAGTCGATGGCCGACAAGAAGAGAGTCTATGTTGAATATCGAGACAATGTCCCCACCAAAATTTTAGGACTCGTTCATCTTCACACATTTCAAGCATGGGTGAACGACGTGCTAACTCATCAAATTTGATATGATATTCTCTAGCTGACATCGATCCTTGTTTCAGCTCATCCAATTCTTTTCTTTTTCTCCTAACCCAGAAATCAGGAAGAAAATGTTCTCTAAATGACACCACAAAATTGTTCCAAGTCAAGGGATGTGGTAAATGTCGCGATAAAGCACTCCACCACCTCTTCGCATGCCCGCTTAAGGAGTATTCAGTAAATGGCACCCAACAGTCTTCGGTGCTTGAATAATCTTGAGAACCTTCTCAATCTTTTCTAACCAAACATCAGCATCCTTCGGAGTAGTATCTCCTACAAACTCTGGTACTTGACCCTTGCAATAACTAGCAAAGATTTTCTGATGTTTCTGAAAAATATCCTCAGTAGATGGAGGGGGAAGTGGAACTTTAGTACCACCATTGCTCTGAAGGGTACGAATGGATTCTTCAAATCCATCAAGTCTTTGCTGTACGGTCTTTAGTCTCTTGTCTATATTTTGGAGCATGCCCATCATCATTGCCAACTGCCTAGCAATCTCAGCATTCGAAAGCGACATGATTCTGCATGAATCAATTACACTCATATGTCTCTAGATATCCAAGTCTTCATATGTTAGGACTCTTATATGGGAACCATTCCCGTTGGACTAAACATCATAGTCAGAGGACCCTGATGTATTCCATACATTCCGAATACCGTTAATAATCATAAGTATAAATGTTGGCTAATGGAGTATCCTTGCCCTGATACCATCTGTGACGCCCCGCCCCGCCCCGCAGGGAGAGCATCAGACCTAACTTCATAGGATCCAGATACTCAACAATAGCCACATTCATACATCATGGTTAATCAGGAAAAGCAGATAATAAAATGCTCTAATGACATTTATATATTCATGGTTCCCAAAATTTTACAAATTTGCAATAGAGTCCATGATAGACTATTACATGACTAACAACTTAAGCCGTAAGAACTATAAAAGTATAACAAAAATTATTACAACTCTACTAGTGGAACTGTACCCTGAGTCTGGTACAAACTGCGGAAGCTCAAGTCACTACTGCTGCTCAACAACCTGTAAACCTCGATGGGTTTCCAAAGAAGTACGTATGAGCAAAAAGCTCTGAACAGCTAAAATAGGCTAACACTACACTAAACAGAAAGTGCAGAAGAATCAAGAGATAGATGTTCATGTTCCATTATTATTCTTGTAATTGTGGCTCATTATTCTAAACCATCAAATAGATTATTATTATTATTAAAATAAGTTTCATGCAATTTACTACATGTACTTTACAAGTGCTGGTACTTTATTCATATGGTGAACTAACTAATTACATATTTATCTACATGCATTGTTTGGGATAATCATATACGTATATGCACATAGGTATACTATTCATGATATCTTACCATCATTTAGTTGTTGATTTTGTTGATTTCAAACATTAATAATCAAACTCAACAGTCACAACATGTACACTGGAGCAACTAACTCATGCCAACAACCCTCAAACAACCAACCGCAACTCCAACTTCAACCTATTTCCCCAGCTTACCTGCCATGAGGGGAATACTCGGGAACAAGTACACCGCGACCAAACGGGACCGCACCGGATACACCCTTATGACAAAGTACGAGTCTTCGACGAGCACCGTATTATGGACGCGGACTCACCGACTGTACCAGAGTACTACGCTCAACCGACAGAGTCACGGAACACACCGACAGACCCACGGAACTAGAGCTGACACTCCATCTATGACTCACCAGGACCACGAGAGTTGCGCCCCACTCTCGGGTATGCTAACTTCTCTGAGTATAATACATGCAAACAAACATTCATAAGGATGTTTCAAACTTAATTTCGATTAGCCATATCTTGACAAATAATATTTCATTCTCGCTAGAAGTCACCATGAGATCTCACCCATGGGCATCGCAAACATAAACAATGCTATTTATTTAATGAAAATTTGAATTTGTCGCTTAAGTACGTTTCATTATAAGCACACCATCCAACTCATCTATCGCAATTATGGTCTTCTAATTACCTATCTGTGCCTAGAGGTGCATGCACAATTCCTTGCAACATCTAACTCCACCTACCCAGTCACATGAAATCTCACAAACGTGATCCTAAAGCAATCAACAAAACTAACAACAACAATCGAATAGAAAAGGAAATTTAATTTCTTGGGTTGACAATAGTTTTATATAAAATGTAACTCAAATCTCACCATAAAAATTTTCCTACAGACGTTATCAGACTTAATAAGGTAATTTTTTGCTTTATAACTAGTCCACAAAGCATCCATTTAAAAACGAAGTTGTATTATGCTTTTAATTGGCGAGAAGGTCCTTCCTACAAATCGTTCAAATGTGGTAAAAAAATGCTTGTTGTAAACTCTCAAGATCTGTGGATTGCCCTCAATATTAGAAAAAAAATAGTAGACCCTTAAGTTAATCTGCATTAGTATGTACAAAGAGCTCAAAGGAAATACAACTATCTCATAATCATCACATTCATATGCATCCTTATAATCAACAAAAACAAACTGTACGTATGATTTTGAATTAGAAATAACTATGGGTCTAGACTCCATGTCACTCGCACATATGTTGTGTAAAACAAAACCAAGCTAAACACTACAACCATTTATCATTATAGAACTAAGTGAACCTATATTTTGTATAAGTTAGAAAGGTGGATTATGTAGGTATAACCCATTACATTGGAGACTAAACATCAAATTTTGAGACTAATTGGATGGTTTTGTCTTAAAAAAATTAACATAAAAGTAATATACGTACCTCCGTTAATGACTTAATAAGGAATATTTATGTAACGGTAGTGCTTTCAAAATGTAATGAATGTACTCTCCTATCCACGTTGATCTTAATTGCACTAATTAATTATCACATTAAAATCTTAGTTGGATTTAAGAAAAATAACACAATACTTATTGATCCACGCATATGCAGAATGAGTCCCTTAATCTTCTTTCATAGTGGATGTTTTAATATTAACCTCATTATTCACTTGCCTATTACACCGGTTAGAGAATAATTGTGAGAATAAATCGATACAATTACTAGTGTACGAGGAATTATTCCATGTCAATAGCATTACTATCAAGGACAACTTAAATCAAACAATACTGACGTTATATGTTTGTAGAAATAGCATTCCATCACACTGTTTGCATATAACATTTAAATATTATGTAAGATCAACGTCCCATCTTACACTATTTTATATTAAAAGAACGTTCAGGATATGGAGACTCTCTCCTTTGTATCCGATCATAGCCCACACTCGATTATCGCAAACCCAATTCGATGATTTTTTTATCTCATCACATACTTCTCTGACCATGATCAAAATATTATTAAAGTGAATATTGTAAAATCAAGGTGACACGGGTCGTGATATAATTATTCGTGCTATAAATAAGGAAAAGATCTGATAAGGAAATGTAATCATTATCCACCAACAATAGAGATTGTAAGAGAAATCATTACGCATACGCGTTCTAATGCAAGTATCCTTATGTTATTTTTATGGTTATAATATATATATATATATAATTCGTACAGTTAACCATAATGTATCCATTCTATTTTTCATTCACACACTTATTTTTCTACTATCAGTCTTCTTTTATTTCTTAAGGAATATGAACAAACAATGATCACCGCATCAAGGGAGACCCCATCCACTAAGAGGGACTCTAAGGTCCATGGGACACATGCCCGGTGAGAAAATCACAATAAAAAGGTGGAGGGGATCGTACCTATATGAGTGTTCGATCTCGCATGTAATATCATGTCTTCGTTCTAAATGTCTCCCACGTATTTTCCCAATGATGGATACCTCTAATCACAAAAATATTTTCTTAGATCTAATCCATAACTAAAATCACCAAATACAAGGATAGAGAGATGTGATCTTACGTTTCTAGTGGTAGATTTGTGTAGAGGATGATGAGGGAAAGCTCCACTCAAAAAATGGTGGCGATTTGCCACCTCCACGATGTTTTGATGGAGCTACAACAACCTTGGGAGGTGGGAGATGGTATGTGGTGGCTAGGGTTTGCAAATGAGAGGAGAGAACATATCATGGGGTCTTTTATATCCATAAACTCATATTGGGGTGGATCTCTTAAGTGGATCTTGCTAAAATCCTGTATAACCACATAAGAGTTGACCCCTCTCTAATAAAATGATCATATCCCATTCATCCGATGTCCGATTTGCATAATTTTAGATGCATTGGAATCCTAACGACGATACGCATCCAATAAGCCATCTCAACCTATAATTAAATCAAAATTGAATTTTCCATAATTTTTAAATGAACTACCACTATTTGATCATCCTCAACTTGATTAAGTTGCGAGGCTAAAATATGGAGTTTCACATATATGGTGATTTAAATTCCCCTAGGTTTCATTTCAAAAACACAAAAAACCAATGAAAAATGGTCGAGTGCAGCGAGTTAGCTACACCCGTCGGTGCAGCTTCCCCAACCCTATATATATATATATATATATATATATATATATATATATATATATAGACACACGCACACACACATACATACACATACATACATATATATATGTATAGGAAATATTTCCAATGAGGTGTACCTTTCCTTGCACCAAGGAAAGCCCGCCATCTCAACCACCCGTAATTAATCCAACGGATCTTATTAATGCATGTTTTATCTTAATTTTTAAAATGTTGAAAACTCATTTTGGTCATTTGTCACATTCTAAAAATAGAATGTGACAACCCACATTCTATTTTTGGTTTATTCATTGCTCCTCCCACAACAATCACGGTACCTCCGCAACTTCACTTCCTACGCCACCTCCGCCGCCGGCCACGACGACTTCACTGCATACGACAAGTTCTTCAATCGCCTGGTCTAGGTATGATCGTATTTTGAGTGCCAAAAACCTCACCTTGGGTGTCGGTATATTTGTACTAATTTAGTGTATATTGAATTTCAATGGTGAATTAGTTATTAATAAATATAAGTGAGTTTGAGAAGATGCCAGATATGGAATTATTATTTCTATTTTCTTCTTTAGTTAATATTAATGATTACCTATGAATGGGTGAATATTGGTGAAAGTTTTGTATACATGAATTATGAATTAATATTTGAAGTATATACATTATATAATGGTCATTCCGAGTTTGCATTACGTAACATATCTTTTTAGGATTTTCTTAGTTTTCCCGTATCTCTATTGACTTGTTTAGTTTGTAAAATCGAGTCAAGTTGATCTGATCTTTTATTTAGGTCCAGTATGTACATGTTACATTCTAATGTCATTCTTCACTTTTCACTTTTCCTTTTCGTTTTCTTTTCTTATTTTATTTTTTTATGTTTTCTGTATTACAAATGCACTTTGTCCTTATGCGTGTTTTTGTGATAGATTATGTTAGTTCTTATTTACATATATTTTGCATACGATTATAAACAAAAAGAAAGAGAATAAAAGTAATTAATATGAGACTTGTCACTATGTTACTCCAGCTTAACATTGGGTCACACCATAGTGAGAACTAATCCCAATTTCCTCCCCCTTTGTCAATTTTAATTTAGCCACCGGTCAATCTACACAAACCCTCACATGTTCATGACTCTATTATATTATTATTTTGCATAGATGTAAATGCTCTCATTTAGCAATCCATCCCAATTTATTTTCACTATATGGCATTTCTTGATATCTCTTAATTCTAATGGTAGAAAGTACATTATCATATTTTTTTGAATGGGATTTTTACACTCATAATCATGAGAAATTCTGTAATAACAATCATAACCCCTGGATAATCACGAATTATATCCTAGATCCTGAATAAATGCTTCGTTTTACACTCATAATCTTTCGTTAGTTGAGTTCATTAACTCAACCACATGATTGAGTTAATCTAACCAATATGTGATCTAATGGTTGGGATTCATCAAGCTTAAAACAAGAAGAAAATATCCTTGAATGGGTTGTTGGAGGGTGCAGACGAGATCCGGGGGTAGCTTGCAGGGATCGGGGGGGAGATGTGGGGAGGGGGGTCAACCGAGGTGCAAAGGTTGATGGGGGAGGGGCGGGGTGGTGCGCGCGCGGGGGGGGGGGGGGGGGGGGGTTAAAGAGGTGAGGGGGGGTCGACCGAGGTGCAGAGGTTGACGGTGACGAGGAGGGGGGAGCGAGGGGGCGGTGATGTGGGGGGGGGGGGGGGGGGGGGAGGGGGGATTATAGAGGCGTGGGGAGGGGGTCCACCGAGGTGCAGAGGTTGACAGGGGAGGGGCGCGATGGTGCGCATAGGGGGATTACAGAGGTGAGGGAAGGGGGTCAATCGAGGTGCAGAGGTTGACAGTGACTGGGGAGGGGGGAGCGAGGGGAGGTGGTGCCGGGGGGCATTACAGAGGTTGACGGTGATGGGGAGAGCGAGGGGTGGTGGGGGTCGACCGAGGTGGGGCCTTCCCTTGCAGAGGTTGACGGCAACGGGGGCAAGTTGCAGAGGTGCGGGGAGGGGGATTGACCAAGGTGGGGGGAATCGGTTGCAGGCGAGGTCTGGAGGAGAGGGTGCTTGCAGATTGACGACGACGAAGGGAGTTACAGAGGTGCGGGCGGGTGCCTGCAGATTGACGGCGAGGTGGTTGCAGAGGTACGACAGGGGGGTTGGAAGGGGGGCGAGGTGAGGCCTTCTGGAAGTCACCGGGGGGAACTGGATGCAGAGGTCGTTCGGGGGGCTTATAGAGGTCAACGACGGGGGGGTGCAGGCGAGGTCCGAGGGTAGCTTACAGATCGACAGTGATGCACGAAGGCCTGAGGCAGTGGTGACCGTGTAGGAGGCCGAGGATCTTGCGCGTGACAACCGCCAGCCCTCCAAAGTGTTGGGGAGAGAAGGAGATGGCATGATTTGTAAATAGAAATAAGTATTCAGGGCAACTTTGTATTTTTCAACAGAAACCATCCAATATAACGGCTATCTCAAACGGAACATAACACATGGTTATTTATGTAAGAGTTAAGCATTACTCGGAGTTTCCTATGTAATTCACGATTATGTAGGGTTATGATTGTTATTAGGAAATTACTCAGGGTTATAGGTGTAAAAATCCCTTTTCGATTTTACTTCTTGTTTTAACCTAGCAATTTTAACTTGAATATAAGTTACTTTGCACAAGTACAAACACCCAATATAATGACATGCCTACTGCAATTTCATTGAGCAGAACTACTTGAAATATCCAGTATGAAGAATTGTCGGGCAAGTCTAGTTCTTGTTTGTATTCTCAGATGAGGCCAAAATAGTGGGTTCGTTAGAAAAGGTTCAACTGCTCAACATTACTTTTATTGCTCATAGCAAAGCATGCTATTCTGATTGTTGATGCATTACGAGGAACACAAAGTACTCTACATTGCTCATAGTTTGATACATTTAAATTTATATTGATTCATTACAATGATGATATATATATATAGGGTTGATCTTGTTGAGAGCCAAAAACTATGAGAGCATGTGAGCAGTGAGTCTGGATCATTAGATTATGTTGATTGATTGGAGGAAGAGAGTGATGAACAGATTGGTCCAGACTCACTGCTCTCATGCTCTCACTGTTACGAGAGGAATTATTTTGGACCACTAGATTCCATCATCTCTCTCCTCATTGATTGTAGGAAGGAGAGAGAAGAGCAGAATCTAGTGATCCAGATTCATTGCTCTCATGCTCTCACAGATTTTGGCTCTCACAGGATCAATCATATATATATATCATGGGAAAAAATATGGTTGCCCTATAGGGGATATAATTTAGCTTCCTTCGTCCTATTTTCCCAAATTTTTTATTTTTTAATATTCTTTCGTAGATTTTCACAAATATATTCATATATTCTTCATTCAAAATTCGTATGAAATAAAGACTTTTATGACCTCCATCCAGACAAGGTCGATTTCAACTATTCTGCGACCGCTAAAAATGACTGTCTAGATGGAGGTCGTAGGAGTCTCTGTTTTCGCAATAAAAATTCTCGTAGAATCGAGAATGAAGTTTTCATTCTGTACATGCCAGATCATGAATTAGTAACTGCGTCCAATCTCCGAAGAAATGTTAATGACATAATATAGGAATATAGTGACTAATTTTCACGGAAGTATTTTTCAAAAAAATAAAAAAAAATTCGAAAATGGGATGGGTTAGATCCCCAAGGGGAAGCCCCATTTGATCCTTATATCATATTACTAATGTTATAGATATAATAACGAAGTTAGAGCAATGCACACCATTCATTTTGTATTTACACGAGTGAAAATTTATTTTAAATCGTTACTTGTCCACTAGAGGCGGTTTTTGTTCAAACACTATGCAGTAATTCAAATAAACTATATAATGTTCGTACTAAAATCAAGAATATATACCAGATTCAAAGACTATATATAATGTAAACATCCATCATAAGCATGAGCAAGCAAATTAGAGCACAATATTTTCCCTTCATCCAAAAACTATTAAAAGTTTGAGATAGTTAAATATGTTATTATTATATTACTATTATTATTTTTATGAGAATCTTCTAAATTTATTTAACGTATAACATTAATATAGTTGAAAAGTAGAAATATAAGTGCCTTTATGCTATTTCACAAATACTTATTTATTGAGCCGTTGGAAATTCTCCTTGATAATTATTTATATTCAATATTCCTCATTGACGTGCATACAAATTGTTCATTTTAGATTCCTTTTAATTTAATGTGCAAAGAATGCTAAAATTAAGTGTAATCAAGGAAAGGAGAATGGGTATGGGTAGAGATCCAGCATAAGTTATCATTGACCTTAAATCAAAGTTTTTGCTTCAAATGGAAAACTATCCCAGCTCCAATTATATAAATTCTAATAATATAATCTGAACATATAAAAAAAGGCAACGAAAATTATCCTAAACTATAACATGAAGAAAATATTTATCTTGTGCTAGTGGCAGCTCCTACATAATGATGCGAAGGAAGCTCATGTTAAGGAAGGGATTACACAAATGGCATGTGGAGAATCTCTGAGGATGGAGTGACATGAGCAAGAAGTTAACCGAAATGGTTAAAAGGGGTCCAAGTTCGGATGACACTTCTGTGTGTGATGTACACATGTTTAGCACAATCCGCCAAATACGTTATTTATCATATTTTCAAAGGTGCATTATCTTTTTCTAAATAACGCAATCAAAGGTTAAAAACTTTCCACTCTTGTCAAAAAGAATAATTTTTTTGTGAACGTAAACAGGAGAATATTACCTACTTTGAACATTATTTGAGAAAACTTCCAAGTTCCCCGGTTCCTATTGCAAAACGACCAAGACTTGGAAGGAGTAAACAAAGGTCAACTCAAATACGTGCCTGTGCGTATAATAGGCGGGAACCAGCTACCCACTCCCAATCCCTCTCTTCACCCACTGGTCACCACTCTTCCTCCAAAAAGTCGCCTCTAACTCAATCTTTTCTTCTACCTCCATCTGCAGTCATCCCTCCATTCATCGTCGAGTTTTTTCTCATTTAGGCATCGGGCCCTTCCAAATGCCCGATCAGGGCATGTCAGAAAAAGTTTTTCCAGTCAGGGCATGATTCGGCGAACAGTTTGCCGATCGACGAACCGTTTGCCGATCAACAATATTTCGGAAAACTTTTCAATTTTTTATTATAAAAAGTGATATATAAAAAATATTTGGAATTCTCAATCGACAAATGATTTGATGATTGGGAATTCCAAATATTTTTCTATATTATTTTTTTATAATATAAAATTGAAAAATTTTCTGGAATAATATTATATATTATTTTTACTGTACGATCGGCAAATGGTTCGCCGATCGGCGAACCGTTCGTCGAATCATGTCCTGATTATGAAAACTTTTTTCTAACATGCCTGACCGGGCATTTGGAAGGGCCCCATGCCCTGTATGGGAAAAAACTCTACATCTCCTCTTCTTCCTTCTTCCTCAGCTCCACTCTCCATGGCTTCCGCTGCCAAGTCGAGCATCGCGTTGGGGATCGACATTGGCAGCGACAAGTGCGTCGTTGCATTCATCGATAAGAAGGGCGTCGTAGATGTGCTGCAGAACGAGGCGTCTAAGCGCGAGACGCCGGTGGTCGTCCATTTCGACAAGAGGCAGCGTCTTTTCGGCTTCGCCAGAGCCGCGCGTGCTAACATGGACCCCAAATCAACCATCTCTCAGCTGAAGCGTCTGATTGGGCGTCGATTCGACGAGCCGTCATTCCAGAAGGAGCGAACGCTCCATCCTTACGAGACCTCTAGTGGCCTCGACGGAGAGGTCATGGTCAACGTGCAGTATCGCAACGAGAACTTCCAGTTCACGGCAGTGGAGATGCTGGGGACTCTGCTACCTGAAGCGGATGGTGGAGAAGGCGACGGAGTCGACGATATCGGAGTGCGTGATCGGGATTCCCTCCTACTTCACCGACCGGCAGAGGAGGGACTATCTGTTAGCTGCCGAGATCGCAGGGTTGAATCCTCTGAGATTATTTCATGATGGCGCTGCGACTGCCTTGGACTATGGTCTTCACAGAAATCTTCCTCACGGGGAGTCCACTAATGTCGTGTTTGTGGATATCGGGCATGGCGATACACAGGTCACTGTGGTGAGGTTCAGCTTTGGGACTGCGACCGTGCTCGCTCATTCCTTTGACAGAGATCTCGGTGGGAGGGATTTCGATGATGTGATCTTTGAGTCATTTGCTGAAAAATTCGAGCAAGAGCACCACCTAAATGTGCGCGAGAATCCCAAGGCAACCTTGCAGCTGAGAACGGCATGCGAGAAGGCGAAAAAGTTCTGCGTTTGAACTCAGAAGCGCATATCGACATAGAGTGTTTGGTGGGTGACAAAGATTTGGCGGGAGGAATTACCTGGACAGAATTTGAGAAGTTGTCATCTGGTTTGCTGGATCGAATTAAAAGCTGCTTGTGAGAGAGCTTTGACTGATGCTGATTTGATCAAACAGGATATTCATTCTGTCGAACTTGTTGGGTCGGGTTCTCGAATTCCAAAAATTTCAGATGTCTTGAGAGACTTCTTCGGGCGGGAGACGGGCTAAGCACTGAAATGGAGTAAATACATGGCCTACGGATGCGCCTTTCAACGCGCGATGTCTTAACAGAACACCGTTTGCCAGTATTTTTGCGGTTTGCTATTTGAACAATTGGATTTTCATTATACATTTACTTCCGCTGTTCATGCACATCATGCTGATGACCGAGCAGACATGGATGGTTGGAGAGTAATTGTTATTATAAATCATTACCTTAAGGGGGTGTTTGATTTGGGAATAGACATAAATAAGGATGAGAAGAATAAAGGTCTATGAATAAGGTGAATAATTGTCTATTTCCTGTTCGGATAGAAAGATAAGAATATGAAGAATAAGGTGGAAGGTAGGTAATGTGAAATAAAGATAATAATAAAGGTGGAATAAGATGAAATAATATGATGTTGATGAGAACAACCTTACTCTTGAGAACCACGTCGGGGGAGGGAGGGGGGAATCAACCTCGTATTCAAGTACTTATTCTCCAAACATGGCCTAAAGTCTTCCATGTTGTTCTCGTTATTGTTAGTGCTGACTTAGTCAAATCTATGTGAGAAAACTTAAATTTTTATGATATCTTCTTGTAAGACTGCTGTAATATGTTTTCTTTAATGATCCTTGCTCATGGATATGCTTCTCGAGCCACACATGTCGCCTATCTAATGTACGTTTGATGTTTGAACCAACATCAAAGTCTGAAGTATTAAAGCATGTTGGAATCGTGAGCCAACACAATCAGATTGCTCTTAATATGACAATAATGTCAGCGAGCCTTTCAGGAAATTAATTGAGTTAAAATGTAAATCATAGAGTTTGAATATGGATGCTGCAACGAAACCTGTCCAGAATGGCATTCATAGTCGTCACATAGTCCTACTTGAGAGGATTTTTTTCTATTTTTGTGAAGGATTACAATTTTCTAGGAGAATTGTAACACCCATAACTCCAAAACATAATGCCACATCTAAAACTCACGAAGTGTGGGTGTAGTTTATAAGTGGTGGGGTTTACTACTTGACAACTTGAACGTAAGCATTTTGGGTGGTTGTCAACAGGTTCATCTGGGTGTGTACCTAACAAGTTGTTAATGTCAGTTTTTCTTGATAACGGACTGAAGACCTAAACTTGAGGCGTTACAAGAACTATCTTTTTTCACACTATTTTTACAGGTACATGATAGAATGCCATTTTCTATTGTTCGATCTCCCGCATGTACAAATTCTTCTACATTAACTAATATAATTGGCAAGGGCAACTTCTTGTTAACTTCGAGAGTGCTCATCCTTCATCCCATCTAAAGTCATCACCATTTCTTACGCCAACTTAAATGATTTGCCTTACGGTGTATCACCAAATATTAGTTCCTATGAGGTATGCGTCCTACTGCATCCGAGCTTATATTATACCTTGCTTGCTTGTATTTCAATTAGTACTTTATTGTTTTACTTAATATTTTTATGACATTCGGTTTGCGAGCCCTATATAGTAGAATCACATTTTCTATTTATTATTAATTAACTTATAAGAGAATAAACAAACTGAAAATCATTTGTGACCTCGTGAGACTCGGGGACCGTGTTTAGGCATTACCGTGATAGTGTTTTATGCTAATGTTAATATAATGGCTGAGGAGGAGAAAATTACATGAATAGCGTCAATTATGAGTGTAGAGATATTATTATGTTTATGTAATATTTTCACAATTTATATTTATTCCTTCCATTTTATGTAATTTATCCATGTGCTTCTCCTCTATATAAGAGAGTCAATGGATTCTTTGGAATATAGATTGAATCAATTTCCCAACATGGTATCAGAGCCACGGTCCTATACTGGTGTGAACCCCCTCGGATTCGGGTACATGTTTACACGACATTCGTGTTGTAAACATTCACAATTGATCGCATTAGCTACTTGAATTTGAGGAAAAATTTCCACCGCATTCACATCAATATAACAGTGTAACAACCACAGAACAACAACAGGATGTACCACTAAATTTCCATTTCATTAATTTACATATATATATATATATATATATATATATGTATATGTATGTATACAACATGTAACAAACTAAACTGACAGTGTGTACATGTATCCCAAAATGTACAGAAGAGAAAAGAAAGTACACTACAAACTGGACAGCCTTTGGGGACGGTTATTGGGGACGGTCACTGAGCAACCGTCCCCTATACAATTTTAGGGGACGGTTGTTTGCTGCCCGTCCCCTCTGTAAAGTTTTAGCGACGGTCGGTTATGACCGCCCCCTTTTACATGACAATTAGGACGGTTACATGACCGTCCCCAGCACCGGCCTTTAGGGGACGGTCAAAACCGTCCCCGTTACTTCACTGTGACCGTCGCATATAATAGAAAGTAAAGGGGCGGTTACAACCGTCCCATATAGTTAATTTTATGGGACGGTTGCATAAACGTCCCTAAAACCTCTGTAAATGGCGCGTTGGGGAAAATTTCTGTAATCATAGGGGACGGTCTCCTCGCAACCGTTCCTGATTATTATAAGGGACGGTTGTAACCGTCCCTTATAATAATAATCGGGGACGGTTTAGTAACCGTCTCTAAAAACCACCAAGGAGGGGACGGTCCACTTATAACCGTCGCCGATTATTATTAAAAGGGATGGTCGAACGACTGTCCCCGATGGTAATATACCCATCCCGGCGACCCATCTCCCTCATTCCTCCATTCGACCCCCAGCGGTAACATCTCCCCCAAATCGCCTCCGGCCTCCTCCACCGCCCTCCGGCCTCCTCCTCCACCCTCCGACGTCTATCCTCTCGCCCCTTGCCCTCCGGCCTCCGCCTCCACCCTCCGGCGTTCGCCCTCTCGCCCCTTGCCCTCCGGCGTCCGACCTCCCGGCCTCCACCTCCTCCTCCGCCCTCCAGCATCCGCCCTCCGCCCTCCGGCCTCCTCCTCGGGCCTCCAGCCTCCGCCCTCTGGCCCCGGCCTCCACCTCCTCATTTGATGTAAGGTTTTTTTAAAGTTTTTAGTAATTTATTAATATATTATGCTTGCTTTAATTTCATAATCTTATTTTGGATGTATAGATTTGTAAAAGCATTGTTCATTGTTTATAGTTAACATGAATGTTATTATTTTAATAAAAATAAAGGTGTATAGATGTTATGATGGATTGCTTATGATGTGAATATGAAGATATTTTAAGGTGCATAGATGTAAATGTAAGTATAATATATGAAAGTGCATGCATATGATGTGAATGTAAAGTTGTTGGGAATGATGGTGTATAGATGTGAATGTGATGATAGTATGTGAAGGTGTACAGATTTGAGTTTGAGGGTAGTGTGTATAGATGCGGTGGTATGGATGGATAAACCATGTTCATTGTTATACAAACATCAAAAGTGTAGATGTATGATGTGAATGAGAAGTTGCATGCTCTGATGTGCAGAGGTATGATGTCAATGTGAAGGTTTATGATGTGAACGTGTAGAGGTATGATGCGAGTGTAAAGGTGTATGATGTATATTTGTTCATTAAGTAGATGTATATGTGAGGGTTGCAAATGTGAGATTACTTGTGTGTGTATGTTTATGTGTAAATTGTATGTATATGTGTGGATGACGATAGAATATTTGTGTATAGAGTGTGATTTTGTGTGTGGGAGATGGGGGTGTGTGTGGGAGATGGGGGGTGTGACGATAGAATATTTGTGTATATCTGATTCATTTTCCTTCGAGCCTATGTACCGCAGCCTGACCTGCCAAGCGCTGCTCCTGAACCCGATTTGTCGGGAGGAGGAGGGGTAGACCGAGACCGGACTCTCTGAATCGAAGGTCAAGTGTGCCACATAATATTTAGTTAGGTTGTAAAACCTGTTAGCTACCCTAGTTAATAATGATGTCATGTTGTTGTTATGAACATTATTAAACATTTTTGAAATTAACTTTGGATCTTACCTTTAGGCAATGGACGAAAGTTGAATGAACAAAAGATTCGATGACTATCGGACATATAATAAAGGAGTTATCGGATTCATGGACTGTGCTTTTCGATATGAATCGCACTATCATATTGTAGGAGGTGAAGGAGATAAGATACATTGTCCTTGCATAAGATGCAAAAATACTTTGACCCAAAATCGAGTCATAGTTTACGAGCATTTGATATTAAATGGATTTTGGATACATTATACGAATTGGACATATCATGGTGAATGAGTTAATTTAGAAAAGATAGTAATGTCCACGGTGATACTGAAAGAGATGTCTCAGAAATACAAGACTGTGATGCTTATATTTGAGATGGTAGATAACATTCGAGGACATGACACCGATGAAATGATTGATTCGCTTCTGGATACGCTGCTTGAAAAAATACAAGGATGCAGAGAAGCCATCATGCTCAGGAGTCAAATGTCTCGATTACGTTTTCTTCTGGAGATGTTATAAGATAAAGTGAAGAATCGGTGTACAGCGGTTACGATGACAGATGTCTTACTTTTGATTAGGACATTATTAAATAAACCAGAAAACTTTCCAAAGGACTGGGAAGGACGCTAAGTCTAGATTTCGTGCACTTGGACTGAACTATGAGAAAATTGACGCATGTCCGAATGACTGCATTTTATATTGGAAGGATTACTCAAAGTTAGATACATGTCCTGACTGCAAAAGTAGCAGATATAAGAATAATGATAATGATTCGAAGAGGAAAAAACTGGAGAAGATTTACGGCTCTTTCCTTTGATTCCCCGATTACAGTGATTGTATTCATACGAAAGAACAGCTAAAATGATGATATGGCACAGTAATATCAAAAAGAAAGATGTAACCGGTGTTATACGACATCCATCAGATACTGAGGAGTGGAGCAAGTTTGATGAAATGTATCCATCGTTTTCTGAAGAAGTAAGAAACATACGATTGGGCCTTGCTTCTGACGGCTTTAATCCATTCGGAAATATGAGTACGAGTTACTCTATTTGGCCTGTGATACTTGTTACATATAATCTGCCACCATGGATGTCAATGGCATCTTCCTTTATGATGATGTCGTTATTGATACCTGGTCCTAAGGGGTCAGGTAATGCGATAGATACATATATGCAACCTTTGATTGACGAACTAAAGATTCTGTGGAATTCTGGAGTATGTATGGCGCGGTAAAGAAAGAATTCTTTACTGCGTGCTTTTTTATTGTGAACAATTAATGATTTTCCAGCATATGCCAATTTATCAGGATGGAGTACGAAAGGTAAACTCTAATGTCCGATTTGTATGGATAAAACACATTCGACATGGCTAAGTGCGAGTATGAAACATTGTTATTTGGGACATCGTCGTTTCTTACCGGTCAGTCATAGATGGTTAAGAAGTGAAAATAATTACAAGTTCGATGGACAGTCGTTTGGACGTCGTTTAAGTTTGAATCGTCGATCAGGAAGCGCAATGTGGATGGAACAAAAAAATTTGGGCAACTTCTCTCTAGGCTGATTATCTAAGAGAAAGAATACTGGTGGATGGTGAAAACAAAGTATATTCTTTTTGGAGCTACCCTACTGGCATACTTTACAGGTCCGTCATAATTTGGACGTGATGCATATAGAGAAGAATGTTATGAAAAATATTCTTTCAATTTTGAATATCTCTAGTACTGCCAAAGACAGTTTGCGAGCCAGACGTGATCTAATACAATTGGGTATCCGACCCAAATTACATCCGATTGAGTCAGACAATTCTAAAGTAATAATTCCCGAAGCAGTGTATACTTTATCCAATGCTGACAAAGATAAGATACTCAATTTTATTAAATCAATTAGAGTATCTGATGGATTCTCCTCTCAAATTAGCAGATGCATAAATATGACGGAAAGAAAGATATCGTCATTAAAAAGTCATGATTGTCATGTACTTATGCAAGTTCATTTTCCGTTGTCAATCAGAGGAGTTGTACATCCTGATGTTTTGCAGCCACTAATTGAACTCAGTCAGTTTTTTAAAGCTTTGTGTTCGAAGACTTTAGACCCGGAAGTATTGTTCAGACTAGAGACAGATATAGTTATAACTTTATGTAAGCTGGAGCAGCTCTTTCCACCTACATTTTTTGATATAATGGTTCATCTAATTATTCATCTTGTTAGTGAAGCCCGGATATTTGGTCATGTGCAGTATCGATGGATGTATCCAATTGAAAGATATCTACGGAAATTAAAGAATATGATATTTAACAAAGCTGTATCTGAAGGTTGTATTGCCGAGGGATATTTATGTGAAGAATGTATCACATTTTGTGACATGTATATGGGTGATGGAAAGAGTATTAGATTCGATAGGTTCGAACGAAATAATGATGGTGAGTTGTGGACAGAAGATCCAAATAAACTTTGGATTTTTCAACAAAATGGCCGAGCTATCCTAAAGAGTACCCATCGTAGTATTTCAGACAATGAAAGAGATCTTATTCATTATTATATTCTGATGCAAGTAGACGAGGTTGGTTCTTTCTTTGAAGAGTTTCAGTCAACAACCACTAGCAAATCAGACTTTCTGAAATGGTTCGAGGATAAAATTGAACTATTAAAAGTTACCAAAGATGAACGGTGGAGCGCAAATCTCGATATAATTCACAGGAGTCCATACTCATTAATAATATCACATTCTGGCTATATCGTTAACGGGTTTAGATTTCGAAAGAAGTCAATTGATGAAAATAAAGCGTCACAACTTTCAGGAGTAATAGTGAAGGCTGATCTCAATGCTGAAATTGACGGATACTATGGCGAGATTATTGATATACTAGAAATCAGTTTTACACATGATGCAAGGTGTGTTCTATTTCATTGCATCTGGTTCGATGTGGGTCGAGTTGGAGCAGGTTACAAGAAGGATAGAAATGGGGTTCTTTCTTTAAAGCAAAAAGCAAACAGGTCCATTACAAACAAATGAACCGTATACGCTTGCCAGTCAGGTCGAACAGGTCTTTTATTTTCCAGATAACTCAGTTAGTGGATGGATAATACCAATTAGAACAACACTGAGAAATTTCTTCGACATAAACGAAGAAGAAGATGCACTAGACAATGATCTTGCATATCAAAATAACTCCAATGATTTTTTCCATGAGGTATTAGACAATGACGTTGGAACTTGGAACTAGCAATTTCAGGTAATATTTTTTTATTTTCAATTTCTATTAATTGAAATTATTGTCATCTATCGAAATGTATATTTTTGAAGTAACTCTTTTTAAATTTTAGACATGGCTCCTAGACCGAGACGTATTCGGGAGGTTCCCGAACCTCCTCAGAAGCCACAGGCAGGTTCGTCTGATGCAGGTAGTGGAGGTACCCCGAGACGACGTGGACCGTCTCAATGTAGATTTTTGGATCGTCTTGCACCCGGGCAGACGTTGCATGTGCGTATTGTTGGCAGGCATGCGGTTGGTGAGAACTCTACGGAGTTTCAGAGCTACCTTGGCCAGGTTTCTCGTTCGCGCGTCCCAATCACTACACAGGACTTTTGGCATCTTCTTTATGCTGTCAAGGCTGTCATACTATCTGACTTGGAGGTATTTTAAAATCATACAACCATTTTTTATTAAGTTTTTGTACTAATATTTTGTATTTTTGTTGTATAAGGCTGTCTTTTCATGGGAACGAAATGCCCATGTCGATTCCCAGATTCTCTCACATGCTGCTGAGATGTTGCGTCGATACAAGGGACGCATAAAGGCGAAGGTATGAATATTTTTTTACTTTTTAATTCGGAAGAATTAAGATTAACGATATTTATTTTTCCATCATTAGTATTACAACCCCTAGATTCCATATGATCAGCTTGTGCAAAACGTCCCACCTGGTGTTACACCAGAACAATGGAGGACGTTGATTAATTTTTGGTCCAGTGAGGAATTTGCGGTACGTACAATGTTTACTTTTTACTTGATTTATGCTTGTAATAACGTTTTTTAATTACATTCGATTTCTACAAAAAATATGGCGAATCGATCCAAAGTCTTCCGGTCCACCCATAAGATGGGAAGGAAGAACACTAATCAGTTGAAGGATGACTTTGTAAGTATTTAAATACTTTCTGTGATTATTAAGTTTGAGTGGAGAATTGATTTTAAAACCTTATTTAAATGTGTTTTTAGTTGAAGATAACGAACGAGAAATGACCCGCATAGAGGTTTTTGCTTGGTCAAAGAGTCGTGATTTAGGTGGATAAGTGCAGTGGGACCAAGGGGGACGGTTTAAACCGTCGCTAATAGGCTTCTGTGCTCGTCGCGGAATGGTTGCAAACCATTCGGGACGGTTACAACCGTCCCTCATGCTTCACAGATGGGGACGGTTATAACCATCGCGACTAATTGCGTTACTAGGGACGGTTGTAACCGTCCCCCAATGGTTACACTTAAGGGGACGGTTTGAACCATCGCCAAAGGTTTACTAGAAGCGACGGTAGTCAGAACTGTCTCATCTAAGTAAATGGGACGGTGGCAGAAGAGACGGTTGTGGGACCATCCCCGATACGCAGAAGGGACGGTTATGACGACAAAGCGGACGGTCCTTGACCGTCCCCTTTGTGCCATCCGCCTGTAGTGGTATTTACCTCATAAACTAAACAAAAACTACAGCTGTACCATCTGGTATATGTGTGTATACTCGGTATTATGAAACTGCTACTGCAATGCAGGTGATTTATCTACCAAGCATGCAAGGAAGAAAAGGATGCCAACGGATGTTGTGTACATTCCAATATATAAAAATGATGACAAGTATTGTAGTGTTTCTAAAAGAAAACAAGTAGAAAGGCATTGATAATTAAATTTAACAGACTACTTGCATGAAAAAGGATTTTCAAACTGCTTTGTTTATATGTCCCCATCATTTTCCATCACCCCATAACTTCCATATGTATACATAAAATTTCCATATATTAGTTGATAACCCCTATGTGCACTTCTTTTGTCATTTAGATATTATATTTATAGGTCCTAGTAATGAGAAAGATGATATTTTGATCTGATTTTTGATTCCACGTATTTTCTTAAGTCTAATGGATGGTTTGTGGTCTTGATCTGAGGGTGACCTCGCACTATGACTCTAAGGCGTGAAGAATGTCTTATGCCTGGGTTGCCTCCGTAGGCATACGATGAAATGCAATGCATTCTAACTAAGTTCCCAACAGGTCTACCAGCTTTCCTTAATACTCAAAGTAGTAATTCTGAGATATGATGAATTGTCGATGATTGAAGATTTATGATAAATGATGATTCGATACCAAGTTCAGCTATAGCAACTCAACTGTAGTTGATCTTAACTCAAATCAAACTCAATTGTGATTGATCTTAATAGTAGCCAAACTCAATTGTAGTTGATCTCATTTCTTAGCCAAACTTAACTGTAACTGATTTGGATGTAGCCATCGCCAAGCCTATTGGCGGAAAAGTAACCAAAACATAAGCAGTAAAGAAGACTCCTAACAGACCCTTCAATCTCACCCTCTAAGTGGAAGTGCAGTCCATTAGAAGGATAATTCTACTTCGAAACTACGTCACTGAGACATGTGAGAGAGAATCTCCAAAAAAGTCACTCTAGACGGGCACGACCGATACATGCAGACGAGCTCGTAAAGAAAACTAAAATCGAGGGACCCCCAGTCTAGGTACCTTAAACCAGAGGGGTAGTGGAACTGGTCAAAAGTCAGGATCTCAGCGAGGCATAAAAACATTGCGAGCTCGTGTAAAAATCATGAGAGGACTGGGATTCTAGACCCACGCATTTGGCAACCGCTTCCCTAACTGGGCTTCATTTCCTCCGCCCAGTTGAGGGTCACCACGTCCTCGCACGGTCAGGTATAAGGTTCACCATGACCGGCACAAAAAATAGATTCACTAATTTTTCATTATTTTCACTTACATGATCTCTCATTCCTTTTCACAACCCTTTCGATGGTTGACCGAACATATCTAGATCTTCTAAATATCTCTAACTAGATAATCAAAATTTGTATGCAACTAGGAGGGGCTACAACATCTTCAAGTGACTATTAGGAGCAGCAGTGATGCGAGCACAAGACCAGGGAATAATGGGCGTGAATGCCATATATGCCTGGATCATTTTTTGAAGTGTGTTTGTATTCCTAATTCTCCAGAAGCAAATTTGCAGCATTCCAGTCTTCAGGTGTGAGTACACAAAAGAATCTCTGCATGATCGTACTGCAAGATGAAAATTGATCCCAATACATGCAAAATTCTCGAAAAATCCTAACATCTTACACTACTTTTTTTAAACTTAAACAATAAGTCTCTAACATCTTTACCAAAATATTTCCCAAAAGTCATTTATATGATGTTGCAAACTGAATGTGATCAATATACATCCTCTACAAGATAATACCCTACTTCACTAACTGAGCCACAGAGTCTATATGTATTGATTTATATGACTCGATGGCATATTAAGCACTTTAACATAACCAATTAAGTTGATCTACCTTGGCAAACTTTCATTTCCAGGATCATGTACAACATCTTAAACTCCATCAAATGTTGTTTCTTAATAATAAATGATTCTAGATAATTAAATTACATGAATCAAAATCTTTCCTGAGAAAATAAAGAAGCAAACCCCCTACTTCATACTGAAATTATCATCGAGCACAAGGACTTTCGTCAATACTACGTTGCGCAGGCTGATCTAAGGAGTCTTCACTGCTCCATAATGTTCGGATAACCAACTAAACCGTGTATTATGTACTGACCAAATTAGTTAGGTTATATCATCTCTGCAAATTTATATATTATTTATTTATTTGTGGAACATGCTCTTGATGATAGTAACTACATGTATGTGTGGACAAAATCAAGCAAGCGGGATAGTGCACTAAGGTAAAATGTTGTGCATGGGGCGTATAACCAACGAACAGAAATACTGGAATTTTTCATGAAATTTTAGAAAAATCTACATTAATTAAAGAATTTACTTTATTTTCATTTCAACACAACAACCTCTATTTTTTTATCTCAGTCCCTGACCCCAAAAAATTTTCCAAAATGAGCAGTGCAACATAATTCAAATTTTTTCCGTATAGTATTTTACTTGTTCAGATCACTTTGTCCATGAATTTTCCAACAATAATATTAATACCAGCAGCCTTTGTTTTAACTCCTTTAATCGTAAGAGCTGAACAGTGAACTAAAATTGTTAAAAGATAAGTTGCATATTCATCCAGGCACTCGGTTCATAATTTGGAGATGGTCACTAGTGACCATCCTCTATCTTTTCTAAGAAATCCTGGAGTAAAATCAATACCCACATGCAATAGAATTTAATGATAGGATGGAGAAGATTTTGTATGGAGTTACCATGAAAGGCAACAAAGAAGGTTGAGGAATGGATTGTACAAAAGATCAAGCATAATATGCATGTATGATAGCAAGGAGTAGGGGATGGAATTGTACCTTATTTTTTATCTTAATTTGGAGATCAATAGCATGCAAAAAGGTAACTTCTAGGAGCCAAAGAGTAAAAACAATGGATCTTGAAGCTGCTGGACAGCAGCTCCTGAAGAACTGCAACAACCCTTGGAGAAAGAGAAGATCTCCCAACGTTGGAGACGTTGGGGAAAGATATTTGGGGGGAAACTTGTGAAATAAGAGGGGTTTTTGTGAGAATAAAAGACAAGAAGACAAAAGAGGAAGAGGGGAGAAGTTTCCCTTGTTACTTTAATTGGACATCAACTATGACATCACTTAATGACCTCACATTGTGACATCATCAGTGACATCAGCATGCTGATGTCATTTTTTAATTTTTATACTTTTTTACTGGATTTATACCTTTTTACTGGATTTTTACAATAGCAGCAGACTGCAATTGTTATTGAAATTTTCATTTTTTTATATTATATTTTTAAATTCATTTATTTACGATGTTAAAAAATCGTATTCGTGTCTCGAATGTCCGATTTCGATATGAAATAGCTTGTTTCGATCGTCTCTAAACGACGATCAATATGAGTATAATATCCATATACTTTGGATTGAGGATGGATCCCGAAATTATCGAGATACGGTTTTGGTTTGCGATCAAATTATGTGATTTAAAAATATCAAACGACTCCGATCGGTGAATGGTCGATTCTGTTGATCTTATTTCGTCGAATCGGATTTTATGGTTGTCTCGGTTTTTTTTGCGATTTCCAATTTACACTGCGGCTTTTCCGTGGCACGCATTATAGTGCGATCGACTTTTGGTTGATTTTGATCGAATGACTTTTGATATACGATCAATTGATTGATTTAGGGTTTATTCAATATTAATTGAACAAAACTGGCCATTTGGACTCCTAATCGAGTTGAGTTTGATTTATTTGGATCCGGATGTTACAACTAGAGCCCTAGTACCCCACCTTCCAACACCCTAGCCTACACTTGCCGCCCCCTCTCTCTTGGTTGTCACTGTCGCTGTTGGTTGTCAGCAATTGCATAGAGCCATTCTAACATAATAGATCTTTATTTCTTGGAAATAAATACTGTGATTTTTTTGAACTATCATCCACAATGAAATTGGAATCAACAAAATGCACACATGGTTGAATCTAAACATTCAAGAAACATTAAAATTTCATTAACAATGTCGAATTTACAAAAGGTGTCTCCATGAACAACATCACATGTTACTTTATGATGAATCTCATATTCATCACTCTAAAAATGATTAATTAAGCTCAAATCCTCAAAATCCATATGCATTTTATCCATTATTCTGCATAATTAGCATTCATACATGTATAGTTAATAATTGCATTTTATCACTTATTATTGCGTAAAATATGGAGCCAAAAATCCCAGCCCAATTGACCTTTAAGCATTCATACATTTGGCAATACTAAAACCCTATCTACGCAAGGATCCAAATACCGATTCTCATTGGATGACTCATTTTCCTCTCTATTATTCATCAAGAGCTGATTCTCCTGGCCTCATTAAATATATCAAAATAAAATCTTATGCCCATACTGAGACTGGCACTTCTGAATATTCATCCGAGAACGAATCATTTGACCCCAAGACTAAGGGCAAACTGATAAAGCAGTTTAAGAAAAACAATATCTGGAGTGTCTCCACTTTCAAATATTATTCTTCTGAGGATAACTCCGACGATGGCTGGATATCATTTGATTCATACGCTTCATCTACTCTCCAGCATGATTTTTCTGAGGATAACACTGATGATGATTGGGACTCATATGCTTCATTTTCTTCTTATCATTGTGATCTCCCTCCTCAAGCTCACAAAATGATCGGTCGAAAACCACCTTTCATCGGCTACCCTCCCTCCCCTCCTGACCCCATCGGTCTCCTTGTACATCTTCTTCCTCTACTTAGGCCAAGACCTAAGTATGGGGGGATCGATGCCATATGTATATACCATTCTCTTCATCAACTCCTTCTCACGATCGCCCCATTTTCACCCTTCTTCCATACTTAGTTTGATCAAGGGCCTAAGTATAAGGGGAACCAATGCCCATGTGTATATACTCTTCTCATTCATATCTCGCGACCGCCTCATCTTCGCTCTTCTTATATACTTAGACTATTCACAGTCTAAGTATAGGGGGGTCGGCCGACTTCTATTGTTTTTCTTTTTCACTCTCTTATGCTTAGCCCGAGCCATGTCTTCTCTACGCTTTTTGTGCTCTAAGGACACATCACTCGCTAAGTATAGGGGGTGTATATATACTATGTATATATTTTACCCATAGCTCGTACTTTCGCGTAAGTCTATATGTATTTACAGGGTGGGAAACAAACTTGAAGAAAACAAAAAAAAGAATTTTGCAAATAACACTTGCTATGTCCATCCACTTTTTTTTTGAAAAATGGCTTCTTATTCATTATTGTAAAAAAATTATTGCATGAAAAATATATCTCTCTCAAAAAATGGGTTTGCATTTCACGGATCTGCACTTCATCCAGCATTTCATGCATCTGTGAAAAGCCCTTGGGGTCTGAACTGAGTTATGAGCAAAAACCGAAAGTGGTATGGACTTGACCTTAATCCACTTAATTCTCAGAGGAACTTCACCGAGAAAAGGATTTTAGAAGCTTCAGATCTTTGACTTAATTCTTCGAGTTCCACATGACAGTTTGCAGAGTTTGACTCTTAGTGTCTAACCTGGTCTCTTCATTCTTTGTACGACTCTAGAATAGGGAATTAATTTGTACTCTTGCACTATACACTTAACTTAACTCAGACGGGGTGTTGGAAGACTGTGTGACTTTCTTTTGCGGTAGCGTTGACATCTAAAGATCGGAGTACGGGTTAAAAAAAAGCTTCGGAAAAGAGATGGACGACTGGGCACAATTTTTTCTAAGACCCCAAAATATGTACGGAAAAAAAGATTCCATATCCGTAGGGGCACAACAAGATCCATGCAGAACTACAAAAAATCCAAATACAAAGAAGCCTACTACCAAATAAAATTTGACCAAAAAAGGGTCCAAGCTTTAAGAAAACCTACAGATCTTGGTGGAGACTTGACTAAATTGGCTAGCTTCACAAGGAGAGGTGACTACATGATGAAACGGATTTTACGAGGGTCTAAATATGTCTCACACAAGGCGGAGACAAGGTCGTTGTGGCGACCGCTAACGAAACCCGGGTCTATCAATAATTAACCCACAACAAAGATCAAACAATGAAAAGCGGTGCGGAGTTAAAATTTATTATAATTCTACAACAAGGATGTGTATAGGTGCAACTATGTGTAGAGTGTCGAACACAGGGAACAAGCTGGATAGATCATAAAATAAGTGCTCAAGACTGAATGTGATCAAATGCCTACAAATGTGCTATTTTTGTGAGTTTTTAACTTTTATATTTTTTATTTAATTTTTGATTTTAAATTTTTGTATTTGATTTAAAATTCATGATTTTGTATTTTCTTTTTATATTTTATATTTTTTCTTTTAACTTATAGAATAAAATATATACATAAAATAAGAAAAGAGAGAGATAAGGTATTTATAAAAATAGGTAAAAATAAGCAAAATTCAGGAAATGAAATATTTTTGTGCTTTTTATACTTTCTAATGTTTTTGTGATTTTTCTAGATTTTTCATAATTTTGTTGGTATTTTGAAAGGTAAAAATACTGAAAACAGTGAATAAACTAAAAGGCTGAAACTAAAATGAGAATGAAAAATGTCAAACAGACTCAAAAAATTTTCAAATTAATTTTAAAATAACGATAAAAAAATGAAGAAAATTCAGGAACATAGATTATATTTTTAGGATTTTTGTGGAATTTTTAATATTTTTTATAAAGATTTTAGGGGTTTTCTAATTTTTAAGCATTTTCTTTTGTATTTTTTATGATTTTTGGATTAATATACAACACATAAAAACAAACAAAACGTGAATTTTTTGGAATTTTCAAGGGATTTTGATAATTTTTATGTATTTTCTAATGCAGACGGTAAAGAAAATGCATGTTTTTGAATTTTTATAAATATGAAAATGCAAAAAAATGCAAAACAAAAATTTGGCGTGAAAGAAAAACTAAACAGGAGCTTATGCTATTTTTTGGGAATTTTTAGGATTTTAGAGATGCATGAAATAAATGCAAACAACAAAGAGAAAAATCAACACTAGCAGGGGTATTTTTGTAAATATCCAGAAGTCCAGGGGAACAACTGCAATTTTTCCACAAAATTATAATTGAAAGAAAATATTTTTTGGACTAAAACCAAATAGCCAAAGGTGCAAGGTTATAACTACAAAATAGCCAAGGTCAGGTGCACGAGGCACGTGACCTAGTGAGGACCTTTACGTAAATACTGAAATTCTGGGGGCTTAAATGTAAAGTTTACAAAACTAAATGAATGGAAAAGGAAAGATTGAGTTCTAATATGGAATACAAAATGTGACAAGGGCCAGATTGCAAAATACCCAAGTCTAAATCGAATCGAACGGCCATGGATGTTCACTTAAGACGTGTGGCACGATCCTGACATTTGATGAGATTGGCCTCCAACGGCTGAGATTAGATGGTCAGAATGGAATCGTCGGTGTTGGAGGGTCCTGATCCAAGGGTTGCTGCTCCTCTAGAAGATCCGGTCTGATTTGACGGCTGCGGAGGGGCTTGGATGAACTCGCGAAGAACAGGTTCCCGGCGAGTTTTGGCTCGACGATGTGATCTCCTACGACAACCTGGGAAGCTCCAAGTTGACCGGCTGGACTCCTGCGGTGGTCTTCTGGGTCCTGGTGGCGGCAGAAGGGGCCGGAGCTCACCGGAGTTCTCTCACAGCTGGGAGATGCTCCAGGCCACTCCGGCGACGTTCAAAATCGCCTCTAGGCGTGTGTGTGCTCCAGGGACCTGCAAAGAGGGTGAAAAGAGTTGCGGGCAAAGTGCCACAACCCTCCAGCGTTCGAAAAGGGGCGAAAGACAGTGGTGAAAGGTGACAGAGGCGCTCACCGGAGGAAGCTCCGGCGAGGTGGTTGTGGATGGCGAACAAAGGGATATGGATCGAAGTGAAGGTTGGATTAGATTCCTAAGGCTAAGCTAAATGAATAAACGCAAGAAAAATAATGAGAACCTGAACCTCAAAGGTGAAAATGCCTGAGATTGGACCTCGACGGCCAGGGCCGGAGATGGGTGGTGGAGACCTCCTCGGCCCTCGCCTGAGCGCGCTTAGTTCAGCTGGAGACGCCCCTATCACCGGCGTCGATCCGGAGCTGGAAGAAGGGGTCAAAACAGGGACCAAAAGGGTTTAAAGAGGCCAGGAGAGGTCAAGGGTGTTTTTGAATGTATTGACGAGACGGGCGTGAATAACGAGGGAAAACAGGAGACTCGGTGATCCACGGCCCGAGGAGATCCTCCAGCGTGAATCCTCGATCCACGGAGAGAAAAAGTCCAGAAGGGACTTAGGCAAAACGGTGGATGATCTGCCTGCGAAAAACCAAAGAAAATAGGTGCAGCAGCAGGTCCAGTGGTCACAGACCTGGGGTCAAGGAGTTGACCCCCGGTCTAACAGATGGCGTGGCCTGATTGGGCCACGTCATCCGTAAAAAGACAAGAATTATTTAAAAGTTTTGTGAATTAAATTAAAAATAATAAATGATTTTATTTATTTTAGGTTATTAAATAAAAAATGTTTATTTTTTTCTGAATTATTTTAGTATGATTTTTATTTATTCTTTAGAGGTATAAAAATACAAGTTACCTTTCATAGCCTATATAGGTATACATATCTATGTATTTTAATACTTTGTTTTTATTTTGTATAATTAATTTTATTTATTTTGCTTATTATAAATATTTTTATACACTTAATATATTTTTATTCCATTTTTCTAATGTATTTTGTACACTTAATAAATTAGGAGTAGTAATTATATAGGTATCTTTACATGTATTATACCTATGTATTATATACATGTATTTTATTTTTGTATTTTCTTTAGTATTTTATTCTGATTTTAATGCACACATATATTATAAATAATATTTACAAAATTATAAAAAATATAAAATTATAAAAATAATGAATAATTAATAAAATGAATATTTTAATCTGTACAAGTATACAATAGGGGTCCAAAACTCAACTTTCAAACCGTAGCTCCGTAAAATACAAAACCACCTTCATTAAATAGCTTATTAAAAATTATATACAATTAAAGATGATTTTGATGTGTTTTGAGTTTTTATTTGAGAGATACAGATCTGGGAAGTTGGGATTTTGGAAACTTACTCAGATCATAACTTTCCATTTGTACATTATTTTTGTGCGAAATCAATTTTGTACTTTTCTATATTAAATTATCTACAACTTTCATGTACAAAATTTCTTTATTTGAAATATAAAAAGTGGAACTAAAAATAGGTCCCAAAATGAATAAAGAATGAATTAAATAAAAGGTATTTTATTGTATTTTGGCCCTTATCTCCCCCTACTTTATTCTTTGTTGACCTATTCATCTAGATGCCTAGGTCTTGGGGTTTTGGGTCATAAAATATTTACAATATTTTATTCTTTTTCTTTTCTTTATTCTATTATTTTGGCTTTAAAAACTGTATTTTACACACTATTTACACACACATGCATGAATGCTAAAATGCGGGAATTAAGGGTATTTACAAGCATTTGCCAAGGTTTTTGTAGCCAAAATGATAGAATAAAGATGATAAAATGTGGATTCATCATGCCCCTATACTTCCCTTTGCTAGTCCCTAGCAAACACTTATGCAATAAGTGCAAAAAATAAAAACAAAGAAAAGAAAAAGAAGAAAGATGGATTAAATTTAATGATCAAACTTGTCTTCACAAAATCAAAGTTTGGAGCTTAAGTCGGACCTTTGGAATTTTAGTGTAGGCGGAACCTTAATAAGAACCGGATTTGAAATCCAACAACCTTCGAGAATCCCAAAACTCTGCTCAAGTCACCTCAATAGCCAGGTCAGAAATATCTCAACTCATGCGCAAACCCTTACGGTTATGAATTCGACTCGTATAGTGTAAGTGATAGTGGCTCTCCCCAATTAGAATGACAAAGAGATTGACTTCTCCAGTATGACAACCCAATGATTCCCCAATTCAATAACTCCTTCCTCGAGGAGCGGGGTATTCCCTTCTAAGTTCAAGTGGTAACCAGCTCAAGAGGAGGGGGTGAAGAAAAGAATGGATGGTAACCAGTGTAGCTACCTATCCTAGGATGCAAGACCAGTGTAGTCAAGTCATCCAGCTGCAGGCTCACATGATTTGACTTTGAAGCTCAAGCTTGCTTATTGGCTATACAAATATATACACTCCGATGGGCATTTTATTTTCAATCAAGCATGTTTAATTTTTTTGGAGTTGTTTTAATACTATATACAACAGCATATACATAGGGAGTTTTTCCTCTTGAGCCAGTAGACTATCCCTCTTTTGAAGCTTTATCGCAACCCACAATCTCCTGTCTTCAAAATTCATCATCACCAGATGGGTTGGGGTGCACTTCCCTCCCTAGAGGAGGACAAATGTTTCCACTTGTGTGCGTCTCATACCGACAAATCCGACCCCCCACCACTCCAACTGAGTTGAGCCATGTGAAAGGTGCATGTGTCCAAGTTAGGTCATTATCAACAAGAGTCGTGTATGTGCTCCGAATTACTCTACTTAGGCAGTCAAGAATCCATTGAACCAAGTCTCGTGATCCTCAAAGAATTAAGTCAACTAGACATGAGGTACCTTAATTCCAGCTCCTATAAGGTTCCTGTTATTAGGTAGATTTTTAAGGTCCAATCCAGCTCCAATCTTCGGATTTTATTAAGACTTGTTCAACAATCAAACTCAATCCAAAAAATGCGAATGCTATGCAAATGCGATGCAGAAAATATTTTTGTGATGCAATTTTCAAAGATTTTGAAATTTTTATGGATTTTCAAAAAGATGATGCATATGCATTTTTTTTCAAAAACATTTTTCAAATGTTTTTGGATTTTAGTTTTGCAAATGTTTTTGGGATTTTTGAAAACAAAAGATTTTAGCTAAAAACTAGGTATGAATATTTACACGGGGATGCATCTTTTATTTACAAGAATTAGATTTTAAGAATTTACAAGGGTAAGTGGTCAATTTTATAAGTGTATATAGTGAATTTTAGGTGTGATGTGTATATTCCTCAAACTTATTTGGAAAGAGTTTTTCAAACAATTTTGAAAACTATAGTCCAAAATAATTTTTACAAACATTTTACAAACATGTACACACATTTGAAAATCATTTTGCAAAGGTTTTCCAAACAGTATATATAGATTTTTCACATATTTTTGCAACCATTTTTCAACCATTTGCAAATAAGTTTTCAAACATTTTATTTTACACAAAGAAAATAAACTTTTCAAACCAAAATGCTTTTACAAAGGTTGAGAACATGTAACAAAATGTTTTTCAAATAGTTTTCAAATGATTTTTTACAAAGATTTTCAAACTATTTTTCAAATATTTTGCAAAAAATATTTAAGATTTTTTAATGAATTTCTGGCCATGTTTATTAGTAAAAATACAAAAGTACGAGTTATGGCTAAAGTATATACACAGTATATACGACCCCCTATACTTAGCTTGAGCTATGTCCTCATAGATCGGAGAGAAAAGAGAAGACATAACTCGTGCTGAGTATGGACAAGTCTAAAGAATAAAGATATGAACGAATGAGAAGCTGACTGTCCCCCCTATACTTAGGATCAAATAATCCTAAGTATAGCAGGTTATACACAAAGCAGGGAGGGTCAAGGGTGGGAATGAACAGATCGTACTCAGATTGTTTCCTCTCAGCAACGGCGCCATTTGATGAAATGGATTTTGCGAGGGTCTAAATATATCTGACACAAGGCAGAGACAAGATCGCTGTGGCGACCGCTCACGAAACCCGGGTCAATCAACAATTAACCCACAACAAAGATCAAACAATGAAAAGCGGTACGGAGTTAAAATTTACTATAACTCTGCAACAAAGAAATGTATAGGTGCAAGTATGTGTAGAGTGTCGAACACAGGGAACAAGCAGTATAGATCGTAAAATAAGTGCTCAAGACTGAATGTGATCAAATGCCTACAAGTGTGCTATTTTTGTGGGTTTAAATTTTATAATATTTATTTAATTTTCGATTTTATATTTTTGTATTTTGATTTTTAATTCCTGATTTTGTATTTTCTTTTTAATTTTTTATATTTTTTTCTTTTAACTTATAAAATAAAATATATACACAAAATAAGAAAAGAGAGAGATAAGGTATTTATAAAAACAGGTAAAAATTAGCAAAATTCAGGAAATGAGATATTTTTTGTGTTTTTCTTATAATGTTTTTATGATTTTTCTAGATTTTTCTATTTTTTGGTATTTTTAAAGGTAAAAATACTGAAAATAGTGAATAAACTAAAAGGCTGAAACTAAAATGAGGATGAAAAATGTCAAACAGACTCAAAAATTCCTCAAATTACTTTTAAAATAACGATAATAAAATGAAGAAAATTCAAGAACAGAGATTGTGTTTTTAGGATTTTTGTGGAATTTTTAATATTTTTATGAAGATTTTAGGGGTTTTCTAATTTTTAGGCGTTTTCTTTTGTATTTTTTTTATGATTTTTGGAATGAATATACAACACACAAAAACAAAAAAAACTGATTTTTTTTGGAATTTTTTAAGGTATTTTGATAATTTTTATGTATTTTCTACTACAGACAGTAAAGAAAATGCATGTTTTTAAATTTTTATAAATATGAAAATGCAAAAAAATGCAAAACAAAAATATGGCGTGAAAGAGCAACTAAATAGGAGCTTATGCAATTTTTTTAGGAATTTTTAGGATTTTAGAAATGCATGAAATAAATGCAAACAACAAAGAGAAAAATCAACACTAGCAGGGGTATTTTTGTAAATATCCAGAAGTCCTGGGGTACAGATGCAATTTTTCCACAAAAATTATAACTGAAAGAAAATATTTTTTGGACTAAAACCAAATAGCCCAAGGCGCAAGGTTATAACTACGAAATCGCCAGGGTCATGTGCACGAGGCACGTGACCTGGCGAGGACCTTTACGCAAATATTGAAATTCTAGGGGCTTAAATGTAAAGTTTACAAAACTAAATGAAAGGCAAAGGAAAGATTTAGTTCTAATACGAAATACAAAATGTGACAAGGCTAGATTGCAAAATACCCAAGTCTAAAGCGGATCGAACGGACGATGGGTGTTCGCTTAAGATGCGTGGCACGATCTTGGCGCTAGATGACGGTTGGCCTCTAACGGCTGAGATTAGATGGTCAGAATGGAATCAACAGTGCTGGAGGGTCCTGATCCAAGGGTTTCTGCTCCTCTGGAAGATCCGCACTGATCTGAAGGCTGCAGAGGGGCTTGGATGAACTCGTAAAGAACAGGTTCTCGGTGAGTTTTGGCTCGGCAATGTGATCTCCTACGACAACCTGGAAGCTCCAAGTTGACCGGATGGACTCATGCGGTGGTCTTCTGGGTCCTGGTGGCGGCAAAAGGGGTCGAAGCTCACCGGAGTTCTCCCACAGCTGGAAGATGCTCCAGGCCACTCGGACGACGTTCAAAATCACCTCCAAGCGTGTGTGTGCTCCAGGGACCTGCAAAAAGGGTGAAAAGAGTTGCGGGCAAAGTGTCGCAACCCTCCAGCATTCGAAAAGGGGCGGAAGACGGCGTTGAAAGGCGACAGAGACGCTCGCCGGAGCAAGCTCCGGCGAGGTGGTTGTGGATGGTGAATAAGGGGATATGGATCGAAATGAAGGTTGGATTAGATTCTTAAGGCTAAGCTAAATGAATAAAACACAAAAAAATAATGAAAGTGCGGACCTCAAAGGCAAAAATGCCTGAGATTGGACCTTGACGGCCGGGGCCGGAGATGGGTGGTTGAGTCCTCCTCGGCCCTCGCCTGAGCACGCCAGCTGGAGACGCCCTATCACCGGCGTCGATCCGGAGCTAGAAGAAGGGGTCAAAACAGGGATCAAAAGGGTTCAAAGAGGCCAGGAGAGGTTCGGGGTGTTTTTGAATGTGTTGACGAGACGGGCATGAAGAACGAGGGAAAACAGGAGACTCGATGACCCACAGCCCGAGGAGATCCTCCTGCGTGAATCCTCGATCCACAAAGAGCAAAAGTTCGTAAGGGACTTAGGCGAAATGGTGGATGAACTGCCCGCGAAAAAACCAAGAAAACGGGTGCATCAGCAGGTCCAGTGGTCACAGACCTGGGGTCAAGGAGTTAACCCCCGGTCAACGGATGGCGTGGCCTGATTGGGCCACATCATCCGCAAAAAGATAAGAATTATTTAAATATTTGTAAATTAAATAAAAAATAATAAATGATTTTGATATTTTTGGTTATTAAATAAAAATGTTTATTAAATTATTTTATTATGATTTTTATTTATTTTTTAGAGGTATAAAAATACAAGTTACCTTTCATAGCCTATATAGGTATACATATCTATGTATTTTAATACTTTATTTTTATTTTGTATAACTAATTTTATTTATTTTGTTTATTATAAAATATTTTTATACACTTAAATATATTTTTATTTCATTTTTGATGTATTTTGTACACTTACTAAAATAGTAGTAGTAATTATATAGGTATCTTTACAGGTATTATACCTATGTATTATATACATGCATTTTATTTTTGTATTTTCTTTAGTGTTTTATTCTGATTTTGATGTACACATATATTATAAATAATATTTACAAAATTATAAAAATATAAACTTATAAAAACAATGAACAATTAATAAAATGACTATTTTAATCTGTATAAGTATACAATAGGGGTCCAAAACTCAACTTTCAAACCGTAGCTCCACAAAATACGAAACCACCTTCATTAAATAGCTTATGAAACATTTTGGATTTTTATTTGAGAGATATAGGTCTGGAAATTTGGGATTTTGGAAACTTACTCAGATCATAGCTTTCCATCTGTACATTATTTTTGTACGAAATCAATTTTGTACTTTTCTATATTAAATTATCTACAACTTTCATGTACAGAGTTTTTTATTTGAAATATAAAAAGTGGAACTAAAAATAGGTCCCAAAATGAATAAAGAATGAATTAAATAAAAGGTATTTTTATTGTATTTTGGCCCTTATCTCCCCCTACTTTATTCTTTGTTGACCTATTCATCTAGATGCATAGGTCTCGAGGTTTTTGGTCATAAAATATTTACAATATTTTATCCTTTTTATTTTCTTTTCTTTATTCTATTATTTTGGCTTTAAAAACTATATTTTACACACTATTTACACACGCATGCATGAATGCTAAAATGCGGGAATTAAGGGTATTTACAAGCATTTGCTAGGGTTTTTTAGGCCAAAATAATAGAATAAAGATGATGAAATGTGGATTCATCACTACATTGGTCACACTCCATTTCTTTTCTCCTTATTCTAATTTCTCCCCCTCTTCGATTGTGAACACATCACGACACACCTTAGAAGGAAATACCTGACTCTCCGAGGATGAGTTACTGAAGAGGAGGTTTGCATGGTAGTCCGACATTCTGGATGAGAAGAGCTAAAACCTTTCACACACATGAGTCGATTGTTCGATGTTCATGGGGTATGCTTTGGGAGGAGGATTGATCTAACATGACTTCTGAGCCGAAACTGAGACAATGATGTGTAGAACTTGGAGGCCGTTGATTTTAAAATACTAAGTCTCATAGAAGTTTCGCCAAACTAATAATCCAAAGGTTGGGTCTAGCTCCATTTTCACCTTCTTCTCATGATCTTGGTATGGAACCCAATCTCATTTCTCCTCATTGCATTTCTTTAGATACTCAGGGATGAGCATAGTTTAAGTATAGGGGGATGATGAATCTCAGGTTCATCACTCTAAAATGATTAATTAAGCTCAAATCCTCAAAATTCATCTGCATTTTATCCATTACTCTGCATAATTAGCAGTCATGCATGTATAATTAATAATTGCATTTTATCACTTATTATTACATAAAATAAGGAGCCAAAAATCCCAGCCCATTTGACCTGTAAAATAACCAAACTACCCTGATTTTTAGTTAATTAATGCTAACTTCAAATGACATGAAACTACCTCCACTGCGTACATATCACTAACACGAATAAGTAAAAATAAAGATCACTGACATAAATAAGTGGACCAAAAATCCAAACCCTAATTCCAAGATTGCCGGACTAAAACATTGATATCTTTTTCATAAAGTATTTGATTTGATCCTACTCACTTCTGAACTAATTTACATTCAAATATCTACAAAACAAGACCAAGTTCAGGTAAATCGGAGCTCATATGTGAAAGTTGGATTTTGGGCCTCTTTTATACATTTTGTATTTTACCTAATTTTGTCCTATTATTTTATGTACCTAATTAACTCATTTTATTTTATTTCTTTTCATTTATTTTCTTTGATGAAAGTTTTATTAAAATGTGTAAAAATCCAAATAAAAAATAAGCTTGAAATCAAAGAAACTAATTGAGTCCAAGTCTTCACCGATTGTCTGCACAAAAGTTGTCATTTTCATATTCTATTTTATTGCTTCTTTTTCTTAGTTAATAAAATCCAAAAAATAGATTAATGTGTAAATATTTATCTTTTATTTTATTAGAAACTAACTGAGTCCAAGCCTCACGTGCTTCTTAGAAGTGGAGGACATGGGCGTTATTTAATGAAGAGGGGAGGGGTTCGATGAAGTTTCTCCACCAGGGCATGTGCACAGCACGTGCCTACTTGAGGAGGAACTTGACACAAATATCCGATCTGAAAGGGGGTATCCTCGCAATTTCCCCCACCTCACGTGCAAATAACAAGAAGGGTTGGACGCGACTTTCTAAGGAAGGAGCTGGTGGCGCGACAGGGGCACGGTCGCTTGGAGGGAGATGGTCCAATGCACGATTGGAGCGTGGGAGTGCGGGGCCGCACAACCGCGGCTGGCGGAGGGGTTCGTAAGGGAGATGATGGAGCTAAGCCGGTGCTGCTGCGAAGCGGTGGAGGTCGTGCGGGCATCCATGCGCAGGTAAAGCTACTGGAAGTCGTAGTGTTGCAGCCGAGTGTCGAAGGCGGTGTGCAGTGCTGGAGTGGGTCGTTGACCGACATATAGTCGTGCTGAGGATCACGAGCGGGGCTGCTCTGCAGGAGGATGGTGGCACGGTAGGGGCGGCAGCTCTTGAGCACCATCGGTGGAGCTGCTCGGTGCTGGGTGTGAAGACTCGACAGAGTCAGAGCTGAGAATCGGGTGTGCTTTTCTAGGCTAGAGGCAGCTGAGCATTTGGTAGTTGGAAGCTGTCCTTCGTGTACCTGCACTGCAAGTGGGAGGAATAGCTCAGGCCGAAGCTCGGATTTTTAAATGCGAGTAACAGAGATGATCTTCAGGGTTCGTATGTATGCGTGAATGGAAGGTTGATTGAAACATGAGTTTGGATGATGGCAGAGGTCGGTCGCGCGTCAACCAATGTGGATGGTAATGCGATGGAATCAATGGGGTGAGCAGAGGAAGTAATGTAGAAAAGATGAGGGAGATCAAGGATGATTTTGAACAGAGAAACAAAAAGGAAAGAAATAGGAGAAAAAAGGCAAAGAAGGAGAAGAAGAAGGAATACTACATGGATGGTATATTTATAATTTAATCTATTTTTTGGATTTTTAATAATAAGAAAATAAAAAGATAAAATACAAGGGCAAAAAGGTCAATATGTACAATATACAATAGGGGTCCAAAACCCAAGTTTCACATACGATCTCCAACTTGCATGAAATTAGTCTTATTTTGAAGGTCTTTGAATATATTACTTTAAAAGTGAGTAGACCTATATCGGACATTATATGAGAGAGATATGTGCATTTTAAGGTTCTTATTCTCAAACCAGGGCTCGGGTTTTATTGGTCAATTTTACTAGTTCGTATTTTTTTAATATTTTTCCTTTATTAGTGCTAGTAATATATACACTATGGAGTTAGTTTTATTAGATTTGGAGTTAGTATAAAATATATACAAATAGGTGATTTTAGCTAATATACAGGTGAATTTTTACAAGTGAATTTGGCTCCTTATTTAATGCTAAAATGCAGATATTATTTATGCATGCATGAATGCTAATTATGCAATATAAGTAATGAAATACAACTAATTACTCGGAAACAAAGCTCTATTTTCAACTTTTAGAGTGATGAATCACATATTCATCAACCCCTATACTTAAACCTTGCTCGTCTCCAAGAAACTAAAATGAAATGTAAAAGTGAAATGATTTCGGGTTCTGTACCAAGGTTATGAACAAAAGGTGAAAATGGAGCTTGACTCAACCTTTGGATTAATAATATGGTGGAACCTTATTGGGATCTGAATTTAAGACCTAACAGCCTTTAAGTTCCACAAGTCTTCTATTCAAGACGCCTCAATAATCAGGTTAGAACAAATCCTCATACGCGAATTTCTAATGACTATGACTCTTACTTATACTGTGTAAGTGAAATATAGCTCTCTACATCAGAAATGGCAAAGAACCAGCCTCCTCTAACAAGGTAACTCTAATTCTCCGGTCCAGTAACTCTTTCCTCGAGAAGTGGGTATTCCCTTCTAAGTTTAAGTACGACAAGCTCAAGAAGAGGGGGTAAAGAGAAGAATGGACGGTAGCAAGTGTAGCTACCTATCCTAGGATGCTTGAACAGTATAGCCAAGTCATCCAGCTGCAGGATTCTATGATATGAGGCTTTAAACTTGCAAATATACATACTCCGACAGGCATTTTATTTTCAATCAGGCATGTCCATTTTTCTTTTTTCTCTTTTTTTTCCTTTCTATTTTTTGAACTATATACAAGGTGCAACATGTACATTAGGAGTTTTTCCTCTTGAGCCAGTAGATTATCCCTCTTTTGAAGCTTTATTGCAACCTGCAGCATCTCGTCCTTAAATGTCAACACCACCAGACTAAGTTGAGATGCACTACCCTCCCTAGAGGAGGACGGATGTTTCCACCCGTATGCTACTCCAAGCCAAAGTATTCTACCTCCTCACCACCTCATCAATGAAGAGCTACGTGTATGGTGCTTGTCCAAGTTAGGTCACTGTCTAAAAGAATCGTGCGCGTGTACGAAATATTCTATTTAGACCAATTAAGATGACATGTGAACATAGACTTGCATACTCAAAGAATTAAGTCACTTGACCTAAAAAATCTTAACTCCAGTTTCTATAAGGTTCCTCTGAAATTAGGTAGATTAAGGTCAAATTAAATCCATCCTCGACATCTATTCATAACTTGATTCAAAACCCACTAACTTTTCATATTGCATATGCTAGATATGCAGATGAGATGCAGATGACATGCTGTATGGATGAAGTGCAAGACTTTTTTTAATGCAAGGATGATATGCAAGAGTAAATAAGAAGCCTATTTTGTTTTTGTTTTTGTTTTTGTTTATTTATTGGTTTTTTTAATATACCTCCTATTTTACAACAAATTTTACAAGAGTTTTACAAGAATTTTTACAAGTCTTATACAATATACAATTTTTTTCAATTTTTACCCACCCGTAATTACTGCATAATATATACAAAAATACGTGAAAGTGCAAGCTATGGGTAAAGTATATATGTAATATATACACGTCCCCTATACTTAGTGTGTGTTATGTCCTCAGAGCACGAGAAGCGAGGAAAAAGACATAGCTCATGCTAAGCATAGGAGAGCTAAAATAACAAAAAGTATAGAAGTCGTTCCACCCTCCTATACTTAGGCTCAGGCAGCATAAGTTTAGAAGAAAATAAAAAATAGGGCGGGCGAAGTTAAGAGGAGAAATAGATGAATAACTATACAGAGCGGGCATCGGTCTCCCCTATACTTAGACTCTGGTCAGTCTAATATAGGACAGGAGTGAGTGTGAGAACCGATGAGATCTAGAGAATATGCAGAGAATGGTGAAGAGACTCGATTCACTCTCCCCCTATACTTAGGATCTGGTCATTATAAGTATAGCCATAAAATGAAACAATATGGAGCCGGGGTGAGTGATTCGAATCACTGGGGAGGAAGGAAAAGAAAATATATACAAGGAGGAGTGGGAATATATGAGGATTAAGAAGGTTTGTGACGAACCTTCTTGAGGGAGCGAGGAGGTGGGTAATATACATATGTGTCGCTATCGAGATCGTCCTCATATGCATAATAATGAGATATAGGGATCATCCAACGAGGGTCAACATATGGCTGCTTGCTCAAGTAGGGCTTAAGAAAAGCCAAACTTAGTCCACTCATATAAATCACCTCATCCGGACCCGATTAAGACTCCTCTGAAAATTCCTTCTCTGATATGTTGAAGGAAACTTTCTTAGTCGGCTTTATAGAACCTGAATCATTGAGAGGGAGTGGAGAGAGACGTGCCTTGAGGGGTTCAGGGGAACACCTCAAGGAATCAATTCTCGACTTTCTCTTACTAGATAACCGACCAGAGAAATGAGCAACCGTTGTTTTGGGTGGGGTTAATTCAGCCCTGGTTGTTTGCTTTGAAGATCCGAGATGTGGTTCGGTGTTGACCATGGGTTCCTATGAAGGATATGGAATGATCCTCAAGCGCATCATGGAAGCATGAGCGTCGTATCATATACGACAAAAGAACGACTAGTCGTACTAGTTGTTCTATGCAGCAGAATTTAAAAAACTTCATGTGATGAGACCACATGAACCAATAACGATTCTTGAATCGTTTCATCTACAACCACATCAAGTATATAGGAATACCTCTTGAAGCGTGGTCGATCGAGTCTCTACGAAAAGAGACATCATGTCTCAAGTTCGATCTTTGGAGAAGATGCTTGCGAACGCGGGGATGAATCGCATGATCCTCGAATTCCAACAAGTTGATCTAAGCATGGTAAACTTCTGATCTCGTCGTACGAGATCGAACACCTTCTTCATGAGCGAAGCACTCCAAAGAAGATGGAGAACCGATAGATGTCGAAGTGGCAGTGCGGTGGCGATGCAACGACGAAGTCTCTTCTCTAGAGCTTGGTGGACGACCACCAATGGAGAAGAGGGGATGGATGGCATGTGGAAGGGGAGAGAGAGAGGGAGAGAGTTGTATCTCAATTGAATGATCCTAGAGAGCAAGGCATGCCTCTCTATTTATAAGGTTTGGGATCCATGGATCACAATCCATGGGATACACAAAATCAATGGATGAGATTGATTTATGTTTAATCCAATGGTCAAGATTGTTGTTGGTAAAAAACCAACAACCAATAATTTAATTTAGATCAAATATATTTGATAAATCAAATACAATTCAATCCTAAATAAAATCAAACAAATAAGGAGATAATTATCATGGAGATATAACCTCTCCCCATAAAATCGGGGACATCCACCTATTCTAAATTTGACTAGGTAGTCGTCCGCCTATTTTCATGGTGGAGGCTATCTCATGTAATCTCATGAGATTACACATCTCCATGAAAATCTCCATTATTTTTACAACAACTTTTGTTGTGAATTATTCTTCAAAAATAATTCATGATTAATTTTGAGAATATTGCAATCTTACCATTGGAAATTTGTGAATCACATTCACAACCCAAAATAACAAGTAATTTATATTTTCAATTAATTATACAATGTGAATCCAATTCACATCAACAATTAATTAACAAATATAAATTATAATTAACTCTCTCTAATACATTATAAATCACATTTATAATATATTATGATAATTGGATATTGCTATCTACATTATTCTTATCCACAATAATTAAATCACATTTAATTATATTGGATAATAATATACATGCATCAAGATAATTAAATCACGTTTAATTATCAATCTCTCAATGCTTAGATATAATACAACCAAGGCCTTAAATGTCGGATTTCGGTTTCGTTTTGGAGAGTAACCGAAATGAAAGTTCGGTCGAATTTCGGTCAAAATTCGATCGAAATTTCGATCATTTTGGTCTATTTTGGAACTAGCCCCTCTAAATTTCGGTTGACATCGGCCATTTCGATCAGATTTTGATCACCCACCGAAACTGAAATTCGATCGAAATTTGGTCGAATTTCACCGAAATTTGAGGCCATGAATACAACTATGAATTATTCTTGAACCCTTCAAGAATAATGCGCTTTCTCCGCAGATACTTGGAGATAAGGATAGGGCAATTGTATTGTTCCATATATAGTGACTTGGATATTGAGATCACATCTCAAATCCATATCTTACGGACCTCCCATAGATGCTTGATTAAATCAAGGCCGTAGACCTAATCTTCTCATTGTATCTGAATCTCATTCCGACCAATGTCCAATACTTGGACTAAGATCATGTCACTTCTCTACTGAGAGAAGTCACTAAAATCCAAACATGTTTCATCACTCCCTCGGAATGGAAGCGTCATGGTTATACAATCGTTTATGATCAAATCACCCTCAGGTATTCCTAATACATGTACATCCTGCATACTGGAAGACCTATGATGAAACCCAAAGATATAGATCAATTTTATATTGTCTTCTTTAGGGTTTAATCATCAAGATTCTTAATATTGGTCATTGGGAATTGGTATCGATCATATGCTTTCCAAATCATATATCATACCTTCAAATTCTTATCATGCTTTCAAAGCACGACGACCATGCATGGAATTTGATCGGTCCCAATACCTCATGAGTGAGCTCATGTCTTCTGGTTCACAAGTAAACCAGTGCGATCCCTTTGAGAGATCGTATTACTCATATGCCCTTACATGCACACCAGCTCACCGGTGTATAGACCTTGTTAGGTCATCAACCTATTGGCCTGCCAAATGTACATACTCAGACATATAGTAACACACCTGTCTCTGGTCAGAGGATGTGTTGCCTATGCTGTGACAGCATTCAACATAGGACTTAGGTTATCTCGATCTCGTTAAGTCAACACTTTAACCTAACTAATCAAACACCTCTGAATCTCTATTCCTATGCAGAGGACCTGCATCAAGAGGTCGGTCAGATATCAGCCTATGTGAGAAAGGATTGTCATCTCCTACTCATGCTGGAGATCATCTCTTAATAACCATTTGACGGTACTTGATGAGTCCTCAATCTAACTCTTTAGATATTCATTTAAGCACCGGCCTCTATGATTCAATAATTGAATCAACAACTGTATGATCATTAAGATGACCATGGTACATAACCCTAATTGTACTAAGGGACCTAATATGCAAATTGATTATTCTTCATTTTAGATCATGGAATGATATCTGCAATAATATTTATTGCATAAATGGCTCACAGTGGGCTCGCATGTCCAACAATCTCCCACTAGCCCAAAGGGCCATTAGTGTGATAATCATTTAAACCCACGCTTATGTGACAATCATAGGCTATTTAGAAAAATAGCTTGGTAAGTTGATCAGTCATTCTGTTCCTAAGAGACTATGCCAAGTCCTTTTACGGCACTTGCATATGTGACGGGTCCGCAAAAGCCGCGTTAAGAATGTGTTTTTATGTTCATGCGTAAAATGATTAAATGTCGTTCGTTGTAGGCGGCGATCGGAAACGGTCAAGAAATAACCACAATTTTTGCTCAATTTTAATCAAGTGGTTTTTATGTTTATTTTACTTGGGCAAGTCCCAAGGTCGATCACAAGGAGGCAAAGGAACAACCTAGAGATATGTCTATCCAATTTCATGTTCGGTTTTCAAGGCGGTCTTTTTTTTGGAATTTTTAATGCAAATAAGGGATGCAAGATGCAAATTAGGCCTATTTTAGGGACTAAAATGTCAAATACGTTCAAACAGTGTCCGAAAAATATGAAAGTTGGCCACAATGTAGATTATGATGAAATGAGTGTACTATAATTTTTTTGAAGTTTTCTGATGCAATATGAATTTTTACGAATTTTTAAATGCAAACAGAATGATTTGCAATATTTAATTATAATAAATATTAAACCTACTTATTTTCAAGAGATAAAATTATCTAAGATCTATCACTAAGTGATGGATCTCAGAAAAATCCTAAACCTTGAAAATTGGGTTGAATACCTATTAAAAATCAAATACTGAAATGTGCTAAATGATTTTTACAGAGCAATTTATGCATGCAAATGCAAAGATTTTTGGGCACAATGTCAAGCAAAATTATCTCTACAATATATGATTTTTGGGGAATTTTTGGAACAACGGTTAATCAATTACAAAATTCAGAGCACAGACTGGGTAAACTTCGCAAATTTCCACAGAAAAATTGATTATTAATTAACCATTAATTAGAAAAATATCAACAGCATGTCAAAATGTAGAGAATTACATGAGGAACACAGTGCTATTTTTAAATAAATAAAATGATGTAATGTAAAGGTTCAAAATTTAAGGGAAAGACAGGGATATCTATGCAATAAAAATAAATAAATAAAAATGCAGAATAGCCTAAATGCAATTATCGATAACAGGTATGTTTGCCCTTGCAAAATTCCCAGAGGGGCACGTGCGTGGCACGTGCCCTCTAGGGGCGGGGGCTGGACTGCGAAAGGTGGAACCTCCAGGGGTGGCTTTGCAATATGACCACGAGGTCACGTGCCGCGCACGTGACCGTGGGCTGATGGAGTCCCCCACGCACGTGCGAGGCACGTGCTGGGGCCTCGGGCTGCGTGGCCGGCCACTGGCGGTCTGGCGCGGCAGCGGAGGGGCTGGCGAAGGCAGAGAGAGAGCGGAGCGGCTCCCGTAGCGGTCGGCGGCGCGGCCAACGTGGGAGGAGGTCCCGCTGACGTCTGCTCTGGCGGGGGGCGTGGCTCGGAGGGCGGAGGAGCCCCCAAGCTCCTAGAGTCGTTGTCGGAGAAGAAGGTCGTGGGCGATGCCGATGGAGCGATGGCCTTGGTGGAGGCGAAGCCTGCGGCCAGGCTAGCTAGAGTCGGTGAAGTCGGAGGGCGTTGGCGTTGTCGTGGGCGGCCGGCAAAGTGGAGATGAATCTGCTGGAGGCGAAGTCGGGGAAGATGACGTCGTGGGCTCGACGGAGGACCGGAGCACGGCAGAAAGGGCCAAGGGGAGGCACGTCTGCGACGAGGGGCGTTGAGCACCCTCGGATCTCGCCGGCGATGCCTAGGCGAGGCTGTCACCCTCGTGAAGCGCAAATCAGCGGATAGGGGATTGGGGGTGATGCCGACATTCTTAAATAGGGCACGAGAGGGGTGGCTGCGCGAGATAGGAGGAGCGACCGTTAGCGGTGAAAGCGGAGACGACGAGGTCAAGGCGGAGCGGCTGGTCGTGAGGGAAGCGGAGGGGACCGGTGCGGAAGAGCATTGGCGGAGAGATCGGGGGGCAGTTCAGAGGTTGATGACGAGGGGGCAGCGGCCGTTCGATCGGCGTTGATCGAATGGCCACGCATATGCCGCGTGGCGAGGGGTTAAGGGGAGAGGGCGCAGCACGTGAGGGGCACGTGCCTGGGGGTACGTGCAACGCACGTGCGCGCCGGTTTTTAATTTTTTTTAAAAAAATGACATAATAAAAATGTGAAAAACAGCTGACACGTGGCGGCCTCTGGGGCTGCCACGTGTCAGCACCAGAAAAATCGAGAGAAAAACCTTTTATAAAATCTATAAAAAATAGCAAATGACCTCGGATCAAAAAAGTTCCTTCACGAAAAATGCTCGTCTCGACGAGATCTACAATTTTCATGAAGACATCAAACAAACTCGGTCAAATGTAAAAAGTGAATTTTTGGGGTATCCCATGTACATAGAATACCTTGATTTTTGGGTTTTCTAATTTTTTTTATCATTTTTAATCAAGATAAAAAATCCGGAAAAATACGAAACACTCAAAGATAAATAAAATACACATTAATCTAATTTTTTTTGGATTTTTATTAATTAAGAAAATATATACATAAAATAAAGGTCAGAAAACCGCGAAATATACAATATACAAAAGAGGCCCAAAACCCAACTTTCACATACGAGCTCCGATTCACTTGAACTTGGTCTTGTTTTGAAGATAATTGAATGTAAATTAGTTCAAAAGTGAGTAGGATCAAATCGGACATTGGATGGGGATGATATGGGGCTTTTAGTCCGAAAATCCTAAAACTAGGGTTTGGGTTTTGGTCCACTTATCAGGGTTAGTAATTTTTTTTTGTATTTTTCATTTATTCTTGTTAGTGATGTGTACACAGTGGAAGTGAGTTTGTGGTATGCGGTGTTAGCATGGAGGAGTTAAAGATAGGGGAAGTTAGGCTATTTACAGGTCATTTTTGGCTTGGATTTTTGGCTTCTTATTTTATGCATAAATTAATGCTAAAATGCGATTCTTATGAAATCATGCCTGAATGCTAATTATGTGAAATAAATGCAGAAATGCAGTTGATTTTGAGGGACTTGAGCTTAATTAATGAGACTTAGAGTGATGAATCCGAGATTCATCATCCCCCTATACTTAAACCATGCTCGTCCCTGAGCATCAAAAAGAAATGCCATGAAGTGAAATGAGACTGGGTTCCATACCAAGACCATGAACTGAAGGTGAAAGTGAAACTAAACTCGACCTTTGGATTAATAGTGTGGCGGAACTTCTGTGAGACTTAGAATTTTAAAATCAACAGCCCTCAAGTTCTACACATCATTGACACAGTTTCAACTCAGAAGTCATCTTAGATCAATCCTCTTCCCAAAGTATACCCTATGAATATTGAATAACCGACTCATGTGTGTGAAGGTTTTTAGCTCTTCCCATTCAGAATGCAGGATTACCATGCACCTCTCCTCTCCAGTAACTCGTCCTCGGGGAGTCAGGTATTCTAAGGTCTGTCGCGCTGTGTTCACAATCGAATGAGGGAGAAGTTAGAAGAAAGAGAAAAGAACTGGAGGGTGGCCAGTGTAGTCACCTCTCCTTGTGAAGATGGCCAGTGTAGCCGAGTCTCCACCAAGATCTACAGGTTCTTTGAAGCTTGGACCTTTTTGGTCGGATTTTTATTTGGTAGAATGCTTCTATGTATTTGGAATATTTGGTGGTTCTGCTTGGATCTTGTTTTGCCCCTACGAATATAGAATCTTTTTATTCCGTACATTTTTTGGGGTCTTAGAAAAAATTGTGCCCAGCCGTCCATCCCTTTTCCGAAGCTTTATTTCAACCCGTACTCCGGTCTTTAGATTTCCACGCTACCAGAAAAGAGACTCACACAGTCTTCCAACATCCCGTCTGGGTTGAGCTAAGTGCATAGTGCGAGAGTGCGAATTAATTCCTTATTCTAGAGTTGTACCCAGAATGAAGAGACCATGTTAGACACTAAGAGTCAAACGATGCACATTGTCATGTAGAACTTAAAGAATTAAGTCAAAAGACCTGAAGCTCTTAAAATCCTATTTTTCGGTGAAGTTCCTCTAAAAATTAGGTGGATTAAGGTCAAGTCCGACCACTCTCGGTTTCGGCTCATAACTCGGTTCAGAACCCAATGACTTTTCACAGATGAAAATGCATGCGGTGATGGATGAAGTGCAGGTGTGTGAAATGCAGACACACAGTTTTTTTTTTGACATTTTATGCAAGGGATTTCTTTTATGCAAAAATGAAATAAGAAGCCTTCAAAAATTTTGGGCAGGTCAGTGTTAGTGGTAAAAACTCTTCTCTCTCTTTTTTTTTCAAGTTAATACCCACCCCGTAAATACATATAGACTTACGCAAAAGTACGAGATATGGGTAAAATATATACAAAGTATATATACAGACCCCCCTATACTTAGCGAGTGTTGTGTCCTCAGAGCACAAGAAGCGTAAAGAAGACATAGCTCGAGCTAAGCGTAAGGGAGTGAAAAAATAAAAAGAAAAATGAAGTGGTCTGGATATGTGAATGAAGAGAGTATATACAGGTGGATGTCGGTTCCCCCTATACTTAGGCTCTGGACAGCCTAAGTATGGAAGAAGGGTGGAAATGGAGCGATTAGGAGTCAGGAGAAGAATGATATATACAGATGGCATCGGTCCCCCCCTATACTTAGGCCTTGGCCTAAGTAAAGGAAGAAGCTGTACAAGGAGGCCGATGTGGTCGGGAGGGAGGGTGGGTAGTCGATGATTAAGGCGGTTTTCGGCTGATCTTCTTATGAGCCTGCGGTAGGAGATCATAATGATGAGATGGAGATGAGGCATATGATTCCCAACTATTGTCAGTGTCATTCTCAGACCAATTATGATGGATAGTAGATGAATTGTTTGAGTCAGATGAAAGATATCCATCATCAGAGTTATCCTCAGAGGAGTAGTATTGAAAAGTGGACATACTCCAAGTTTTCTGGTCTTTTTGTTTCTTCAGTTGTTTCCTCAGAATTCGTTCCTTCTTGGGGTCAATCAGTTTGTCCTCGGATGAATACTCAGAAGCACCGGTCTCAGTCAGCTCATACGAAAGAATTCCAGTGTACTTGAAGAATGCAGGAGCATCAGCTTTGGATGAGTAGTAGTTAGGAACGGGAGTTGTCCAACGAGGATTAAATTTTGGATCCTTGCGAAGATATGGCTTTAGGGTTGCCGAACAGACTTCACTCATGTACACCATCTTTTTCGGACCTGATGAGGGATCATCAGCTGATTCCTCTTCTGAAAGGTCAAAGGCGGCTCTCTTTTTATTTCATCGTGAAGGTGTTAGTTCATTCGAATATCCAGATGAATAGCCATTCGAATTTTCCGTGGTCGGTGTTTGGTCTGCATGCTCGCTCTTAGTCTCCCGAATGCTTGAGCACTCTTGATTTGGGATGATTTGGTCAAGATATTCAGAAAATGTTGCTCCAGGGTGTGACCATGCATATGTCTCAGGATCGTAGTAGAAAGATTTGTCTACTTTGAGATCCTCGGGGATTTGAATATTGGGGAGAGCGGCTGGGAATGGAGCAGGAGGTAGATTTTCTAAACCAATAGTCTCATCAACAACCGCTATCTCAGGTGTGGCTGCAGGGTAGGGCTCTTCTACCGCTTCATGGTTACGGTTGTCGGGGACTTCGTGGGTTGCCTCAGAAGATCGTGGTTCCTCAAAGATAGGGTCGGATTTAAGTGCTTCCAATGCTGTGAAATTGATTTCCCGAGTCTCACAATCGATACTCGCCTTGGCCAATGCCAAGAATGGCTTTCCGAGAATGATTGGAGACTGGGTGAATTCTCCTTGATGCTCAATATCAATGATCGTGAATTCTACCTTGAGCGGAGCACCTCGGAATTTCATGATGACAGAAATGATTCCTCTCGGCCTTTTTATCGATCGGTCTGCCAATTGGACAATCTCTCGTATCTTCCGAATTGGTCCGAGTTTGAGTTCGTGAAATACCGAGGTCGGGAGGATATTAATCGGTGAATAGTCATCAATCCGAGCATGGGTAAAAATTGTGTCTTTGATTTCACAGTCAAATCTGGGCAACCGCTTCACTATGCGGCTCTTGGTTTTTCTCCTCAACATCAAGGAGGAGGCCATTGACAAGATATGTCTTTCAATCTTTGTTCGTATCCTGCCCGACTTTTTGTTCATTAATTTATCTGTTATAAATCTTTTAAGGTCGGGGAAGTGTTCAATGGCCTGTATAAAGGGAAGTTCAAATATCAAGCGTTTTTCCAGTGCTTCCCGTACAGTCGGATCCAGATTCCTCAGATCGTCTTCAGATTCAATTTTTATGAAATTTTCTGAATTTTCATTTTTTTGTGATTTTCAAATATTTCCATTTTTTTGGTATTTTCTGGGTGGTGTGGGGGTGTGGGGTGTTCTTTAGATGAGTCGGGGCTCTGGTGTTCAGGGTGGTGGTCAGCAGCATAATCATTTTCAAAATTGTCCATAGGTCCCTGAATATCCTCAGAATTTTCAGATCCAGTTATTTCCTCATTCATTTTACTGTCCGAGCCACCATAGAATGCAATGAATCGATCGGTAAATTTTTGAAATCTCTCCTCTATTGAATTTTAATCTTGTTTTTATCCTCGAAATATCCTCCTCAAGATTGGGAGCAGTAGGTGTATGTTCGATAATTTCATCTTCCATTTTTCCCTTTGTGCTGAGAGGAGAGCTTCTTGGACCGAAATATGATCATTATTTTCTGAAAATTTCTCCTCAAAAATAATGGAAGGAGCCTGCTCATATGGTTCAGACATGTGTCGTTGATTGGTCAGATTTTGATATTGTGGAGTCAACATACAGGGTTTATGTGTTTCTAAGCTGTCAGTCCAGTCCTGAGTATCATGTCTGACGCGGGGTCTATCATGGTCAATCCACTGTTGATGTTTATTCAGTGCATGTCTATCCATCTGAGTTTGGTTTCTCTGCCAGTCATGAGATTTGAAGGGATTTTGATCTTGAAAAGTTTCATTGGCGAGAAACTGAGAATAAGACGATTCGGTCCACGATGGTAGGTGGTCATTTATGGTTGGATGGTTCGAATAGAATTTAATGAGGAGGCCGAATTTATCTGCGGGTGAAAGCCTCCCGCAAATGTTGGAGGATTATTGAAAGAAGGGGATTGAGTTGATTTGGGCCTAACCGAAACAAATTCATTTTCATAGTATAGCTCTGATGGGTGTTCGGTTATTTTTGAGAGGAATGGGGAGTTGGATCTGTGAGAATTTTTGGACAAGAGTTCCATTAAGAGGTTTAAATCAAGAGAGGGAAGAGATGATTGCACGGGATAGTCAAGAGAATTTTTATCGAATGTGCGGCTATTGATCTTGAAATCGGTTCACGCACACCAATGCAAACACAATTCAAACCCCGTGTTCACCAACTCACACAATGAAGCCGTAAGAGTTCAGCTATTATCTTTTCAATTTTAGTTGGTGATAAATTCAATCTTGCAAACCGTTTAAACGAGCTGTTAGGTTTGGAGCTGGGCTCTATCCTAGTGTGCATTTCTCTCCTCGCTGCAAGATGAAATCAAACAATGTCGGGGTTGCTCTCCCGCAGAAATTCTTGATTTTATGGATTTTTAAGATCGGCTATATTTAGCAGTCCCAATTTTAATGAGGCGATCACTGAAGAATTTAGATGAACACAAATACACGTCTACTGTCCAGTCCCAATTTCCGTTAGATTTATGTGATAAAACAAGAGAGAGGAATTCGGGAAAAGCCGATGCACGCGGAAAACTATGATGAATGCTCAGTTAGAAGACTTACAGTGCCTCCTCGCAATCTCCATGTCGGATGCAATACAGAATTGAAAAATTTATACTAAATGCGTGCAAGCCGATGAAAACCGCACCTAAGCAGAAAGTTCTATTAGCGGGAAGAATTGAGTTGAATTTGGCTAAGTTGAATGATCTAAGGTGTGTCTCAGTTAAAGTGCAGTGTGGCTTAAGATCCTACGAGCACAATCAAAAATATAAAAATGCTCTAAGAGCCGTATGTGCAGGTCTATCCTAATCGCCACTCAAGTCGGGCCCCACCCTCTCCGGAGAGTGAAACAGGCCACGACACACCACAAATAAAATTCAAGGTCTTTTTACACACGCGAGAGTCCAAACGGACACCGCTATAAATGAGCAGAAATTAAAAGTGTAGAAATTAAAAACCTAGACTCTACTCTCTCACATGACTCGACTTGATCTTAATTTAATTGCGGTTTCTTCGGGTGTCGGTGAAGATGCGTCGGTTCTTTGAAAAACCGCTCCACGTGCACCGGGTACCTCGCAAGAGAAATAAGAGAGAGAATGTAAGAGAGTGACTCAGAAAATGATCAAAAAATAAAATAAATGAAAGAAATGCTGAAAAATAAACACAAGAAATAAAATGGGATTTACAATGAAAAATTCGGGGGTCAGACTACCCGAATTCGGAAAACCGAAAAAAAAAATCAAAACAAAAATCTAAGCCGTTAGCCTCCCCGGCAACGGCGCCATCTGACGTGTCCGCAAAAGCCGCGTTAAGAATGTGTTTTTATGTTCATGCGTAAAATGATTAAATGTCGTTCGTTGTAGGCGGCGATCGGAAACGGTCAAGAAATAACCACAATTTTTGCTCAATTTTAATCAAGTGGTTTTTATGTTTATTTTACTTGGGAAAGTCCCAAGATCGATCACAAGGAGGCAAAGGAACAACCTAGAGATATGTCTATCCAATTTCGTGTTCGGTTTTCAAGGCGGTCTTTTTTTTTGGAATTTTTAATGCAAATAAGGGATGCAAGATGCAAATTAGGCCTATTTTAGGGACTAAAATGTCAAATACATTCAAACAGTGTCCGAAAAATATGAAAGTTGGCCACAATGTAGATTATGATGAAATGAGTGCACTGTAATTTTTTTGAAGTTTTCTGATGTAATATGAATTTTTTACGAATTTTTAAATGCAAATAGAATGATTTTCAATATTTAATTATAATAAATATTAAACCTACTTATTTTCAAGAGATAAAATTATCTAAGATCTATAACTAAGTGATGGATCTCAGAAAAATCCTAAACCTTGAAAATGTGGGGTTGAATACCTATTAAAAATCAAATACTGAAATGTGCTAAATGATTTTTACAGAGCAACTTATGCATGCAAATGCAACGATTTTTGGGCACAATGTCAAGCAAACTTATCTCTACAATATATGATTTTTGGGGAATTTTTGGAACAACGGTTAATCAATTACAAAATTCAGAGCACGGACTGGGTAAACTTCGCAATTTTCCACAGAAAAATTGATTATTAATTAACCATTAATAAGAAAAATATCCACAGCATGTCAAAATGTAGAGAATTACATGAGGAACACAGTGCTATTTTTAAATAAATAAAATGATGTAATGTAAAGGTTCAAAATTTAAGGGAAAGACAGGGGTATCTATGCAATAAAAATAAATAAATAAAAATGCAGAATAGCCTAAATGCAATTACCGATAACAGGTAGGTTTGCCCTTGCAAAATTCCCAGAGGGGCATGTGCGTGGCACGTGCCCTCTGGGGGCGGGGGCTGGACTGCGAAAGGTGGAACCTCCAGGGGTGGCTTTGCAATATGACCACGAGGTCACGTACCGCGCACGTGACCGTGGGCTGATGGAGTTCCCCACGTACGTGCGAGGCACATGCTGGGGCCTCGGGCTGTGTGCCCGGCCACTGGCGGTCTGGCGCGGCGGCGGAGGGGCTGGCGAAGGCAGAGAGAGAGAGTGGAGCGGCTCCCGTAGCGGCCGGCGGCGCGGCCAACGTGGGAGGAGGTCCCGCTGACGTCTGCTCTGGCGGGGGGCGTGGCTCGGAGGGCGGAGGAGCCCCCAAGCTCCTGGAGTCGTTGTCGGAGAAGAAGGTCGTGGGCGAAGCCAATGGAGCGATGGCCTTGGTGGAGGCGAAGCTTGCGGCCAGGCTAGCTGGAGTCGGTGAAGTCGGAGGGCGTTGGCATTGTCGTGGGCGGCCGGCGAAGTGGAGATGAATCTGCTGGAGGCGAAGTCGGGGAAGATGACGTCGTGGGCTCGACGGAGGACCGGAGCACGACAGAAAGGGCCAAGGGGAGGCGTGTCTGCGACGAGGGGCGTTGAGCGCCCTCGGATCTCACCGGCGATGCCTAGGAGAGGTTGTCACCCTCGTGAAGCGCAAATCGGCGGATAGGGGATTGGGGGTTATGCCGGCGTTCTTAAATAGGGCACGAGAGGGGTGGCTGCGCGAGAAAGGAGGAGCGGCCGTTAGCGGTGAAAGCGGAGACGACAAGGTCAAGGCGGAGCGGCTGGTCGCGAGGGAAGCGGAGGGGACCGGTGCGGAAGAGTGTTGGCGGAGAGATCGGGGGGCAGTTCAGAGGTTGATGACGAGGGGGCAGCAGTCGTTCGATCGGCGTTGATCTTATGGCCACGCATATGCCGCGTGGCGAGGGGTTAAGGGGAGAGGGCGCAGCACGTGAGGGGCACGTGCCTGGGGGCACGTGCAACGCACGTGCGCGCCGGTTTTTAATTTTTTTTAAAAAAAATGATATAATAAAAATGCGAAAAACAGCTGACACGTGGCGGCCTCTGGGGCTGCCACGTGTCAGCATCAGAAAAATCGAGAGAAAAACCATTTATAAAATCTATAAAAAATAGCAAATGACCTCGGATCAAAAAAGTTCCTTCACGAAAAATGCTCGTCTCGACGAGATCTACAATTTTCATGAAGACATCAAAGCCAAATTCGGTCAAATGTAAAAAGTGAATTTTTGGGGTATCCCATGTACATAGAATACCTTGATTTTTGGGTTTTCTAATTTTTTTGTCATTTTTAATCAAGATAAAAAATCCGGAAAAATACGGAAAACTCAAAGATAAATAAAATACACATTAATCTAATTTTTTTTGGATTTTTATTAATTAAGAAAATATATACATAAAATAAAGGTCAGAAAACCGCGAAATATACAATATACAAAAGAGGCCCAAAACCCAACTTTCACATACGAGCTCCGATTCACTTGAACTTGGTCTTGTTTTGAAGATAATTGAATGTACATTAGTTCAAAAGTGAGTAGGATCAAATCGGACATTGGATGGGGATGATATGGGGCTTTTAGTCCGAAAGTCCTAAAACTAGGGTTTGGGTTTTTGGTCCACTTATCAGGGTTAGTATTTTTTTGTATTTTTCATTTATTCTTGTTAGTGATGTGTACACAGTGGAAGTGAGTTTGTGGTATGCGGTGTTAGCATGGAGGAGTTAAAGATAGGGGAAGTTAGGCTATTTACAAGTCATTTTTGGCTTGGATTTTTGGCTTCTTATTTTATGCATAAATTAGTGCTAAAATGCGATTCTTATGAAATCATGCCTGAATGCTAATTAAGTGAAATAAATGCAGAAATGCAGTTGATTTTGAGGGACTTGAGCTTAATTAATGAGACTTAGAGTGATGAATCCGAGATTCATCAATATGCCCTAGTAACAGTGCTCGCATCCAATGTGAATGTTGCATCTTATGCAACCAATACTCAATCTTGTCAGTTATAGTGTCCTTGACACTATAGTTTAACAATTATTATAACCAGTATTTCCATAATCCCTATCAGAATACCCACATTCCTGGAGATCTCTATCTCCTAAGGTATCCACAGTTATGACCTTTTTAGATCACCATCTATAAAGTCTTAAGTTCCTGAAGATAAGACTTTGAGATCATCATCTCAAAAATCTTTTCATCTTTGAAAATATTGTTATTACTGCAATCTAGTGGTTTATCTCCTTAGTAGGATTAGTAACAATTACTACTCCCATTGCATGGCAGATATCTAACTTTCGTACATATCTAGCATACACTCGGCTTCTCGTAACTAATGCACAAGGGCAAGTAGTTCTAGCATTTACTTCCTCAACTCTTTGAGGTGCTATCCCTTTAGATAGGTCAGTACCATATCTTAAGGGAATGAAGCCTTTCTTGGAATTTTCCAGAAAATGGAATATATATCCAAGGTGTATCATTAATGTGATGGTTCCAATTCCCTCTTCTCTTCGCTTCTGAACATCTTCAGAACTAAGATCTAAGAGGTATCCTTGAGATCATATCTCAAGGTATTGAATAGCCAGTATATAAAACACTTATTATTATTATCCTTATATCATTCCAAATGTTTAGGATATCATCGACATATAGCATGATGAACACAATGGCACTCCTACTAAGCTTCACATGGTTCATCAAGATTCTATCTGAATCACAACATTTATAATATCATCAAATCTTATGTTCCAACTATAAGAAGCTTATTTGAGTCCATAGATGGAGTTTCTTTAGCTTGCACACCTTGCTTTCCTCAACCATGAAGCCCTGGGGCTACTTCATTTGAATATCCTTAAAGAGGTATTCATAGAGGAATGCAATATTGAGTTCCATCTCACAGATGTCAAAGTCAAGTTGTGTAGCTATATTCAGCAATATTCTGATGGGTTTAAGCATGGTCACTGAAGAGCAAGTCTCATTGCAAGCAATATCTTCTCTTCCGATGTGTAGCTCATGGCTACGAACCGTGCTTTGAAGGTCTCTACCTTCTCATCAGATTCCCTTTCTCTTGAAGATCCATTTACACCTTAATGGGTCTAACCCTTATAGGTGGATCCTCGAGGGTCCATATACAACACACGTATATGAATTCTACTTTAGATCTTTATTGCTAAAATCCATCTCTCCATGTCGTGATCCTCAGGAGTTTCATCACATGAAATTCGATCATTGTCAGACTTAACTGACGTATGGAATACATCCTCAAACTCATTTGAAGAGGTATTAGTGTTTCCTCTTTAATTATCCTTTTTAGTTTCCTTCACTTCATTTTCATCTTGATTCTCAAGAGTCTCAATCCTCTAAGAATCACATTCTCAGATATGAGATCTTTTAAGAATCTCAAGTTCATAAAGTAGGTATCCAATACCATCCTTTATTTTCCTAATGAAGTGGCACTCTCTAGTGCTTGATTCCAGCTTACTTGCATGGAATCTTATTAAGGATATATGATGTAGTCTCTACTACATATATACTTGGAAACTAAGAGGAAATTATGCTAAAAATCATCATTGATTAAAATCATGTCATACATGATCAATTGTATATCCCTACAACTCTCTTGAGTTTAGGTTTATCAGGAGGAATGAGATAGAAATGATATTCCTTTCTCCGTAAGGTATACCATGAATTCATCTAATGGGTACTTATTATCTAGATTAGATCAAATTCATTTTTATCTTCCTTCAGACTTAGGTTCCAAACCAAAATTATGAAATCTTTGAATATTTCAAAGGTTTCTTAGGTGAAGAGAAGAAATCTCATATCATAAGTAATCATCTAATGATATCACATATCATTACTGTTTATCATAATATAGATTATCCACATACATCAATATGTATAAGATATTGAATACCTTGGCATCTTACACAATTTTCAGAGAAGAGTGTCTTGGACATATTTACTTTGAATACAATATTCATGAGTACGTAAGATTTGAACCTTTAGACAATCTAAAGTTCAATATCTCACTAGTCTATCGATCATATCAACAGACATAAGTCCAAGACTCGATGCCAGATCATTGTCAAATGATCTTTGTCCTCCTACTAATCTATTAAGGTTTAATTTTCAGTATTAGAAATGTTAATGAACCATTCATTGATGTTCTAATTTTATGGAGTCCACTAGATGTTAGATTACTATCTGAAATATATCCATCATAACCTTTTATGATAGTTCTATCTCAGAATTCATGTTTATTTCCAACATTTAGAAAGTAAGCAATAAATGTAATCAAATATCCAGGTCATAGAGACATTCTCTAAGACTAAGGGTTCTCCCACTAAAAATATGAAGTCTATCTATCTTATGAAGATTATTGCAATAATTGCATCAATTCCCATATAGATGATTGTTAAACCTTAAGATCTAATTTATTAATCTTCTACAACATATGCAACAATTGCAAGTGTCATTAAAAGAATGAGATACAATTATTGGACTTTATCTTATCAAATAAGAAAGTCAATTTCAATGATTATTTGTAGATTATTCTGATGCACTATCCGAGTTCTTCTCTAAGGATTCTAGATAGATTTGATAGTCATACTATCGACACGTCAGCTTGTTGCAGTATTGGCAATCATCCAACTATCTAGATGCCATATGGAAGTCACTAAAGTAGGTCAACTCTTTGACTTTCCTTCTTACTCGGGTCCGACCCATGCTTCCAATACACTCCCTTCATCTATAAACAACCATTGCTTAAGACAAAGATTCTCTTATGTTGAACTCAAACGATTTCAATATAAGAGTATTTCAACATTTATATATGCTTCATTTAGTTCATACAATATGATTATTATGAAGCTTCACGAATGACTTGAGTATAGATAGAAGAATGATGACACTCATCATTTCTGCATCCATCTTGACTCAAAAACTTTGGTTCAGGTAGGTATTCAAATATTTTGAATACATCATCTCTTTCGAGCTACCATTCTGCATAATGCAGAGAACCATGTCATTCATGATTAAATGTCTAGAGCACATATGTATGCCAAAACATCTTCTTATATTTTATAAGGATTAATTTGACAATTGCGATCATCATCGACATGTCACTTCCAAAGTACATCCGATGAGAGATTAAGACTATAGAGACATACAAACCCTAAGGTTGTAGATCTATTGTCTATTAATTGTCATTCCTCATTATTATGAGGAAACTTGCACATTGCAACCACATACATTATGTGTCTAAGAAGTACAATATCTGTATCATGAGTCCAATCGATGATATTATACTGGTTATTATTGAATATAACATTGAGTAGGTTTAATGAAGGATTATCTGAAATAAGAAATTTGCATAAGGGTATATATATTATATATACAAACTTTTACTTTGATTTAGGAAGTTTATATCAAAGTTGTATTGCCTTGTCAACACTGAAAGTTCATTCCCTTAATCACTTTCAATGTAAGAGATATACTTACCGCTATATCTTAAACAAGATCTGGGATCTCCTCTTTATCTTTGTCACATCCCAATAATATGAGAACTTGTGACTCAAATAAAAAGAAGCGGGAACACATTCCGCCTTACAAGTCCAACTTGCATCTCCTAATTTGGTCTTTAATACCCGGTCCCGCCACCCCTAAGGTGATGTTGACCCGTCGTTAATTGAACCAACCGTCAATAGGACTAAAACTCGCTATGCGCAACCCAACATTGCCCCAATAATATGAGGACTCGACATTGGGGTCACTACGCATATGGTCTTACTCTTTCGAGAAGCAAAGAGCATGAACCAGATGCGCTTGTATACAGGAGTTGTCACTTCAGACATGCGTCTCCTACATACAATCCCTGGTGACGGAACTCTTTGCCTTGACGGGAGACTATGGATGTCACTTATGTGATCCTCCACCTCATATTCAAATTTAATTAATTATTATGAATCATATTCATATAATTAATTCTTCCAAGGGAAATACACATCTATTCATAATAGAGTGTATCAATTGGATATAATCAACTTAATCTCATTAAATTAATTATCAATCCAATTCAATCAACAAACTTGATTTCTTACTTGTAAATATGGTATTATCTCAAAAATACGTATTATTATTCGAATTTTAATAATTAGTAAAATACACTTTGATCCTTTCATGTATTATCCAGTCCCTACCTGATGTCATGTCAGTACAGACGGAAGTGGGACAGACAACAACCGATGCAACCTGCAACCCCAATGCTTCCCGACTAAACACCATATCCACCTCAGGAAAGGATAATGCTGAATTGATCATTATGTACTTGAGATTCTCATCGGTTTTTCAACCGAAAAGTATACCATATAGTAATAATCAAAACATTTTTTATTATAAAGAAATTTGCTAAATAAATTCTCAATCCTATACAAGCAAGTTGTTTGTTGATTCATATCAACCAATTATGATCAAGATCAACTATCTTATCATCTTGGTTAGTATAATGTCATTCAAGGAAATAATTAACATCTTTAAATATTTCATAAATATTTATCAATAATCATTTCAGAAAATTAACAATTAATTTTCATCAATTTATTTGAATGACTATCACAAGGCTCATGATCAAGTTTATTAGTTTCTAGCAGTGACTCCTACTCACTAAAATCAACATATCTTGATCGATTTAAATCTAATTAATGCAAACTAAATTTATTTTGTTCGCCAATTTGATTTAAAACAGAACTCAAGTGATAATTACGTATTTCCAAACATTTAAAATCCGTAATTAATTCTTTAATTATGTCTCTAACCGTTATCCCCGAAATAGTGAATATATGATCAATAAAACGATCATATCTTGAGATAACGGAATTCAAATTATGCAAACTCAAATTCTACATTTTTATTATTTAATGGGGAACATTATCAAAATGAATATTTCATGTTTAAACATTTTAAACAGGGCTGAAAATACTCATTAAATAGAGATACAAAAATTGAATTGCGACAAAACTTTCGCAATCCCAACGAACCCAAATCATCCTAGGTTTACGGATCCTATACAAAATCTTCAACCTAAGGCTCTGATACCACTTGAAGGATATGGAATGATCCTCAAGCGCATCATAGAAGCGTGAGCGTCGTATCATATACAACAAAAGAACGACTAGTCACACTAGTTGTTCTATACAGCGGAATTTAAAAAATATCATGTAATGAAACCACATGATCCCAGAACGATTCTTGAATCACTTCATCTAAAACCACATCAAGTATATAGGAATACCTCTTGAAGCGTGGTTGATCGAGTCTCAATGAAAAGAGTCCTCCTGTCTCAAGTCCGATCGTCGAAGAAGACGCTTGCGAGCGCGAGGATGAATCGTGTGATCCTCGCAATCCAACAAGTTGATCTAAGCATGGTGAACTCCTGATCTCGTCGTACGAGATTGAACACCTTCTTCGTGAGCGAAGCACTCCAAAGAAGATGGAGAACCGAGAGATGTCGAAGTGGTAGCGCAGTGGCGATACAATGACGAAGTCTCTTCTCTAGAGCTTGGTGGACGACCACCAATGGAGAAGAGGGGATGGATAGCATGTGGAAGGGGAGAGAGAGAGTTGTATCTCAATTGAATGATCCTAGAGAGCAAGGCATGCCTCTCTATTTATAGGGTTTTGGGATCCATGGATCACAATCCATGGGATACACAAAATCAGTGGATGAGATTGATTTGTGTTTAATCCAATGGTCAAGATTGTTGTTGGTAAAAAACCAACAACCAATAATTTAATTTAGACCAAATATATTTGATAAATCAAATGCAATTCAATCCTAAATCAAATCAAACAAATAAGGAGATAATTATCATGGAGATATAACCTCTCCCCATAAACTAGGGGACGACCACCTATTCTAAATATGACTAGGTAGCCGTCCACCTATTTTCATGGTGGAGGCTATCTCATGTAATCTCATGGGATTACACATCTCCATGAAAATCTCCATTATTTTTACTATAACTTTTGTTGTGAATTATTCTTCGAAAATAATTCATAATTAATTTTGAGAATATTGCAATCTTACCATTGGAAATTTGTGAATCACATTCACAATCCAAAACAACAAGTAATTCATATTTTTAATTAATTATGCAATGTGAATCCAAATCACATCAACAATTAATTAACAAATATAAATCATAATTAACTTTCTCTAATACATTATAAACCACATTTATAATATATTATGAATAATTGGATATTTCTACCCACATTATTCTTATCCACAATAATTAAATCACATTTAATCATATTAGATAATTATCTACATGCATCAAGATAATTAAATCGCATTTAATTATCAATCTCTCAATGCTTAGATATAATTCAACTATGGAATTATTCTTGAAACCTTCAAGAATAATGCGCTTTCTCCGCAGATACTTGGAGATAAGGACAGGGCGATTGTATTGTTCCAAGTATAGTGACTTGGATATTGAGATCACATCTCAAATCCGGATCTTGTGGACCTCCCATAGATGCTTGATTAAATCAAGGCCGTAGATCTAATCTTCTCATTGTATCTGAATCTCATTCAGACCAATGTCCAATACTTGGACTAAGATCAGATCACTTCTCTACTGAGAGGAGTCACTAAAATCCAAACCTGTTTCATCACTCCCTCAGAATGGAAGCGTCATGGTTATACAATCGTTTATGATCAAATCACCCTCAGGTATTCCTCATACATGTACATCCTGCATACTCGAAGACCTATGATGAAACCCAAAGATATATATCAATTTTATACTGTCTTCTTTAGGGTTTAATCATCAAGTTTCTCAATCTTGATCATTGGGAATTGGTATCGATCATATGCTTTCCAAAGCATATATCATACCTTCAAATTCTTGTCATGCTTCCAAAGCACGACGACCATGCATGGAATTTGATCAGTCCCAATACCTCATGAGTGAGCTCATGTCTTCCGGTTCACAAGTGAACCTGTATGATCCCTTTGAGAGATCGTATTACTCATATGCCCTTACATGCACACTAGCTCACCGGTGTATAGACCTTGGTTAGGTCATCAACCTATTGGTCTACCAAATGTACACACTCAGACATATAGTAACACATCTATCTCTGGTCAGAGGATGCGTGCCTATGTTGTGACAACATTCAACATAGGATTTAGGTTATCTCGATATCGTTAAGTCAACTCTTTGACCTAACTAATCCAACACCTCCGAATCTCTATTCCTATGCAGAGGACCTGCATCAAAAGGTCGGTCAGATATCAGCCTATGTGAGAAAAGATTGCCATCTCCTACTCAGGCTGGAGATCATCTCTTAATAATCATTTGACGGTACTTGATGAGTCCTCAATCTAACTCTTTAGATATTCATCTAAGCACCAGCCTCTATGATTCAATAATTGAATCAACAGTTATATGATCATTAAGATGGTCATGGTACATAACCCTAATTGTACTAAGAGACCTAATATGCAAATTGGTTATTCTTCATTTCAGATCAGAGAATGATATCTGCAATAACATTTATTGCATAATGGCTCGTCGTGGGCTCGCATGTCCAACATCCTCATCAGACAAGTCACCATATAGATTATAATATTCCTGAAGGGTCAGCGCACATCTCGAGAAGGTGTTAGTGATCTCAGTTGGCTTGGTATTATGGGGCTCTCATATCGGATCATCAAAATGGTCAAGGTAATCATCAAAAGTTGTATCAGACTCAATGATAGCTTCGGGTCGTGAGTCCTCCTTAGAAGATGTCATGTTGGTGGTGATGCAAGCAGCGGGAGTCATGAATGTGTGGGGAGTCTCTAAACCAACGGTCGGCTCGATAGCTGATATCTCAGGTGTAGCAGAGAGGCGAGACTCATCTACCTATCGATGGTCACGACTGTCAGTAGCTTTGTGGGTCACCTTAGAGTAGAGTGTGTCAAAGAATGGGTGAGGTCGAAGCGCTCTCAATGCTGTAAAATCGATTTCCCGAGTCTCGCAACCTATAGTTGCCTTAGACAAGGCTGAGAACGGCTTCCTGAGAATAATGGGAGACTGGATAAACTCTCCTCGATGCTCAATGTCAATGATTGTGAAGTCTGTTCGGAATAGAGCACCTCATAAAGTAAGATGACTGAAATGTTTTCTCTCGACCGTTTGATAGATCGATCAGCCATCTGAACAATCTCTCTCAACTTTCTGATTGGCCTAAGTTTGCGCTTGTCAAACACAGAGTTCGGGAGGATATTTATCGATGAGTCATCATCGACTCTCGCATGGGTAAAAATGATGTCTTTAACTTTACACTCAACTCGGGGCAACCGCTACACTCTGCAGCTCTTGGTCTTTCTCCCCGTCACCAAGGAAGTGTCCATAGACACTATGTGTCTCTCAATCCTTGTCCTCTTATTGCCCGACCTCTTAGGCATCAACTTACTTCTCACAAATCATTTAAGGTCGGGGAAGTGATCTATGGCCTTTATTAAGGGAAGATTAAAAATCAATTCTTCATCGAGTGCTTCCCTTAAGACAGGATCCAATTTTTTTAAGTCATTTTCATTTTCTATTTTTATGAATTCTTCATCGGGACTCATCGTAGGCTCGGGCCACGTGGCATTTGACGGAGGCCCAACACGAGGTTTGGTAGAGTCGAGCCTGGAGGTTCGTCTGGAGGTTCGATCTTAACACGTATCAACGTCTGGACCGTTCAATCAAAATGATCGGACTGTACATATACTCTCTTGCTCCGTCGCAGGACACCGGATAAGGCAGGGATCCGGCAGCCTCCTAGTATCTCCTCCATGCACTGATCGCTTGCCTGAAGGCTGGTGCAGATATATGATATCTTGGGAAGATGGCTAGAGATGCGATGAAGCTCCGAGAATGATCAAAGCTTGAGGTCAACGAAGCCTCTCCGGAGGAGATCAGCTCGATGGAGCTTCGATGCGAACTCCGGCCAATGAAGATGTGTAGCACTTGCAAGTGTTAGTATAGTCGAAGCTCAATGTGCGTGAGTGGACACGAGTGAGATGGAGTGAGATGGGAGCCAGGCGGAGGTGAAGAAGGTGGGGGCTCAGGGGAGTCCTCAGTTGAGACGATGGAGGAGATAGGTCGGATCGCTAGAGGGTTCTGGAGGAAGGAAATGGGTGGGCAAGAATCATTGGTGAAGGGCAAAAATACAAAGGGGGTTAGGTGGTAGCGATGGCAGTCATAGGCGGTGAGATAATTCGGAGAAGAAGGAAAGAAATTAAGTAAAAGTACATGGCCGGAGCTTGGCGATGGGCGGAGGGATGGTTGGCTTGGGCTGAGCAACGATTGCCGCTCCGGTCATCGCACGACAAGGGAAGCCTGTCCTTGGTGCTCAGCGGGCCGGAGGCGCCGCAACATGGTCGGAGACCATGGGTCGACACCTGGGCATAGAGGTCGTCGTTGCCTCGCCAAATTCGCCCTCCGCTGTCACCGGAGGGGCGACGAAGGCTGGGCCTCATCCCGTAGATTGGTGGATGGCTTGCTCGGTGGCTGAGATGGATGATTTTATAGGAGGAGGAGGAGGCGCTTAAGGTTATGGGTCAGGGTTTTTCAAACGGCTGTCGGGTTGATGGTGAAGTGAAGGCGGGGCAGTGAAGTGGACGTGAGGATAACGGATGAATGGTTGACGTGTAGGTGGTGTTATGACGAGGAGGGAAGGTCGGAGATGGTGGCCATAATTGGAAGGGGGTAATGCACGCGTGAGGTGTAACGCCTGGACGAAGGGCCAACGGGAGGTAGGGGATGAAGCCTTAACCGTTGGATCTCACAATCCAACGGCTAGGATGAAAGCGCATGCGAGCGGTGGAGATTCGATCAGGGGTCTGATCCTATGGATGAGGAATGGGCGGAGTATGGATCAGATGGAGTTTTTAATCCGATGGTGGGGAATGAGTGGAGGACGTGGAGCGAAGCTAGCCATAGGATGAAAAGGGATCATATGGATGTAAATGAGGCGTGATGGAGTGGTTGTGATCACATCTAGAGGTTGATCGAGTGGCTGAGGATGAAGAAGGATTCAACGGTGGTGATGGAGGCGGAGATCAACGGCTAGGAGGGCTTAAGGGTGGTAGGAGAGGGTGCGGCGACATGACGGCTCCAGAGATCGTCACGTGGCCACACCAGAAAATTCAGAATTAAAAATCAAAGGAAAATAAAAAAGAATTAGTTAGAAGCAGAATTAAGAAAAACTCAAAACATGAAAGTTGTAGATCTCGATGAGATCTACAAGTTTCATGTTGGAAAAAAGCCAACCGAGGTCATTTGTACAAAAAAGTATTTTAGGGGATATTTTTAAGGGGTTAAAAACACCGATTTTGGGCTTTTGATATTTTTATGCATTTTGGTCTTTTTAAAGTTTAGGAAAATTATAGACAATTAATCAACCTAATTTTTAGGAGTTTTTAATAATAAATAATTATAGGGATAATTACACCCATAACCCTGAGTAATTTCGCAATAACATTCATAACCCTGCATAATCGCGAATTACATGAGAAACCCTATATAGTCACTCCGTCTCACACCTGTAACCCTCTGTTAATTTAAGACGTTAACTCAACCATATGAATGAGTTAATCTAACTCATCATCGATCAATGGTCAGGATTCTATCTATTTGCTTTTATAAAATGAAAAAAAAACTAGCAGCATTCAAGCTCGAGATGGTGGTTGCGGGCCGCAGGAAGGGCAGGGCTTGGGGTTGAGAGGGGCTTCGCAGGGGCTTCAGGCGTGCGGGAGGGGTGGTGGCAGCGGCGAGCCGCTGTGTAGGGTGGGGGCTTCCAGGGAGGCGGTGGGGCGGGACTTGCAGACACGTAAGGGCGCTCTGTCTGGACCCTTGGTGTTTCAGTCGTGGGAGGGGGGTTGAAGGCACGCACACGGACGACGCATGGAGAGGAGGGCCAAGCAGGAAGTGTCGAGGCGCAGGGGGGAGGGGTGGGCTTGTAGCTGTGGGGGTGCGCTTGCCGGTGCAGGGGGTTGGGGGAGGGCTTGCATGTGCCGAGGGGTGTCAAAGAGGGTGTGGCACGAGGTGAGCGAACCTGTAGTTTGTGGGGAGGGCTGGGGGGACGGGGTGGGGGTGTGCGGCGGCGAGGGGGCATGCAGGCTGCTAGAGCTCGTGGGAGGGGGGAGGCCTGTAGGCCAGAGGCGCGCACAACAAGCAAGGGGTAGAGGCACCGGGAGGACTGGAGCTCCATGCGAGGGAGGCAGGGGGAGGGCTGCAGGGCGGAGGCGCACATGCGTGCGCGGGGTGCTGGAGCTTGCGGGATGGGGAGGGTTGTAGCCTACAGAGCAGGGGCGCGCGGGGTACTGGAGTTTGCAGGAAGGGGTGGAGGTGGGGGCGTGCAGGGTGCTGGAGCTTGCGGGAGAGGGGGATGCATGGCGGAGGCGCGCACGCGGGTGGGTGGAGGCACGCGCAGCGAGCGGGGGCAGAGACGGTGAGAGGGCTGCAGGGTGGAGGCATGCGCAACGGGGGGGAGGGCTGCAGGGCGGAGGTTGGCAGCGATGAGAAGGAGGTGGTGGTGGACGGAGAGGAAGGGGGAGGAGGAAGTGGTCGACATGGAGGAGGAAAGGGGGAAGAAGGTTGGGGCTCGGGCGGGCGGGAGGAGGGTTGGGGCTCCGGCGGGCGGGGGGTTGGAACTCCGACGGGTGTGGGCCTTCCAGGCTTCCACGGGCAATGACGGGAGGGCTTCCAAGTCACAAGCCGCAGGAGGAGGACGGCGGAGGAAGCAGCCGGGGGAGGGCTTCCTGCGATGGGAGAAGGGGGCATCAATTTATAAATATAAAAAGTCCTGAGGGGCAAAATTGTCCACAGTTAACCTTTTCCATTTGAGTTAACGGAAATTCGAAGCGGAAGTTGACACGGGGCTATGTTGTGTAAAGGTTAAGCATTACTCAGGGTTTCCCATGTAATTCGCGATTATGCAGGATTATGAATGTTATTGCGAAATTACTCAGGGTTATGGGTGTAATTATCCCATAATTATAAGGTAATTAAATACAATAATTACATGGTAAACATATACAATATAATACAAAATAAAATGAATGAATTATTAGTGAATTTTATTAGATTGATTAAGCCCGGACTTTAATTATTGACTTTTAGTACGATGAATATGAGATTCATCATACATTCATATTAGCATTCGAATGCATAGTGATCAACCATTTTTTGAATGGGGGGAATTGTATCCAAATATGTTTTCATCTCTTGGTGAACTATAAGATTCTACCCTCTCTATATGTTCATATAAATAACTTAGAAGATGGTCAATGGCATTTCAATCAATTCATGATAAAATCAACATAAATATTTTGGCATCCTTTCGAAATCAACATAAAAAATGTAGACTCTTAAGATCAAACTTGCAATGAACTTGTTGATTCACATAAAGTAACTGAAATTGCCATGTTTGCATGATTTGTATTTTTTTAGATTTACAGGATTTATATGTTTTTAGACTTATAAGTTCCGAAGCTTCCAGATTTATAATATTTAAATTAGCAAGATTTTCAACCTAAGATCCTTTTTTGGATACTACATGTGACTTTTAAGTTTTTTCTGGTTGAAAATCTTGTTAATCTAAATATTAAAAATTTGGAACATATAAATCTTTAAAACTTGAACAAATAAATATTAAAATTTTGAAAATATAAAAAATTTACAGTTCTGTTGGTTTTGGATACGTTATGTGATGTTGGTTTTGGATACGTTATGTGAAGGAACAAGTTTCATCATTTGTAAGTTTGATTGTAAGGGTGTAAACTTGTTTATGTTAATTTCTACATGATGTCAAAATGTGTATGTTGTTTTTTTCTCCTTGTAAAAGGTTATAGAATCCATTTAATGATATGATGATAGTATAATGTGCATAGAACCTAAAAGATCATTGTTCAAATCCTCGGATGGAAATATGTGTGTGTTTCCCCCTCTTTTTTTAAAAAAAAAACTGAGTACAAGTCCTACTCCATTATGAACGGTATTTTGAGATGGCTTTACTCATGCAAGTTGCCATGCAACATGTGATTGCATCGATGTAGCATTAGAAAGTTACTAATAAAATGGCAACTTCTATCGTCTTGTTGATACCATAATAGATGCATTTTAAGCAAGTTATTTTTACGACGATAAAAGCTCTTTTCTCTAATATATGACTAACCTACCCAGAGAAGAGTTTTGAAGCTTAGACTTTGCAGGTAGTGTTCCATTGCTGCTTGTTCAAATCTTAAATATTAGGATTTTTATCAGTCGTACCCCTCTGAGATATTGCAATATCAGTTGTACACATCTTTTTTGGAATATCAGTTGTACTCCTGCCTTTTTGCAAAAGTCACAGTTCTTCTTTTTGTAATATCAGATATGTCATTACTTTATCTTAACAGAAGGGTAGAACTGTGAATTTTGCAAGAAGGTAGGAGCACGATTGATATTCCAAAAAAGAGAGAGGTATAAGTGATATTACAATATCTAAGAGGAGCACAACTGATAAAAACCTTAAATATTATTATTATCTTCATTGGATGATATCATCTTGATTAGAGGATTACTAACTTGCACTATTTCTCAGTAGGTAGTTAGTCGTGTTGCACATGTGGGTAGCCAGTTTCCTGCAAAACAAACTAGTGTTACCAATGCAACTATGTTGTGGCAGCATCATTCCTAGAAAATTTGCACCATGTTATTATTGTTGTAACATGGATGTTACATGTATGTGGTAGTTTCCTACCAAAAACTTGCCGGACGGGCACATGCATTCGAAAATGAGATTAATGGGGCTGCCCCTTGCGGGCAGCCAACAATGGCTGCCCCCGCGTCGTTTCGGTGCTTTTTTTATTTTTTTTGAAAAATATCATCATGTATATTCATCCATATATCACTCATATATGCCATTCAAATTTCGTCAGAAACAGAGACTCCTACGGCCTTCATCAAGATGGTGTCGATTTAAAAAATCATGTTACCCTTAAAAATGACTGTCTCGATGGAGGCCGTAGGAGCCTCTGTTTCTGACGAAATTCGAATGGCATATAGGAGGGACATAGGGATGAATATATATGGCGATATTTTTCAATAAAAATAAACAAAAAGCGTCGAAACGGCACGGGGGCAGCCATGTTGCGGGCAGCCCCATTAATCTCTTCGAAAATATAACATGAAGATGAAAATATACATGATTAAAATAGTATATGAACAAATTACATCATCCGAATATAGAGGGCAAATTAGATGGATGTCTGTTTTTAGTAGTTTCCCTGATTAAATTACAAATTAGCATGGAACATTTATACATGAGGAACATGAAAGATGTGCACGTTAGAGCTGGCAAAATTTGCAGAGTTAGAAACTTGAAATCATGGAGGGTGTGCATGGAAATAACTTGCAATTCTATCCTTACGAGATATTGCAATATCAATTATGCTCCTCCTTTTTGGGAATATCACTTGTGTCCCTAACTTCTTGTCATTCTATTACTTGTACCCTTTAATTACTTCAGCGGTCAATGAGTTGAATATGACCATGTTTTTTTTACGCGTGGTCTGACCTGCAATGGGTCCTGTTTGCGAATACAAATCATGCGGAGATTTGTTCTGCAAAATCCCTAAAATATTTGGACATATCTCATGTCCAGATCACGTGTCTTCTCTCGGCGTATGATTGCGATTGAGCATGACATCGCGATAGTATGGTTGTTGTTAGTTTCGTTCTTCCCCAGTTCTCTCCAGACTTCGAGCGATTAGGAATGGTTCTGACGATCTTCGGATCTCATGGATCAACTCCAGCTATACAAATCAAATGTGTTTTGTGTTGGCTTCGTTGACGACGATATCGGATGAAGCTTAGTGAAGGATCGATTTGATGTCAGTGGCTTCAAATCTCTATCACCTCTCCTTCACGTATTGTGGAAGGATCTCGTTACTCGTAACTCTAGGATGTAGAAGCCTATGCTGCTCAATGGTGATTTGACTTGCCTCTTCGAAGGTCCCAGATCCTCGATGATGAATCAACGATCTTCTCCAATTGTGGCAGTAGTCTACCGAATGACAAGTGCTTCTCAAAGTTCGTTGCCGATCTCCAATTGGTGTTCCAATGATGATCAGATGGGCTTGATCCTAGATCCGATTGTAGTGCTCCAGCGGAAGAACCACCTCCTTCCTCCAGCTCTAGAAAGGAGGACAGAGGTGGAGAACCAGTGCCTCTGAAACGTCTTATGTCGAATAACAAACCCATCGACCCCAAGAATGCGCCTGTCTTCATCAGCATCTCCTCATATATCACCAGCTCATACATCATTGCAGTCACCGGGGGAACATGTACCATCTTTCTCACCTCCTCCTCTGCCCATCCCTAGCTCCATAGCATCTCCCTGATCCCTTCTAGGTACTCCCCCACCGACCGGAGCAGTCTAGGCATTCGGATCTCAACATACTCTTTCGATGATGAGAACTCCCTAGATGAGGAGGAAGAACATGAAGAAGATGAGAGGAGGAAGAAAAGCTTCTGCGGTCAAGAACTCCACTCAACGTGGGGCGCACGTGGCAGAATCAAGGCTATGGCGGGGTCCGGAGCTTGATCGAGCAAAGAAGTTGGCGAGGTCTAGAGACCAGACGAAGATTTGATAATCGTCGAGTGAAGGGATGGAGGGGAGGTAGCAGTAAGGATGAAAATGAATGTGAATATATTCGTATCCGATCCACTATCGTATTCGTTTTTACACATTTTGACATTTATATTCGTATTCATTTTAAAATGAATGCGGATATTGATATCACTTTGACATTCGCTAATATTTGCATTCGTATTCGTTTCGTTTTCATACATAAGTATAGAAATAGATTTATTTATAATTGTGTGTATTTCATGATTTCATTGACCATTGTCGATATGATTGTTTTGAAATTACTATATTTAGTACATCTATTTTACGTGTAAACCGTCTTAAATATGTATATTTTAGTTAATCTATTAAATATTTCTGTTATTATTCGTAGGGTGCAATGAATCCGATTGGTTTGGATTTTAGCTTAATCCGTGTCCAATCCAACTTTAACGGATTTTTATTTATTTTTAATCCAATCCAATCCATGAGATATCTAAATCTAATCCATCAGATTACGAATTGGTTTGGTTTGTATACTTACAATTTCCCGCCCAATAGTCTATTTTGCACATCTATACTTTACAGCACACTAGTCCTTGAACATTTTAAGTAATGACTTAAACAATGATCATTTCAATAGAAGTAAGGAAAAGAAAAAAACACATATCAAGTGAAAGAAGAATTCCATTAATCCACTACAAAAAGTTTTTTTTGCAATTGATTTCCACCAAATGATTCCAATAAAAACAATACAAGTTATCAAATAAGGATACAAAGACATGTTAGATAAATAAAAAATGTGATACCGATGTTCGAATATTGGTGAAGTCCTTGATTAACTTAGAATGTTATGCTATGCCAAACTCAACTGCTATATTATTAAAAAATGAGAATCATAGAACATTCATACTCAATTGAGTATGCAAGACAAAACTAACTTAAATATAACCCACCAGTTAGACATCATGCCTCTCATTTAAAATAGATTTGAATTGGAATTTATTTGTAGGATTATATCTATAATCAAAATATGTAAATTCTTTGAAAAATATGAATATATATATATATATCAAGTTAAAAAAGAAAAGAATTGAAATAATGCTTATTTCTTCTTAGATGGACGTGTGTAGTTGATCCAATTTCATCACTAAAATAAAGTGCAAGTTAGAGCAAGTAAAAGGTAATAAGTAAAAAGATCAAAAATATCTAACAAATGTACCATTCAACTATCCCATATCTATTGTCTTTCAGTGAAGATAAGAAGAGTGACAGTATAAGGAGGCCAATGGTATCGTGTAGGAGGGGATTATGTTGTTTGATATGGACGGTGACATCGCAGCGACGGGGGCGTAGCAAAATTGTGTTAGGGAGGAATAACATTGTGCAGGAGGGGGCATCATTGAAATGGACTGGGAGGGAATCGGAAGGATTTTTGGCGGTCAATAGTGAAATGAGAGAAGGGGGACTGGGGGAGGAATAATAGAACATGGATTTATACTTTTACAAACTATAATCATACTTCATTATTTTAGAGATTTAACATTTGCCTTCCAAGAGAGAAGAAATGGTGACATCAAGAGGACTTGTATCCAAGATTTATATGGAAAAAATGACATGAATGGCATTGATTATATCCTTAGAGAGACTTAGAAATAGGAGCACATAGATATATGTATGTGTGTATTTATGTATGTGTGCGTGCATGTATCTACGTGAGCGCATCTGTGTTAACAGATTAATGGATAGGATCGGATCGGGTTTTGGTAAAGATCTGATTCAATCCATACGTTAACCGATTTCAAAAATTTCAATCCGATCTGATCCATTAGAATGATAAAATCAAACCAATCCAATCCAATAACATCAGATTGGATCGGATTGCAAATTTATCCAATCCGTATGCACCCCTAGTTATTCATATCCGGTTCGCATTCATTTTAAAGTATTTGGCAACACATTTTTCACATCCGTTAATATTCATATACGCATTCGTATTCATATTTTAAAATGGATAAGGATACAATTATAGTTATATTCTCATTCGCATTCAACCGTTTTCATCCCTAGGTAGCAGTGGTCAAATAGCGGAAGGAGGGGAGGCGCGTGACAGAGGAGGAGGTGGAGGAGGAGGGAGAGGGTGAGGAGGGTCAAGAAGGACCTCTCAGACCTATTTACTTTATTCAATTCTGCTTGCATCCCCAAAGTTAACATCCATTTCATTGAGGATGGATGTTAACTAACCAGAGGGGCATACATGATAGAATTGCGAGAAGTTGAGGGCACAAGTGATATTCCCTAAAAAAAGAGCATAACTAATATTACAATATCTCAAAGAGTTACAACTGATAAAAATCCTAAAATAATTTGTCCTTAAAAATAGCATTGTTCTCTTCAATGCATCATAAAAGCAGTAGCATAAAATGGCATGATTCCAAAATGTCATGATCATTGTGGTAGCATCATTTTAAGAATCGTTATTATGTTATTACTATGAAAAAATGTTGCATGGATGTTACATGTGTGTGGTAGTTTTACATAAAAAATAGTTGGATGGCAAGAACACGCATTCCAAAATATTGCACGATAAGGAAACGATACATGCTTAGAAAAGTATTAAAAAGTGATATTTACACCCATAATCGTAAATAGTTTTATAATTATATTAAAAATCCTCGATAATTCATAATTACATGAGAAACCCTGAATAATGCTTGACTCTTACATGACATAATCATGTTATGTTTGATTTGGGATGTCTATTATATTTGATATTTTCTATAAAAAAACAAAATTATCCTAATGCTCATTTTTTTTGCAAATCATGCCCTCTCGTTCTCTCCTTCATTCCCACCATGAACGGACCACCAAAGAGGAGAGTCAACATGCTACCGAAGAGGCTACCACCAACCTCAACCTCGTAGCCACCAGCCAAGAGGGCGAGGGAGGCGGAGGTCGAGAGGCCCATGGTGGCAACCAAGAAGAGGGGCAGGAGCCTGGAGGTGGGGGTTGGAGGAGTAGCGACGAAAGGGCTGGAGGCATGTACTCAAAGTGGGTGACAAAGGGGGAGGACGAGGAGGAGGTGTGGGCAGAGGAGGGAGGTGGTTGGCAGGGGAGGAGGAGGGAGGATAAAGGACGTGGATGGTGAGGGGTGAGCGGCGGAGGAAGGGGGAGGATGAGGTGTTTCGTCAGAGGAAGACGGAGGGGCTGGAGGAGGAAGGGGAGGTAGTCATCTAGGGGAGCTATGTTGTAGGAAGAAGAGGAGGGTGGGTTTTTTCTCTCTTTTTTTAATTTTTGGTTAACTTCAGTCGTTAGATTGTGGATTCGTCATATTAACTCAGTTATCTGGTTGAGTTATTGATCTAAACTAACGGAAGGTTATGTATGTAAAACGGAGAACTTATTCAAGATTTTGGGTGTAATTATGAATCGAGGGTTCTTGGAGTAATTACAAAACTACTAAAGCGTATGTGTATAAATATCCCTATTTAAAAATATCGCATTATCGAAAAATATGAGGGGTATACGATTAGTCTACTTGTTTTGACATGGAAAGATGTGCACATTAGAGTATGCACGAGTTGCAAAGATGGAGGTCTTAAGAGTGAAATAACATGGTAGAAACCTTGTATGAACATACATCCGCTCGTACACATGTGTGCACATGTATAAACACACACACACACGTATATGTCTATATACATGTTTGTGTGTATACATATACATGCATGCATATGTACATGTATGTGTGTATGTGTATGTATTTATTTATGTGTGTGTGCATGTACGTATGTGTGTATGTATATTTATGTGTGTGTGTGTGTGTGTGCACATGAGATGGATGCGCATATGCATGCTCGAGCGCATGCATGCATGCACACATGCATTGAACAACCAATTTTGACCGTTAGATAATAAGTGTACAAGTGAGATTGAAACCTCTATGTGTAACCATAGTGAGGTATCGACTATACTTCCTAACATGGGGATCCACTAAATTAAGGTTTTATTAGAAAATCCATGTCATGGACCTTGCCGTACATAGATAACAACATATAGTATACAGTAAAGTTTCTTTGAAAATATGATGCAAAAACAATATGCATTATGAAAAAACTATTAGCAAATTTTAAAAAATGTATTTGATTTATAGAACCACATTGCACAAATTAATGAGTAGTGATGAGCGTTGAAAAGGAGTATGATATTTGACGTGATAACTGAACTTCCTAAAAATAAGATCCAGTTGTGTTTCCTATTGTATCGACAGCTTTGATCATAGCGTGCTAACTAAACTTCACAGAATTGGTTCGATACAATACAATAAACGTCTAAATACCAAAAATATGTATACAAACTTATGATTTATGCCTTTACGGTCAATATGCAAACGAAAAAATTATCACATTCGCTTTTCAAGTAGAAAAATTGAATCTACTGAATAAGCAGTTTACAATACTTGTAATAAGAATACATAAAAGCAGTTTACAATACTTGTAATAAGAATACATAAAACATGGAGGCTTACACAGTAGTATACATAAATTACAAAAAAAATTAATCTACTGAATATCACTGGAAAAAAGACTATAACATAGAGATATTAATATGTGGTTTACAATAGAATAATTTATTTTAGGAATAGAAGAGGAAATTTTACATTTGTTGAATTTGACAAGGTTTTGGGGATGCCACGAATAATAGACACTTGGGGAACAAAAGGATGGGAGTGCATTGCTCGTTTAAAATGATAAATAGATGGGTAAAATGGAGCTACCCTAAGGGAGTTAACTTGGTTTCATCCGTCCTATTTTCCTTATATTTTTAATTTTTTTTGAAAAATACTTCTGTAGATTTTCATTATTGGGGGCAGGGAGCCTGCACCCTGGGGTGTAGGAAACTCCCTACACCCACCCTATTTTTCGATTTATTTTTGAATTAAAAGTTGGGGGATTTACTTAATATGTTAAGGGGAATATGTATATCAAGTTTCATGCAAAACAAACATTCCTAACACGTTCATCTAGAAAGAGTCGATTTCAGCAATTCTGAGACTGTTAAAATTTGGTAGTCTTGATGGAGATGATAGAAGTTTCGAATTAAGTTGAATTTGGAATGACAACATGGTGATACATGATGATTTGAATCCCCCAAGATTTCATTTCAAAAAAAAATCAAAAAATAATGAAGGTCGGTGTAGGGAGTTACCTGTACCCGCCGAGGTAAGCTCCTTTTTCCCTTCATCATTATCTCACTATATTATGTTATTCAAATTTCGTACGAAATAAAGACTCATACGGTCTCTATCCATACGGGGTCGATTTCAACAATTCTGCGACCGTCAGAAAATGATTGTCTTGATAGAGGCCGTAGGAGTCTATGTTTCACACGAAAATTGAATGACATATTATAAAGATGTAGTGATGAATTTTCACGTATTCATTTTTAAAAAAATAAAAAAATATAGGAAAAGATAAGACGTGAAGAACCAAGTTAGCTCTTCGAAGGAACAATCATATATACTTACAGAAATTTTAAACAATGTGATCCTGTGGGAGTGCGTGCGTGATATTTATATCAAAAATAAAGTTAAATGTCACATGCAAGTTTCGAGTGAAACGTTAATGATCAATTTGATGTAAGTCTTCGCACATTTGCTTGGAAATCACATTTTTATGTTTAACTGTAGTTCAACTTAATGCATATTTGGTATTAACGAAACAAGTATTATTAAGAAGTAATTGTATTTACCAATATAAGCCGCCCGTTTTGAAAATAAGTATGTAAAATTGGAAATAACGTAGCATGCCATGGACAAAAATATTTCGATAATTTACCTAAGACTATTCGCTTTAAGATGGAAAGTAAACAAAGGGAAATGGAAATTAATGGACGGGTGAGTATAAGGAATATAATAACATAATTCATTAAGAGGGTTTATTTTCATTAATTCGTTTAATGAAAATATAGGTTTGGCGAGAGCAATATAGGAAAAATCGTTATCAGAAAGTTTTCGAAATTACGGACACACGTTGCATTGATAGCATTGGTCGCACTAATAGTCTTATTGTCTTTGTTTCGAGTTAACACGAAACGAATAACTAGGGATTATATATAGGAATTTGATTAGAATATAAATCCCAAAAAAAATCCCAAAAACTTAATGTATGGGATGTGTTGGTCGGGGCTTAAGATTCTGAAACTATAATATTATGCATCTTTGACATGTAAGCCAATAATGAATTGTAATTGGATTGATGTATTGTAAAAAAACAGGTTAGGTACAATGAATTCTTTGACGAGCGTTGAAAAGGAGTATGATATTTGACGTGATGACTAAAAAAAAGGTACAATGAATTCCAAACGATAGGGATCTGAAGGTAAAATTGAAGTAAGCTTTTGTAAACTAGTTATAAGAGTTGTGTAGTAATGTTTTGTAAATATCTTATCAACCTCTGTAAAATGGATATGTTTGAGACATTAAGGTAAAATATTGGTTTGTTTTGTAATTGTATTACATGTATTGCAAAGGAAATAGTAGTTATGTGAACTAAATTCCAGGTGATGAAGAGAGAGTAGATTTCTGAATGTAAAGATGACGTAGGCTTTTATAAGTTACCTATAATATATTATATTTATATTATTAAAGCAATTAAAAATCAATTAAAACATTTGCCAAAGTAAAAAAAGTTTATAATTACAAATCCACAAAAATATTAGAAAAACAAAAACACCTAGGTAGACTGCTCATTTGTCTCTATCCCCTTGTGCTCTCTGAGGTTCGGCTAGTCTACACACTTGTCACTATACACACATTTTGGTAGAGTTATAATAAGTTTTAGATCACACATTTTCACTGCTTATTAATTTGTGGATTGATTTTTGATTGAATTGCATTGATCGAGTATCGAGTGTCGTGAGAGTGGCTGACACAAAGATTGCTAGATCCGACTTGTCGTATGCCGCAAGACCTCCAAGACCATATGTTAGATACCTCGGTCATTTGCGTTCATTGTCATCTCAACAAGTGATTGGTTTTACGCCCCTAGCTGAGTGCAAATGCTAGGATGACGATGTATCAAGGTTCATGTCGACATCTGTAAAGCGAATGTCGTACTCATGTTGCAGTCTACGAGAAAGAACCACGACGAACTCGTCAATCAAAACACCGGAATATGCAATCATGTGGGAGCTGGATACCGACCAAATAGAATGGACAACTATACTGGGATCTGACTGTATCAAGAACAATATCAGCTTGTAGTAAGAATGGAGTGGGTGGATGAAGCTAATACAATCAAACGTGGAAAAGAAGGATCAGTGGTGGAATCCTACATGTCAATCAATGTATCAAAAAGATATGCAGGATCAAGATAAGTACAATCATACTCAGAGTGGGTATCCGATGCACATGATATGAATAGGTTAGAGAGATCATCGAATACCATGAAGCAAGACTCATCCTCGCGAGGGTCGTCGAGGAGAGAAAACTCAGAAGACCCGGTTTCATGATCCGACAGATCGGATGCGCAATCAGAAAATAAAAATCGAGTGCCTAGAAAATGTTGCATCATCATGCAGATAACCCTCAAGAAGTGATGCACGCCCATCGGTGAAGGACAGAGACAGTGATGGCTATACTCTAGTCCTCGACGAACATATCAATATCATCAATCGGGGGGACAAAAGGCTGATATGAGGGTTTAGCAATAACTAGCATATCAAAACATAGTCCTTCAACTAGCAATATTTACTAAATGGATCAAGCTCAGGATATTTATCAAAATCTACTATATGTCTTATGGGGATAGGGAAGTCGGTATAAGGAAAATGGATAGGCTGATAGGACAACTCAAACAATGTGGATTCCTGCTCTGTCTCCTAGAGTACTGAAAGAAGGATAACCCAGAATCTTGAATCATGACATGCGGAACCAACTCAAGGATCGGCATCTGGAAATGGAAACTCACAAAATCGGTCTCATATCCCAAATATGTATAGCCTCAATGATCACATCCTCAATGTGGTGTGCAAGATCAGAAACATTATTAATGGAATCACACCTATCAGGTCCTCTATCCACTAAAGAGTGCACACTCATTCCAGCATCACCTCCGCATGACTCAATCATATGATAAGTAACCTCAATGTGTACCTCGTCCCTCAGCATAACATGCCTAGGAGAAAGAGAAATGATACGGACTGGAATGAAGAGGGTGGGAAAGACATACATGCCATAAGGCCATATAAGAAACCAACTGTACGGGGGTTGAGGTCAAACCAGATGAGATAAAGTTGTGGTTCAAAAAGAGAGCCACGTTGAACCAGACTAGGGATGCAAGGGTGATATGGGTGAAAAGTGGTCGCAAGATCCGGATGAAGAGAAGAGCGACCCATTATCACCACATAGATAACGACAAAAAAATCAAAAGGAAAAGGACTCATGACTAACAGACTCGAGGACTGTGAAAAACTCAAAGAAAGACGAAACACATTGGATTCAAGGCCACTCATACATAAAGTAAACTCCAATTCACCTACTCAACACAATGAAGACCATAAGAGTGTAGATGTGATCTTTTTGATTTAAGAGTTAGGTGATTCACGTAGTTAATTAAATCATGCTCACATGTGTGGTCTCATAGACTGGTTGTATATGGGTTGGTGTAACATACCTTCTCGAACACAGGACCACTTCGTCTAAGGTTGAAGTCAAGTGCTTGCATCAATAAAAGGGCCCAAGAGCCGATCCAAACGCTTAGGGCACAAGTCTAAGGATGGGGGCTCTATTCCTTATGGGTCAGTGTCTCATTCGGTCTAGAGAGTGCCTATATACAACAGGGAGTTTCTCTTCCCAAAATAATGAATCCAATTACATTTTATTTTAAGGTCAAGTGTAGTTAGCAGTCCCTGTTTTTTTAGATTATCATTTTTTTATTTTTTATGCAATGCAAATGCATAACGAAGTTTTCAATTCCATTCTTATCTTAAGTGGTCAAAACTAGGGGGAGAAGTCGGGAAAGCAGTGCAAGTTGGAAAAATATGATGAACGCTCAGTCAAAAGGCTCGCCTTGCTTCACAGCTCTCTCCATATAGGATGCTAGACATGAATTAAAACTACCTTATATGAATATACCAATGAAATCATCCTAAGATAGGAATTGCTATTAACGCGAAGCATAAATTTGATTTAATCTAAGTCCAAGCACAACAGAGAACTATATGCATATGAGATAATTAGGATTTTGAACCTAGATTAATCGATCAAGATAGTCCTAGACTAAGGGCTCAATTACACAAAACACATAAAAAGAAAGGTCAAAAACTCAAATCACAAGAAACAAATGAAAATAAAGATAAAAATCATGAGGACAAGAAAGTACAAGGTGATGAAAAACTGCATGGGCCCCCAAGTGAACAATCACTTGGTAAAATAGGCTTGTAATGTTAACGCGTCCTTGTCCTGTATTATTACAAATTTATTTATAAATTTCTCTCTCACCAAAAAAAATCTACACTAAACTAGTCTACACGGCTCCTGGTTCTTCTTTGATGCTCTCTCTTGCCAGCCTGCTAGGGATTGGCCAGCTTTCGCTTCATGAGGTTGCTCAGATCCTCCTAAGAAGTACTCCTCAGCCCACGAAGCCTCACAACAAATCCAAATAAGGATACGTGTCAGAAAAACTATGTATATATCAACAAAAAGATAAAAGCAGATAGATAAATAATGTACAATGCAAACTAAATAATTAATCTACACTCTGTTGCTCCCTAGCAACGACACCATTTGATAATTCAAGATTGACCTAGAGTTCCTAAAAAGGCTAGAACCCTAATTAATGTGAGGTTCAATCTCAAATTAATCAAGAATTAACCCACAAATGAGAAACAAATCAATAATACGAATGTGAGTTAAAACTTATTATAACCCCATAATAAGTCTATATAAGGTAAGTATGGTAGAGAGTCAAACACATGGATCAAATTGTATGGATTGAGTAATTAATAATTAATTATGGCTAATTAATATTAATTTCTTATTTATTTTGTTTTCGTACTTTTCTTTTTAACTATTTTGGGGTTTTTAAATTATATCTAGTTTTTATGGATTTTATTTGTCTTATAATTTATATTTTTAAAACTTTATTTTATTTTATTTTATTTTAAATTTCTAGAATTTTTATTCCTTTTTATTTTTAAAATAGTATATATATATATACATTTATATATAATAATAATATTGTTATAGATATTATAAGTAACATATATTGTATATAGTATATATAAGGTATTATAATTTTAAATATACATAAATATAGTCAAAATACATAGAAAATAGTTTTGTATTTTTTTATTTTTTTCCTCTATTTTTGGTATTTTATAGAATTTTTACTAATTTTTATGTATTTTTAAAGTAATAAATGTATCAAAATAATATTAAAAATAATATCCGAGATTGTTTTAGGCTTAATGAATATAAATAAGTTCAGAATTAATTTGAAACTATTTTTAATATTTAGTATATAAAATATAGAGATTTCATAGATAAAAAATTAAAAATTTAAATTTTTCTTTGATTTTTAGCAATTTTTACACAATTTTTAGGATTTTTCTGATTTTTAGATTTTATATTTAGTATTTTTAGCAATGTTTCAATCACGTTTTCATGTTCCAATTGAACACTTTCTATTTTGGATTATGATCAAAAGAGCATTTTCTTCTAGATCAAATCACGATCTCAATTTGGAGATTAGGGTGAATAGATTACATGAGATTGCCACCAAATCCCATATTATGGAAGGAGGAAATCTTCATTCATAATCTCCATGCTTGATTGATTTAATTTAGGATTAAATCATTCAAAGAGGAAAGGACGCTTTTCCCTCCTCTCCGTATCGAGAAGTCGGCCTGTTCACATCGCACCTTTCTGTTACCTGTTCTCACAACATCCTACTCTTCTTCATTAGTGTGGGGGGAGGTTCGTATAAGCTGGCAGGAGGCTTATATCTAATTGGGAAGTAAGTGGTTAGGATTCACGAGTTTTTTTATTTATATTTCATTAGTTTTTTTTCTTTTTTTTGCTCAAAAAAGAAAGTGTGGAGCATGAATTCATAGGGGATCTTGGTCCTTTATTTATAGTTCTTGCATTAACCAATCCTTCTCAAACCTGGTGGCTCGGTTGATTGGCACTCCTTGAAGGATATGGTTAGATCCTCAAGCGCATCACGGAAGCGTGAACGTCGCATCGAATACGACGTGGAGCGACTAGTCGCACTAGTTGCTCGATGCAGCGGAATTTAAAAAATTTTATACGACGAAACCACATGATCCAAGAACACTTCTCGGATCGTTTCGTCTAAACCACAAACAAGTAATAGGATTACCTCTTGAAGCGTGGTTGCGATCGAGTCTCTAAACGAAGAGACCTCCTGTCTCAAGTCCGATCCGACGGAGGAGACGCTTGCGAGCGCGGGGATGAACCGCGTGCTTCTCGCAATCCATGTTGATGATCCAAGCGACGGATCTCCTGATCTCGACACACGAGATCCGACGTCTTCTTCACGAGCGAGGCGCACCGAAGGAGACGGAGATCCACGAGTAGAAGAACGGGCAGCATAACGACGATGCCGCGGCGATGGAGATCCTCTCCATGGCATCCATGGTGGACGGCCATGAGAGGGAGAGAGAGGGCTGACCTCTAGAGAGAAAGAGAGAGAGAGAGATGCTTCTCAAGCATTATGTGTAAAGAGAGAGCATGGGTATGCCTCTCTATTTATAGGGTTTTGGGATCCATGGATCTCAATCCATGTGTCTCATAAAATCAATGGTTGAGATTGATTTATGATAATCCAATGGTCAAGATTGTTGTTGGTAAAAGCCAACAACTTGTGATTTAATTTTGATTAAATATATTTGATAAATCAAATATATATTGATACCAAATCAAACCAATCAAATAAGGAGTGAGAAGACAATTGGGAGCCACCTTCCCATTAGGGAGAGGGGGACGGCCACCAACTCCTAAAGGGAATTGGTGCCGCCCCCCCTCTTCCTTATGGGGAGGGCAATCCCATGGATTACATGGGATTGCATATCTCCTAATATTTCTCTCTACTTATTTTCCCAACAATTTTCACCAAAAATAATTCTCAATTAATTTTGGGAATATTGCAATCTTGACATTGGAATATTGTGAATCACATTCACAACCCAAAACAACATATAATTTACATTGTCAATTAATTACACAATGTGTATCTAATACACATAATAATTAATCAACACATATAAATTATAATTAGCTCTCTCTAATACATTATAAATCACATTTATAATATATTATGAATAATTGGATATTACTATCCACATTATTCTTATCCATAATAATTAAATCATATTTAATTATATTGGATAACTTATTCTCATGTTCTCAAATAATATGAATCACATTCACATTATTTATATCTTTTGATAATTAAATCACATTTAATTATCTAAGATAATTCTCCTTATAATATGAATCAAATTCATATTACTCATGATAATTAAATCACATTTAATTATCCATTTTCTCAATGCTCGGATACATATATCAACAATAGAATTATCCATGAACTCTTTCAAGGATAATGCGCTTTCCCCGCGAATACTTGGAGATAAGGACAGGGCGATTGTATTGTTCCACGTATAGTGACATGGATATTGAGATCACATCTCAAATCCAGATCTTGGGCCTCCCATAGATGCTTGATTAAATCAAGACCGTAAATCTAATCTTCTCATTGAATCTGAATCACATTCAGATCAATGTCCAACATTTGGACTAAGATCAGATTTCTTCTCTACTGAGAGGAGTCACTAAAATCCAGACCCGTTTCATCACTCCCTAGGAATGGAAGCGTCATGGTTATACAATCGTTTATGATCACATCACCCTCAGGTATTCCCAACACCTGTACATCCTGCATACTGGAAGACTCAGATTAAACCTGAAGTATTAGATCAACTTTACACTGCCTACTTCAGGGTTCTATCAGTAAGTTTCTCATTCGATCATTTGGAAGTCGGTATCGATCATATACTTTCCAAAAGCATATATCATACCTAGGTCTTGATCATATACTTTCCAAAAGTATATATCAAACCTACAAATTCAGTCAAGCTTCTAAAGCGAGACGACCATGCGCATGGAATTTGATTCTTCCAAATATCTCATGAGTGAGCTCATGTCTTCCGGTTCAGTAGTGAACCTGTATGATCCCTTTGAGAGATCGTATTACTCATATGCCCTTATATGCACACCAGCGCGCCGGTGTATAGACCTTGATTAGGTCATCAACCTATTGGTCTGCCAAATGTACATACTCAAACATATAGTAACACATCTGTCTCCGGTCAGAGGATGTGTGCCTGTATCGTGACAGCATACGATATAGGACTTTGGTTATCTCGATCTCGTTAAGTCAACTCTTTGACCTAACTAATCTGACACCTCTGAATCTCTATTCCTATGCAGAGGACCTGCATCAAGAGGTCGGTCAGATATCAGCCTAACTGAGATAGGATTGCCATCTCCTACTCAGGCTGGAGATCATCTCTTAATAATCATTTGACGGTGCTTGATGAGTCCTCAATCTAACTCATTAGATATTCATCTAAGCACCAGCCTCTATGATTCAATAATTGAATCAACAGCTGTATGATCATTAAGATGGCCATGGTACATAACCCTAATTGTACTAAGGGACCTATTATGCAAATTATATACTCTTTATTTCAGATCAAGGAGTGAATTGCAATAACATTTATTGCATAATGGCTCGCCGTGGGCTCGCATGTCCAACAATCTCCCACTAGCCCAAAGAGCCATTAATGGGCTAATCATTTGAACCCGCACTCATGTGACAATCATAGGCTATTTATAAAATAGCTAGGTAAGTTGATCAGTCACTCTGTCCCCAAGAGACTATGCCAAGTCCTTTTACGGCACGTGCATATCTCCTAGTAACAGTGCTCGCATCCAATGCGAATGTTGCATCTCATGCAACCGATACTCAATTTTGTTGGTTATAGTGTCCTTGACACTACATCTTATTAATTATCATAACCAGTATTCCCATAATCCTTATTAGAATACCTTCATTCCTGGAGATCTCTATCTCCTAAGGTATCTACAGTTAAGACCCTTATAGATCACTATCTACAAGGTCTTAAACCTTTGAAGATAAGACTTTGAGATCACTATCATCTTTGAAGATATTGTTATTACTGCAATCAAGTGTTTTATCTCCATAGTAGGATTAGTAACATTTTACTACTCCCACTGCATGGCAGACATCAGGTTCTTGTACACATCTAGCATATACCGAGCTTCTCATAACTGATGCACAAGTGCAAGTAGTTCTAGCATTCACTTCCTCAACTCTTTGAGGTGCTATCCCTCTAGACAGGTCACTACCATATCTTAAGGGAAAGAAGCCTTTCTTGGAATTTTCCAGAAAATGGAATAAGTCCAAGGTGTATTACTAATGTGATGGCCCCAATACCCTCTTCTCTTTGTTTCTGAACGACTTCAGAACTAAGAGGTATCCTTGAGATCATATCCCAAAGTATGGAACAACCAAATTTTAAAACACTTATTATTATCCTTATATCATTCCAAATGATTAGAATAATGTCTACATTTAGCACGATGAACACAATGGCACTCCCACTAAGCTTCACATGGTTCATCAAGATTCTATCTGAAATCACAACATTTATAATTTCATCAAATCTTATGTTCCATCTACAAGAAACTTATTGGAGTCCAAATATGGAGTTCTTCAGCTAGCACACCTTGCTTTCCTCAACCATGAAGCCCTGGGGCTACTTCATATGAATATCCTCAGAGAGGTATTCATAGAGGAATGCAATCTTGACTCACATCATGAAGATGCCATAGTCAAGTTGTGCAGCTATAGTTAGCAATATTCTGATGGGTTAAAAGCAAGGTCACTGGAGAGCAAGTCTCATCGCAAACGATGTCTTCTCTTCGGTGTGTAGCTCATGGCTACGAACCGTGCTTTGAAGGTCTCGACCTTCTCATCAGGTTCCCTCTTTCTCTTGAAGATCCATTTACATCTTAATGGGTCTGACCCATATAGGTGGATCCTCGAGGGTCCATATACAACACTTGTATATGAAGTCTACATTAGACTTTATTGCTAACATCCATCTTTCCATGTCATGATCCTCAGGAGCTTCATCACATGAAATCCGATCATTGTCAGATTTAACTGACACATGGAGTCCATCTTCAAACTTATTTGAAGAGGTAATAATGTTTCATCTTTAATTATCTATTTTAGTTTTCCGATTTCAGGAGCTTCATTATCTTTTCAAGATTAAATGAGTTCCTTTACTTCATTTTCATCTTGATTCTCAAGAGAGTCATCCTATAAGAATCATATTCTCAAAGATGAGATCTTTTAAGAATCTCAAGGTCATAAAGTAGGTATCCAATACCATCCTTTATTTTCCTAATGAAGTAGCACTCTCTAGTGCCAGATTCCAGCTTAATCACATGGAACCTTATTAGGGATATATAATGTAGTCTCTACCACATATATATACCTGGAAACTAAGTGATAATTATGCTATGATTAATCATTGATCAAATCATGTCACACATGATCAATTGTATCTCCCTACAACTCCTTTGAGTTAAGGTTCATTAGGAGGATTGAGATAGGAATGATATTCATATCTCCATAAGGTATTTCTTGAATTCATCTAATAGGTACATGCTACCTTGGTTAGATCAAATTCATTTCATCTTCCTTCAAACTTTGGTTCTAAACCAAAATTGCGAAATCTTTGAACATTTCAAAGGTTTCTTAGATAAAGAGAAGAGATCTCATATCATACATAATCATTAACAGATATCACATATCCATAATGTTTACTATGATATAGATGATCTGCATACATCAAAATGTATGAGATCCTTAATACCTAGGCATCTTACACCTTTCCCAAAGAAGGGTGTATTGGACACTTTCACTTTGAATACAATATTCAAAAGTATGTGAGATTTGAATCTTTTGACAATCTAAAGTTTCATATCTTACTAGTCCATTGATCTCATCAATAGACATATGTCCAAAACTTGATGCCAGATCATTATCAAATGATCTTTATCCTCCTATTGATCTTTAAAGGTTCAATTTTCAATATTAGAAATCTTAATGAACCATTCATTAATTTTCTAATTTATTAGAGTCCACTAGATTTTAGATTACTATCTGAAATATCTCCATCATAACCTTTTATGACAGATTTATCACAGAATTCATGTTTATATCTAACAATTAGAAATAAACAATGAGTGTATTCTAATATCTAGGTCATAGAGACATTCTCTAAGACTAAGGGCTCCCACTGAAAATATGAAGTTCATTGATCCAATGGAAATTGTTGCAACACTTGCATCACTTTCAACATGAATGACCAATAAACCTTAAGATCAAATATCTAATACATATGCAACCAATTGCAAGTGTCATTAGAAAATTGAGATACAATTATTAGACCTTATCTTATCAAATAAGTAAGTCAATATCAATGATTATATGTAGATTAATCTGATGCACTATCTGATTCCTTCTCTAAGGATTCTAGATAGATTTGATAGTCATACTACCAACACATCAACTTATTGCAGTATTGGCATTCATCCAACTCTTTGAATGTCATATGGAAGTTACAGAAATACAGTCAACCTTTTGACTATATTTCTTACTTGGGTCCAACCCATGCTTCCACTGCGCTCCCTTTATCTATAAACAACCATTGCTTAAGAATAAGGACCTCTTATGTTAAAAACAAAAATTTCAATATAAGAGTATTCATACAAGCTTCATTTAAGTTCATATAATATGAATATTATGAAGCTTCATGAATGACTAGAGTATAGACAGTAGAATGATGACACTCATCATCTACATCCATCTAAACTCTTTGAAGCATCGGTTCAGGTAGGTATTCAAACAATTTGAATACATTATCTCTAATAGAGCTACCATTCTACATGATGTAGAGAACCATGTCATTCATGATTAAATGTCAAGAGCACATATATATGCCATAATATCTTTATTGATTTTATAAGGATTAATTTGATAATTACGATCATCATCGACATGTCACTTCAAAAGTACATTCGATAAGATCAAGACTTATAGAGACATACAAACCCTAGGGTTTTAGTCCTATTGTCTTATTTAATTATCACTTCTCATTGTTATGAGGAAACTTGCACATTGCAACCACATACATTGTGTGTCCAATTGCAAGTACAATATCTGGATTATAGGGTCCAATCCACGATATTTACTGGTTATTATTGAGTATAATATTGAGTGGGTTTAATGAAGGATTATCTGAAATAAAAAAAATTGCATGAGTGTATATATTTATATATATACATGTTTTACTTTGAATTAGGAATTTTATATCAAAGTTGTCTTGCCATGTCAACAATGAAAGTTCATTCCCTTAATCACTTTCAATGTAAGAGATATACTTACCATTATATCTCAAGCAAGATCTGGGATCTCCTTCCTTATCTTTGTTGTATCCCAATAATATGAGAACCTACAACTCGGATAAAAAGAAGCGGGAACACATTCCGCCTTGCAAGTCCAACTTGCATCTCCCAATTCGGTCTTTAATACCCGGGCCCACCACCCCTAAGGTGATGTTGACCCGTCATTAATTGAACCAACTGTCAACAGGAATACAACTCGCTATGCGCAATCCAATATCGCCCCAATAATATGAGGACCCGATATTGGGGTCACTACGCATACGTCCTTACTCTTTCGAGAAGCGACGAGCCCGATCCAAATGGATCATATGCAGGAGCTGTCACTTCGGACAGGCGTCTCCTACATATAATATCTGGCGACGAAACTCTTCGCCTTGACGGGAGACCATGGATGTCACTTATGTGATCCTCCATATCTTATTCAAATTAAATTAATTTCTATGAATCACATTCATATAATTAATTCTTCCAAGGGAATTATCAACTCTAATCATATTAGAGTATTCTTAATTGGATATAATTAACTTAATCATATTAAATTAATTATCAATCCAATTTAATCAATCAAACTTAATTTATGCTTGAATATACATATATGATATTATTCTCAAAGTACGTATTAATTCGAATTTTAATAATTAGAAAAATACATCATAATCCCTCGGACATTATCCCGGCCCTACCCGCTGTCATGGCCAGTACCGACGGGAGTGGGGCGGACCACATACGTTGCAACCCGCTGACCCAGCGATCCCCGACTAGACACCATATCCACCTCGGGAAAGGATAATGCCAAATTGATTATTTTGTACTTGAGATGATCATCGGTTCTTCAACCGAAATTATACCATATAGTAATCAAAACAATTTTGATTTTAAGGAAATTTGCTAGGCAAATTCCCAAGTCCTATTCAAGCAAGAAGTTTGATGATTGTAATCCCAATTAAGGTTTAGATCAAATCTAATCAACTAATTGGTTGGGGCCAAGTCAATTAGGCAAATAATCATGTTTCAATATTTCACAAATATTTTTCAAGATTATTTCACGAAATTAACAATTAATTTCACTAATTGACAATCACTTGGTTCTAGATTAGGAAAGCAATTTCAGCAGTGACCCCTACTTACTAAAATTGGCATATCTCAATCATATTAAATCCAAATTAAGCAAAATCAATTTCTAAAGTTTGCCAATTTGATTTAGGACAGTACCTAAGTGATGTTTCACGCATTTCGAGGCAAGTCTAAACAGTAATTAACATTTTAATCACGTTCAGATTCACAGTTCCCGCAACAGTGCATACAAGTTCATTAAAACGACCATATCTCGAGCATACGAAATCCGATTTACGCAAACTCAGATCCTATGGTTTCCTTATTTAGTGGGGAACATAATCCAAGTATAAAATTCGTGTTTAAACAATTTAAACAGTGCCGAATTTATTTAGCAAACAGATCTGCGAAATCAAATGCGATGAAAACTTTCGCGACCTTAACGAACCCAAGTCGTCCTCGGTTAGCGAATCACTATTCGAAACTGTCAACCTGGCTCTGATACCACTTGAAGGATATGGTTAGATCCTCAAGCGCATCACGGAAGCGTGAACGTCGCATCGAATACGACGTGGAGCGACTAGTCGCACTAGTTGCTCGATGCAGCGGAATTTAAAAAATTTTATACGACGAAACCACATGATCCAAGAACACTTCTCGGATCGTTTCGTCTAAACCACAAACAAGTAATAGGATTACCTCTTGAAGCGTGGTTGCGATCGAGTCTCTAAACGAAGAGACCTCCTGTCTCAAGTCCGATCCGACGGAGGAGACGCTTGCGAGCGCGGGGATGAACCGCGTGCTTCTCGCAATCCATGTTGATGATCCAAGCGACGGATCTCCTGATCTCGACACACGAGATCCGACGTCTTCTTCACGAGCGAGGCGCACCGAAGGAGACGGAGATCCACGAGCAGAAGAATGGGCAGCATAACGACGATGCCGCGGCGATGGAGATCCTCTCCATGGCATCCATGGTGGACGGCCATGAGAGGGAGAGAGAGGGCTGACCTCTAGAGAGAAAGAGAGAGAGAGAGATGCTTCTCAAGCATTATGTGTAAAGAGAGAGCATGGGTATGCCTCTCTATTTATAGGGTTTTGGGATCCATGGATCTCAATCCATGTGTCTCATAAAATCAATGGTTGAGATTGATTTATGATAATCCAATGGTCAAGATTGTTGTTGGTAAAAGCCAACAACTTGTGATTTAATTTTGATTAAATATATTTGATAAATCAAATATATATTGATACCAAATCAAACCAATCAAATAAGGAGTGAGAAGACAATTGGGAGCCACCTTCCCATTAGGGAGAGGGGGACGGCCACCAACTCCTAAAGGGAATTGGTGCCGCCCCCCCTCTTCCTTATGGGGAGGGCAATCCCATGGATTACATGGGATTGCATATCTCCTAATATTTCTCTCTACTTATTTTCCCAACAATTTTCACCAAAAATAATTCTCAATTAATTTTGGGAATATTGCAATATTGACATTGGAATATTGTGAATCACATTCACAACCCAAAACAACATATAATTTACATTGTCAATTAATTACACAATGTGTATCTAATACACATAATAATTAATCAACACATATAAATTATAATTAGCTCTCTCTAATACATTATAAATCACATTTATAATATATTATGAATAATTGGATATTACTATCCACATTATTCTTATCCATAATAATTAAATCATATTTAATTATATTGGATAACTTATTCTCATGTTCTCAAATAATATGAATCACATTCACATTATTTATATCTTTTGATAATTAAATCACATTTAATTATCTAAGATAATTCTCCTTATAATATGAATCAAATTCATATTACTCATGATAATTAAATCACATTTAATTATCCATTTTCTCAATGCTCGGATACATATATCAACAATAGAATTATCCATGAACTCTTTCAAGGATAATGCGCTTTCCCCGCGAATACTTGGAGATAAGGACAGGGCGATTGTATTGTTCCACGTATAGTGACATGGATATTGAGATCACATCTCAAATCCAGATCTCGGGCCTCCCATAGATGCTTGATTAAATCAAGACCGTAAATCTAATCTTCTCATTGAATCTGAATCACATTCAGATCAATGTCCAACATTTGGACTAAGATCAGATTTCTTCTCTACTGAGAGGAGTCACTAAAATCCAGACCCGTTTCATCACTCCCTAGGAATGGAAGCGTCATGGTTATACAATCGTTTATGATCACATCACCCTCAGGTATTCCCAACACCTGTACATCCTGCATACTGGAAGACTCAGATTAAACCTGAAGTATTAGATCAACTTTACACTGCCTACTTCAGGGTTCTATCAGTAAGTTTCTCATTCGATCATTTGGAAGTCGGTATCGATCATATACTTTCCAAAAGCATATATCATACCTAGGTCTTGATCATATACTTTCCAAAAGTATATATCAAACCTACAAATTCAGTCAAGCTTCTAAAGCGAGACGACCATGCGCATGGAATTTGATTCTTCCAAATATCTCATGAGTGAGCTCATGTCTTCCGGTTCAGTAGTGAACCTGTATGATCCCTTTGAGAGATCGTATTACTCATATGCCCTTATATGCACACCAGCGCGCCGGTGTATAGACCTTGATTAGGTCATCAACCTATTGGTCTGCCAAATGTACATACTCAAACATATAGTAACACATCTGTCTCCGGTCAGAGGATGTGTGCCTGTATCGTGACAGCATACGATATAGGACTTTGGTTATCTCGATCTCGTTAAGTCAACTCTTTGACCTAACTAATCTGACACCTCTGAATCTCTATTCCTATGCAGAGGACCTGCATCAAGAGGTCGGTCAGATATCAGCCTAACTGAGATAGGATTGCCATCTCCTACTCAGGCTGGAGATCATCTCTTAATAATCATTTGACGGTGCTTGATGAGTCCTCAATCTAACTCATTAGATATTCATCTAAGCACCAGCCTCTATGATTCAATAATTGAATCAACAGCTGTATGATCATTAAGATGGCCATGGTACATAACCCTAATTGTACTAAGGGACCTATTATGCAAATTATATACTCTTTATTTCAGATCAAGGAGTGAATTGCAATAACATTTATTGCATAATGGCTCGCCGTGGGCTCGCATGTCCAACACTCCTGTAGGCTCATCTTGCATACTAATTATGGGAGTACCAAGTCCTGCATGGGAGTTCTAGTTTTTGTCAATTCAATCCCAATTACTAAGAGGCCAGAGGAGAATTCGATGATCTTTCGACGACCCTATGACAAAGTCTTTCATTCTAGTAGAGTTCGATCCTTTTAAATTTATCCGGCCGGTGGCTCTAATTGTTGATTTTTCTCTTTTGTAGGGACTTGACCCTCATAGTAGGTTCAAATAGGTGGATTAGGCCTGAATAGTCCTGGGACATCTATTTGAATTAGAGCCACATAAATGCGTCTCACAGCCTGATTTTCACATCTAGGATTTACATATACAACATATATTACTGTAAAGAGGGCATTTTTCGACTCTCTTACTAGATATTGGACGGGAGGGTGCCTACTCCTGAAAGAAGGTGGTTCCCGGGTTTCCTCGTCAAAGCCCAACGTATTTCCATGTAACAAGAAATCTAGTCTCCCTAGCCTATCTCCCACTTCCAAGTAGGCGTCAAGCTATCCTTCTGTCTGTAGCAAGGCCCTGAATGTCCAAAACACAAAGCCGGGTGGAACATTACTTTGCACGTCGAGGGATTCCCCACATGTGGGAATGGTCTGGTAGAAATTAGCACTACTAGGTGAAATAGGTTCTTTTATAATCAATTTCGAACCATCTGCTAGAGGTTGAACAATCTTTTTCTCTTTCTCTATAGTACATCTAAGCATACTGAAAGTGAATATATATAGCATCTCCCCTCTTTTTTCGTATCGATTCGAGTGTTGTATGGCTACTATTCACGTGCTGATCTCGGTGGTAATAGAAAAATACCGATAAATCCGATATTACAGCTTCCGTGATTCATTCTCCGCTATTATTGAAATCAAAAATCCCAAAACTTGATTTCAAGGAAAGGGCCTAGGAGACCCGGTGCAGAACTATCTTATTCGGCTTATTCAATTACATAGTTCACGCCATCTATCAAACTTCATACTTTTTCTTCACTCTACTATATTAATAATCCCTCATCAGGCCACTATGCGGCCTTCATAACTGAGCACTGCAACTACCTTCTCCTTGGCTCTGCTGGGTAGAATGCTTGCTTACACTCAAATGGCCCGGGGTTCATCTCCTTCAGCTAGTAGAAATTAATCAAATAAACCCGCTTAGTCATTATATATATATTGTTTCGGGGACGACTCTTGGAGGACTCTAGAATGGAAGCGGAAAAGCAGGAAAGAGCGACCTTACTTGACGCATCTCTCATTGAACCCTGCAGGTGCATCAACCTTTTCTTTCTTTTTGAGTTTAGTGAGCAAAATTGTGGTGCCTACAGCAAGGAAGGTGAGACCGAGAATAGGGATAGGAATCGACTTCTTGCCTTCTACTATTGAAACTTACATCAAACAACTCATTTCTTTTTCACCCATTTCAACAAAAAATAATAAAATATACCATTTTATCATCTAAAATTATAAAATACTCAACTTCTACTCACCTTTCTAAATTCCAAAACAATCAAACCATAACAACTACCCACTTTTCCAAACTTCAATGCAATCACATCACAACAAACCCCCTCAACCCCAAGCCCTTTATCTAAACACCAAAATAAAAAGAAAATGTTACCCACCCCCATATAACTCTCTATCCAAATGCATCCTAAGTGTATAACGTGATGAAGAAATGTAAGGTGGACATGTTTCATGAAGGAAGCGAGTCGCATAGAGCAGTGGATCATGGCTAAAAAATTGGTGAAGTTGGGCAGCTCAAGAGCTCCGACAAATCAGAGAGCCTGGAGATACAATTGACTGATGGTCAACTATTGGAGTGCCCTGATTAGTCCAAGTGTACTGCTAGAGGATAAAATATGAATAAAAAGAAGAAATAATTAGAAATAAAATAGACAATGATTTATGTAAATAAGACTTAAAACATAAAAAAATATTATGTAATAAATATTTTACTACTATTTTTATTTATTTTTACAACCTCATTTATTAGAGTTTGTTTTTTTACAAGTATATATCTAGGTATATATACCTATATTTTTGGTATTTTATTTTATTTTGTATTTTTAATCTGTATTCTCATATGTACGTATTTTATATTTATAATATAATTTAATACATATCTATCTAGTTTTATCTTATTTTAATAATTTTATTTAGACACCTAAATAAATATATGTATATTCATTACAAGTTTAGTATACCTATGTATTTTATTGTATTATTTATTTCAGTATCCTTTTAAATGGTTTTAACTTGTATTTATGTTTTCAATATATTTTAAATCGGGAAAAGGGAAGCTACACCGGGTGGTGCAGCCAACTAGCTACACCCAGGCATTTTTCTCATTGGTTTTTGATTTTTTTTGAAGGAAACCTATGTGGATTTACTTAGTTTATTGAGTGGAATATGTGTTTCAAATTTCATGCAAAACAAACATTCCTAACATGTCCCTCTAGATAGGGTCAATTTCAATAATTCTGAGACCGTTAAAATATGATAGTCTTGAAGGAGATGATAGAAGTGTCGAATTTAGTTGAAATTGGCATGATATCATGGTGATATATGGTGATTTAAATCCCCTTAGTTTCATTTCAAAAACGCAAAAAATCAATGAAAAAAGGGCCGAGTGCAGCTAGTTAGCTCCACCACCGGGTGCAGCTTCCCCAGCCCCTTTTAAATAATATATATATATATAATTATTTAAAAATGTAAGATGAGTAAAAATATAAAGAATGAAATATATGAATATAATATACATATACATAGTACAATGTGACCCCAGAAAGCTGGCTTTTGCATCTTAATTCCGTTTTTAATTGAAACACATTCACTAAATAGATAATTTAATTTTGAATACAACGGATGTGAGTTTGGTGAATTTAGAGTTTATATGGAGAAGATATTGATATGTGAAGTTCGGTTCACAGTTTTTTCGTCCGTGTGTCTGATGACACGAAAATCCGAGCGACTAAGGTAAAGGTACCTCTGAGATGGTCGTTGCGACCTCAATCACTCAGACGTGTCAATCAAGAAAAATAGACCACCAAATAGATGAAAAATCAATCAAACAGCAACAGCGGTCTTGCTATTATTTTAACCTGGTATAGCGACCAGGGTCGAACACAAGGAGCACGAATTGGCCTCGCGGCCTACGAAGTAGTCAAAAAGAAAAGAAAATGAAATAAAAGAGTATTTTTGGTGGTTTTTAATTCTTTTTATATTTTTTTTGGATTTTTAGTTAATTAAGAAAATAATGAAGGCCGGGAAACAACACACTTCATCAATTTATTTAATGTACTAAAAATCAACCAAAAATTCAAATAAAAATATTTTTGTGTGTTTTATAATTTTTACTGTTTTTAGTGAATTTTTGGGATTTTTCTGATGTTTATTTAATTTTCTAAAAATCAAACAATGCAAAAAGATAAAAACAATGTCCAGCCAAGCTTAAGGGGTTTAGATAAAATATCTAAAAACCCCCAAAAATCCTAGAGGTAATTTTCCTGTATAGTAGACACTACAAAGAAAATTAAGCCACTGGATTTATTTTTGGGTTTTTAATTTATTTATTATAATTTTTTTGAGTTTTTTAGTGTTTTTCAATTTTTAGGTGTTTTAGGTAATGAAAAATAGCCAAAATTGGCTAGAAAATCAAGCAAGCAAAGACAAATAGCAAGTAATTTATTGTAATTTTTAAATGAGTTTTAATATTTTTTTGTGATTTTTAAAGTCAGACAGTAACAAAGTTAGATGTTTTTGAATTTTAAAAATATCAAACAGTGTCTAAAATGTCTCCAAAATTTATAAAAAATTTTACATCATGGCAGAAGCCATGTATCCAATTTTCATCAAATTTGGAGGTGATTTGCTATTTTATTAAAATCAAACATAAGGGCACAGTGCACAGGGACCTAAGTGCAAATACCCGAAGTCCTGAGGGGTCTGGTGCAAAATTCCCAGGTAAACACGCACGTCGCGCGTGCCTGGGGCACTCAGAGACCCAAATGTAAGAAAAACTACGTCCGAGGACTAGTTGGTAACAGGTACCAAAAGTCTAGGGGGTGGTCTGCAAATAACCCAATAAAAAGCGCACATGCACAATTAAAATACGCACAGGGGTATAAATGCAATATCTAAAAAGTATTCATTCAATCCATAACATCCAGAACTACATGGTAGAAAATGCAAATAAACCAAAGAAATCACGTGTCGAAGCACGTGCTACATCACACATAGGGGCATATATGCAAAAGAAATAAAGTGCAGGGTCCTCTATGCAAATATCCAAACTAAAATAAACTACCTAAAATATTTACAAGACTCAATAGTAAAGACAAAACAAGAGAGGGCCTAAGTAATATTTACCCCTTTATTAATGGAGCCGCTGGATGAACGCCACGTGGTGCATCGGACGGTGGAGAACGGCCGGCGCTCCAAGGCTGAGCTCCTCGCAGTGATCAGACGGCTGAGGCTACGCCATGTGGAGGATCGAACGGTGGAGGCTCTTTGTGGCTAAACCTCACGCATGGGGCGGTCCAGATCGCCTCTCCAAGGATCTGACGGTGAGAGGACCTCATCAGATGGACGGTCAGGATGAGAACTGGAGGTCTGAGGCTGATTGGACGGTCGGGGAAGATGCTGGAAGAACAGTTGGCCGGCGAGCTTCGCGGCACGACGCACGCGTTGAGATCCTCCCCTGCTGCTCCTGAAGATCGGACAAGCTCCGGCGTGACGCTCCGCAGCTAATGGTAGCCTCCGATGACCCAGCCGAGCTCTAGAGAGCTCCGGCGAGGTCGGCGGAGGTAGAGCTCCTGGACCGAATGGTCCAAGCCCTCAGATGGGCTTGGAGGTACCTGCAAGACAGACCAGAAGACTCGTGGGTCGAGGGCAAACTGCCTCGACCCGGTTAGGCGGGGTGAAGGTGGTCGGAGGGTCGATATGGACGAGCTCCGGCGAGGGGGGTAGACGGAGGAGCTCGAGCCCCAGCTCCTGTGCGAGCTGGGTTGGATGGAGGTATGGAGAAGGTGCGCGGGAGTAAGGCGGAGGCTATGGCGAAGCCTGATGGTCGAACGAAAGGCGGGGGTGACCGGAATCGGAGATGAACGGCGACGGCGAGATTTGGGGGAAATCGGAAATTAGAGAAAAAGAAAGGGAACTGGGTATACCTGGGTGGACGAATGGGCTGTGGTCGAGCTTGCGCAGCTCTGGGTCCTCACCTCAAGGAGCGCCGACGTCCGAGGCTCGAGCTCCGGCTGTGAGCGGAGCACGGCGGTGATACCCGCCGGATCGATGGGCCACTGCCCCTCTCCTCGCTGCGACACTTGCTGGAGCAAGCTGTCACTCTTGCCAACACAGTGGAGGTCACGGGTAGCGAAGCAAATGAGCCAAAGATAGCAGCGAAGGTGGCAGAGCTGGAGTTATATATGTTGGAGAGTCCGGGAAGACGAGCACAGGTAGGGCATTCTGGAGCGCGAATCTCGAGATGGATACCCCGGCGTGGGTCTCGGATGTAGCAGGAAGGAATCGGACCCGGGGTTTAGGCGATGGGGAATCGGGTTTAGGTGCTAAAATATGGGGAAGTCGGGTCGGGCACCTAACCCGTGGGAAGTGGTCCTGGGGGGGGGCAGTTGACCGGGCGGTCAACAATCCCCAGGGCCAATAGGAACATGCCACGTGGATAAGATTTAGAAATTCAATAAAAAATATCAAATGGCCGAATTAGTAAAAAGTCAAAACATGAAATATTTTTGTTTTAATTTTTTCTATTTTTTGTGATTTTTAATTAATTTTTCAAAGTAAAAATAAGGTATATACATAGTATGGTTATATAGGTATATATACACTATATAGGATTTTAAATTTTGCTTTTTAATTTATTATTTTTATACAATTTTATTCCCATTTTATATTTTATTTATTTATATCATAAAATAAGGAATAAAGAGATATTTTTATTTTATTTTTATTATTTATATACATGGGTGAAATAAATACATATGTACATTTATATGCATGGTATATTTACAATATATTTTTAGGTTTTTAATTTTATTATTTTTAGTTTGTTTTTGTTTTAATTAATTTTTTTTATTTATTTACACTATATAGTGTAGAATATTTACAAAAATCTTGGAGATTAAATTTATTTATTTACAACGCTAAATAAATACAAGATAGATGGCCTACGTACATGGTGACTATATTTTTGTTTTCTTTTTGATTTTTATGTTTTTTTATCTTGATTTTATATCTAGAAATATATACAAGTATTTACAAGCCAATCTGAGTCTATTTCTGTGAGGAAAATACTTTTATTTATTTACATAAATATTTACACACATGAACCCCTATCTCCCTCTACTTAGGCTTTTATGCGATCAAGCCCATGCTGAGCCCTCCCTTGAGTTAGGTTGCTCAATATTTATTCTAAATATTTCCCTCCTTTTCTTTTTAATCTTTATTCTTTTATTTTTGCACCAAAAACATGCTAATTATAGGTTTTTACACAATGTATGCTTTTGGTAATTATTAATATTTACACATATCTACATGCATTTGCAAAGGTTTTTGTAGCTAAAATATAAGAATAAAGAGTGATGAATGAGTATTCATCACCCCCCTATACTTAACTTTGCTAGTCCCTTAGCAAACACTTATTTGAAAAAGAAGTGAAAAATAAAGAAAGAAGAAGAAAAAGAGAATGTACATGGATCAAGGTTGATTATTAAACTTGCCTTCATTAAATTAAGGTATGGAGCTCGATCAGATCTTTGGATTATTAATGTGTCGAAACCTTATTTGTACTTAAGTTTAAAACTCAACAGCTTCTAAGTTCCACTAATCTATAACCAAGACTCCTCAATGCTCCAGATCAGAACAAGTCATCAAACACAAACCCTGAAGACCATGAATCTTTTCTTGTCCTGTGAATGTGAGGTCTAAGCTCTCCACCTCAGAAATGGCAACTTGACAACCCTCCCCAACAAGGTAACTCTATGACCTCAAACTGGCCACTCTTTCCTCGAGGAGCGGGGTACTCCCTTCTACATTCAAGTTCAACCGGCTCAAGAAGAGGAGGAAGAAGAGAATGGGTCAAGGCCAGTGTAGCCATGTACCCTTGGGAGCTTGACCAGTGTAGCCAAGTCTCCCTGCTGCAAGCTACATCAGGCGAATCATGAAACCAAGCTTTGCTTATTGCATTCTATATACATACTCCGGTGGGATTATTATTTTCTATCAGACCCACCACTTTTTTGGAGTTATTTTCTTTTTGCATTTTTTTTCAAGTGCATCTATACAACATATACATGTGCAGCATATATACAAGGAGTTTTCCCTCTTGAGCCAGTAGACTATCCCTCTTTTGAAGCTTTATTGCAACCCACAACTCCCGTCGTTAGACCTCATGGCAACCAGACCAAGTTGAGACGCACTTCCTTTACTAAAAGAAGAAGAGAGGTTCCGCCTAGAAGTACTACCCTCATATGCTACCCCAAGACAAGGAAGACTGCCTCCTCACCACCTCATCCGTAGAGAGCTCGGTGCATAGTGCTGGTGTCCAAGTAAAGCCATTGTCTATATGAGTCATGTGTTGTTGTTAAGTGCTCTACTTAGGCTCATTGAGATGACATGTGATCATAGCCTAGTGGACTCAAAGAATTAAGTCACCATGGACTTGAAAAGCCTTAAACCTAAGCCCTATAAGGTTCCTCTTGGAAATTAGGTGGATTAAGATCTTAATCAAGCTCCATTTCTCAATTTAATTCCAGGCTAGTTTAAATGTCAACTATCATCAAGAAAAACTATATACATATGTACAAAAGATGCTATTTACACAAATTTTACAATCATGCAAAATTTTTGAAAAAATGTTTTGAAATCATGAATGGATGATGCATGAAGTGCAAGTTTTGCAAAAAGATATTGACACACATTTACACCAGATTTTTGCAAACTTTTGATTTTCAAAACATTTTGGAAAAATTTTGTACTATATACATAATTTTGATAAGAAAATATTTACACAAACTTTACACAAAAGATTTTTGAAAACATTTTTACAAAAATAACTTGTACACTAGCTATTTATGTGCAAATAAAAGAAGTTTATGTTCATTTATGTTCATGAAAAAATTTTAATTTTTGTGATTTTTAAGGTTTTTAGCCATTTTATTTATTTACACACTCACAGAAAGTACGAGTTATGGCTAAAGTATATATGAAATATATACACACCCCCCTATACTTAGCTCGAACGATGTCCTCAGAGTCAAGAGCGATGAAGAAGACATAACTCGTGCTAGGTATAGGGAAGTGAAAAGAAAGGCTATATACAAAGATGAATGAATGAATGAATGAATGAATAGCAAGTCAAGAGGATCTCGGGTCTTCCCCCTATACTTAGGATTAAGTAATCCTAAGTATAGCAGGCTGTACACTAAGGGAAAACCGAGTGGAGAATGTACAGGGTCTACCCCCCCCCCCCCCCATACTTAGGGTGAAATATCCCTAAGTATAGGCAACAAAAATAGGGGTAGACAGAAACAAAAGAAATACCCAAAGGTCCTACATCCCCCCGATACTTAGGGTAGAGTGCACCCTAAGTATAGCATAATCAACAGATGAAGAAAGGGATGTGGGACTAAAGAATGTGATGATATAGACATCTGGATCTATACAAGGCGGAGGATCAGTGAAACTCAGGCGTGAGATGCATTAGATGTGAGTCAAAGACCACATCTCACGCAAAATGAATAGGGGCAAGATCAGCGACCCGCGGCTCATGATCTAGAAATGGCTTGAGCCGCTGGCCGTTCACTCGAAAGGTACTCTCAGAAGACAACTCAGATATATCAATGCTACCGTTGCCGTGTACCTTTCTGACCAAGTAGGGTCCCTTCCACTTGCTCTGTAGCTTTTCTGGAAATAAACGAAACCTCGCATCAAACAGCCATACTTTCTGTCCAACCTCAAAATGCTTGTGGCTGATGTGAGAATCACGCCATTCCTTTACTTTCTCCTTATAATGTAGGCTGTTTGAGAAAGCTGTATCTCTCAACTCCTCCAGGGCTGCTAACTCTGCCCTCCTCTGGTCTCCTACACCATCTGGATCCATAAGAATATTTGTAACTGCCCATAGTGACTTGTGCCTCAGCTCAACAGGTAAATGGCATGGCTTACCATATACGAGGCGAAAGGGAGATGTGCCCAATTGTGTCTTGAAAGACGTCCTATATGCCCACAAGACCGGGTCCGAAAGCTGTGACCAATCCTTTCAATCAGGGCGGACGACTTTCTGCAATATAGTCTTGATCTCCCTATTCGACACCTCGTCTAGACCGTTCGTCTGTGGATGGTAAGGTGTAGCAACATGATGGTCTATACCGAACTCGCTAGCAAGGGCCATCACCTGGTCGTTGATGAAGTGAGACCCCCCATCAGAAATCAAAACTCGTGGAACCCCGAACCGCGTGATGATGTGCTTCCTCAAAAATCTGCAAACTGTCCTCGCATCAGCGGCTCGGGCGGGGGTAGCCTCAACCCAACGACTAACATAATCTACGGCCAACAGAATGTACTCAAATCCCTGACTCTTAGGGAATGGACCCATGAAATCGATGCCCCATGCGTCAAAAACCTCAGAGAAATGAATGGGCTGCATCGGCATCATATCACGCTGTCCACAAGTGCCCATCCTCTGACAGTCAGTACACCTCTTCACGAACTCATCAATGTCCTTGAAGAGGGTAGGCCACCACAAGCCGGATTGGAGCACTTTCTGTGCCGTTCTCCTCCCAGAATGATGTCCTCCTGCCTCAAGCTTGTGGCAGTAAGTGAGGACGCTATGGTGCTCCTCCTGAGGAATACACCGACGCCAGACGCTATCCCCTCCTTCGTGGTAAAGGATGGGATCCTCCCAGTGGTAAGACTTGGCCTTCGCAAGGAAGGTCTCAAGCCTCTGCCTGGGCCAATCTTGTGGGACTTTCCCAGCAACGAGAAAGTTCACAATATCGGCATACCATGGAAGTGAGGCGATAGCAAGGATCACCTCATCTGGGAAGGTCTCTCAAATGGGATCAATCTGCTCAGACTCCTCAGGCTGCTCTATACGGGAGAGGTGATCCGCCACCACATTCTTGACTCCAGGCTTATCCTTGATCTCAATGTCGAACTCCTGGAGTAGAAGGATCCATCTAGTAAGTCTGGCCTTGGCATCCTTCTTTGCCATGAGGTACCTGATGGCGGTGTGATCTGTGTACAAGGTCACTCTAGATCCAATGATATAAGATCGAAACTTATCTAGGGCGAACACTACGGCTAGCATTTCCTTCTCTGTGACGGTATAATTCCGCTGGGCGGAATCCAATGTGCGGCTAGCGTAGTGGATAGCAAAGGGGACTCCATCCCTCCTCTGTCCCAGCACGGCCCCTACGGCAAAATCGGAGGCGTCCGTCATGATCTCAAATGGGAGAGACCAATCAGGCGGCTGGAGGACAGGAGCCTCAATAACACACTGCTGGAGAGTCGCAAAGGACGAAAGACACTTGTCATCGACAAGGAACTCGGTGTCTTTCGTCAAGAGGTCAGTCAACGGCCGGGCAATCCTGCTGAAATCCTGAATGAATCTTCGATAAAAACCAACATGCCCCAGGAATGACCGTAGCTGCCTCAAATTGGACGGTGGTGTGAGTTTTCTAATGACATCAACCTTGGTTGGATCAACCTCCATGCCCCTGTTGGAGATGATATGGCCAAGCACCGTCCCTTGAGTCACCATGAAGTGACTCTTCTCCCATGATAGCACCAAATGGAACTCAATACATCGCTGGAGTACTCGGTCTAGGCAGTCAAGACAGGAGTCTAATCCGTTGACGTAGACCGAGAAATCGTCCATGAAGACCTCCAAACACTCCCCTACCATGTCTCAAAAGATCGACAGCATGCATCTCTGAAAAGTCGCAGGGGCATTGCATAGCCCAAATGGCATGCGTCGAAAGGCATATGTACTGAAGGGACAGGTAAAGGTTGTCTTCTCCTGATCCTCAGGAGCGATGGCCACCTGGTTGTAGCCCGAGTACCCATCCAGGAAGCAATAATGGCTCTTCCCTGCCAGTCTCTCAATGATCTGGTCAATAAAAGGCAGGGGAAATGGTCCTTCTTGGTGGCCTGGTTGAGTCTCCTGTAGTCAACACAAACACGCCAAGAGGTGGGTACTCGTGTAGCAATCTCCTCTCCCGACTCACTGATCACAGTCGTGATGCCCGTCTTCTTGGGCACCACATGCAAGGGGCCGACCCACTTGGAGTCGGAGATGGGATAAATAAAATCTGCGCTCCACCATTTTGAAATCTCCTTCATGACGACCTCTCTCAGGTTGGGGTTCAGCCACCGCTGGAACTCACGCGACGGCTTTGCCCCCTCCTCGAGATAAATATGGTGGGAGCACACCGATGGACTAATCCCATGGAGATCTGCTACGCTCCATCCGATTGCCTTACGGTTCTTTTCAAGAACCCCCATCAAACGGGATTCTTGCTCTCCAGTCAGATCGGCGGAGATGATGACTGGGTACATCTCAGGCTCGCCCGCAAGGAACTGATACTTCAGCGAAGTAGGGAGCGGCTTCAGCTCTGGACAGCTGGGTGCTGGCAAATCTGGCTTTGGAAGAAGATGCGTGTAAGCTGCTAAATCTGCCAAATCTGCCTGGGAGAATGAAAACGAGCTCTCGCAAACTGGATCTGGAGAAGGCTGCTCAACTGTACTGTCTCTGATCTGCTCTGCCTCTACCTCCTCCTCAACTGTAGGCTCTAGTGGACTCAGGTCTGGCATCTGATCATCACAATCTGCCCAATCAGACTCTGAATCCGAGGGATCTACATCAAATAAGGTGGCGTCAGTGCCACCGTCACACAAGGTGGCCTCAGTACCACCATCACTGAACTCTGTGTCACGGTCGAGAATCGGCTCTGCTGCCTCTGAAGTATCCTGGACCAGGGCTGTGCTCTCCAAGCTCTCCTCTGCGGTCATCTCGGCATCAGCGGTGTCTGAAAATGAGAGGATGGCCTGTGCTGCAGGGTCTGTCCATGCTGCCTCATCATCTGTGATCACAAAATCACAGTCCTGGTGGACATCTAACCCGGCATCTGTCAGCTGCTCTGTATCTGTGCTGGCCTCTAAGCATGCTCTGTCTCTGGCTCTGTAGTCCTCGACCGTCTCTATTTGTACACTCTCGCCTTCGACGCGAAAGTATACCTTCCCACTATCATGGTCAGTCACCGCCTTGGCTGTGGCCAAGAACGGATGACCGAGGATGATGGGGGTATCAGTCACGGAATCAGGGATCTCCATGTCCAACACTACAAAGTCCACGGGGAATTTCAGGCCCTGAATCGTGACGATAACGTCTCGCAACAACCCCTTTGGCCTCTTGACAGATCGATCAGCAAACTGAAGGACTATCCTGCTCTGTCTAAGAGTGCCCAACTCGAAGCGGTCGAGAAGGGCTGCCGGAAGGAGGTTGATAGACGATCCGCTATCCAATAGAGCCCGATCGAACCTCTGCTCACTAATATGACATCTGATATACGGGGCTCCTGAATCTGGCCTCTTGGCCGGCAGACTGTTCTGGATCGCGAAACAAGTGGCTTTCATCAGCACGTGAATCTCTGAATGGTGGTTCCTCCTCCTCCTCCTGACTGTGGTCCTATCTCTCAATGATCGCTGAAGAAAGGGGATGTGCTGCAAAGCCTCCTGAAGGGTCAGCTGTATATGGAATCGATCAATCATGCTCTGGCTGAACTCCTCCTGCTCTCTCTTTTTTGGGTCTTTTTCTTTTTTCTTCCCCTTCCCCATCTGAAGGGCTCTAGGGAAGGGGATCACAGGGTCCTTCACAGATGAAGGACTAGGAATAGGTCTAGACGGCTCGACGGCCGGATCCGCACATACATCAATCACCACAGTGGGACCAGAAGAAACTAAACCTTTTCCTTTATTCACAAGATGGTTCCGAGCTACATCAGAATGAGGAAAAACAACATCTCTCTCTACATGAACACCGGTGGCCTCAGTACCACCACGGGCTGGCTCTGCTGGATGTCTCGCGGCCTTAGTACCGCGTGCTGGCTCGGCAACTCGGGTGGCGTCAGTACCACCTCCTCGAACTGGTGAAGCGGCGGTCTCAGCACCGCCGGTGGAATCAGCATCCTTGGTGGCATCAGTACCACCGTCATCATCAAGCGCGGCCTCAGTACCGCTCTCCTCCTCCTCATCTGGTGCCCTGGATGGATTCTCGTGTCGTCGCTCAGACGAGGCGCCGCCTGCTGGTGCTCTACCGCTCCTAAGTGTAACAAAATCAGCATCAAACAGATCTGAAGACATATCATCAAACGGATCACTAGGAGTGGCATGCTCAGTGTAAACTACCTGCTCAGACTTCCTCTTGAGACTATTGGGGTTCGGCTCGATCTGGGCAGGAATAGCGGCCTTCCCTCTCATGATGTCCCACATCTCCTGGCGAAACTCGTCCATCTCCCGTCTAAAAGTAGCCTGCTGGTCCGTGAGGAGGCAGGCTATGTCATCCAAGGCGGGGCTCTCATGGGAGCCCGACGGGTAGCCTATCTGGTAATGAGGCTGCTGGAACTGGTGCTGCTGAGAGGGGTAGGAGGAAGGATGCTGCTGCTGGTGTGGCTGGTTAGGCTGCTCTCCCCTCCAAGACTGTCCTTGCTGCTGATAGGGACGAGGAACAAAGGATGACTGCTGCGGTGACTGGTAGATTGGGGGCTGCTGCTGCTGGTGATCCCTCTGCTAGCTGTACTAGCCTCCCTGGCCAGATGGCTGCTGCTGGGGCTGGGTACCTCCACTCCCCCACCTGAATCCGGGATGGTCTCGTCGGATCCCAGGCTGAGGACGGTCATACCAAATCCCGTTGACATCCATCAACGGCTCTGCGTCGTACTGGGCTGGCGGGAGTACTGCCAGAGGCTGATCCGGCTGGTATACCACCATCTACATGTCTGGAGATGGTGGTGACTGGTAGGAGGGTTGCTGCTGCTGGTACGGCTCCGCCTGTACAAGGTGAACCTGTCTAGGCTGCTGAAAGGAGCTGGAGCGCTGGGACGAGCTGTTGCTGCCGCCGGTATCGCCTCGCGACTGAAGATGGGGCTGGGAAGCCGTCTGTGCCTCCTGGAGACACATGAGCTGGGTCTTCATGTCGCTCAGAGTCTGTGCCATCTGCTCCATCTGAGTGATGCCCTGGCACTGTATCTTCTCTATCAGCTCCATCCGATCCAACTTTTTGCTGATAATACCCATATCCGCAGCGGATGACTCTGCCTGTGTTGCTGCTAATGCGGATGAACTGGATGGACCGGCATCGACCCGTGCTATCCTCTGGTACTGCACGGGTCCTGGCTGCTGCTGGGGTCCGCATTGAGTGTATAACCGGGTCTGGGACATCACCATATAGTTCTCGGCCATCTCCTCGTAGATGGCCCAGACCTGGTCGTGATACTTGGCAAAATAGGACCCGCCACAAGAAGCATTCACCAAGCCCTGGAGCTCTGGTGTCAGTCCGCTGAAGAAGCTCTGTACAAGGTTGGGCTTCGAAATATCATGGTGCGGGCATCGGTCAGTCAGCTCACGAAACCTCTCCCATGCCTCATGGAATTGCTCGTTGGGGAGCATGGAGAAGTTGCTGATGAGGGCTCTCGCCGCATTGGTCCGCCCGAGTGGATAGTACTTGTTCAAGTACTCGGTGCGGAGCTGCTCCCAAGTGTAAACGAACTTCCCCAAATGCTTCAGCCAGGTGGCTGCTCTGTCTGCTAGGGAAAAGGGGAAGGCGATCATCCTGATCATGTCCTGGTCCACCTGACGGTCGTGGACAGTACTGCAAATCATCAGAAACTCCTGTAAGTGGAGATGGGGCTCCTCAGTTGCGAGTCCGTGGAAGCGGGGGAGTAGCTGCAAAGTGTTCGGGGGGAACTTGAAGTCCCCCACGATGGTTGGAAGTACAAACCAGTGGTGCGTCAGCTTCGATCCGGGGTTATGTAACTCCCGCATCGGTCTCGGTGGTCCTCCGGCCGCGGCTGCGACTGCTGCGGCTGCGGCTGCTGCATCAGCATCCTCTGGGATCCTCGGCCCGTCTCTCCTCTGGTCTCGCTCTGCTCTCTCGGCTCGCATCTGCTCCATCTCTCTCCTCATGTCGAGCATAAATGCTCCCTGATCCCTCAGCTGCTGCTGGATGGTCTCTAGTGAGGCGATCAGGGTGGAGTTGATAGCACCCTGGTCCAATACGAAGTGCTCTCCTCGGATGCGATCCTCAGAACTACCGGCCATGACGTCTGTAAAATCAAATGAGCCAAACTCAGGTGTTGTCAAATCTGCTAATCTCTCCTCTGGCTCATGTCTCTCAGAACCGAAAGAAAGGGGGTCGAGGGGGAATAGGGCGGATTCATACTCGGGCTCAGAGAGCTGGTCTCGGCTCTCGCGGGCCAACCTAGATGATCGGGTAGACGTGCCCGAAAGCGGTGCAGCCAGAGGCTGCCTAAGAGAGCGTCTACCCATCATCTTGATTTGGCGAGTAGTGCGGATGAGATCTGGAGAAACTATGATCGGCAACCAAACCCTCTGTTCACCAACGCAACACGAGCTGAAGACCCTAAAGGCTCGGTCAAATTATCTTGTCAATTTTATTAGGTGAATAATCAATCTATCAGAGCACTTACGTGACCTGTTAAGATACCCGATGTTATCCCAACCGACTGGCCCGCACGGAAGAGTCGGTAGTCAGTCAGGAATAACACTGGAGGGCTCTACCTAGGGTGTGGGTCACTCTCTCGCGCAATCAAACCAAACAATGAGGGGATTGCTCTCCCCAAGACAAATTTTTAGGTGGTGTGTCTTTTAGTGTCAATAGTTTTAGCAGTCCCAATTTTATTGTTTTTCATTTTAATATTTTTCAATAAAAATAAAGGCCTAACAAATTTTTCGTTTCTCCTCGTTATTTAATCAAAAACAAGGGGGAGAAGACGAAAAAGCCGATGCGCGATGAAATCAATGATGCATGCAGAGATAGAAATGCGTACCTTTCTTCCAGCACTCTACATGCAAGTGATCCGCGCAGAAATTTGAAGACAGAAAATAAAACTACCCTATATGATGCAGCGGTGAAAACCGAGTCCTAGATGAGCAAGTCTACTCGCAGAACCGTCTAACTGGTCACCGATCCTCCAAGCCAAAGGTCCGGTCTTGGTCTACCCCTCCTCTGCCCGACACATCAGGGGTAGGAGAAAGCGCTTTACAGGGCAGACTACGGCACGTAGGCTACGAAGGGGATGAGTCAGTTATTTTTATTAATCAATTATTAGTAGGTCCAATTAATCGCACTATAGGAACAGACAGATAATTAGGTGTGGGGATCCTACTAATTACGGCACAAGCAAGCAGAAAATCCTAAGTCTAGGGGCTCGAGAAAAACCGCTGAAAACCGTCAAAGGCAACGAAAAATCAAAAGCCGTGAGAAAAACCGCGAAAACACCTAAGGGTCCCCCGAGCACACCGGTGCTCGGCGAAACAGACCCGCTAAGAGTTCAAGTCCACGGTCCCAAGTCTCTGAGACCCTGTATTATTACAAATAATAATCAAAATAAAATGAAAAGTAAAAGCTATGCTAATCCTCGCCCACTCAGCTCTCTCTCGCTCTCTCCTGCGGCTCCGCACAGAAGGGAGCCGCCTCCGAGTCTCGCGGTTGCGTCGGCTTCTCGAAATCGGCCGCCTCGGTCCTCGGGCCCTCGCAAGAAAAGAGACAAGTGGTCAGACCAATAAAAATAATCAAATAATAATAAGAAAAATAAATGAGAATAAGATGAGGGTATATATGCAAAAATGCAAAATGAAATAAACACTCAAAATCAAACAAAAGCAAAAATAAAAGAAAATAAAGTGAAAACAAAAATAAAGTGAAAACAAAAAGCCGCGAAAAACCGCGAACTCTGGAAGAACCGCGAAAAGCCGCGAAAACAAAAATAAAGTAAAAATAAAACTACTAAGTCGTGCTCCTCGGCAACGGCGCCATTCTGAATGACACGAAAATTCGAGCAACAAAGGTAAAGGTATCTCTGAGATGGTCGTTGCGACCTCAATCACTCAGACGTGTCAATCAAGAAAAATAGACCACCAAATAGATGAAAAATCAATCAAACAGCAACAGCGGTCTTGCTATTATTTTAACCTGGTATAGCGACCAGGGTCGAACACAAGGAGCACGAATTGGCCTCGCGGCCTACGAAGTAGTCAAAAAGAAAATAAAAGGAAATAAAAGAGTATTTTTGGTGGTTTTTAATTCTTTTTATATATATTTTTTTGGATATTTAGTTAATTAAGAAAATAATGAAGGCCAGGAAACAACACACTTCAACAATTTATTTAATGTACTAAAAATCAACCAAAAAATTCAAATAAAAATATTTTTGTGTGTTTTATAATTTTTACTGTTTTAGTGAATTTTTGGGATTTTTCTGATGTTTATTTAATTTTCTAAAAATCAAATAATGCGAAAAGATAAAAACAATGTCCAGCCAAGCTTAAGGGGTTTAGATAAAATATCTAAAAACCCCCAAAAATCCTAGAGGTAATTTCCTGTATAGTAGACACTACAAAGAAAATTAAGCCACTGGATTTATAATTTTTGGGGTTTTAAATTTATTTATTATAATTTTTATGAGTTTTTTAGTGTTTTTAAATTTTTAGGTGTTTTAGGTAATGAAAAATAGCCAAAATTGGCTAGAAAATCAAGCAAGCAAAGATAAATAGCAAGTAATTTTTTGTAATTTTTAAGTGAGTTTTAATTTTTTTTGTGATTTTTAAAGTCAAACAGTAACAAAATTAGATGTTTTTGAAATTTTAAAAATATCAAACAATGTCTAAAATGTCTCCAAAATTTAGAAATTTTACATCATGGCAGAAGCCATGTGTCCAATTTTCATCAAATTTGGAGGTGATTTGCTATTTTATTAAAATCAAACACAAGGGCATAGTGTACAGGGACCTAAGTGAAATACCCGAAGTCCTGAGGGGTCTGGTGCAAAATTCCCAGGTAAACACGCACGTCGTGCGTGCCTGGGGCACTCAGGGACCCAAATGTAAGAAAAACTACTTCCGAGGACTAGTTGGTAACAGGTACCAAAAGTCCAGGGGGTGGTCTGCAAATAACCCAATAAAAAGCGCACATGCACAATTAAAATACGCACAGGGGTATAAATGCAATATCTAAAAAGTATTCATTCAATCCATAACATCCAGAACTACAGGGTAGAAAATGCAAATATACCAAAGAAATCACATGTCGAAGCACGTGCTACATCACACACAGGGGCATATATGCAAAAGAAATAAAGTGCAGGGTCCTCTGTGCAAATATCCAAACTAAAATAAATTACCTAAAATATTTACATGACTCAATAGTAAAGACAAAACAAGAGGGGGCCTAAGTAATATTTACCCCTTTATTAATGGAGCCGCTGGATGAACGCCACGTGGTGCATCGGACGGTGGAGAACGGCTGGCGCTCCAAGGCTGAGCTCCTCGCAGTGATCAGACGGCTGAGGCTACGCCACGTGGAGGATCGAACGGTGGAGGCTCTCTGTGGCTAAACCTCACGCATCGGGCGGTCCAGATCGCCTCTCCAAGGATCTGACGGTGAGAGGACCTCCTCAGATGGACGGTCAGGATGAGAACTGGAGGTCTGAGGCTGATCGGACGGTCGGGGAAGATGCTGGAAGAACAGTTGGCCGGCGAGCTTCGCCGGCCGGACGCACGCGCTGAGATCCTCCCCTGCTGCTCCTGAAGATCGGAGAAGCTCCGGCGTGACGCTCCGCAGCTGATGGTAGCCTCCGATGACCCAGCCGAGCTCTGGAGAGCTCCGGCGAGGTCGGCGGAGGTAGAGCTCCTGGACCGAATGGTCCAAGCCCTCAGATGGGCTTGGAGGAACCTGCAAGATAGACCAGAAGACTCGCGGGTCGAGGGCAAACTGCCTCGACCCAGTTAGGCGGGGTGAAGGTTGTCGGAGGGTCGATATGGACGAGCTCCGGCGAGGGGGGTAGACGGAGGAGCTCGAGCCCTAGCTCCTGTGCGAGCTGGGTTGGATGGAGGTATGGAGAAGGTGCGCGGGAGTGAGGCAGAGGCTATGGCGAAGCCTGATGGTCGAACGAAACGCGGGGGTGACCGGAATCGGAGATGAACGGCGACGGTGAGATTTGGGGGAAATCGGAAATTAGAGAAAAAGAAAGGGAACTGGGTATACTTGGGTGGACGAATGGGTTGTGGTCGAGCTTGCGCAGCTCTGGGTCCTCGCCTCAAGGAGCGCCGACGTCCGAGGCTCGAGCTCCGGCTGTGAGTGGAGCACGGCGGTGATACTCGTGGGATCGATGGGCCACTGCCCCTCACCTCGCTGCGACACTTGCTGGAGCAAGCTGTCACTCTTGCCAACACAGTGGAGGTCACGGGTAGCGAAGCAAATGAGCCAAAGATAGCAGCGAAGGTGGCGGAGCTTGAGTTATATATGTTGGAGAGTCCGGGAAGACGAGCGCGGGTAGGGCATTCTGGAGCGCGGATCTCGAGATGGATACCCCGGCGTGGGTCTCGGATGTAGCAGGAAGGAATCGCACTCAGGGTTTAGGCGAGGGGGAATCGGGTTTAGGTGCTAAAATATGGGGAAGTCGGGTCGGGCACCTAACCCGTGGGAAGTGGTCCTGGGGGGGGCAGTTGACCGGGCGGTCAACAATCCCCAGGGCCAATAGGAACAGGCCACGTGGATAAGATTTAGAAATTCAATAAAAAATATCAAATGGCTGAATTAGTAAAAAGTCAAAACATGAAATATTTTTGTTTTAATTTTTTTCTATTTTTTTGTGATTTTTAATTAATTTTTCAAAGTAAAAATAAGGTATGTACATAGTAGGGTTATATAGGTATATATACACTATATTGGATTTTAATTTTTGCTTTTTAATTTATTATTTTTATACAATTTTATTCCCATTTTATATTTTATTTATTTATATCATAAAATAAGGAATAAAAAGATATTTTTATTTTATTTTTATTATTTATATACATGGGTGAAATAAATACATATGTACATTTATATGCATGGTATATTTACAATATATTTTTAGGTTTTTAATTTTATTATTTTTAGTTTGTTTTTGTTTTAATTAATTTTTTTATTTATTTACACTATATACTGTAGAATATTTACAAAAATCTTGGAGATTAAATTTATTTATTTACAAGGCTAAATAAATACAAGATAGATGGCCTATATACATGATGACTATATTTTTGTTTTCTTTTTTATTTTTATGTTTTTTTATCTTGATTTTATATCTAGAAATATATACAAGTATTTACAAGCCAATCTGAGTCTATTTCTGTGAGGAAAATACTTTTATTTATTTACGTAAATATTTACACACATGAACCCCTATCTCCCTTTACTTTGGCTTTTATGCGGTCAGGCCCATGTTGAGCCCTCCCTTGGGTTAGGTTGCTCAATATTTATTCTAAATATTTCCCTCTTTTTCTTTTTAATCTTTATTCTTTTATTTTTGCACCAAAAACATGCTAATTATAGGTTTTTACACAATGCATGCTTTTGGTAATTATTAATATTTACACATATCTACATGCATTTGCAAAGGTTTTTGTAGCTAAAATATTAGAATAAAGAGTGATGAATGAGTATTCATCACCCCCCTATACTTAACTTTGCTAGTCCCTTGGCAAACACTTATTTGAAAAAGAAGTGAAAAATAAAGAAAGAAAAAGAAAAAGAGAATGTACATGGATCAAGGTTGATTATTAAACTTGCCTTCATTAAATTAAGGTATGGAGCTCGATCAGATCTTTGGATTATTAATGTGTCAGAACCTTATTTGAACTTAAGTTTAAAACTCAACAGCCTCTAAGTTCCACTAATCTATAACCAAGACTCCTCAATGCTCCAGATCAGAACAAGTCATCAAACACAAACCCTGAAGACCATGAATCTTTTCTTGTCCTGTGAATGTGAGGTCTAAGCTCTCCACCTCAGAAATGGAAACTTGACAACCCTCCCCAACAAGGTAACTCTATGACCTCAAACTGGCCACTCTTTCCTCGAGGAGCGGGGTATTCCCTTCTAAGTTCAAGTTCAACCGGCTCAAGAAGAGGAGGAAGAAGAGAATGGGTCAAGGCCAGTGTAGCCATGTACCCTTGGGAGCTTGACCAGTGTAGCCAAGTCTCCCTGCTGCAAGCTACATCAGGTGGATCATGAAACCAAGCTTTACTTATTGCACTCTATATACATACTCCGGTGGGATTATTATTTTCTATCAGACCCACCACTTTTTTGGAGTTATTTTCTTTTTGCATTTTTTTTCAAGTGCATCTATACAACATATACATGTGCAGCATATATACAAGGAGTTTTTCCTCTTGAGCCAGTAGACTATCCCTCTTTTGAAGCTTTATTGCAACCCACAACTCCCGTCGTTAGACCTCATGGAAACCAGACCAAGTTGAGACGCACTTCCTTCACTAAAAGAAGAAGAGAGGTTCCGCCTAGAAGTATGATGAATACTCATTCATCACTCTTTATTCTTATATTTTAGCTACAAAAACCTTTGCAAATACATGTAGATATGTGTAAATAGGAATAATTATCAAAAGCATGCATTGTGTAAAAACCTATAATTAGCATGTTTTTGTGCAAAAATAAAAGAATAAAGATTAAAAAGAAAAAGAGGGAAATATTTAGAATAAATATTGAGCAACCTAACCCAAGGGAGGGCTCAGCATGGGTCTGACCGCATAAAAGCCAAAGTAGAGGGAGATAGGGGCTTATGTGTAAATACTTATGTAAATAAAATAAAAATGTTTTCCTCATCCAAAAATAGGCTTGTAAATATATGTCTATATTTATAAGTATAAAAACCAAAGAAAAAGATAAAATTCAAAAAGATTAAAAACACCACTTTCATCATGTACATGAACCACTCCTATGTATTTGACCTTGTAAATAAATAAAATTACTTTCCAAAATTTTTGTATATATTTTATGTTATATAATGTAAATAAATAAAATAAAAACAATTAAAACAAAAGCAAAATAAAAATAGCAAAACTAAAAATACAAAAATACATTGTACATATACCATGTATATAGATGTACATACATATTTATTTTACCTATGTACATAAATAATAAAAATAAAATAAAAATATCTTTTTATTCCTTATTTTATAATGTAAATAAATAAAATATAAAAGGGGAATAAAATTATACAAAAATAACAATTAAAAATCAAAAATCAAAATCCTATATATTGTATATATATACCTATGTATAGTACTATATTGTATATAGCTTATTTTTATTTTGAAAAATTAATTAAAAATCACAAAAAAATAGAAAAAAAATAAAATAAAAATATTTCATGTTTTAAGTTTTTGTTAATTCGATCATTTTCTAGCTCAAATAAATAAATCAAAAATAAAGTGCTTGGCGGGCTCTGATTGGTCCACGGGGGATTGTTGACCCCCGGTCAACTCTCCCCCCAGGACCACCAGAGCCGGGTCTGCTCTGACCGACCCGATTTCACCAATTTCTTCACGGTCGACCCGATCGCCATTCGCCTTAACCCCGGGCTCCGATTGATCATTGAACATCCTGGACCCTCGCCCGGGGTGGGTTTGGAGGATCCGAGACTCGAGTGACTCGCCCGACCCCTTTCTTCTTGGATCCTTCACCTTATTTATAGTCGTCTCCGGCGACCTAATTCTTTCATCTTTGGCCATTCGACTCCTTCACCTGTGAGCTCCAGAGAGACCGCGAGAGTGACAGCTTGCGCCTCGACCTGTCGAAGCGAGGAGAGGAGGAGGACCCATCGATCCGGCGAGCTACGCCGCCGCTGCTCCGCCACCAGCGTGAGCATCGAGCCTCGGAGGGAGACGCTCCTCGAGGCGACGACCAGGAGCTACCTTAGCTATTCCCCAGTCTCTCCGATCACCCAGGTAACCTTGTAGGTCCTCATCTTTCCTCGATTTCCATTTACGCCCAAATCGCGTCGCCGCCGTCTATCTTTGATTCCGACCACTCCATCACTTCGTTCGATCATCGGAATCGACCATCGCCTTCGCCGACTCCCCGCGCATCTTCTTCACCCCTCCATCCAACCCAGCTCGCACAGGAGCTGGGAGTCGAGCTCCTCCGTCTACCCCATTCGCCGGAGTTCGCCATTTCGCCCCACCGTTCACCCCCACTTCGCCTAACCGGGTCGAGGCAGTTTGCCCTCGACCCGCGAGTCTCCTGAGCTATTTTGCAGGTGCTACCAAGCCCATCAGAGGGCTTTGGTCATTCAGGCCAGGAGGCCCAGCTCCGCTGACCTCGCCCGAGCTCCTCGGAGCTTGGCTGGACCATCGGAGCCCACCACCAGACGCGGGAGCCCACAGAGCTTCTTCTCCGATCTTCAGAGGCCCGCGCGGAGGTCGGGAGCGCTTCCACGAGGCCGGCGAAGTTCGCCGGCCGCCTGTTCATCCACGACCTCCAGCTATCGTTCGATCGCCCCTCCCGCTCCAGTTTCAATCCGAGCCGTCCATCTCCGGAGCAACCATCATCGTCCAATCTGAGGAGGCGACATCTGGAGCGCCCACCGTTAGCCACCATCCGATCATCCACGTGGCGCGCATCCAGCAGTCCGCTTAATAAAGGGTAATTTACCCTTAGGCCCCGTCTTTTCTTTTATTTCATTTTAGTCCTGTAAATATTGAAGTTAGTTGTTTAGTTTTAGGTTTATTTGCATAGAGGACCCCGTACTTTATTTTATTTGCTTATATACCCCTGTGCGTTGTATGCCACGTGCTTCGTCACGTGTTTGTCTGGTTTATTTGCAATAGAGGCCCCTGTAGTTCTGGTTGTTCTTGAATGAATGAAAAGTTTTACTTATTTGCATTTATACCCCTGTGCGTGATATATTTCCACATGCGCGTGTTATTTTGGGTATTTTGCGAATAGGCCCTTGGACTTTTGGTACCTGTTACCAATAAGTCCTAGGGACTTATTTTTATTACATTTGGGTCCCTGAGTGCCCCAGGCACGCATGTGGCGCGTGTTTTGCTGGGAAAATTGCACCAGACCCCCCAGACTCTTGGGTATTTGCACTTTGGTCCCTGTGCACAGTGCCCCTTCTTCATTTTTGAATAAAATAACAAAACACCTCCACATCCAACGAAAATTGGACACATGGCTCCTGCCATGGTGTAAAATTTCGTGGATTTTTTAGGACATTTTTTTATTTCATTTGATATTTTTAAAAAATCAAAACCTTTATTTTTGTCACTGTCTATCTTGAAAAATCACAAAAAATATTAAAACTCGCTTAAAAATTCCACAAAAATTATTTACTGTTTGTCTTGCTTAGTTTGATTTTCTAGCCAATTTTGGCTATTTTCATTACTGAAAACCACTAAAAACTTAAAACACTAAAAAACTTATAAACATTCTAGTAAATAAAGTAAAAACCCAAAAATAATAAAATTGGTGCCTAAATTTTCCCCATTTTATCTTCTTTACAGGAAAATTACCTCCCAGTCATTTTGGGGGCCTTAGATATTTTATCTAGGCCTTTTTGGCTCGGCTGGACAGTACCATTTATTCCAGCTACTGTTTGAATTTTAGAAAATTAAATAAACATCAGAAATTCTCAAAAATTCACCAAAAACACTAAAAATTATAAAACACATAAAAATATTTTTGTTTGAATTTTTGGTTGATTTTTAGTGCTTTAAATAAATTGTTGAAGTGTGTGTTTCTTTGGTTTTCTTTATTTTTCTTAATTACTTAAAAATCCAAAAAATATAAAAATATTCAAAAACCACTAAAAATACTTTCCTCTTTTATTTTATTCCTTTATACTACTTCGTAGGCCGAGAGGCCAATCCGTGCTCCTTGAGTTCGACCCTGGTCGCTATACCAGGTTAATCCAATAGCAGGACGCTGTTTTGAGTTTTGATCGATTTTATCTATTCTGAGTGGTTCATTTTTCTTGATCGACATAGTCTGATTGCTTGGGTCGCAACGACCTATTTAGTACCTTATACCCGAGTGCTCAGGCGTGTCATCAAAGTACTACCTCATATGCTACCCCAAGTCAAGGAAGACTGCCTCCTCACCACCTCATCAGTAGAGAGCTCGGTGCATAGTGCTGGTGTCCAAGTAAAGCCATTGTCTATATGAGTCATGTGTTGTTGTTAAGTGCTCTACTTAGGCTCATTGAGATGACATGTGATCATAGCCTAGTGGACTCAAAGAATTAAGTCACCATGGACCTGAAAAGCCTTAAACCTAAGCCCAATAAGGTTCCTCTTGGAAATTAGGTGGATTAAGATCTTAATCAAGCTCCATTTCTCAATTTAATTCCAGACTAGTTTAAATGTCAACTATCATACAGAAAAACTATATACATATGTACAAAAGATGCTATTTACACAAATTTTACAATCATGCATAATTTTTGAAAAAATGTTTTGAAATCATGAATGGATGATGCATGAAGTGCAAGTTTTGCAAAAAGATATTGACACACATTTACACCAGATTTTTGCAAACTTTTGATTTTCAAAATATTTTGGAAAAATTTTGTACTATATACATAATTTTGATAAGAAAATATTTACATAAACTTTACACAAAAGATTTTGAAAACATTTTTACAAAAATAATTTGTACACTAGCTATTTATGTGCAAATAAAAGAAGTTTATGTTCAATTATGTTCATGAAAAAATTTTAATTTTTGTGATTTTAAAGGTTTTTAGCCCTTTTATTTATTTACACACTCACACAAAGTACAAGTTATGGCTAAAGTATATATGAAATATATACACACCCCCCTATACTTAGCTCGAACGATGTCCTCAGAGTCAAGAGCGATGAAGAAGACATAACTCATGCTAGGTATAGGGAAGTGAAAAGAAAGGCTATATACAAAGATGAATGAATGAATGAATAGCAAGTCAAGAGGATCTCGGGTCTTCCCCCTATACTTAGGATTAAGTAATCCTAAGTATAGCAGGTTGTACACTAAGGGAAAACCGAGTGGAGAATGTACAGGGTCTACCCCCCTATACTTAGGGTGAAATATCCCTAAGTATAGGCAACAAAAATAGGGGTAGACAGAAACAAAAGAAATACCCAAAGGTCCTACATCCCCCCTATACTTAGGGTAGAGTGCACCCTAAGTATAGCATAATCAACAGATGAAGAAAGGGATGTGGGACTAAAGAATGTGATGATATAGACATCTGGATCTATACAAGGCGGAGGATCAGTGAAACTCAGGCGTGAGATGCATTAGATATGAGTCAAAGACCACATCTCACGCAAAATGAATAGGGGCAAGATCAGCGACCCGCGGCTCATGATCTAGAAATGGCTTGAGCCGCTGGCCGTTCACTCGAAAGGTACTCTCAGAAGACAACTCAGATATATCAATGCTACCGTTGTCGTGTACCTTTCTGACCAAGTAGGGTCCCTTCCACTTGCTCTATAGATTCCCTGGAAATAAACGAAGCCTCGCATCAAACAACCATACTTTCTGTCCAACCTCAAAATGCTTGTGGCTGATGTGAGAATCATGCCATTCCTTTACTTTCTCCTTATAATGTAGGCTGTTTGAGAAAGCTGTATCTCTCAACTCCTCCAGGGCTGCTAACTCTGCCCTCCTCTGGTCTCCTACACCATCTGGATCCATAAGAATATCTGTAACTGCCCATAGTGACTTGTGCCTCAGCTCAACAGGTAAATGGCATGGCTTACCATATACGAGGCGAAAAGGAGATGTGCCCAATGGTGTCTTGAAAGACGTCCTATATGCCCACAAGACCGAGTCCAAAAGCTGTGACCAATCCTTTTGGTCAGGGCAGACGACTTTCTGCAATATAGTCTTGATCTCCCTATTCGACACCTCGGCTAGACCATTCGTCTGTGGATGGTAAGGTGTAGCAACACGATGGTCTATACCGAACTCGCTAGCAAGGGCCTTCACTTGGTCGTTGATGAAGTGAGACTCCCCATCAGAAATCAAAACTCGTGGAACCCCGAACCGCGTGATGATGTGTTTCCTCAAAAATCTGCAAACTGTCCTCGCATCAGCGGCTCGGGCGGGGGTAGTCTCAACCCAACAACTAACATAATCTACGGCCAACAGAATGTACTCAAATCCTTGACTCTTAGGGAATGGACCCATGAAATCGATGCCCCATGCGTCAAAAACCTCACAGAAGTGAATGGGCGGCATCGGCATCATATCACGCTGTCCACAAGTGCCCATAATCTGACAGTCAGTACACCTCTTCACGAACTCATCAGAGTCCTTGAAGAGGGTAGGCCACCACAAGTCGTATTGGAGCACTTTCTGTGCTGTTCTCCTTCCAGAATGATGTCCTCCTGCCTCAAGCTTGTGGCAGTAAGTGAGGACGCTATGGTGCTCCTCCTGAGGAATACACCGACGCCAGACGCTATCCCCTCCTTCGTGGTAAAGGATGGGATCCTCCCAGTGGTAAGACTTGGCTTTCGTAAGGAAGGTCTCAAGCCTCTGCCTGGGCCAATCTTGTGGGACTTTCCCAGCAACGAGAAAGTTCACAATATCGGCATACCATGGGAGTGAGGCGATAGCAAGGATCGCCTCATCTGGGAAGGTCTCTCGAATGGGATCAATCTGCTCAGACTCCTCAGGCTGCTCTATACGGGAGAGGTGATCTGCCACCACATTCTTTAGTCCAGGCTTATCCTTGATCTCAATGTCGAACTCCTGGAGTAGAAGGATCCATCTAGTAAGTCTGGCCTTGGCATCCTTCTTTGCCATGAGGTACCTGATGGCGGTGTGATCTGTGTACAAGGTCACTCTAGACCCAATGATATAAGATCGAAACTTATCTAGGGCGAACACTACGGCTAGCATCTCCTTCTCTGTGACGGTATAATTCCGCTGGGCTGAATCCAATGTGCAGCTAGCATAGTGGATAGCAAAGGGGACTCCATCCCTCCTCTGTCCCAGCACGACCCCTACAGCAAAATCGGAGGCGTCCGTCATGATCTCGAATGGGAGAGACCAATCAGGCGGCTGGAGGACAGGAGCCTCAATAACACACTATTGGAGAGTCGCAAAGGACAAAAGACACTTGTCATCGACAAGGAACTCGGTGTCTTTCGTCAAGAGGTCAGTCAACGACCGGGCAATCCTGCTGAAATCTTGAATGAATCTTCGATAAAAACCAACATGCCCCAGGAATGACCGTAGCTGCCTCAAATTGGACGGCGGTGTGAGTTTTCTAATGACATCAACCTTGGCCGGATCAACCTCCATACCCCTGATGGAGATGATATGGCCAAGCACCGTCCCTTGAGTCACCATGAAGTGACTCTTCTCCCATGATAGCACCAAATGGAACTCAATACATCGCTGGAGTACTCGGTCTAGGCAGTCAAGACAGGAGTCGAATGTGTCGCTGTAGACCGAGAAATCGTCCATGAAGACCTCCAAACACTCCCCTACCATGTCCGAAAAGAGCGACAGCATGCATCTCTAAAAAGTCGCAGGGGCATTGCATAGCCCAAATGGCATGCGTCGAAAGGCATATGTACCGAAGGGACAGGTAAAGGTGGTCTTCTCCTGATCCTCAGGAGCGATGGCCACCTGGTTGTAGCCCGAGTACCCATCCAGGAAGCAATAATGGCTCTTCCCTTCCAGTCTCTCAATGATCTGGTCAATAAAAGGCAGGGGGAAATGGTCCTTCTTGGTGGCCTGGTTGAGTCTCCTGTAGTCAACAAAGACACGCCAAGAGGTGGGTACTCATGTAGCAATCTCCTCTCTCGACTCACTGATCACAGTCGCTCTGCCCGTCTTCTTGGGCACCACATGCAAGGGGCTGACCGACTTGGAGTCGGAGATGGGATAAATAAAATCTGCGCTCCACCATTTTGAAATCTCCTTCATGACGACCTCTCTCAGGTTGGGGTTCAGCCGCCGCTGGAACTCACGCGACGGCTTTGCCCCCTCCTCGAGATAAATATGGTGGGAGCACACCGATGGACTAATCCCATGGAGATCTGCTACGCTCCATCCGATTGCCTTGCGGTTTTTTTAAAGAACCCCCATCAAACGGGATTCTTGCTCTCCAGTCAGATCGGCGGAGATGATGACTGGGTACATCTCAGGCTCGCCTGCAAGGAACCGATACTTCAGCGAAGTAGGGAGCGGCTTTAGCTCTGGATAGCTGGGTGCTGGCAAATCTGGCTTCGGAAGAAGATGCGTGTAAGCTGCTAAATCTGCCAAATCTGCCTGGGAGAATGAAAACGAGCTCTCGCAAACTGGATCTGGAGAAGGCTGCTCAACTGTACTGTCTCTGATCTGCTCTGCCTCTACCTCCTCCTCAACTGTAGGCTCTAGTGGACTCAGGTCTGGAACCTGATCATCACAATCTGCCCAATCAGACTCTGAATCCGAGGGATCTGCATCAAACAAGGTGGCGTCAGTGCCACTGTCACACAAGGTGGCCTTAGTACCACCATCACTGAACTCTGTGTCGCGATCGAGAACCAGCTCTACTGCGTCTGAAGTATCCTGGACCAGGGCTGTGCTCTCCAAGCTCTCCTCTACGGTCATCTCAGCATCAGCAGTGTCTGAAAATGAGAGGATGGCCTGTGCTGCAGGGTCTGCCTATGTTGCCTCGTCATCTGTGATCACAAAATCACAGTCCTGGTGGATGTCTAACCCAGCATCTGCCAGCTGCTCTGTATCTGTGCTGGCCTCTGAGCATGCTCCGTCTCTGGCTCTGTAGTCCTCGACCGTCTCTATTTGTACACTCTCGCCTTCGACGCGAAAGTATACCTTCCCGCTATCATGGTCAGTCACCGCCTTGGTTGTCCAAGAACGGACGAAAGAGGATGATGGGGGTATCGGTCACGGAATCAGGGATCTCCATGTCCAACACTACAAAGTCCACGGGGAATTTCAGGCCCTGAATCGTGACGATAACATCTCGCAACAACCCATTTGGCCTCTTGACAGATCGATCAGCAAACTGAAGGACTGTCCTGCTCTGTCTAAGAGTGCCCAACTCGAAGCGGTCGAGAAGGGCTGCCGGAAGGAGGTTGATAGACGATCCGCTATCCAATAGAGTCCGGTCGAACCTCTGCTCACTAATATGACATCTGATATACGGGGCTCCTGAATCTGGCCTCTTGGCCGGCAGACGGTTCTGGATCGTGAAACAAGTAGCTTTCGTCAGCACGTGAATCTCTGAATGGTGGTTCCTCCTCCTCCTCCTGACTGTGGTCCTATCTCTCAATGATCGCTGAAGAAGGGGGATGTGCTGCAAAGCCTCCTGAAGGGTCAGGTGTATATGGAATCGATCAATCATGCTCTGGCTGAACTCCTCCTCCTCTCTCTTTTTTGGGTCTTTTTCTTTTTTCTTCCCCTTCCCCATCTGAAGGGCTCTAGGGAAGGGGATCACAGGGTCCTTCGCAGATGAAGGACTAGGAATAGGTCTAGACGGCTCGACGGCCGGATCCGCACATACATCAATCACCACAGTGGGACCAGAAGAAACTAAACCTTTTCCTTTATTCACAAGATGGTTCCGAGCTACATCAGAATGAGGAAAAACAACATCTCTCTCTACATGAACACCGGTGGCCTCAGTACCACCACGGGCTGGCTCTGCTAGACGTCTCGCGGCCTTAGTACCGCGTGCTAGCTCGACAACTCGGGTGGCGTCAGTACCACCTCCTCGAACTGGTGAAGCGGCGGTCTCAGCACCGCCGGTGGAATCAGCATCCTTGGTGGCATCAGTACCACCGTCATCATCAAGCGCAGCCTCAGTACCGCTCTCCTCCTCCTCATCTGGCGCCCTGGATGGATCCTCGTGTCGTCTCTCAGACGAGGCACCGCCTGCTGGTGCTCTACTGCTCCTAAGTGTAACAAAATCAGCATCAAACAGATCTGAAGACATATCATCCAAACGGATCACTAGGAGTGGCATGCTCAGTGTAAACTACCTGCTCAGACTTCCTCTTGAGACTATTGGGGTTCGGCTCGATCTGGGCAGGAATAGCGGCCTTCCCTCTCATGATGTCCCGCATCTCCTGGCGGAACTCATCCATCTCCCGTCTAAAAGTAGCCTGCTGGTCCGTGAGGAGGCGGGCTATGTCATCCAAGGCGGGGCTCTCATGGGAGTCCGACGGGTAGCCTCTCTAGTAATGAGGCTGCTGGAACTGGTGCTGCTGAGAGGCGTAGGAGGAAGGATGATGCTGCTGGTGTGGCTGGTGAGGCTGCTCTCGCCTCCAAGACTGTCCTGATGCTGATAGGGACGCGGAACGAAGGATGACTGTTGCGGTGATTGGTAGATTGGGGGCTGCTGCTGCTGGTGATCCCTCTGCTGGCTGTACTGGCCTCCCTGGCCAGATGGCTGCTGCTGGGGCTGGGTACCTCCACTCCCCACCTAAATCCGGGATGGTCTCGTCGGATCCCAGGCTGAGGACGGTCATACCAAATCCCGTTGACATCCATCAACGGCTCTGCGTCGTACTGGGCTGGCGGGAGTACTGCCAGAGGCTGATCCGGCTGGTATACCACCATCTGCATGTCTGGAGATGGTGGTGACTGGTAGGAGGGTTGCTGCTGCTGGTACGGCTCCGCCTGTACAAGGTGAACATGTCTAGGCTGCTGAAAGGAGCTGGAGCGCTGGGACGAGCTGCTGCTGTCGCCGGTATCGCCTCGCGACTGAAGACGGGGTTGGGAAGCCGTCTGTGCCTCCTGGAGACACATGAGCTGGGTCTTCATGTCGCTCAGAGTCTGTGCCATCTGCTCCATCTGAGTGATGCCCTGGCACTGCTTCTTCTCTATCAGCTCCATCCGATCCAACTTTTCGCTGATAATACCCATATCCGCAGCGGATGACTCTGCCTGTGTTGCTGCTACTGTGGATGAACTGGATGGACCGGCATCGACCCGTGCTATCCTCTGGTACTGCACGGGTCCTGGCTGTTGCTGGGGTCTGCCTTGAGTGTATAACCGGGTCTGGGACATCACCATATAGTTCTCAGCCATCTCCTCGTAGATGGCCCAGACCTGGTCGTGATCCTTGGCAAAATAAGACCCGCCACAAGAAGCATTCACCAAGCCCTGGAGCTCTGGTGTCAGCCCGCTGAAGAAGCTCTGTACAAGTTTGGGCTTCGAAATATCATGGTGCGGGCATCGGTCAGTCAGCTCACGAAACCTCTCCCATGCCTCATGGAATTGCTCGTTGGGGAGCATGGAGAAGTTGCTGATGAGGGCTCTTGTTGCATTGGTCCGCCCGAGTGGATAGTACTTGTTCAAGTACTCGGTGCGGAGCTGCTCCCAGGTGTAAACGAAACTTCCCCAAATGCTTCAGCCAGGTGGCTGCTCTGTCTGCTAGGGGAAAAGGGGAAGGCGATCATCCTGATCATGTCCTGGTCCACCTGACGGTCGTGGACAGTACTGCAAATCATCAGAAACTCCTGTAAGTGGAGATGGGGCTCCTCAGTCGCGAGTCCGTGGAAGCGGGGGAGTAGTTGCAAAGTGTTCGGGGGGAACTTGAAGTCCCCCACGATGGCTGGAAGTACAACCCAGTGGTGCGTCAGCGTCGATCCGGGGTTATGTAACTCCCGCATCGGTCTCGGTGGTCCTCCGGCCACGACTGCGGCGGCTGCGGCTGCTGCGGCTGCTGCTGCATCAGCATCCTCTGGGATCCGCCCGTCTCTCCTCTGGTCTCGCTCTGCTCTCTCGGCTCGCATCTGCTCCACCTCTCTCCTCATGTCGAGCATAAATGCTCCCTGATCCCTCAGCTGCTACTGGACGGTATCTAGTGAGGCGATCAGGGTGGAGTTGATCGCACCCTGGTCCAATACGAAGTGCTCTCCTCGGGTGCGATCCTCAGAACTACCGGCCATGACGTCTGCAAAATCAAATGTGCCAAACTCAGGTGCTGTCAAATCTGCTAATCTCTCCTCTGGCTCATGTCTCTCAGAACCGAAAGAAAGGGGGTCGAGGGGGAACAGGGCGGAGTCATACTCGGGCTCGGAGAGCTGGTCTCGGCTCTCGCGGGCCAACCTAGATGATCGGGTAGACGTGCCCGAAAGCGGTGCAGCCAGAGGCTGCCTAAGAGAGCGTCTACCCATCATCTTGATTTGGTGAGTAGTGCGGATGAGATCTGGAGAAACTATGATCGGCAACCAAACCCTCTGTTCACCAACGCAACACGAGCTGAAGACCGTAAAGGCTCGGTCAAATTATCTTGTCAATTTTATTAGGTGAACAATCAATCTATCAGAGCGCTTACGTGACCTGTTAGGATACCCGATGCTATCCCAACTGACTGGCCCGCACGGAAGAGTCGGTAGTCAGTCAGGAATAACACCGGAGGGCTCTACCTAGGGTGCGGGTCACTCTCTCGCGCAATCAAACCAAACAATGAGGGGGTTGCTCTCCCCAAGACAAATTTTAAGGTGGAGTGTCTTTTAGGGTCAATAGTTTTAGCATTCCCAATTTTATTGTTTTTCTTTTTAATATTTTTCAATAAAAACAAAGGCCTAACGTATTTTTCGGTTCTCCTGGTTATTTAGTCAAAAACAAGGGGGAGAAGACGAAAAAGCCGTTGCGCGATGAAATCAATGATGCATGCAGAGATAGAAATGCGTACCTTTCCTCCAGCACTCTACATGCAAGTGATGCGCGCAGAAATTTAAAGATAGAAAATAAACTACCCTATATGATGCAGCGGTGAAAACCGAGTCCTAGATGAGCAAGTCTACTCGCAGAACCGTCTAACTGGTCACCGATCCTCCAAGCCAAAGGTTCGGTCTTGGTCTACCCCTCCTCTGCCCGACACATCGGGGGTAGGAGAAAGCGCTTTACGGGGCAGACTACGGCACGTAGGCTACGAAGGGGATGAGTCAGTTATTTTTATTAATTAATTATTAGTAGGTCCAATTAATCGCACTATAGGAACAGTCAGATAATTAGGTGTGGGGATCCTACTAATTACGGCACAAGCAAGAAGAAATTCCTAAGTCTAGGGGCTCGAGAAAAACCGCTGAAAACCGTCAAAGGCAGCGAAAAATCAAAAGCCACGAGAAAAACCGCGAAAACACCTAAGGGTCCCCCGAGCACACCGGTGCTCGGCGAAACAGACCCGCTAAGATTTCAAGTCCACAGTCCAAGTCTCTGAGTCCCTGTTTTATTACAAATAATAATCAAAATAAAATGAAAAGTAAAAGCTATGCTAATCCTCGCCCACTCAGCTCTCTCTCGCTCTCTCCTGTGGCTCCGCACAGAAGGGAGCCGCCTCCGAGTCTTGCGGTTGCGTCGGCTTCTCGAAATCGGCCGCCTCGGTCCTCGGTCCCTCGAAAGAAAAGAGACAAGTGGTCAGACCAATAAAAATAATCAAATAATAATAAGAAAAATAAATGAAAATAAGATGAGGGTATATATGCAAAAATGCAAAATGAAATAAACACTCAAAATCAAACAAAAGCAAAAATAAAAGAAAATAAAATAAAACAAAATAAAGTGAAGACAAAAAGCCGTGAAAAACCGCGAACTTTGGAAGAGCCGCGAAAAGCCACGAAAACAAAAATAAAGTAAAAATAAAACTACTAAGCCGTGCTCCCCGGCAACGGCGCCATTCTGATGACACGAAAATCCGAGCGACTAAGGTAAAGGTATCTCTGAGATGGTCGTTGCGACCTTAATCACTCAAACGTGTCAATCAAGAAAAATAGACCACCAAATAGATGAAAAATCAATCAAACAGCAACAAACGGTCTTGCTATTATTTTAACCTGGTATAGCGACCAGGGTCGAGCACAAGGAACATGAACTGGCCTCGCAGCCTAGGAAGTAGTCAAAAAGAAAAGAAAAGGAAATAAAAGAGTATTTTTGGTGGTTTTTAATTCTTTTTATATATTTTTTTGGATTTTTAGTTAATTAAGAAAATAATAAAGGCCAGGAAACAACACACTTCAACAATTTATTTAATGTACTAAAAATCAACCAAAAATTCAAATAAAAATATTTTTGCGTGTTTTATAATTTTTACTGTTTTTAATGAATTTTTGGGATTTTTCTGATGTTTATTTAATTTTCTAAAAATCAAACAATGCGAAAAGATAAAAACAATGTCCAACCAAGCTTAAGGGGTTTAGATAAAATATCTAAAAACCCCCAAAAAGCCAGAGGTAATTTTCCTGTATAGTAGACACTACAAAGAAAATTAAGACACTGGATTTATAATTTTTGGATTTTTAATTTATTTATTGTAATTTTTATGATTTTTTTAGTGTTTTTCAATTTTTAGGTGTTTTAGGTAATGAAAAATAGCCAAAATTGGCTAGAAAATCAAGCAAGCAAAGACAAATAGCAAGTAATTTTTTGTAATTTTTAAATGAGTTTTAATATTTTTTTGCGATTTTTAAAGTCAGACAGTAACAAAATTAGATGTTTTTGAATTTTTAAAAATATCAAACAGTGTCTAAAATGTCTCCAAAATTTAAAGAAAATTTTACATCATGGCAGAAGCCATGTGTCGAATTTTCATCAAATTTGGAGGTGATTTGCTATTTTATTAAAATCAAACACAAGGGCATAATGCACAGGGACCTAAGTGCAAATACCCGAAGTCCTGAGGGGTCTGGTCCAAAATTCCCAGGTAAACACGCGTGTCGTGCATGCCTGGGGCACTCAGGGACCCAAATGTAAGAAAAACTACTTCAGAGGACTAGTTGGTAACAGGTACCAAAAGTCCAAGGGGTGGTCTGCAAATAACCCAATAAAAAGCGCACATGCACAATTAAAATACGCACAGGGGTATAAATGCAATATCTAAAAAGTATTCATTCAATCCATAACATCCAGAACTACAGGGTAGAAAATGCAAATATACCAAAGAAATCACGTGTCGAAGCACGTGCTACATCACACACAGGGGCATATATGCAAAAGAAATAAAAGTGCAGGGTCCTCTGTGCAATATCCAAACTAAAATAAACTACCTAAAATATTTACATGACTCAATAGTAAAGACAAAACAAGAGGGGGCCTAAGTAATATTTACCCCTTTATTAATGGAGCCGCTGGATGAACGCCACGTGGTGCATCGGACGGTGGAGGAACGGCTGGCGCTCCAAGGCTGAGCTCCTCGCAGTGATCAGACGGCTGAGGCTACGCCACGTGGAGGATCGAACGGTGGAGGCTCTCTGTGGCCAAACCTCACGCATCGGGCGGTCCCAGATCTCCTCTCCAAGGATCTGACGGTGAGAGGACCTCCTCAGATGGACGGTCAGGATGAGAACTGGAGGTCTGAGGCTGATCGGACGGTCGGGGAAGATGCTGGAAGAACAGTTGGCCGGCGAGCTTCGCCGGCCCGACGCACGCGCTGAGATCCTCCCCTGCTGCTCCTGAAGATCAGAGAAGCTCCGGCGTGACGCTCCGCAGCTGATGGTAGCCTCCGATGACCCAGCCGAGCTCTGGAGAGCTCCGGCGAGGTCGGCAGAGGTAGAGCTCCTGGACCGAATGGTCCAAGCCCTCAGATGGGCTTGGAGGTACCTGCAAGATAGACCAGAAGACTCATGGGTCGAGGGAAAACTGCCTCGACCCAGTTAAGCGGGGTGAAGGTGGTCGGAGGGTCGATATGGACGAGCTCCGGCGAGGGGGGTAGACGGAGGAGCTCGAGCCCCAGCTCCTGTGCGATCTGGGTTGGATGGAGGTATGGAGAAGGTGTGCGGGAGTAAGGCAGAGGCTATGGAGAAGCCTGATGGTCGAACGAAAGGCAGGGGTGACCGGAGTCGGAGATGAACGGCGACGGCGAGATTTGGGGGAAATCGGAAATTAGAGAAAAAGAAAGGGAACTGGGTATACCTGGGTGGACGAATGGGTTGTGGTCGAGCTTGCGCAGCTCTGGGTCCTCGCCTCAAGGAGCACCGACGTCCGAGGCTCGAGCTCCGGCTGTGAGCGGAGCACGGCGGTGATACTCGCCGGATCGATGGGCCACTGCCCCTCTCCTCGCTGCGACACTTGCTGGAGCAAGCTGTCACTCTTGCCAACACAGTGGAGGTCACGGGTAGCGAAGCAAATGAGCCAAAGATAGCAGCGAAGGTGGCGGAGCTGGAGTTATATATGTTGGAGAGTCCGGGAAGACGAGCGTGGGTAGGGCATTCTGGAGCGCGGATCTCGAGATGGATACCCCGGCGTGGGTCTCGGATGTAGCAGGAAGGAATTAGACCCGGGGTTTAGGCGAGGGGGAATCGGGTTTAGGTGCTAAAATATGGGGAAGTCGGGTCGGGCACCTAACCCGTGGAAAGTGGTCCTGGGGGGGGGGGGCAGTTGACCGGGCGGTCAACAATCCCCAGGGCCAATAGGAACAGGCCACGTGGATAAGATTTAGAAATTCAATAAAAAATATCAAATGGCCGAATTAGTAAAAAGTCAAAACATGAAATATTTTTATCTTAATTTTTTTCTATTTTTTGTTATTTTTAATTAATTTTTCAAAGTAAAAATAAGGTATGTACATAGTAGGGTTATATAGGTATATATACACTATATTGGATTTTAATTTTTGCTTTTTAATTTATTATTTTTATACAATTTTATTCCCATTTTATATTTTATTTATTTATATCATAAAATAAGGAATAAAGAGATATTTTTATTTTATTTTTATTATTTATATACATGGGTAAAATAAATACATATGTACATTTATATGCATGGTATATTTACAATATATTTTTAGGTTTTTAATTTTATTATTTTTAGTTTGTTTTTGTTTTAATTAATTTTATTTATTTATTTACACTATATAGTGTAGAATATTTACAAAAATCTTGGAGATTAAATTTATTTATTTACAAGGCCAAATAAATACAAGATAGATGGCCTATATACATGATGACTATATTTTTGTTTTCTTTTTTATTTTTATGTTTTTTTATCTTGATTTTATATCTAGAAATATATACAAGTATTTACAAGCCAATCTGAGTCTATTTCTATGAGGAAAATACTTTTATTTATTTACGTAAATATTTACACACATGAACCCCTATCTCCCTCTACTTTGGCTTTTATGCGGTCAGGCCCATGCTGAGCCCTCCCTTGGGTTAGGTTGCTCAATATTTATTCTAAATATTTCCCTCTTTTTCTTTTTAATCTTTATTCTTTTATTTTTGCACCAAAAACATGCTAATTATAGGTTTTTACACAATGCATGCTTTTGGTAATTATTAATATTTACACATATCTACATGCATTTGCAAAGGTTTTTGTAGCTAAAATATAAGAATAAAGAGTGATGAATGAGTATTCATCACCCACCTATACTTAACTTTGCTAGTCCCTTAGCAAACACTTATTTGAAAAAGAAGTGAAAAATAAAGAAAGAAAAAGAAAAAGAGAATGCACATGGATCAAGGTTGATTATTAAACTTGCCTTCATTAAATTAAGGTATGGAGCTCGATCAGATCTTTGGATTATTAATGTGTCGGAACCTTATTTGAACTTAAGTTTAAAACTCAACAGCCTCTAAGTTCCACTAATCTATAACCAAGACTCCTCAATGCTCCAGATCAGAACAAGTCATCAAACACAAACCCTGAAGACCATGAATCTTTTCTTGTCCTGTGAATGTGAGGTCTAAGCTCTCCACCTCAGAAATGGCAACTTGACAACCCTCCCCAACAAGGTAACTCTATGACCTCAAACTGGCCACTCTTTCCTCGAGGAGCGGGGTATTCCCTTCTAAGTTCAAGTTCAACCGGCTCAAGAAGAGGAGGAAGAAGAGAATGGGTCAAGGCCAGTGTAGCCATGTACCCTTGGGAGCTTGACCAGTGTAGCCAAGTCTCCCTGCTGCAAGCTACATCAGGTGGATCATGAAACCAAGCTTTGCTTATTGCATTCTATATACATACTCCGGTGGGATTATTATTTTCTATCAGACCCACCACTTTTTTGGAGTTATTTTCTTTTTGCATTTTTTTTCAAGTGCATCTATACAACATATACATGTGCAGCATATATACAAGGAGTTTTTCCTCTTGAGCCAGTAGACTATCCCTCTTTTGAAGCTTTATTGCAACCCACAACTCCCGTCGTTAGACCTCATGGCAACCAGACCAAGTTGAGACGCACTTCCTTCACTAAAAGAAGAAGAGAGGTTCCGCCTAGAAGTACTACCCTCATATGCTACCCCAAGTCAAGGAAGACTGCCTCCTCACCACCTCATCCGTAGAGAGCTCGGTGCATAGTGCTGGTGTCCAAGTAAAGCCATTGTCTATATGAGTCATGTGTTGTTGTTAAGTGCTCTACTTAGGCTCATTGAGATGACATGTGATCATAGCCTAGTGGACTCAAAGAATTAAGTCACCATGGACCTGAAAAGCCTTAAACCTAAGCCCTATAAGGTTCCTCTTGGAAATTAGGTGGATTAAGATCTTAATCAAGCTCCATTTCTCAATTTAATTCCAGGCTAGTTTAAATGTCAACTATCATCCAGAAAAACTATATACATATGTGATGAACAGAGGATTCTATGAGGGTCTAGAGTAATCCACACAAGGCGGGATCACAATGTCGCTGAGGCGACCGCTCAAGAAATCTCCAGATCAATCAACAATTAACCCACAATAAATATATGCAATGAATATCCAAAAATGTGGAGTTAAAATTTATTATAACTCTACATGCAAATGTGTATAGGTGTAAGTACAGGTAGAGGTCGAACACTGGGAGGCGAAGGGAATGTATGTGTAATGCATCGTTTATTCAATCCATTATTCATGTCCTTTTATTGTTTTAGTGGGTTTTGGGGTTTTATAATTTTTTTTATTTTTGTTTTTATAATTTTTATTTTGTTTTTATATTTTATATTTTTTTATATTTTCTTTTAATATTTTTAATTATATAATATAAATAGATAAATATATATAAGACATATATATATATAAAGAGATATATGTATAAGAAGAGAGAGAGGAGTACTATAGTCTATAGATTTATATATATATATATGTATACTTAAAAGTGATATATATAGATATAATTTTTTTTGGCTTTTTAATATTTTTCTAATTTTTTTGTTATTTTTCTGAAATATTTCTAATTTTTATGTATTTTTAAATTCAAAAATGTCAACAATATAGGACTAAATAATTGGCCGAATATAATTTGGGTTTTAAAAATATAAAATAAACTCCAAAAATTCCCAAATTAATTTTAATACATCAATAATAATATATAGGTAATTATAAAAGAGAAAAATATATTTTTGGGGTTTTTTAAGGATTTTTCTATTTTTTGTTGGATTTTGGAGATTTCTGATTTTTTTAATTTTCTTTTTCATATTTTTAGGGTTTTTCAATTTCTGGACTCAATATATACATAATTATACCATATATAATTTTTTTGGGATTTTTCAAAAACATTTTCTAATTTTTTTGTATTTTCTAATTTAGACAGTGCAAAAATGGCTTCTATCTCATTTTTAATAATCAAGAAAAATGCAAAAAATGCAAACTAAAATGTTGGCGTGAACTAGCATGGCATGGAGCATCTATCCTAATATTTGTGAATTATTAGAAGCCTTCTAGGTATTTTTAATAAATAGATAGAGAGATAAAAATAAAACAGCCTGGCAAGGGTATTTTTGCAAATAAAATAAGTAACAGGGGCATCAGTGCAAAAATACAACAGGAATAAACATTTATTTAAATTTTTAGAACTATTTTACAATATACAAAAACCGCCAGGGCTCAAATGCAAAATTTCACGCGCCTCACGTGGGACTGCACGTGAGGCGGGGGAGGACCTAAATGTAATTTCAAGAAACTCAGGGGTACTGCAAAATTTACATTTTATTTACAACGTGCGAAATAATTTACAATATTAAAAATTAAATACAAAAATGACAGGGGCTAGATGTGCAAATTACCCCCAACGTGGCGCTGATGGACGGCTGATCTGCATTCACTTATACACGTGGCGCCTCCACGTGCGCCGATGATGCTTCGCCGATGAGCGGAGGAGATTAGATCTCACGTGAGATCTGACGGTCGTAGCATCGCTCCATCGGACGGCTGCTGCTCGATCTGGGCCTTCGTCTTCATCCAAAGGCTGAGCGGACGCGTGGAAGAACAGGGAAGAAGACTCGTCGGGGCGAGCTTCTCCCGCTCGGATCTCGCTCTCCGACCGACCATCGCTGCTCCTGAAGGTCCCATTCGCTTCCTGGAGGGTTGCTCTATCGTCTGGAGGTGTCGGATCGGCCGGAGGCACACCGTAGCGCCGCCACGAGCTCGAAGAAGAAGCGGCGCTCCAGGTACCTCCGCCCGCATGGAAAACGTCTCCTGGTGCCTTTCTTCGCACCTAACCTGCACAGGAAGGTAGAGGGGCTCGAGGGCGTCACCCTCGACCCGGGGTTTGAAGCTGAAAGCACAGGGATGAAGGCGAGCGACGAAGCTCCGGCGAAGGGTGGTGGAGGAACTTCGATTCGCGGATTCAGAAGCGAATCCGGTTGGACAAGGTGGCTGGATGGTGGAGAAGGCGTAGGGGAACGAAATGGCAGTGAAATGGTGGTCGGAAGATAACTAGGGCACGGTGGAGAAGTCGCCGGAGCGGAGCTCCGGCGAACTTCGAATTACCTAAACTAGGCTAAGCTATGAATCTAAATGCGAAATAAAATGCAGGAATAAAATGCTGGAACAAAAATCTACCTAAAAATGTAAAGGCGCAGCTCTTATACCTAGAGGAACTCCAGGGAGCAGGGTGGTTGCCGGAGCGCCACCATGGGTGCAACCTCCGCCTCTCCGATTGATTCAAAGTGCTGACGAGCTCCTCCTGTCACCAGGAGCATCGCCGGGACCGAATTCTGGGAAGGGATTGGCTGAAAAGCTGACCAAATTTGGCGAGGGAGGCGGTGGTTCCTTATTTATAGACAAGGGGAGCACCCTTATTGACCAGGCTGTAGCCGGCGATACAAACTATGTACACGAGATCTACACGATCGGCGGGGATCACGGATGAAAGGAGAACAAATCTCATGAAATGACTGTTCTCGATTGATCACTGAGCCATGCGAGAAAAAGGGAAGAAAAGAGGGGAAAAGACAGGTCTGACGGGTCAGTCAGAGGCGCAGGGGGAGTTGACCGGAGGTCAACTTTCCCTGGCCCCTGATTGGTCCACGTCAGGCTTATTTTGACTCATTTATTTAACGTATTAAATGAATTAATTAGAATTTACTAATAAAATAAAAAATGTTCATAAATTAATGTAGTATTTATTTATGATTTTTATTTATTTTTTTGAAGTATTTTATTACGGTTTTATTAAAATAATGTGTATATGTATATATTTACATGTATTTTTATGTATTTTATTTTTAATTTATTTATTTTCTTTTATTATTTTATTGGCTTATTTTATAAATTTATAATTTATTTTTGTGAGTATAAAGGTATTTTTATTTAATTTTTATGAGTTTATTTACATTTTTAAATAAATAGGTCTATGTATATGTAAGTATACTTATAGGTATTTTACCTATATATTATATATGTTTTATTTATTTAATGAATTTTATTTGTTTTTATTATGGATTTGTATTTTTAATAGGTTATATATAATATATTCATTATTATAAAAATATAAATGAATAAAGAATAAAAGAATATTTTCCTCTTTTATTTATGTACATTAGGTAGCATAGGTATTTTGTCTATGTATTATATAGACTTATTTTTATTTTACAAATTCTTTTCGGTTTTCTTTTTACTTTTATTATGTACATGTATTATATACATTATTTACAAGATTCTAAAAATATGAATTTATAAAAATAATGAATATTGAATAAAATGAATATTTTACTCAGGTATTATGTACAAGAAGGGCCAAAAACCTAACTTTCACAGATGGACTCCAAAAATTATGAAACCAATTTTATAAAATAGTTTATGAAATGCTATATACAATTAAAGGTGAGTTTGGGTGATTTGGAGTTTTTATTTGCAAGATATGGGTCTGTGAAGTTGAGATTTTGGCTTTTTATTCTGTGTATAAAATGTACACTGAGTATTATTTTTACACAAACTCAATTTTGTATTTTTATTTACATTATTATCTACAACTTTCATGAACAAAGTTTCTTTATTTGATGAATAAATAATTATGTACAAAATAGGTGTCAAAAATGCATGAATGGATGAATAAATAAATGAGGTATTTATTGTATAATGGCCCTTATCTCCCCCTACTTTATTCCTTGTCGACCAATTCCATGCTGGCCTTGGTCTCGGGGTTAGGGTCATAAAATATTTGCAATATTTTATTCCTTTTTCTTTCTTGTCTTTATTCTATAATTTTGGCATTAAAAACCTTATTTAATGTACAATTAATACAAGAAACAATGAATGCTATTATATACAAATTAATGCTATTTACATGCATTTGCTGGGGTTTTTAAGGCTAAAATGATAGAATAAAGGTGATGAAATGGAGATTCATCAATATGTACAAAAGATGCTATTTACACAAATTTTACAGTCATGCATAATTTTTGAAAAAATGTTTTGAAATCATGAATGGATGATGCATGAAGTGCAAGTTTTGCAAAAAGATATTGACACACATTTACACCAGATTTTTGCAAACTTTTGATTTCAAAACATTTTGGAAAAATTTTGTACTATATACATAATTTTGATAAGAAAATATTTACATAAACTTTACACAAAAGTTTTTTGAAAACATTTTTACAAAAATAATTTGTACACTAGCTATTTATGTGCAAATAAAAGAAGTTTATGTTCATTTATGTTCATGAAAAATTTTTAATTTTTGTGATTTTTAAGGTTTTGAGCCATTTTATTTATTTACACACTCACACAAAGTACGAGTTATGACTAAAGTATATATGAAATATATACACACCCCCCTATACTTAGCTCGAATGATGTCCTCAGAGTCAAGAGCGATGAAGAAGACATAACTCGTGCTAGGTATAGGGAAGTGAAAAGAAAGGCTATATACAAAGATGAATGAATGAATGAATAGCAAGTCAAGAGGATCTCGGGTCTTCCCCCTATACTTAGGATTAAGTAATCCTAAGTATAGCAGGCTGTACACTAAGGGAAAACCGAGTGGAGAATGTACAGGGTCTACCCCCCCTATACTTAGGGTGAAATATCCCTAAGTATAGGCAACAAAAATAGGGGTAGACAAAAACAAAAGAAATACCCAAAGGTCCTACATCCCCCCTATACTTAGGGTAGAGTGCACCCTAAGTATAGCATAATCAACAGATGAAGAAAGGGATGTGGGACTAAAGAATGTGATGATATAGACATCTGGATCTATACAAGGCGGAGGATCAGTGAAACTCAGGCGTGAGATGCATTAGATGTGAGTCAAAGACCACATCTCGCGCAAAATGAATAGGGGCAAGATCAGCCACCCGCGGCTCATGATCTAGAAATGGCTTGAGCCGCTGGCCGTTCACTCGAAAGGTACTCTCAGAAGACAACTCAGATATATCAATGCTACCATTGTCGTGTACCTTTCTGACCAAGTAGGGTCCCTTCCACTTGCTCTGTAGCTTCCTGGAAATAAACGAAGCCTCGCATCAAACAACCATACTTTCTGTCCAACCTCAAAATGCTTGTGGCTGATGTGAGAATCATGACATTCCTTTACTTTCTCCTTATAATGTAGGCTGTTTGAGAAAGCTGTATCTCTCAACTCCTCCAGGGTTGCTAACTCTGCCCTCCTCTGGTCTCCTACACCATCTGGATCCATAAGAATATCTGTAACTGCCCATAGTGACTTGTGCCTCAGCTCAACAGGTAAATGGCATGGCTTACCATATACGAGGCGAAAGGGAGATGTGCCCAATGGTGTCTTGAAAGACGTCCTATATGCCCACAAGACCGAGTCCAAAAGCTGTGACCAATCCTTTCGGTCAGGGCAGACGACTTTCTGCAATATAGTCTTGATCTCCCTATTCGACACCTCGGCTAGACCATTCGTCTGTGGATGGTAAGGTGTAGCAACACGATGGTCTATACCGAACTCGCTAGCAAGGGCCTTCACCTGGTCGTTGATGAAGTGAGACCCCCCATCAGAAATCAAAACTCGTGGAACCCTGAACCGCGTGATGATGTGCTTCCTCAAAAATCTGCAAACTGTCCTCGCATCAGCGGCTCGGGCGGGGGTAGCCTCAACCCAACAACTAACATAATCTACGGCCAACAGAATGTACTCAAATCCCTGACTCTTAGGGAATGGACCCATGAAATCGATGCCCCATGCGTCAAAACCTCACAGAAGTGAATGGGCTGCATCGGCATCATATCACGCTGTCCACAAGTGCCCATCCTCTGACAGTCAGTACACCTCTTCACGAACTCATCAGAGTCCTTGAAGAGGGTAGGCCACCACAAGTCGTATTGGAGCACTTTCTGTGTCGTTCTCCTCCCAGAATGATGTCCTCCTGCCTCAAGCTTGTGGCAGTAAGTGAGGACGCTATGGTGCTCCTCCTGAGGAATACACCGACGCCAGACGCTATCCCCTCCTTCGTGGTAAAGGATGGGATCCTCCCAGTGGTAAGACTTGGCCTTCGCAAGGAAGGTCTCAAGCCTCTGCCTGGGCCAATCTTGTGGGACTTTCCCAGCAATGAGAAAGTTCACAATATCGGCATACCATGGGAGTGAGGCGATAGCAAGGATCGCCTCATCTGGGAAGGTCTCTCGAATGAGATCAATCTGCTCAGACTCCTCAGGCTGCTCTATACGGGAGAGGTAATCCGCCACCACATTCTTTAGTCCAGGCTTATCCTTGATCTCAATGTCGAACTCCTGGAGTAGAAGGATCCATCTAGTAAGTCTGGCCTTGGCATCCTTCTTTGCCATGAGGTACCTGATGGCGGTGTGATCTGTGTACAAGGTCACTCTAGATCCAATGTTATAAGATCGAAACTTATCTAGGGCGAACACTACGGCTAGCATCTCCTTCTCTGTGACGGTATAATTCCGCTGGGCGGAATTCAATGTGCAGCTAGCATAGTGGATAGCAAAGGGGGACTCCATCCCTCCTCTGTCCCAGCACGGCCCCTACGGCAAAATCGGAGGCGTCCGTCATGATCTCGAATGGGAGAGACCAATTAGGCGGCTGAGGACAGGAGCCTCAATAACACATTGTTGGAGAGTCGCAAAGGACGAAAGACACTTGTCATCGACAAGGAACTCGATGTCTTTCGTCAAGAGGTCAGTCAACGGCCGGGCAATCCTGCTGAAATCCTGAATGAATCTTCGATAAAAACCAACATGCCCCAGGAATGACCGTAGCTGCCTCAAATTGGACGGCGGTGTGAGTTTTTTAATGACATCAACCTTGGCCGGATCAACCTCCATGCCCTGTTGGAGATGATATGGCCAAGCACCGTCCATTGAGTCACCATGAAGTGACTCTTCTCCCATGATAGCACCAAATGGAACTCAATACATCGCTGGAGTACTCGGTCTAGGCAGTCAAGACAGGAGTCGAATCCGTCGCCGTAGACCGAGAAATGTCCATGAAGACCTCCAAACACTCCCCTACCATGTCCGAAAAGATCGACATCATGCATCTCTAAAAAGTCGTGGGGGCATTGCATAGCCCAAATGGCATGCGTCGAAAGGCATATGTACCGAAGGGACAGGTAAAGGTGGTCTTCTCCTGATCCTCAGGAGCGATGGACACCTGGTTGTAGCCCGAGTACTCATCCAGGAAGCAATAATGGCTCTTCCCTGCCAGTCTCTCAATGATCTGGTCAATAAAAGGCAGGGGGAATGGTCCTTCTTGGTGGCCTGGTTGAGTCTCCTGTAGTCAACACAGACAGCCAAGAGGTGGGTACTCGTGTAGCAATCTCCTCTCCCGACTCACTGATCACAGTCGTGATGCCCGTCTTCTTGGGCACCACATGCAAGGGGCTGACCCACTTGGAGCCGGAGATGGGAAAAATAAAATCTGCGCTCCACCATTTTGAAATCTCCTTCATGACGACCTCTCTCAGGTTGGGGTTCAGCCGCCGCTGGAACTCACGCGACGGCTTTGCCCCCTCCTCGAGATAAATATGGTGGGAGCACACCGATGGACTAATCCCATGGAGATCAGCTATGCTCTATCTGATTGCCTTGCGGTTTTTTTCAAGAATCCCCATCAAACGGGATTCTTGCTCTCCAGTCAGATCGGCGGAGATGATGACTGGGTACATCTCAGGCTCCTCCCGCAAGGAACCGATACTTCAGCGAAGTAGGGAGCGGCTTCAGCTCTGGACAACTGGGTGCTGGCAAATCTGGCTTCGGAAGAAGATGCGTGCAAGCTGCTAAATCTGCCAAATCTGCCTGGGAGAATGAAAACGAGCTCTCGCAAATTGGATCTGGAGAAGGCTGCTCAACTGTACTGTCTCTAATCTGCTCTGCCTCTACCTCCTCCTCAACTGTAGGCTCTAGTGGACTCAGGTCTGGCATCTAATCATCACAATCTGCCCAATCAGACTCTGAATCCGAGGGATCTGCATCAAACAAGGTGGTGTCAGTGCCACCGTCACACAAGGTGGCCTCAGTACCACCATCACTGAACTCTGTGTCGCGGTCGAGAACCGGCTCTGCTGCCTCTGAAGTATCCTGGACCAGGGCTGTGCTCTCCAAGCTCTCCTCTGCGGTCATCTCGGCATCAGCGGTGTCTGAAATGAGAGGATGGCCTTGTGCTGCAGGTCTGCCCATGTTGCCTCGTCATCTGTGATCACAAAATCACAGTCCTGGTGGATGTCTAACCCAGCATCTGTCAGCTGCTCTGTATCTGTACTGGCCTCTGAGCATGCTCTGTCTCTGGCTCTGTAGTCCTCGACCGTCTCTATTTGTACACTCTCGCCTTCGACGCGAAAGTATACCTTCCCGCTATCATGGTCAGTCACCGCCTTGTTGTTGCCAAGAACGGACGACCGAGGATGATGGGGGTATCGGTCACGGAATCAGGGATCTCCATGTCCAACACTACAAAGTCCACGGGGAATTTCAGGCCCTGAATCGTGACGATAACATCTCACAACAACCCCTTTGGCTTCTTGACAGATCGATCAGCAAACTGAAGGACTGTCCTGCTCTGTCTAAGAGTGCCCAACTCGAAGCGGTCGAGAAGGGCTGCCGGAAGGAGGTTGATAGACGATCCGCTATCAAATAGAGTCCGGTCGAACCTCTGCTCACTAATATGACATCTGATATACGGGGCTCCTGAATCTGGCCTCTTGGCCGGCAGACGGTTCTGGATCGTGAAACAAGTGGCTTTCGTCAGCACGTGAATCTCTGAATGGTGGTTCCTCCTCCCTCCTCCTGACACGTGGTCCTATCTCTCAATGATCGCTGAAGAAGGGGGATGTGCTGCAAAGCCTCCTGAAGGGTCAGCTGTATATGGAATCGATTCAATCATGCTCTAGCTGAACTCCTCCTGCTCTCTCTTTTTTGGGTCTTTTTCTTTTTTCTTCCCCTTCCCCATCTGAAGGGCTCTAGGGAAGGGGATCACAGGGTCCTTCGCAGATGAAGGACTAGGAATAGGTCTAGACGGCTCGACGGCCGGATCCGCACATACATCAATCACCACAGTGGGACCAGAAGAAACTAAACCTTTTCCTTTATTCACAAGATGGTTCCGAGCTACATCAGAATGAGGAAAAACAACATCTCTCTCTACATGAACACCGGTGGCCTCAGTACCACCACGGGCTGGCTCTGCGAGACGTCTCGCGGCCTTAGTACCGCACGCCGGCTCGACAACTCAGGTGGCGTCAGTACCACCTCCTCGAACTGGTGAAGCGGCGGTCTCAGCACCGCCGGTGGAATCAGCATCCTTGGTGGCATCAGTACCACCGTCATCATTCAAGCGCGGCCTCAGTACCGCTCTCCTCCTCCTCATCTGGCGCCCTGGATGGATCCTCGTGTCGTCGGTCAGACGAGGCACCGCCTGCTGGTGCTCTACCGCTCCTAAGTGTAACAAAATCAGCATCAAACACATCTGAAGACATATCATCAAACGGATCACTAGGAGTGGCATGCTCAGTGTAAACTACCTGCTCAGACTTCCTCTTGAGACTATTGGGGTTCGGCTCGATCTGGGCAGGAATAGCGGCCTTCCCTCTCATGATGTCCCGCATCTCCTGGCGGAACTCGTCCATCTCCCGTCTAAAAGTAGCCTGCTGGTCCGTGAGGAGGCGGGCTATGTCATCCAAGGCGGGGCTCTCATGGGAGCCCGACGGGTAGCCTCTCTAGTAATGAGTCTGCTGGAACTGGTGCTGCTGGGAGGGGTAGGAGGAAGGATGATGCTGCTGGTGTGGCTGGTGAGGCTGCTCTCGCCTCCAAGACTGTCCCTGATGCTGATAGGGACGCGGAACAAAGGATGACTGTTGCGGTGACTGGTAGATTGGGGGCTGCTGCTGCTGGTGATCCCTCTGCTGGCTGTACTGGCCTCCCTGGCCAGATGGCTGCTGCTGGGGCTGGGTACCTCCACTCCCCACCTAAATCCGGGATGGCGGTGTGATCTGTGTACAAGGTCACTCTAGATCCATGTTATAAGATCGAAACTTATCTAGGGCGAACACTACGGCTAGCATCTCCTTCTCTGTGACGGTATAATTCCGCTGGGCGGAATCCAATGTGCAGCTAGCATAGTGGATAGCAAAGGGGACTCCATCCCTCCTCTGTCCCAGCACGACCCCTACGGCAAAATTGGAGGCGTCCGTCATGATCTCGAATGGGAGAGACCAATTAGGCGGCTGGAGGACAGGAGCCTCAATAACACACTGTTGGAGAGTCGCAAAGGACGAAAGACACTTGTCATCGACAAGGAACTCGATGTCTTTCGTCAAGAGGTCAGTCAACGGCCGGGCAGTCTGCTGAAATCCTGAATGAATCTTCGATAAAACCAACCATGCCACAGGAATGACCGTAGCTGCCTCAAATTGGACGGCGGTGTGAGTTTTTTAATGACATCAACCTTGGCCGGATCAACCTCCATGCCCCTGTTGGAGATGATATGGCCAAGCACCGTCCATTGAGTCACCATGAAGTGACTCTTCTCCCATGATAGCACCAAATGGAACTCAATACATCGCTGGAGTACTCGGTCTAGGCAGTCAAGACAGGAGTCGAATCCGTCGCCGTAGACCGAGAAATCGTCCATGAAGACCTCCAAACACTCCCCTACCATGTCCGAAAAGATCGACATCATGCATCTCTAAAAAGTCGCGGGGGCATTGCATAGCCCAAATGGCATGCGTCGAAAGGCATATGTACCGAAGGGACAGGTAAAGGGTGGTCTTCTCCTGATCCTCAGGAGCGATGGACACCTGGTTGTAGCCCGAGTACTCATCCAGGAAGCAATAATGGCTCTTCCCTGCCAGTCTCTCAATGATCTGGTCAATAAAAGGCAGGGGGAAATGGTCCTTCTTGGTGGCCTGGTTGAGTCTCCTGTAGTCAACACAGACACGCCAAGAGGTGGGTACTCGTGTAGCAATCTCCTCTCCCGACTCACTGATCACAGTCGCTCTGCCCGTCTTCTTGGGCACCACATGCAAGGGGCTGACCCACTTGGAGCCGGAGATGGGAAAAATAAAATCTGCGCTCCACCATTTTGAAATCTCCTTCATGACGACCTCTCTCAGGTTGGGGTTCAGCCGCCGCTGGAACTCACGCGACGGCTTTGCCCCCTCCTCGAGATAAATATGGTGGGAGCACACCGATGGACTAATCCCATGGAGATCTGCTATGCTCCATCTGATTGCCTTGCGGTTCTTTTCAAGAATCCCCATCAAACGGGATTCTTGCTCTCCAGTCAGATCGGCGGAGATGATGATTGGGTACATCTCAGGCTCGCCCGCAAGGAACCGATACTTCAGCGAAGTAGGGAGCGGCTTCAGCTCTGGACAACTGGGTGCTGGCAAATCTGGCTTCGGAAGAAGATGCGTGCAAGCTGCTAAATCTGCCAAATCTGCCTGGGAGAATGAAAACGAGCTCTCGCAAACTGGATCTGGAGAAGGCTGCTCAACTGTACTGTCTCTAATCTGCTCTGCCTCTACCTCCTCCTCAACTGTAGGCTCTAGTGGACTCAGGTCTGGCATCTGATCATCACAATCTGCCCAATCAGACTCTGAATCCGAGGGATCTGCATCAAATAAGGTGGTGTCAGTGCCACCGTCACACAGGTGGCCTCAGTACCACCATCACTGAACTCTGTGTCGCGGTCGAGAACCGGCTCTGCTGCCTCTGAAGTATCCTGGACCAGGGTTGTGCTCTCCAAGCTCTCCTCTGCGGTCATCTCGGCATCAGCGGTGTCTGAAAATGAGAGGATAGCCTGTGCTGCAGGGTCTGCCCATGTTGCCTCGTCATCTGTGATCACAAAATCACAGTCCTAGTGGATGTCTAACCCAGCATCTGTCAGCTGCTCTGTATCTGTACTGGCCTCTGAGCATGCTCTGTCTCTGGCTCTGTAGTCCTCGACCGTCTCTATTTGTACACTCTCGCCTTCGACGCGAAAGTATACCTTCCCGCTATCATGGTCAGTCACCGCCTTGGTTGTTGCCAAGAACGGACGACCGAGGATGATGGGGGTATCGGTCACGGAATCAGGGATCTCCATGTCCAACACTACAAAGTCCACGGGGAATTTCAGGCCCTGAATCGTGATGATAACATCTCACAACAACCCCTTTGGCTTCTTGACAGATCGATCAGCAAACTGAAGGACTGTCCTGCTCTGTCTAAGAGTGCCCAACTCGAAGCGGTCGAGAAGGGCTGCCGGAAGGAGGTTGATAGACGATCCGCTATCAAATAGAGTCCGGTCGAACCTCTGCTCACTAATATGACATCTGATATACGGGGCTCCTGAATCTGGCCTCTTGGCCGGCAGACGGTTCTGGATCGTGAAACAAGTGGCTTTCGTCAGCACGTGAATCTCTGAATGGTGGTTCCTCCTCCTCCTCCTGACCGTGGTCCTATCTCTCAATGATCGCTGAAGAAGGGGGATGTGCTGCAAAGCCTCCTGAAGGGTCAGGTGTATATGGAATCGATCAATCATGCTCTAGATGAACTCCTCCTGCTCTCTCTTTTTTGGGTCTTTTTCTTTTTCTTCCCCTTCCCCATCTGAAGGGCTCTAGGGAAGGGGATCACAGGGTCCTTCGCAGATGAAGGACTAGGAATAGGTCTAGATGGCTCGACGGCCGGATCCGCACATACATCAATCACCACAGTGGGACCAGAAGAAACTAAACCTTTTCCTTTATTCACAAGATGGTTCCAGCTACATCAGAATGAGGAAAAACAACATCTCTCTCTACATGAACACCGGTGGCCTCAGTACCACCACGGGTTGGCTCTGCTAGACGTCTCGCGGCCTTAGTACCGCATGCTAGCTCGACAACTCAGGTGGCGTCAGTACCACCTCCTCGAACTGGTGAAGCGGCGGTCTCAGCACCGCCGGTGGAATCAGCATCCTTGGTGGCATCAGTACCACCGTCATCATCAAGCGCGGCCTCAGTACCGCTCTCCTCCTCCTCATCTGGCGCCCTGGATGGATCCTCCTGTCGTCGGTCAGACGAGGCACCGCCTGCTGGTGCTCTACCGCTCCTAAGTGTAACAAAATCAGCATCAAACACATCTGAAGACATATCATCAAACGGATCACTAGGAGTGGCATGCTCAGTGTAAACTACCTGCTCAGACTTCCTCTTGAGACTATTGAGGTTCGGCTCGATCTGGGCAGGAATAGCGGCCTTCCCTCTCATGATGTCCCGCATCTCCTGGCGGAACTCGTCCATCTCCCGTCTAAAAGTAGCCTGCTGGTCCGTGAGGAGGCGGGCTATGTCATCCAAGGCGGGGCTCTCATGGGAGCCCGACGGGTAGCCTCTCTAGTAATGAGGCTGCTGGAACTGGTGCTGCTGGGAGGGGTAGGAGAAGGATGATGCTGCTGGTGTGGCTGGTGAGGCTGCTCTCGCCTCCAAGACTGTCCCTGATGCTGATAGGGACGCGGAACGAAGGATGACTGTTGCGGTGACTGGTAGATTGGGGGTTGCTGCTGCTGGTGATCCCTTTGCTGGCTGTACTGGCCTCCCTGGCCAGATGGCTGCTGCTGGGGCTGGGTACCTCCACTCCCCCACCTAAATCCGGGATGGTCTCGTCGGATCCCAGGCTGAGGACGGTCATACCAAATCTTCGTTGACATCCATCAACGGCTCTGCTTCGTACTGGGCTGGCGGGAGTACTGCCAGAGGCTGATCCGGCTGGTATACCACCATCTGCATGTCTGGAGATGGTGGTGACTGGTAGGAGGGTTGCTGTTGCTGGTACGGCTCCGCCTGTACAAGGTGAACCTGTCTAGGCTGCTGAAAGGAGCTGGAGCGCTGGGACAAGCTGCTGCTGCCGCCGGTATCGCCTCGCCGACTGAAGACGGGGATGGAAGCCGTCTGTGCCTCCTGGAGACACATGAGCTGGGTCTTCACGTCGCTCAGAGTCTGTGCCATCTGCTCCATCTGAGTGATGCCCTGACACTGCTTCTTCTCTATCAGCTCCATCCGATCCAACTTTTCGCTGATAATACCCATATCCGCAGCGGATGACTCTGCCTGTGTTGCTGCTACTGTGGATGAACTGGATGGACCGGCATCGACCCGTGCTATCCTCTGGTACTGCACGGGTCCTAGCTGCTGCTGGGGTCTGCCTTGAGTGTATAACCGGGTCTGGGACATCACCATATAGTTCTCGGCCATCTCCTCGTAGATGGCCCAGACCTGGTCGTGATCCTTGGCAAAATAGGACACGCCACAAGAAGCATTCACCAAGCCCTGGAGCTCTGGTGTTAGCCCGCTGAAGAAGCTCTGTACAAGGTTGGGCTTCGAAATATCATGGTGCGGGCATCGGTCAGTCAGCTCACGAAACCTCTCCCATGCTCGTTGGGGAGCATGGAGAAGTTGCTGATGAGGGCTCTTGCTGCATTGGTCCGCCCGAGTGGATAGTACTTGTTCAAGTACTCGGTGCGTAGCTGCTCCCAGGTGTAAACGAACTTCCCCAAATGCTTCAGCCAGGTGGCTGCTCTGTCTGCTAGGGAAAAGGGGAAGGCGATCATTCTGATCATGTCCTGGTCCACCTGACGGTCGTGGACAGTACTGCAAATCATCAGAAACTCCTGTAAGTGGAGATGGGGCTCCTCAGTCGCGAGTCCGTGGAAGCGGGGGAGTAGCTGCAAAGTGTTCGGGGGGAACTTGAAGTCCCCCACGATGGCTGGAAGTACAACCCAGTGGTGCGTCAGCGTCGATCCGGGGTTATGTAACTCTCGCATCGATCTCGGTGGTCCTTAGGCCGCGGCTGCGGGGATTGCGGCTGCTGCGGCTGCTGCTGCGGCTGCTGCATCAGCATCCTCTGGGATCCTCGGCCTGTCTCTCCTCTGGTCTCGCTCTGCTCTCTCGGCTCGCATATGCTCCACCTCTCTCCTCATGTCGAGCATAAATGCTCCCTGATCCCTCAGCTGCTGCTGGACGGTCTCTAGTGAGGCGATCAGGTGGAGTTGATCGCACCCTGGTCCAATACGAAGTGCTCTCCTCGGGTGCGATCCTCAGAACTACCGGCCATGACGTCTGCAAAATCAAATGTGCCAAACTCAGGTGCTGTCAAATCTGCTAATCTCTCCTCTGGCTCATGTCTCTCAGAACCGAAAGAAAGGGGGTCGAGGGGGAACAGGGCGGAGTCATACTCGGGCTCGGAGAGCTGGTCTCGGCTCTCGCGGGCCAACCTAGATGATTGGGTAGACGTGCCCGAAGCGGTGCAGCCAGAGGCTGCCTAAGAGAGCATCTACCCATCATCTTGATTTGGCGAGTAGTGCGGATGAGATCTGGAAGAACTATTTTCGGCAACCAAACCCTCTGTTCAACAACGCAACACGAGCTGAAGACCATAAAGGCTCGGTCAAATTATCTTGTCAATTTTATTAGGTGAACAATCAATCTATCAGAGCGCTTACGTGACCTGTTAGGATACCCGATGCTATCCCAACCGACTGACCCGCACGGAAGAGTCGGTAGTCAGTCAGGAATAAACACCGGAGGGCTCTACCTAGGGTGCGGGTCACTCTCTCGCGCAATCAAACCAAACAATGAGGGGGTTGCTCTCCCCAAGACAAATTTTAAGGTGGAGTGTCTTTTAGGGTCAATAGTTTTAGCAGTCCCAATTTTATTGTTTTTTCTTTTTAATATTTTTCAATAAAAACAAAGGCCTAACGAAGTTTTCGATTCTCCTGGTTATTTAGTCAAAACAAGGGGGAGAAGACGAAAAAGCCGATGCGCGATGAAATCAATGATGCATGCAGAGATAGAAATGCGTACCTTTCCTCCATCACTCTACATGCAAGTGATCCGCGCAGAAATTTAAAGATAGAAATAAACTACCCTATATGATGCAGCGGTGAAAACCGAGTCCTAGATGAGCAAGTCTACTCGCAGAACCGTCTAACTGGTCACCGATCCTCCAAGCCAAAGGTCCGGTCTTGGTCTACCCTCCTCTGCCCGACACATCCGAGGTAGGAGAAAGCGCTTTACGGGGCAGACTACGGTACGTAGGCTACGAAGGGATGAGTCAGTTATTTTTATTAATTAATTATTAGTAGGTCCAATTAATCGCACTATAGGAACATGCAGATAATTAGGTGTGGGGATCCTACTAATTACGGCACAAGCAAGAAGAAATTCCTTAGTCTAGGGGCTCGAGAAAAACCGCTGAAAACCGTCAAAGGCAGCGAAAAATCAAAAGCCACGAGAAAAACCGCGAAAACACCTAAGGGTCCCCCGAGCACACCGGTGCTCGGCGAAACAGACCCGCTAAGATTTTCAGTCCACAGTCCAAGTCTCTGAGTCCCTGTATTATTACAAATAATAATCAAAATAAAATGAAAAGTAAAAGCTATGCTAATCCTCGCCCACTCAGCTCTCTCTCGCTCTCTCCTGCGGCTCCGCACAGAAGGGAGCCGCCTCCGAGTCTCGCGGTTGCGTCGGCTTCTCGAAATCAGCCGCCTCGGTCCTCGGTCCCTCGAAAGAAAAGAGACAAGTGGTCAGACCAATAAAAATAATCAAATAATAATAAGAAAAATAAATGAAAATAAGATGAGGGTATATATGCAAAAATGCATAATGAAATAAACACTCAAAATCAAACAAAGCAAAAATAAAAGAAAATAAAATAAAACAAAAATAAACTGAAGACAAAAAGCCGTGAAAAACCGCGAACTTTGGAAGAGCCGTGAAAAGCCGCGAAAACAAAAATAAAGTAAAAATAAAACTACTAAGTCGTGCTCCCCGGCAACGGCGCCATTCTGATGACACGAAAATCCGAACGACTAAGGTAAAGGTATCTCTGAGATGGTCGTTGCGACCTCAATCACTCAGACGTGTCAATCAAGAAAAATAGACCACCAAATAGATGAAAAATCAATCAAACAGCAACAACGGTCTTGCTATTATTTTAACCTGGTATAGCGACCAGGGTCGAACACAAGGAACATGAATTGGCCTCGCGGCCTACGAAGTAGTCAAAAAGAAAAGAAAAGGAAATAAAAGAGTATTTTTGGTGGTTTTTAATTCTTTTTATATATATTTTTTGGATTTTTAGTTAATTAAGAAAATAATAAAGGCCAGGAAACAACACACTTCAACAATTTATTTAATGTACTAAAAATCAACCAAAAATTCAAATAAAAATATTTTTGCGTGTTTTATAATTTTTACTATTTTTAATGAATTTTGGGATTTTTCTGATGTTTATTTAATTTTCTAAAAATCAAACAATGCGAAAAGATAAAAAACAATGTCCAACTAAGCTTAAGGGTTTAGATAAAATATCTAAAAACCCCCAAAAAGCCTAGAGGTAATTTTCCTGTATAGTAGACACCACAAAGAAAATTAAGACACTGGATTTATAATTTTTGGGTTTTTAATTTATTTATTATAATTTTTATGATTTTTTTAGTGTTTTTCAATTTTTAGGTGTTTTAGGTAATGAAAAATAGCCAAAATTGGCTAGAAAATCAAGCAAGCAAAGACAAATAGCAAGTAATTTTTTGTAATTTTTAAATGAGTTTTAATATTTTTTTTGTGATTTTTAAATTCAGACAGTAACAAAATTAGATGTTTTTGAATTTTTAAAAATATCAAACAATGTCTAAAATGTCTCCAAAATTTACAGAAAATTTTACATCATGGCAGAAGCCTTGTTTCCAATTTTCATCAAATTTGGAGGTGATTTGCTATTTTATTAAAATCAAACACAAGGGCATAGTGCACAGGGACCTAAGTGCAAATACCCGAAGTCCTGAGGGGTCTGGTGCAAAATTCCCAGGTAAACACGCGCGTCGTGTGTGCCTGGGGCACTTAGGGACCCAAATGTAAGAAAAACTACTTCCGAGGACTAGTTGGTAACAGGTACCAAAAGTCCAGGGGGTGGTCTGCAAATAACCCAATAAAAAGCGCACATGCACAATTAAAATACGCACAGGGGTATAAATGCAATATCTAAAAAGTATTCATTCAATCTATAACATCTAGAACTACAGGGTAGAAAATGCAAATATACCAAAGAAATCACGTGTCGAAGCACGTGCTACATCACACACAGTGGCATATATGCAAAAGAAATAAAGTGCAGGGTCCTCTGTGCAAATATCCAAACTAAAATAAACTACCTAAAATATTTACATGACTCAATAGTAAAGACAAAACAAGAGGGGGCCTAAGTAATATTTACCCCTTTATTAATGGAGCCGCTGGATGAACGCCACGTGGTGCATCGGACGGTGGAGAACGGCTGGCGCTCCAAGGCTGAGCTCCTCGCAGTGATCAGACGGCTGAGGCTACGCCACGTGGAGGATCGAACGGTGGAGGCTCTCTGTGGCTAAACCTCACGCATCGGGCGGTCCAGATCGCCTCTCCAAGGATCTGACGGTGAGAGGACCTCCTCATATGGACGGTCAGGATGAGAACTGGAGGTCTGAGGCTGATCGGACGGTCGGGGAAGATGCTGGAAGAATAGTTGGCCGGCGAGCTTCGCCGGCCCGACGCACGCGCTGAGATCCTCCCCTGCTGCTCCTGAAGATCGAAGAAGCTCCGGTGTGACGCTCCGCAGCTGATGGTAGCCTCCGATGACCCAGCCGAGCTCTGGAGAGCTCCGGCGAGGTCGGCGGAGGTAGAGCTCCTGGACCGAATGGTCCAAGCCCTCAGATGGGCTTGGAGGTACCTGCAAGATAGACCAGAAGACTCGCGGGTCGAGGGAAAACTGCCTCGACCCGGTTAGGCGGGGTGAAGGTGGTCGGAGGGTCGATATGGACGAGCTCCGGTGAGGGGGGTAGACAGAGGAGCTCGAGCCCTAGCTCCTGTGCGAGCTGGGTTAGATGGAGGTATGGAGAAGGTGCGCAGGAGTAAGGCGGAGGCTATGGCGAAGCCTGATGGTCGAACAAAAGGCGGGGATGACCGGAATCAGAGATGAACGGCGACGGCGAGATTTAGGGGAAATCGTAAATTAGAGAAAAAGAAAGGGAACTGGGTATACCTGGGTGGACGAATGGGCTGTGGTCGAGCTTGCGGAGCTCTGGGTCCTCGCCTCAAGGAGCGGCGACATCCGAGGCTCGAGCTCCGGCTGTGAGCGGAGCACGGCGGTGATACTCGTCGGATCGATGGGCCACTGCCCCTCTCCTCGCTGCGACACTTGCTGGAGCAAGCTGTCACTCTTGCCAACACAGTGGAGGTCACGGGTAGCGAAGCAAATGAGCCAAAGATAGCAGCGAAGGTGGCGGAGCTGGAGTTATATATGTTGGAGAGTCCGGGAAGACGAGCGCGGGTAGGGCATTCTGGAGCACGGATCTCGAGATGGATACCCCGACGTGGGTCTCGGATGTAGCAGGAAGGAATCAGACCCGGGGTTTAGGCGAGGGGGAATCGGGTTTAGGTGCTAAAATATGGGGAAGTCGGATCGGGCACCTAACCCGTGGGAAGTGGTCCGGGGGGGGCAGTTGACCGGGCGGTCAACAATCCCCAGGGCCAATAGGAACAAGCCACGTGGATAAGATTTAGAAATTCAATAAAAAATACCAAATGGCCGAATTAGTAAAAAGTCAAAACATGAAATATTTTTGTTTTAATTTTTTCTATTTTTTGTGATTTTTAATTAATCTTTCAAAGTAAAAATAAGGTATGTTCATAGTAGGGTTATATAGGTATATATACACTATATAGGATTTTAATTTTTGCTTTTTAATTTATTATTTTTATACAATTTTATTCCCATTTTATATTTTATTTATTTATATCATAAAATAAGGAATAAAGAGATATTTTTATTTTATTTTTATTATTTATATACATGGGTGAAATAAATACATATGTACATTTATATGCATGGTATATTTACAATATATTTTTAGGTTTTTAATTTTATTATTTTTAGTTTGTTTTTGTTTTAATTAATTTTATTTATTTATTTACACTATATAGTGTAGAATATTTACAAAAATCTTGGAGATTAAATTTATTTATTTACAATGCTAAATAAATACAAGATAGGTGGCCTATGTACATGGTGACTATATTTTTGTTTTCTTTTTGATTTTTATGTTTTTTTATCTTTATTTTATATCTAGAAATATATACAAGTATTTACAAGCCAATCTGAGTCTATTTCTGTGAGGAAAATACTTTTATTTTTTTACATAAATATTTACACACATGAACCCCTATCTCCCTCTACTTTAGCTTTTATGCGGTCAGGCCCATGCTGAGCCCTCCCTTGGGTTAGGTTGCTCAATATTTATTCTAAATATTTCCCTCTTTTTCTTTTTAATCTTTATTCTTTTATTTTTACATCAAAAACATGCTAATTATAGGTTTTTACACAATGCATGCTTTTAGTAATTATTAATATTTACACATATCTACATGCATTTGCAAAGGTTTTTGTAGCTAAAATATAAGAATAAAGAGTGATGAATGAGTATTCATCAGTGTCCCAATTGCACAATGCATTTTTATGAGCAATTATTTTTGCAATTTTCTATGTATTATGTACAAGTTTCATGTATATCATTTTATTATCTAAGGTGTATAAAATGAAGAACAAAATGAAGTAAAAATGGCTATTTTGAGGAGTAAAATTAAGGTTTCTATATACAATTTAGTCCCTTACCTCCCTCTACATTATTCCTTTCAGACCCGGTCAATTTTTGACTTGGTCTCGGGGTTCATGATCATTTAGTATCTATGATGCTTCATTTATTTTTCTTTTTTCTTTATTATTCTATTTTGGATTTACATACATATTATTATGTACTAATTACAAACTAATTCTAGATAAATAATTAATGCCAATTTGTATAAGTTAGTTGTATTTACATGTGTTTTGATATGAATTTCAGATGCAAAATGGAAGAATAAAGTAGATGAATGTCTATTCATCAAATATGTAGTTATGAAAACCTCCAATGTGTTACACACGACACCCGTTGTGCAAGACCACACATACATGGTGTGTAAGGGAAGCATAATGTGTAATTTGTTATCTGCCATTTTACATATAGTTAGTTTTTTAGCCTTTAAAGCACCTAATGGCAAATATTTTACATTAATTACATCTTTATGTGATTACTTCATTATCGCAAATGCAGTTTTTAATGTGGCACGTGCAATAATATATTGTCACATACACGTATACACACAACTTCAAAAAGGTAGATACATACATACACACAAAAATAAATAAATACATATACATACATATAAACATACATACTCAACATAGATTTACATGTACATATAAAAAAATGTAACAAACGTCAACTCAAATCCATGCGTGGGCACATCTTAGCGGGAACTCCCATTTCCTCCCTTCCCTACCGTATACCCCCCACAAAAAGTCGCCGTCTCCTCAGTACCTTCTTTCTCCTCCCTTCGCCGCTTACTCCGAGAAATCAGTCGTCACCCCATTCTTCTCTTTCTTCTCGTTCTTAGTTCTTCCTCGGTTCCACTGTCCATGGCTTCTGCTGCCAAGAGGAGTATCGCTTTGGGGATCGACATCGGTAGCGATAAGTGCGTCGTTGCATTCGTCAATAAGAGTGGCGTCGTTGACATGCTGCAGAACGAGGCGTCCAAGCGCGAGATCCCTGTGGTCGTCCGTTTCGATAAGACGCAGAGACTTTTCGGTTCTGCAGCCGCCGCCCGTGCCTTCATAGACCCCAAATCAACCATCTATCAGCTGAAGCGTTTAATCGGACTTCGATTCGACGATCCGTCATTCCAGAAGGTGCGCGCCCTTCTACCTTACAAGACCCCCAGGGCACCCAACGGCGATGTCTTGGTCAAGGTGCGATACATGAACGAGGATAGGAAGTTCACGGCAGTGGAGTTGCTGGGGATGTTCCTCTGCTACCTGAAGCGGATGGCGGAGAAGGCGACGGAGTCAACAATATCGGAATGCGTGATCGGGATCCCCTCTTACTTCACCGACCAGCAGAGGAGGGACTATCTATTAGCTGCTGAGGTTGCAGGGCTGAATCCTCTGCGACTACTTCATGACGGTGCAGCTACCGCACTGGACTATGGTATTTACAGGAATCTTCCTTACGGGGAAGAAATCAATGTTGTGTTTGTGGATATCGGGCATGGCGATACACAGGTCACTGTGGTGAGGTTCTGCTTTGGGACTGCGATCGTACTCGCTCATTCCTTTGACCGAGATCTCGCTGGGAGGGATTTCGATGATGTGATCTATGCGTCATTTGCTGAAAAATTCGAGCAACAGCACCGCCTAACCGTGCACGAGAATCCCAAGGCAACCTTTCGACTGAGAACGGCATGCGAGAAGGCGAAAAAAGTTCTGAGTACGAACTCAGAAGCGCAGATCAACATAGAGTGTTTTGTGGGTGACAGTGATTTGGTTGGAGTAATTACCAGGACGGAATTCGAGAACTTGTCATCTGATTTGCTCAAAAGAATCATTGCAGCTTGTAAGAGAGCTTTGGCTGATGCTGATTTGATAAAAAAGGAGATTCACTCTGTCGAACTTGTTGGGTCTGGTTCTCGAATGCCAATGATTTCCAATGTCTTGGGAGACTTCTTCGGACGGGAGACGAGCCGAACACTGAATGGGAGTGAATGCATTGCCAATGGATGTGCCCTTCAGTGCGCGATGCTTAATGGAGCACCGTGGGCCGGTATTTTTGGGGTATGCTATTCGCTTCTTAGACAATCGGTTTTTTATTATACATTTGTTGCTGTTGTTCATGCACAATATGCTGATGATCGTGCGGACATGGATCCTTGATGAGTAACTATTATTATATATATTATCAAACCCCGAATCTTCCAGGCTGTTTTCATTATTGTTAATTCTGACCGACTTCAGATCTTTCCGAGAAAATTTAAATTTTTATGAATTCCTCCTGTAAGACTGTTGCAATATCTTAGTGATCCTCCGCTCATGGATATGCTCCTGGAGCCGCACATGTCCCCAGTCTAATTTGCGTTTCGGTGTTTGAACCAATATTTAAGTTCAGAAGTTTAAAGCCTATCTGTGTTGTGGGGTTACCCTCCCATTGGGGGAGTTTACCCCCCTTAACCCACATCCCCCTCTCTCCCCATGGGCCCCACTTTATTCTTTTTTTAAAAAATTAAATAAATTAATTTTACATAATCAATCCTATCAAAAAATAATATATTATACCGTCATATTATATAAAAATTATAAACTACTCCACCTCTACTCACTTTTCCAAACTTCAATACAATCACATCACAATAACTACTCACTTTTTCAAACTTCAATACAATCATATCACCCCAGACCCACTTCTAACCAACCACAGTTTAACCCTTTATTCAAAGACTAAAATCCAAAAATGGGTTACCCTCTACCACTTTAACCCGCCTTAACCCGCCAACCAAACGCACCCTTAGTAGTAGCTTATATAACAAAATTAAGTTCACAAAGATTGGATATAGATGCTGCAATCATAACCTTAAGTTCACAAATATTGGATATAGATGCTGCAATGATAATCTGTACAAGGTGTCATTTGTAGGTATATCTTAGTCCTGCCCAAGATTAAATTTTTTTGTTTTCGTGAAGTATTGTGTAATTCCAGGAAAACTATCTTTTTCGTGTTCTTTTACAGGTCCATGATAGAATGCCATTTTCTGTAGTCGGATCTTCTGAATGTACGAATTCTTCTACATCAACTAGCATGATTGATAAGGGCATCTTCTTGTTATCTCCGAGAGTTCTGACTCTATGTCCATCTAAATATATCACCATTTCTTATGCCAACTTGAATGACTTGCCTGATGGTGTATTACCGAAGATTATGTGCTACGAGGTACATGTCCTACTGCATCTAAAGCTAATATAATAGCTTACTCGCTCGCTTTTGTTTTTTTCAGCACATCACTGAGTTAATCTTGAGCCCTATAAAGTATAACCGCAAAGTATTTTTTAGTTAATTAGAATGAAAAAAATTAGAAATTAATTAAGTGAGATCCTTTGAGACTCAACGACCTGTCTTTAGGAAGTCCAGATTTTATTTTAAACATTGACATAATAGAAGCTTATGTTAATCGAAGGATAGGGTTTTACATGATTTGTATCAATTACGAATGCCTGAAATACACCCCTACTAAAATTGGCAACTATCTCAATTCTAAAAATAACCAAATAGATTGGAGCTTTCTTTAATAGGGGACTAATGATCATAGAGAGAGAGAGGGGGGGGGGGGGGGGGGGGGGGGTGCAATAAGGAAGAGTGTGAAAAAGAGGGGAACGGAAGAGAGAGGTGGGTCAATTGTCTGACAAAGATGGAAAGGGGAGGTCTGAGCTTGCGAAGGTGGGGAGGGATGATGTAGTTCTACTTATTAGCTTGCTTTCATTGTTCGGAGAGGGGCCATGCATCGACAGAATGCTCTACTTGCATTGTGGAAAGGTTAGGTCGTTGGCAATTGGCTTCTGGTCGGGGTTTTAATGAGATTGATGGCGGTCCGATTATGTTACCTCGGAATCGAGGTGAGGTGTATTCTCAAGGAGGTCGATGCACATTCTTCATTATTTTGTTGAAAATATGCAATTAAATAAACAATATTTTATTTATGTTAAGGAAATTATACTAAAGTCAAAATTCCATACGTTTAAAGTAATTAAAAGATGCTATTATGTAATTCCTCAATGTTGAATAAGGAACATTCATGCTGGTGCCAAATTAAAACAAAAGATAAAATAATGATAAAAGACATTATAAGTTATAAATTCTGATGGCCAATCCATGTCTAAAAAATAAATAAAAATGCAAGATCCGAGATGTTATGTATCAGTCTACATGTTTACCTAAATCCCAACCTAGTCAATTGGATGCGATCCATTTGATTAGGCAAAAAATCAAGGTTTGGCTATCCAATAAAACTAAATAAAGTTAGTTATGGTAGGATTTCAAAAAAAAAGTTAGTTATGGTATGCTGTATGGTTGAATATAAGCTCATGATGAATTTTGAATCGTAGAATAAATCTAGTAATATTAATACATTCTTTCACCGCTAAGGTTTGCGCCCTTTTGGAATTTTATTGTTGTTAAATTTGATCAGATTATGGTGTATACAAACCGACGCCATGTTAAGAAAGATTCTATTGCAATTGTGCCCTTGTAAATTTGGTCACATACTTTTTGTGATGCCCGTCCACATATTCAGATTACCCGTTTACACAACATTCACAATGTTATATTCGCTACCAATCGCATTAGGTCACCTGAAAGTGAAGGAAAATTTTCCGCGTTTCGAAATGACATTCACAAATAATGTAAACAACTACAGAGCTAACAAGTGTCACCACTTTTCATTTCATTAATTTTCATATACAATTACATGTATCAAAAGAAATTGCATCATGTACATGTATCCCTAAATGTAATAAAAGAAAAAGAAAAGCAAATACATTATCTGAAAAAACTACAACATATGCACTAACGAGTATAACAACGGAAGCTCGTGATCATCTATCAGTCTACTGCGATGCAGACGTTTTGCGTGCTATACATGTTGGAAAACAAAAGAATGTCAACAATTGTTGAATACAATCCAACATATTAAAAATAACAAGTACTTCAGTGGTTTCAAAAGAAAGCAAGTAGATAGGCGTTGATATTTAAAATTAACAAGCTACTTGCGTAGAAAATGGTTTTCAAGCTGCTCCGTATATAATGTTCACCCACCATCCCATAACTTTCCAAATATAACATCATCATATTTTTATTAATAATTCATATGTAGATTACTATCTTTTTATCACTTAGAGATTTTGTTGATGGATCTTGGTATTAGGATGATGAGTCTTTGATTTGATCTTTATTTCTGTCTATGTTCTCAAGTCTAGTGGATAGTCCATGGTCTTGGTCTGATTGTGACCTCACAATGTGACTCTAAGGCGTGAAGAATGCTTTAGGATTGGGGTGCCTCCGTAGGCATGCAATGGAGTATAATGCATCCTAACTAAGTCCCGAACACGTCCACTAGTTTCTCATAACATTTGTAATAATAGTTCTAAGATTTGATTAAATGTCGATGATTGACGATGATTGATGATTTCTGTATGAAGCTCAACTGTAACCAACTCTACTGTAACCAACTCAGCTGTAACCAAACTCAGTTGTAGCCAACTTAACTGTAGTCAAACTCAGCTGTAACTAAACTCAACTGTAGCTAACTCTCAGTTGTAATCAAACTCAATTGTAGCTAACTCAACTATAGACAAACTCAACTGTGACCAAACTCAACTGTAGCCAACTAAACTATAGCTCATCGCCAAGATCTATTGGCAGAATAGTAATCAAAACTCAAGCGATGAGGAAGCCTCCTAAGAGACTCTTCTGTCTCGTCCTCTGAGTGGAAGTGCGGTCCACTAGAGGGTTAGGCCTACTCTCAAACTACGCATCTGAGACATATGGGAGAGACTTTCCGGACTAAGTCACTCCAAAAAAACCAATCCTATCGGTACGTGTAAATTGAGCGCTAGAAACCAAAACCAAGAGGTTCAGCGGAACTGGTCAAAACCCTAGATCCCAACGAAGCGTAAAAACACCGCGAGCTTGCGTAAAATCCGTAAAAAGGACTGTGATCCTACGTCCGCGCACTTGGCGGCCGCTGCCCTAACTGGGCTTCCAATCCTCTGCCTAGCTGAGGGTCACTGCGCTGACACGGTCAGGTGTAAGGCTCACCATGACCGACACTCTTAATTATCAATTATCACTGATACATACAAACTAAGTGTCTCACAAATTTCACAGTAATGTATGTCACTTACGTTCTTTGATCTCTGGGATTCCTCGATTCTAATGATTTGGTCTGGAATTTAGAGTCAATTTCATACACAACTTCAATTTTTTCAATTCTAAAGTCACGAGGTTAGAAGTTGTTCTTTGGATCTAGAATTTAAGTTCAGATTAATGCAAAATTCCCAAATTCTATTCATCTTTAAATAATGAGTGGATTCCTGTTTAAGTTCAATTCTATGTAATTTTTTTCAATCCTTTCATCTTTTATATCATGAGATGGATTCATTTAATTTAAAAAATCTAGGAACATCACTTTTTTACTTGAACGGATGGTATTCTACTATTCAGTTTGTGATTTTGAGTTAGATAAATATCGAAGAATTAGACCAATACTCTTTCATTTTTAGCAATCTTTCATTTTTAGCAATTTGAGTAGATGTAGAAATATTGTAGTCCTAACCATTTTTAATAAGTGCACATATATACAACGATATCTAACAACCTTCTTCAGTTTTATATCAAAACAATTTTAGAAAGAGACCTTAATAAATAGGGATTTTTACGCGGCAGACCTTATAATCTTGTCAAATTACCTCTACAATATTTGAAACAACCTAATTCCCCCCTCGACCCCGTAAACTTGCTAACCATTACCCTACAGATCCTGTGGTTAACCCCCATCCATTTACCCGTTAAAACTAACCAGATTCCATTATCTACCTTTACATTATACCCATTTTGTTTATCAAATTTACTTTGATTGCCGCTCCCCCTCACCCTACTCCTCATCTCCCTTTCCCCACCCTGTATCCTGGATCTCACCCTCATTCGGACACAAGGTCTATCTATATATCTATCAATATGTGATACGAGCAAGACCACCAAGCTGGAGAGGTACAACAGCTACCTCCAACGCGTCAACAACACCAAGATCATGGCTGCATCGTCGAAGCTCCACTTCCGAGCAACCATCCTCACAGCTGTGGTCCTCATCCTACGTTGTATGTATGTATCTCTATTTATAATTATATTAGTAAATAAAGTCATAAAATGTACGTGGCAAGCTGAAGAATATCTCTATTTCTTCATGCTCAACTACCCTCCCATGTCCTCCTCCACCGATTCCTCGCACGCGCACTCCTGCGGCCTCATCTCCTTCTCCTCCTCTTCCTTCGACGCTGAGTGGGAGCGGCAGGTGCGACACTCCTCCGCCCCGCACCATACCGATGGTATCTCCATCCTCATCACCGATGCGGCGGGCTTTGTGGGTTCGCATTGCTCGCTCGCCCTCAAGAAGCGTGGCGACTGTGTCCTCGGACTCAACAACTTCAACTCCTACTACGACCCCTCCCTCAAGCGATCACACCAGGATCTCGTCCTCAAGCACTCCATCTTCATCGTGGAGGATGACATCAATGACGTGTAGCTCCTCGCCAAGATCTTCAATGTTGTTCCCTTCACGCACGTCTCCACCTTGCGGCTCAGGCCGGCGTCCGTTACGCCATGAAGAACCCGCAATCGTACATCCACTCCAACATCGCCGTCTTCGTCAATCTCCTTGAAATTGCCGCCAAGAAGGCCGAACCACTGCCGGCGATCGTATGGGCTTCCTCCTCCTCGGTCTACAGCCTCAACACCGCGAATCCCTTCTCGGAGAACTATTGCACCGACCGCCCCGCGAGCCTCTACGCTGCCACCAAGAAGGTCGGGGAGGAGATCGCTCACACGCACAACCACATCTACGGAACCTACCTCATGACCCTCCGCTTCTTCACAGTGTACGGGGCCTTCGGGCACCCCAACATGGCTTACTTCTCATTCACGAAGGACATCCTCAACAACAAGCCCATAACGGTGTTCAAATCCGCGGAAGGGGAGAAGGAGATTGCCAGAGACTTCACGTACATCGATGACGTGGTGAAAGGCTGCTTGGGAGCCCTCGACACCGCCCAGAAGAGCACGGGGACGCCCGATGGCGGGAAGAAGATGGGTCCCGCGCAGCTCAGATTCTACAACTTGGGCAACACCTCGCTGGTTCCCGTAAGCAGGTTGGTCTCTATACTTGAAGAGTTGCTCAGGGTGAAGGCCAAAAAGAAGATGGTGAGGATGCACGGCGATATTATTTAGTTATATCAAGAAGTTCCCGATCCCGGGCGTTGAAGAAGAGGATGAAGGAGGAGGATAAGGAAGGAGAGAGGAAGATTGAAGATCCACCATTCATTTTCTTTTGTTTGATTAACCCAAGTTTAACTCAAGTTTTTGACTCCAATAAAGTTAAAGATGACGACAGGGTCTGTAGGATAAGACAAAGCAAGTTTATGGAGTCGAGGGAGGAATTAGGTTGTTTCAAAGATCGTGGAGGTAATTGACAAAGATTATAGGGTCTGCCGGGTAAAAATCCCTAATAAATAATATGACCATGTCATAAACATTGTTGTACCTGAAAATGACTCTACGGTTATAATACACTATAATAGTTGTAAACTTTATAGATACAGTTTTTAAACGTGAAAAGTTTGAATACTACAAAGTAATATGCAAAGAAAAGTAATTGCAATTCAAAATTTAAGGACCGATCATATACCACAGTCAGAGCAAATTAGTCAATGACGATTGACGATTTAAATTTCTATCTAAAAATTATACCTGGCATATCTTCAGGTATGAGACAATTACTATAGGCCCACATATGCACCACATAGTTTAAGTTTAACAATATGGAACTGCACATGATAACAAATAATAAAAGAATCTTTGTTTTGATCCACTCATCATATTTTCACCTACTGAGGGTTGAATAGTATATAGTGTATTATATCAATGTGTGCCTCACTGTTAATTGATCAAACGGATAACGAATTATGGTATGATATAAACTGAAATTAGAATATGCAATCTATCAGGTATATATACAAGTTCCTAAACTGTTGGCTTGTTGGCTTGCTCTGGTTATAAAGATTAATTATCTAAGCATACTTGTGATAATGAGTAACAGCTTAGCACTTAACAGAGAATTAAAATTCTTGAAATTTATTTTCTAAACTAATTTAAGTAGCAGCTTAACAGTTTAAGTAAGAAAGAATTAAAATTTTGGGTTTTATCACTTGTGCCCCTCTGAGATATCACAATTTCAGTTATGCCCCTATCTTTTTGGTAATATCAGTTGTGCCTCTCATTTCTTTCTCCGTTATCACTTGTGCCCTTCCGTTAGATTGATCGTCAAAAAATTAAAATAACCATGATTTATTCAAACCATTGTGTGATTAAGAAGGGTATTATGGTCAGAATTATGGGAGCTTGGTTGCCACTCCAGCCTGCCCCTCCTAGGTCGACAATCTCCAGCTTCGAGCTCCTTGACCCACTTCCAGAACGCAGCTGCCTCTAAACCCGCACAGGCCGCACGTCGCCCCTGTCTGAACCCGCTCTCCTGTGGCCGCCGCTCCACCCAGCCGTCGTCCGCCAAGGCTTCGACAAACCCCCCTCACGCATGAGGCACTTAAGCGGTGCCGGCTCCCTTTCATCCCCAATTTTCCCAATGTTCGAATCTCTAGGCTCTTTACCTCCATGCGGCGTTGTCAGAGGCACTGAGTTTGTATCCATCGGTACCGGTGGACTTCAAGGAGGTCCTGGAGGATGACGTGTTGCCGGACGGGGGCAGGGACGGGGGAGGAGCAGCGGGAGGGGGGTGCGGGGGTGGCGGGGGCAGCGGGGCAGGGGCGGGGGGCGGAGCTACAGGAGGGGGGCGCGAGGGTGGCGGGGGCAGGGGCGGGGGGAGCAGCAGCGGGAAGGGGGGCGCGGGGGTGGCGGTGGCAGGGGCGGGGGGAGGAGTAGCGGGAGGGGGGGGCACTGGGGTGGCAGGGACGGCAGGGGAAGGGGCAGGGGGAGGAGCAGTGGGGGTAGGGGCGGGGGGAGGAGGCAAAGGCGGAGGAGGCAGGGGCCAGGGGAGCCATGGAGGAGCCGGGGCTGATGTGCGAGGGCCGGGGGGCGGATGTGCGAGGGTCGGGGAGGAGCTCGGGGCGGAGGGATGGGCTGAGGGCGGTCGGGAGGAGCTGCTGGAGGAGCCGGTGGCTAGGAAAAGAAAGAGAAGGGGGAGGAAGAGGATGGGGGAGGAAGAAGAAGAAGAGTTGGACATTTCAGTCCAATTTTTTCAATTAATTCCACTTGTGTCCTTGAAGTTAACGTTCGTTTGTATTAGAGATGGACGGAAACTAACCCGAGGGGCACAAGTGATAGAATGGGAAGAAGTGAGGGGCACAACTTATATTACCAAAAAGATAGGGGCATAACTGAAAATGCGATATCTCAGAGGGGCACAACTGATAAAAACCCTAATTTTTTTAAAATTCATTTTTAACTAATTTAAGCATCACTTAAAATTCAATTTTTCCTAATTTAAGCAACAATGTATTTTTTAATGAATCCATGATTCAGTTTTGAGTTCCAAATCCAAGCAAATTGGTGGCTCGCATGCTAGTAAGAAGATACAAAAAAAATTAATGGATGGCAGCAAAAAGGATGGGAAGATTATACCTTAAAATCTCTAATATTTAGAGCCCGTTCGGATTGGGGGTTAACCCTCCCCTTTGGGTCGGACTGTCAGGAAAGCTCGAACTCGATGAGCTCAACTCGGGCTTGGCTCGTTAAGGGCTCGTGAGCCGGACTCGAAACCTTAATGAGACCGAGCCCGAGTTGGGTTTTATGGCTCGTTAGCTTATCGAGTCGAGTTAGAGTTGGGCATTGTTCAACTCGTAAACTCGACTCGATAACTCGTTTTCTCTCTTAATAAAAAAATTAAAAACATATATACCAAAACTTCCACATTGAGTTTGATTAAACTAGATTAAACTAGAGGTTAACATTTTTCTTGCCCAAAAAGATACACAAAAGAGTATAAAAAATCAAAATTACAAATATCATTTGCATAATTTAATGTATAAAATGGAACAATGACTCATTAAGAGGTTCACGAGCCTGCTCATTTTGAGGCTCATGAGCCAGCTCAGAAACTCACGACTCGATAAGAGGCTCGTGAGCCAGCTCATTTTGAGCTTCGTGAGCCAGCTCAGAAACTCGTGGCTCGATAAGAGGCTCGTGAGTTAACTCGAACTCGACGAGTTCGAGTTCGAGTTGGTAATCCAGGGCTCGATCCTTATCGAGCCCGAGTTCGAGCTTAGGTTTCTTATCGAGTTCGAGTCCGAGTTGAGGCCAACTCGGCTCGTTGAACTCGATAGACACCCCTACCTTTGGGGGATTTACCCCCAAAATTCCCCTTTTCTCTCACTTATGGGATCCACTCTCTCTTCTTTATTTAAACATTAAATAAATTATTTTTCTTTCATCCATTCCATCAAAAAATGATATATTATACCATCATATCATCTACAAATTATAAACTACTCAATTTCTACTCATTTTTCCAAACTTCAATACAATCACATCACAATAACTACTCACTTTTCCAAACTTCAGTACAATCACATCGCAACAAACCCATTCAACCCCTAACCCTCTATCCAAACATCAAAACACAAAAACGGTTTACTCTCTCCCAATTTAACCCGAGCTAACCCAATAACCAAATGCACTCTTAGAGGTTAATCTCAACATGCAACGACTTTAAAGGGAGGGAGCAACAACTGAAATTTATTGGTGCATGCAGCAACAGATAGTTGCTCCAGTTGCTTTTCTAAGAGCATAAATGGCTGGAGTTCTAGAAGCTTTGGAAGGGAGCACCAAGGGTTACTAGGAGCAGCTCCAGGAGAAGAATTGGGCATCAGTTGGCTGCTGCAGGACGTTACCAGCTGCTGGAGCAGCTCCAACAATAAAAATAGTTGCTGGACAACATCTCTTTCCCGAAAAAATGAGGGAAAAGGCTGGGAATTTGGGAAGAACTAGAGAGAATAATAAATGAGGATGAACCCTTACGTTGGAGAGTAGAGGAATTTCAAGAAGCTTAGGTTGATATAAATAGGGAGGGAAATTGCCTCCTCTGGTTGACAAGTTGAAGGAAGATTTGGGCCACATGGAAGGAAGAGAAAAGAGCCAAAAAGGACGTTGCTGGAACTGTTCAACATACATTAATTTTTTTAAACTTATTTTCTCTCTCCATTATTTGAATAACCAGAGTCTTCCATACTCATGTCTTGAATCTCTAATTTAGGTGTACAATATCTCGTTTTGACCATCTCTGAACGACGGTCAATATGCTTATAATATTCATATACTTTGGATCGAGTATGATTTTCCGAAATTCTTGAGATCCGGTCTTGATTTGTGACTAATTTTGTGATTTTAAAATATCAAATGACCTCCGATTTACCAACGGTTAATTTCGTTGGTCTTATTTCGTCGAATCAGATTTTATGGTAGTTTCAGACCATTTTGCAATTTTCGATTTGTGTCATAACTTTTCTCATGACATGTATTACGATTTAATCGACTCTTTGGTCGATTGCGTCCGAACGTGATTCAATCTGCAATCTATAGATCGAACATAAGTTATTCAATGTTAATTGAATATTAAATGAACTTTCGGATTCCTAATCGGGTCAGATTCGATTTATTTGGAATCATATGTTACATATATCAAAACCTTAAAAGGAGTTTCGTCTTCGAGACTCGAGTCAAGGTCACTATGTGTTTTGTTTGAATTTCATTTGTCTATAAAACCCTCTAAGGATTTTGAACCCATAAAAACCTCAAAGGAAGAACAAACCCTATTCTTTCAACATGTATGTAATTAAATAGGCTTGTTTCGATGATTATCTGAGACGAACTGCGGGTATCGTGCCAGCATGTCTGCTTCAGTCTCCCATGTTGCCTCTTCGACTCCATGCTAGAGTCACAACACCTTGATTAAAGGAATCTCCTTGCTGTAAAGCTTCTTCACAAACTTGTCAATTATTTCCACTGGCCTTTATTCGTATGTCAAGGCGGGCTCCACGTTAAGGTTCTCGTAGCTGATGACATGTTGAGGGTCAAGTAAATACTTCTTCAGGTTGGATATGTGGAATACATCGTGTATGGCTAAAAAGTGTGGAGAGAGAGATACTTGATAGGCTACCTTCCCCACTCTAACAAGAATTTCGAACGGTGCAACCGTGATGCCAGCTTGCCACGAACCCCGAGTCTCTGTATTCTCTTCATGAGAGATACTTGGAGGAATCCCCAATCTCTCACATGTATTTACAAGAATTTCATTAGTATGTGAGATTATGTTGAATATGGATAAGTCTTATTGAATGGATTAAGAGAAGATGTTCCGGTTACTTGAAATTCCAAGTCTCTTCTCCGACAATCTGCATAGATCTTCTGGCGACTCTGTGCCGTCAGAAGCTTTCGCTTCATAAGATCAACAAGCTTCGTAGTCTCCTCCAAGAGATCCACGGAGTAAAGAGCATGATCACCTACCTCACGCCAACTGAGAGGCGCGAGGAATCTGCGCTCGTATAGGGCTTCAAATGGTGCCATGCCGTTATTGGAATGATGGCTATTGTTGTATGTGAACTCTACCAACGACATGTGGTCCTTTCAAGACCCTTTCCACTTTATAGTACACGTGCGCAGTAAATCCTCAAGCATCTTAATGGTGCGCTCGCTCTGTCCATCAGTCTGTAGATGATATACGGAACTCATTTCGGCTCTGTCTGTAGTGCTGACATGAACTGGTGTTAGTAGTGTGATGTAAACCTCGAGTCTCTGCCAGACACTACCTTACATGGTATACCATGAAGTCTGAGAATGTTCTGCACATATAGCTTGGCCAATCTAGATGGAGTGTAGGTCATGCTGACATGTATGAAATGGGTTGACTTGGTCAATCTGTCAACGACGACCCAAGTAGCTGGTCACATGGTGTTCTTGGCAGTCCAGTGATGAAATCCATAGAGATACTATCGTCTTCCACTCGAGAATAGAGAGAGATTGCAATAATCATGATGGTCTCCTATGCTTTGCCTTGACCATTTGACAGGTCAAACATATGCTGACATGATGTACCACATCGCGCTTCATCCCATCCCACTAAAAATGTTGTCGTAGATCACGATACATCTTTATGCTGTCAGGATGAATAGACAATCGTGAATTGTGTGCTTCATCAAAAATGTCTCTGCGTCACTGCTCATCGTTGGGCACAATGACTCAACCGGCCTTCTACAAAATGGACCCTGTCTCTACAAAATCATCAAATTCATTCTTGATGGCACACATGTATATGTCTCGAATCCAAGGATTTGTCCTCTGTCCTTCTACTATGCGATCTCACAAACTACTGAATCGTGGAGGCATGACTGTAGATATGGATGCACTCTTCTGAGGATACCAATCAGTCAAAGTTGCGAGCATATCCCATGCATATAACCAGTTTGATATATCCTTTGCATGAGCTCTCCTGTTAAGTGCATCAACCACCACGTTTCCCTTATCGGGGTGGTAAGAGATCGTGCAGCCATAATCCTTCAGTAGCTCATGCCACCTGCGCTGTCTCATGCTTAGCTCCTTCTGATCAAAGATGTACTTCAAACTCTTGTGATTTGTGAAAATCTCGAAATTCACCACATAGAGATAGTGGCGCCAGGTTTTTAAGGAGAAGATAACTGCTGCCACCTCCAAGTCATGGGTGGGGTAATTGCGCTCATGTGGTCTCTTAATTGACATGATGCAATCACGTGACCTTGCTGCATTAGCATCGCTCCTAAACCTTCTCCTGAGGCTCTAGTATAGACTGCATAATTCTGGGTGCCTGAAGGAAGTGCAAGAATGTGCGCAACAGTCAATCTTTTTTTTTTTGAAAGCTCGCAACAGTCGATCTTTCCTTTAATGTCCTGAAGGCCTGCTCGCATGCATCGCCTTAAATGAAGCGAACTCCCTTCTATGTCAATCGTGTCAAGGGAAGAACAACTCGTGAAAACCTGTTGACAAATTGTCTGCAATAGCCCGCTAATCTAAGTAAACTCCGAATCTGAGTGATCGTCTTGGCCTGCTCCCAAGACATGGCTGCCTCAATCTTCGCAGGATCTACGATACCTGCTCCAGAAATGACATGCCCAAGAAATGAGACTTGGGATAAACATAACTCGCACTTGCTCAGCTTGGCATACAACTTGTGCTCTCGTCATGTATTAAAGACTATCTTTAGATCATTCACGTGATCCCATTCATTTCGAGAATAAATCAACGCATCGTCAAAGAACACCACCACAAACTTGTCCAAGTATGGACGGAAGATCTTGTTCATCATGTCTATGAAAGCTACATGGTCATTAGTGAGCCCAAACGACATCACCATAAACTCGTAATGTCCATATCGAGTCTTGAAAGCTGTCTTTGGAATATCTGACTCTCGAATCCTTAGCTGATGGTAGCCAGATCAGAGACCGATCTTTAAGAAAAACACTGAAGATCCTTGTAGCTTAATCGAACAGGTCATTGATGTTTGTCAGAGGATAATGGTTCTTCATTATTTTCTTGTTCAGCTGTTTGTAATCTATGCACAATCTCATCGATCCGTCCTTCTTCATCTCAAAAAGAACGGATGCACCCCAAGGTGTAGTGCTCGGCCTCACGAAACCCATGTCAAGTAACTCTTGTAACTGCACCTTCACTTCTCTCAACTCGGCTGGTGCCATGTGGTATGGGGCCATCGAGATTGGATGTGTATCTAGTAGTGATGGGATCTCGAACTCAACCTCTCTCTCTCTCTCTCAGGTGCTAAACCTGACAAATCATCAGGAATCACATCAGGATAATCTGACATTACCATGATGTCCTGAGCCATCGGCTCTCCGTCAGAAGTCTCTCGGACAAATACTAGAAATGTGTCGCATCCTCGATCTATGAGTCTCTGAGCTCTCAACACTGAAATGTACTCCATTTTGGAGTCATGTAATGTACCTTTAAAGGCAAACTCGAGTAAGTTCGGAATCCTGAAGACAACCGTCTTCTTGATGCAATTAACCGGGGCATGATGAGCTGATAGCCAATCCATTCCCAAAATCAGGTCAACCTCGTCGAGTTGTTGTAACAGATAGTCTGCGATCATTTCATGATCACCAATCAACACTGGTAACCCTTTGTCTATCAGTCTTATGATGAACGTATGATAGAGATGATGTAGGGCCTCTGCAACTCTTCTTACTGAGGCTAGAAATCTCGAAGCTCATCCTTCAACTCCAAAATCAATAAAAACATAGAAAGGTTGGCTCTAGAAGTCATGGTTTTGTCTAGGAACCAAAATCATTAATTATCATAGTTGATGTTCGCAGATATTTCTAACTGTGCTTTTTCTCTTATTGGGATATAATATCGAAATTAGTTGCAAATGGTGGCATCTGAGGTTACTGAATTTGATTGTCATATTTCCCTTCCAGACCCACGACAAGTCGGATGACTGTTTCTATCCAAGAATTAATGCGATCAGAACTATAATACTAAGAATGTATGTAGCGTGGTACTACTGCTCTGATACCAAATCGTGACACCCGCCCTCGGATTAGGATTACCCGTTTACACAACATTGGCAATGTTATATTCGATACCAATCGTATCTGGTCACTTGAAAGTGAGGGAAAATTTTTCACATTTTGAAATGACATTCGCAATTCATGTAAACAATCACAGAGCTAACAAGTGCATGGAAGGCCGTATCCCGATATATCGGCGATATATCGGCGACATATCGGTATCGACAGGTCACCGATATATCACCGATATGTCAGATATCGTGTATCGACATGCAAAAAAGGCGAGCAGAATCCCGATGTCGTCGATATGGCGTCGATATATCGGCGATATATCGGTATCGACATGGTACCGATATCGATACCGATATCGATATATCCTTCCATGAACAAGTGTCACCAATTATCATTTCATTAATTTTCATATATAGTTACATATATCAAAAGAAATTGCATCATGTACATATATCCCGAAATGTAACAAAAGAGAAAGAAAGGCATATATATTATCTGAGCAAAAACTACAATATATGTACTGATGAGTATAACAACGGAAGCTTGGTATCATCTGTCAGTCTACTACGATGCAGATGCTTTGCCTGCCATACATGTTGGGAAACAAAAGAATGTCAACAATTATTGAATACAATCCAACATATTAAAAATAACAGGTAATTCAGTTGTTTCAAAAGAAATCAAGTAGACCGATGTTGATATTTAAAATTAACAAGCTACTTGCATGGAAAATGATTTTCAAATTGTTCTATATGTAAATCCCATGTTCACCCATCACCTCATAGCTTTCCATATATAACATTTTCATATTTTTATTAATAACCCATATGTAGTGTTAGAATTATTATATTACAATTATATTTGTAACCTTTCGGGACCGTAACCCTTAACCCTTTGGGTTCCGTAACCTTTAACCCTTCAGGTTCCGTAACCTCTCAGGGATATTTATGTATTTTCCTCTTGTACTCTCTAGGGTTTTCTCTCTATGTAAGAGACCTTAGCCCTATGTAATAGATATCCCATTCTGTCTCTCTTCTCCACATGGTATCAGAGCAGCGGTCCTAGATCGGGGTTCTGACATAAAATCCCCACCGCCACCTTCAAGCCTCGTAAAAGCCTGCACGGGCCCTCTTCCCTGAATTAGGGCCCCGCGCAAGGCCCTCCAATCGCCTCCAGTGCAGCAGCCCTCCCGCTAGTGCTACCCTGCGCTTTCAGGACCTCCTACGAAGATCGTCAGCCCCACAGCTATCCTCCACGGGTACCGTAGGACTCTTTGAAGATCCAAAACTCATCACGGATCGCTTCCAAGAATCCAGATATGCTGTTCATTGTGGATTTTTCAGCCCTTCTTCAAGGACAAACGTGAGTTTTAGGGCATTTTTTTAGCTCTTATATGCATCCTTAGTTGATCACAGGATCGTCTTTCTATTTTAAGATCACCATGACGCCTTCTTCTACCGAGACAAAGCCCTTGGGCACGAATATTATGGCACAGGGCACTACTATCAAGCTCAAGGGCACAGAAAATTACGTGCTCTGGTCTCGATCTTTTATGGTGTTCATTGGTGGTCAGAGGAAACTCTACATTTTGACTAAAGATCCTTTAGATGAAAAGGACAAAGAGTACGACAACTGGCAGACTGACAACTATTTGGTTATCAACTGGATGACCAACCGTGTTGAGGCTCATATTGCCTCAAATCTTCTTTACAAAAATACGGCCAAGGAAATGTGGGAGGACCTCGAGCAAACATACTCCTAGAAGAAGACGAAATCACGCCTTGCAGATATTTACAGGTGAATCTGGTCGGCATCTCAGGGTGATTCCACCCTCATCGAGTACTACAAGCATCTATCTAGTCTGTATGAGGAGCTTGCAATATTCCGGCCCTCATGTTGCACCAAACAGATACAAGAGCGTTCTGACCGGCAGGTATACTGCTTCCTTGATGGCCTGCATTCTAGGTACCATGCAGTGAAGGAGCAATTTCTTATATCAGACATACTGCCAACAATGAAGGTCATCTTTGGCCGACTTGAGGAGCTCGAGACATCCGCTGACCGACCTCCTGTCTTACCTTCAACGGAGAACTTTGCACACATCGCCTCATCTGGGCGAGGAGGCAGATACGACTTGCGAGGAGGAAGTGGTCACAATCCAAGTCGTGGTCGTGGACGGGAATCTAGACGAGGCCGTGACTTTGGTCGTGGTCGTGGGCGAGACTCTACTGCCCCATGCACTCACTGTGGTAGGTGGAACCATCCGACTAAACGATACTGGCAGAAGTTTGGCGTACCTTCTTATCACGCCAATAATGCTTATGAGGATGCCTATGATGTGGAAGAAGCATCGCCTACCTCCAGTGGCAAGACTGTTCATCTTAATGATGCAGATTACTCCCGCCTAATGCAGATCCTTCAGACTCCAGGACCTACCACCACTAGTAACACTACAACTGCTTCTCTGGCCACTCCTTCAGGTACAATAGCCAACTCTGCTATCACTCCTACTCCAGCTTGGATTATTGATTCCGGCGCCTCTACTCATCTCACTGGAGAAGGTAGTCTGCTCACCTCTTCCATACCATCTACCTCTGTGAAGTCAGTTTGAGTCGTTAATGGGACTCAATCACAGATTACTACTGTCGGAACTATGGAATTCTCTTCCAAGCTCCGACTTTCGGGGGTTCACCGTGCTCCTGATTTTCCTCTTAGCTTGTTGTCAGTTCACAAGCTTTGTGTTGAGCTTCATTGTCGTGTGATATTTGATGAGTCTTGTTGTTATTTTCAGGACATTCAGACGAGGCAGATTTTTGGTGAGGGTCATGAGAAGAACGACCTATATTACCTTGACATACCCTCAGACTCCAATTTTGTTGGTGCTGCATCTATCTCCGAAGATCCTCTCCTATGGCATATGCGCCTTGGACATCCCTCTGCCAAGGCCATCTCCATGATGTTTCCTGAACTCTTCGTTCTGAAGCCTTTTCAGTGCGAGGCATGTGAGTTCGGGAAACACCATCGAACTTCGTTTCCTGTTCATACTGAGTCTCGTAGTACTGCTGCTTTTCATCTTGTTCACTGTGATGTTTGGGGACCTTGTCCGATCCACACATTAAGTGGTCATCTCTACTTTATAGTTTTCTTTGATGATTATAGTCGATCTTCTTGGGTTTATCTAATAAATAAGCGTTCGGAGATTAATCAAATTGTCAGAAATTTCTTTCAATATGTTAAAACTTACTTTTCTAGCATTGTTAAGATCATTCGTACCGACAATGCTCTTGAGTTAACCCAACATGACTTGATCTCTTTCTTTGCATCACAGGGAACTGTTCACCAAATATCATGTCCATATACCTCACAACAGAATGGTATAGCTGAGAGGAAACTCCGACACTTACTAAATGTTGCCAGATCTCTTCTTAGTCAAATGAGTGTTCCTCAACAATATTGGGGAGATGCTATCCTTACTGCAGTGTATCTCATCAACCGTGTTCCTTCATCAGTTCTCAAAGGGGCAACTCCATTTTCCTTACTTTATCCTACCGAGTCTCCTTTTTCTATACCTTTGCGAATTTTTGGTGGTATTGCCTTTGTTCATAACTTTCATGCAGCTGACAAATTATCCTCTCGTGCCATCAAATGCGTCTTTCTTAGGTACTCGCGTACCCAGAAAGGCTATCGCTGCTATGATCCTGTTGGACGTCGATACTATGTATCTGTTGATGTCACCTTCTTTGAGAAAACAAGTTATTTCATACAGACTGTATGTGACATTCCTCTGGACCTCCCTCCTCCACCAATCGTCTATACTCGCCAGCGTACCTCTATACCTTCTACACCAGTGTCTGTACCTTTGCCTGTCCCTTTTATGCAGGATGATATGACCACTTCGAGTGCTCCCACCACTGTTGTCTCGGATGTACCTGGGGAGCTTCCTATAGCTCTACACAAGCAAAAAAGGAAATGTACGTATCACCTCATGTCATATTTTACTTCTACAGATGGTTTATCTAGTTGTGAAAAGAGATTTGCAGATGCTCTTAATGCTATTACCATTCCAAGAGATCATTTCAGTGCAATGCAAGATCAAGGTTGGCGACAGGCCATGGATGAGGAGATGGATGCACTTACCTCCCGGGGTACGTGGGATCTTGTGCCGTGCCCCCCGGGAGTTCCCCCTGTGGCTTGTCGATGGGTCTTCATGACTAAACAGTCGCCTGATGGTTCTATTGACAGGTTGAAAGCCAGACTTGTTGCCAAAGGTTTCACACAAATCTTTGGAGTTGATTATTTTGAGACCTTCTCGCCTGTTACCAGAATGGGGTTGATACGTACCATTCTCTCTGTTGCTGCTAACAAGGCTTGGCCTATTTATCAATTTGATGTGAAGAACGCCTTTCTTTATGGTGATCTTGAGGAGGAGGTCTACATGATGCAACCGCCGGGGTTATGTAGTCGAGGTGGAGTATGTATGTCGACTACGCAATGCCATTTATGGCCTGAAGCAGAGCCCAAGGGCATGGTTTGAGAGGCTCACTACAGAGAGCAACACACTTGATTTTCAGAGGACAACATCTGACTACTCTGTCTTTGTTAGACGACGGTCTACTGGTACGATCATCCTTGCTGTCTATGTTGATGATATGGTTATTACAGGAGATGATGTAGATGGTATTCATGAGACCAAGGCCTTCTTCCAGAAGGTCTTTGTCACGAAAGATCTCGGCCAACTTCGTTATTTTCTTAGCATCGAAGTAATATGCACTACAGAGGGGCTCCATCTTTCACAGAGAAAGTATTACCTCGATATTGTGACTGATGCAAGACTTCTTGGATGCAAGCCATCTGGTATCCCTGCAGAAGTGAGAAAATATTCAATATCTACTGATCCAGCATTTGAGGATGCAACACGATACAGAAGCTTAGTGAGAAAATTACTCTATCTTACTGTTACTTGGCCAGACATATCATATGCTGTGAGCAGAGCCAGTCAATATATGGAGAAGCCTTTTATAGTCACTGGCAGGATGTTCTTTTGATCCTTGATATTTGAAGGAATCTCCCGGACGCGGAATTTTCTATGAGGTGAATGGACACACTAATATCTCCGCCTATACAGATTCTGACTATGCTAGCTCTCTTGAGGACCGTCGATCCACTATAGGATACGCCGTGTTTGTTGGGGATAACCTTGTCACTTGGCGAAGTAAGAAGCAGACAGTGGTATCTAGATCTAGTACGGAAGCAGAATACAGGGCAATGGCTCAGGCCACATGTGAGATCACATGGCTTGTTTCTTTCCTAACAGAACTTGGCATGTCAGTCGCCACTTCTGTACCCTTATACTGCGACAACAAGTCTGCCACGTACATCGCCACCAATCCAGTTTTCCATGAGCGGACAAAACACATTGAAGTTGATTGCCATTTTATTCGTGATGCAGTACGAGAAGGACGAATCAGCACTCCCCACATCTCTACTGAACTTCAACTTGCAGACACCCTCACAAATGCTCTTCCAAGGAAGTGCTTAATGCACTTAGTATCCAAGTTGGACATGATCGACAGATATGCTCCAACTTGAGGGGCAGTGTTAGAATTATTATATTACAATTATATTTGTAACCTTTCGGGTTTCGTAACCCTTAACCCTTCGGGTTCCGTAACCTTTAACTCTTCAGATTCCGTAACCTCTCAGGGGTATTTATGTATTTTTCCTCTTGCACTCTCTAGGGTTTTCTCTCTATGTAAGAGACCCTAGCCCTATGGAATAGATATCCCATTCTGTCTCTCTTCTCCACATGTAGATTATTATCTTTTTATCACTTAGAGATTATGTTGATGGTTTTTGGTATTAAGGATGAGGAGTCTTTGATCTGATCTTTATTTATGTTTAAGTTCTCAAGTCTAGTGGATAGTCCGTGGTCTTGGATTGAGTATGACCTTACACTATGACTCTAAGACATGAAGAATACCTTAGGGATGGAGTGCCTCCGTAGGCATGCGGTGGAGTATAATGCATTCTAACTAAGTCCCCAACATGCTCACTAGCTTCTCCTGACATCTCTAATAGTAGTTTTAAGATCTGATTAAATGTCGATGATTGATGATTGACGATGATTGATGATTTCTGTACGAAGATCAACTGTAACTGTTAGAAAATAAACATGCGGAAGCGAACATGGAAAAGATAAAAGAATATGAAGAACAAGCGGGATTTTTACGTGGAACCCTACTCCGTGAGGAGCAGGATGAAACCACGGGAGAAGCCCTCAACGGGGCATGCTATGCATTGCTTTTTCTCAATGAGTACAGGAGGTCTGGGGCTCCTTATATAGCCTTCCCAGAGCCTCCAAGTCCCACCCACAGGCGGTGTGGGACTAAACACTGGATGGGGGTAAATGGATCTTCTCCAGGATCCATTTACCCTGTTACAACATAAAGGGCGCACAACCAAATACTCTAACACTCCCCCTCAAGCTGGAGCATGCAATGCTCAGCTTGGACAAACAGAAAGAAATTCAACTCAACTCTACAGGACACTACGGACAATATCAACCCAACGCGCACATGCTGCAGTCGAGGACGTTGCTTCTCATGCCGTGTAGGTGAGGAGGACGAACGGGCTGGAGTGTGAGTCAACTGAAGACTCGGAACCTGACCATCGAGTCTGAACTTGCGCCTGGAGTCTCCTCGTCGAGAACTGGGTCTCTCCCATCTGGCTCAGAGAATGGTGCACTGCTCTGGTGTACCTATGATACCACATGAAAACCCTTGCCCTCAAGGGAATGGTCCTCTGCTCTGGAGTCCCTATGGCTCACATGAAAACTCTGGCCTGACAATTAGAAGAATGATGGGGACCGCGAAACAAAAGATGGCAACTTATGCTCATCTGATAATGACCGCACACTCGTGCGTGTCTGAAACTGGAGACTCGGAAACAATGATCGTCGAGTATGAACAACTGTAGAGTCTGATCAACTGGCTGGTCTGGAAACTGTCATCTGAAACTGGAATCTGGATCATGAACAGACCTGTGACTCTACACATATACTCCCCCTTTCTCCCATACTTGTCGGAAAATATGAATGTCGACCAAGTTGGGAGAAGAAGACAACAACGATGGGGACAAAAACAAACCACTTAACCGATCAAAACTTGTCGGCTTCTCAAAACATTCATCATTTTTTTTAATAAGTCGTTTGACTTTTTTTTATCGATTTTTACACATTTTTTTTAAATTTGCGTACGACTTCTTTTTTTTTGTACGCGACTTTTTTTTCTTTCTTTTTTTTTCAGACAAACTTTGCGTACGGCTTTTTTTCGGTACGCGCCTTCTTGTTTTTTTTTTCAAATCAGATTTTTTTTCTTTGCGTACGGATTTTTCCTTGTACGCGCCTTTTTTTTTCAAACAACAAAAAAAAACTTGTAGTCCAATTAGACCACAATATAATAGCCCAATTGGGCTTTACAGAAATATGCACTCTCCTGCTCTCTATCTCTCTCTCTTTTTTTTAAAGCAGTCTTGGCCTACTTGGGCCGTTACGAAGCAACAAAATTTTTTTTCTTTAAAAAACCCCTTGGGCCCATTCTCTTGGATAAAATAGGAAACCCATTTAGGGTTCCCATCGGGGAACCCATTCTTATCGCCAACGCCCCCCGCAGGGGCCGCCGCAACTGGGAGGAAGAAGGGCGCGTTGCCGCCTCGCGCCTGGAATGAGACGCCTGTGCGTGGAGCGGCGCCGCCTCGCGCCTGGGTTGCGGTACCCTAGAGGAGCGCCGCTAGTGGCCTAGAGCATATCGCGCGGGGTTGCCATCGCTTGGACTCGCGCCGCCGCCGCAGCGGCTGGGATACTGCATACTGGAGGAGATGCGCCTGTTGGGTAGGGCAGCTGGATGGAGCACAACAAGGAAGAAGCGGGTCCACGCGTGTGAGAGAGAGGGCCCCTGTTGGAGGATGGCGCCGCCTTGGGGTGCGCACCAAGAGGCGCTGGCTGCGCTGGGCGATCTGGCTCCAAGAGAGGGAGAGAGGCACCGAAGCCTCCATCGCCTGGAAGGGGCGGCATCGCCCTGCCGCCTATGGAGATGTGGTGCCGCCTGAACGACATCGGAGGAGCGGAGGAGGGCGTCGCGCGTTCTCGCGCGCTGGAGGAGAAGTGGGAGTCGTGCGCGAAGGAGGATCGCCGGCCTGGAGCACCGCGAGTGCGCAATTGCGCCGCCTCAGAGAATTGTGCGTCGCCGCACGTCATGGAGAATGGACTGGTGATGCGGGGTCGCGCGCATGGGCTGGAGGGCGCGCGTGAAGGGCTGGTGTCGCCTGGTGCGGCATGCTCGCGTGACCTGGAGTCACCGCCTCCGCATGGAGGCTCGAAGGCGATGGGGATCCCCCCCATTCATTTGCACATTCTGGGACTGGCGCACGATGGGGATCCACGCTCCGCCTGGAGCCTACGCAGTCTCCTGGACCATCGCCAGGGCCAGGATGCCAGGATCCGTATCTGATCTTTGCGCGGCTGCTAGAGAACCGAATGTGCGGCTCACATGAAATTAGGGTTCCAAACCCTTTAATTTATGGAAAAAATGCAGATCTCCCGAACTTGAATGCAGAATAATCTTCAAAAAATGAAGTGAACGAATCTCTAATGATCAACGATCTTGACCGATCTTTTAAAAACAAAACTTCAAGAATAAAACTTCAAAAATCAACCAAGAACAACCCGCTCTGATACCATGTTAGAAAATAAACATGCGAAGCGAATATGGAAAAGATAAAAGAATACGAAGAACAAGCGGGATTTTTACGTGGAACCCTACTCCGTGAGGAGCGGGATGAAACCACGGGAGAAGCCCTCAACAGGGCATGCTATGCATTGCTTTTTCTCAATGAGTATAGGAGGTCTGGGGCTCCTTATATAGCCTTCCCAGAGCCTCCAAGTCCCACCCACAGGCGTTGTGGGACTAAACACTGGATGGGGGTAAATGGATCTTCTCCAGGATCCATTTACCCTGTTACAACATAAAGGGCGCACAACCAAATACTCTAACAGTAACCAACTCAGCTCTAACCAAACTTAACTATAACCAACTCGATTGTAACCAAACACAACTGTAGTCAACATAACTGTAGTCAAACTAAACTGTGACCACCTCAATTGTAACCGAACTTAACTATAACCAACTCAACTGTAACCAAACTCAACTGTAGCCAACTCAACTATGGCCAAACTCAACTATGGCCTACTCAACTATAGCCAACTCAAATGTAGCTCATCGCTAAGACCTATTGGTGGAATGGTAACTGTAGAGATATAATTTATGTTATTTGTACTGTTTCGTATTTTCTATATTCTTATGGACTTTGATGTAATTTACCCGTAGGCTACTCTCCTATATAAAAGAGCCCAGGGTTTATGGAATAAACAACTCTTATTTTTCCCAACATGGTATCAGAGCGACGGTCCTAGACCGGAGTTCTCGAATCAAACCCTAACCCTAGCCCCCACCTCCAAGCCCTCCATGCGCTGCCCCTCGGCCTACGCCCTCGGCCCCGTGCACCAATTCGCTAAGAGGTATCCGTATATGGTTGAGATTGAGGTATTGCATGGTAACAATTTAGAAATATGCCACAACCTGCACCAATTCGCTAAGAGGTATCCGTATATGGTTGTTAATCTCCTTTAAATACCTCGTAACTATGATGATTAGAATATTTATATAGAAAGAAGGTTTTCTACTACCCAATACACTAGTCCTCTTTCTCACTCACTACATTCCAAAGATCAACACTTAGCAACTCAATTACTAATTATGAATTGCTGTCAGATAAGAGACCTAGATATAAGTCATCTTTTCTCATTAATACTGTTTATAGGATGTAGTGATGGATTTCATTAGATGTAGATGATTGATGATGCTTTCCATATCATGATCTTTCTCCTCCCCAGAACCTACTGGCGGAACAATAACCAAACTCAAGCGGTGAAGAAGCCCCCCTAAGGGAACTCTTCCATCTTACTTTCCCAATGGAAAAGCAGTCCAGGGGAAAGCTAGGCAAAACTTCAATTACGCCCTTGAGAAGTTGGGAGAGACTCACCGGTCCGAGTCACTCCAGTCCTGCCCAAACCGGTGTAGGAACTAGCTAAACAAGCTCAAAGAAAACCAAGGGTTCTCCAGCCTCGGAGCCCTAACAGAACACATGGTTAACGAAACTGGTCAAATGGAAACACGTAGATCCCCTAGAAGGGGAAAACTACGAGCTTGCGATAAAAGCAGGGAAGAGATTGAGATCCTAGACCCATGCACTAGGCAACCGCTTCCCAATCTGGGTATCCTAACTTCAGCCCAGTTGAGGGTCACCACACCCTCACACGGTCATGTGAAAGAGGTACCTTGATCGGGACACATATTTGTTATTATGGATGCTTATCCAATCATAAATCTATGCCATCATCTGTTAATAACCTAAAGGTGCACGCCAAGCAATTGATCTTGATCATAGCAATGGCTTATTAGCAAGGCCATAATGTCGGTTTCGATCACTATTTCGGTGATCGATTGAAATGGAATTCTGGTAGAATTTCGACCGAAATTTCAGTCATTTTGGTCATTTTTTATACTAGGCCCCCCATATTTCGGTCATTTCGACCATTTCGGTCGAATTTCGATTTCGATTGGATATCAATATTCGACAGAAACTCAATCGAATTTCGCTGAAATTCGAGGCCATGCTTATTAGTCTGGTCTCTCATGGACGTGGCTAACCCATATATGGTAAATTTCAAAATGTTGAACAATGATACTAACATGATGAACAAGATGTCAGCTAACCCAAAGTATGTCTAATACGTAATGTGAATCTAAACTATTGGGTATAATTATAACAAGATTCTTGGCATATGAAATCTATCTCAACCGTAGTAAATAAAATAATATAAAGATTCCTTCCCAATTTGTAGCTATATGTACATATTGGATTTTTAGTGGCAAATTTCTAAACAAATTAGTATAAAAAACATAGCATTTAAACTATAATTTTTTTATTAATTCAATAGCTACAACACATTAATACCATTCATTGAAAAATATCCCCAAATTTTATCTTTTATTTCAGTAACCAAAATAGTAGCAAAGAATGTCTAAAATATATGCTATTTTTATCATTTAATCAGTAGCTACAGAATAGTAATTCGTGCAAATTGAAAATCTCCAATTTAATCATTTAATCATTACATATAGAGCAACAAAACAATCAGTTGAAAAATTCCAAAATTTTTTATTAGATCAGTAGTCACAGTGCAACACAACCATAAATTGAAAAATCCTCAATTTTTTTATTTATTAATTCACTAGCTACATCAATACAAGTCATTGAAAAATATCCCAAATTTTTATCATTTATTTCAGTAGCCAAAACAGTAGAAAAGAATGCCTAAAATATCCCCTATTATTATTATTATTTAATCAGTAGCTACAGAACAGTAAGTCACGCAAATTGAAAATCTCCAATTTTATCATTTAATAAATAGCTATGGAGCAACAGAACAATCAATTGAAAAATCCCTATTTTTCAATTAATAGTTCAGTAATCACAGTAAAATTTCAATTGCAAAATTCATGTTTAGAAAAACACTCCCAATTCTTCAATTGAACAGTGGTATTCTAGCAACAAGATATGCACAAAATTCTCCAAATTTCTAAATTATAAAAATCAAGTTGCACAACGGTTCAACATGCAATTGATATCCCTAAATTATTAATTATAAAATCAAGTTACATAGCAGCCCAACATGCATGCATAATCTCAGTTTCTCAGCCCTAAAATAAGTTGATTAGTAGCAACAATATGCATGAAAATCTTTCCCAAAATTCTCAATTATTCAGTACAAATTTTAGCGGGAGAAAACATGATTAACACCCTCAATTCTCATCTATTCAAAAACTATATTCAATTTAAAACCCAAATCTCCAAAGAATGGAAGGGGAGAAGAAATTCGGGAAAATGTTCATCGATGACAACAAATGGAGTGATATTGTACCTTGAGATCCTCCAAAGTGGAGGAAATGTGGATCTATATCAGCAGTAGCAGTAGCAGCAACTGCATCAACAACAGGATTTTCAACAACAACAACAGTTGTAGAAGCAACTCAACAGCAACAACTGCTGTTGAAATCAGCAACATGCAGCAGTAGCTGCAACTTGAAGAAGAAGAGAAGAATAAGCTCTTCGATGGAGGAAAGAAGAGGAGAAGAACATGGAAATAGAACGGGGGGGGGGGGGGGGGTGGAGAAATATAAGAAGGTGAGGAGGTTTGTAAGGTGGAGGAAGGGGCTTTATGTGTCATTACATGAGAAAGGGGAGAGGCATATGTGCTTATCCCTTCTATCACATATATATATTTAAAAATAGTCCTTAATTTCATATTTTAAAGGAATGCTTTATCATTTGTAATCAACTCCTCGGATCTTTGTTCTGGGCGTACAATAGCATGTACTGATCGTCTCGGAATGACGGTCAAATTGAGTCCAATATCCCTATTTTTTCCGATGTCAGATGGGCTTAGAAATCGACGAATTACAACTTTGATTTATGATTGAATTTCGTGATAAAAATACGATCAAATGACATCCGTTCATTTTGATTTTGGTTTGCCGAAACGGAATTAATGATAGTCTCCGTTCATTTTGCCGTTCGGATCACGTTACAGACTTTTCCGATGACACGAGGTTCAATGTGATCAATTTTTTGGTTAATCGCATCCTAACAGAATTTGATTCGCGATCTGCAGATCGATTCATGCTTATTTTATATTAGTTGAATCTTTTATCTTGTCATGCGGACCCAAGTCGGGTCGGATTCAGTTTCAGATCCAGGTAGTTTGGATCCGAGTGTTATAGTGTCACTCTGGAGTTGTCCCCAAGGTTGTGAGTACGTGCACGCGGGGTATGGGTGGTAATCCATCTACTCTGCAGGATAGGGCCTCGATTATGACTTGGAATATATTGACCATGTATGTCTGTGCGGTATCTCTTGTATTCATGTCCATCATGTAGTTCTTGTTCAAATCTAGATCCATTATTATATGCACTCCCACCAGTGGTTGCCCCTACATCTTGCATAAATATAATCTCCTGTTGCAACAACACCTCCTCTACTGCCATCTGATTTGGATTTTGTTCTAGACTTGGAGGAGTCTAGATGTTTCCCTGATCTAGCCATGTAATCTTCGACATCTACCTCTATTTGTGAGGTAATCTGCATATCTGGTATTCCTTCTCTCTCATCAAGTAAAAGCGCCATTATCATCCATCTACTTTTACAAGAGGTCTTCCTTCTCATTATTGTCATCTTGAATCTTGAACATATATGCAAGGTCGATGGGAACTATGTATTCTTGCTTGTCCTCTTGCATACTTCATTTTCAACCTAAGGTTGTAGTGGATATATAGATCATGTAGATTCTCTACTCCCAAGGTATTTTGCCTTTTGGAGTGGTTGAGGTTAAATGTGCTCCAATTTCTCTCACATCCTCCAGCGGACACAGTCTGCGACAATACCTTTACAACCACTTGTCGTAAGTTAAGAGCATTTATTCCTTACATGATCCACATTCACTTGCAAGGAATAAATTATTTTAGTCGTAAACGATAAGTAACATTACTAACATATAAGATGATACTTCAAGATCATACATGCTTGGAAGAGTATTATTACGACCATTGATTCCGATCATTTTTCCAAAATAACCCAAGGTCTCCCTTAAGTATTTTATCTATGTCGACCCCCGAGGATCCGGGTACCCATTTACTTTACGCTACTTTCGTGACATTTCATTTACATAAGATCGCATAAGTTACAGAAAAACATGGGAATATTTTTTTCGCGCGCTGAAGCTACATATGACATTCACATTCATAATCATAACCACAAGCTAATAGAGACAAATGGCACCAGAAATTCATTTCATTAATTTCCATATAATTTTACATGTACGATGTCTGCTAGTACATACAATATCCCAAAAATAATCTAAATGAACAGAAGAGAAGCATTATACATAATCAACCGACCGAAAACTGAGACAAAATAAACCATACCGTCTAGTGTATACCCTGTCTCCTGGAAGCATGAACGGCTACTGAGCAGCAGGCTGTTTGCCTGCCAAACATGTTTAGGAAGGAAATGGAGTCACAAACGTGAATACAAATCCGTAGTTTAAAAATAATTGACAATGATTGTTTATAATGTGCAAAAGAGAGCAAGTAGAAAGGTGGAATAATTGCAATTTACATCTACTTGCGTAAGTAAAAGGTTTCCAAGTTGTTGGTAAGTATCTTTCATGATTTCCTAATAACCCAGCATTTCCCATATAAGACCTATTTATATTATATTTGAATATTTATGAATGTATGAGTGCAATTATATATCATCCTTTTCTTCGGATATTATGATTGTGAGTGATGATGGAAAAGATTGAGATTGGAATGATTTCTTGATTTATTTGGATTCTTAAGTCTAGCGGATAGTCTATGGTCTTGGTTAGTGTGCAACCTCACACTATGACTCTAAGACTTGGGGAATGTCTTAGGGTTGGGTTGCCTCCGTAGGCATGCGGTGTAGTATAAGCATCCTAACTAAGTTCCCAACACGTCCACTAGCTTAATGAGAACAGATTTTAGTCACTATCATTTTCTCAACTTTAATTGTAATCCCTTCAGACCTCAAATGCAACTCTCTCGGATGTAACTCTAGATGTTATAGATATAGATAGATGATCTAGATGTAGAATCACCAAGTCTGTTGTCGAAAGTAAACTCAAGCGGTGAAGAAGCCTACAAATGGCTCTTCTGTCTCGCCCTCTAGTTGGAAGTGCGTTCCAATAGAGGGATAGGTCTACTCCCTAACTACGCCACTGAGACGGGTGAGAGAGACTTCCTGGAAAAGTCGCTCTAGAAAACGGACCGACTAGTACGGGCAACCGAGCTCGTACGTAAAACTGAAAACTGAGGATCCCCTGCCTGGGTATCCTAAAACAAAGGGTCAGCGGAATGGTCTAAAGTCGGGATCCCAACGAGGCGTAAAAACACTGCGAGCTCGCGTAAAAACCGAAAAGGGACTGGGATCCTAGACCCGTGCACTTGGCGGCCGCTGCCCAAACTGGGCTTCCTATTCTCCCGCCCAGTTCAGGGTCACCGTGCCCTCGCACGATCAGGTGTAAGGTCACCATGACCGGCTCCAGGTGTATTATCACTGATGCTTATCAACTCCTATATTTGTATTAATGTCCATTAATAAGCCAATCAAGTATACTTGATCCAATGGTCTTTTCATAGATATTCGATCCAATGATTTGCTAAGTTCAATCCAATTAACAAGTGGTAAATACCTAAAATATCAGAAGGTACAAAGAGTTTTAAGCATATGAGAAACCTTTATGGTCCGCTAATGAATACTTGATCTTTGTTGGGGCTTATTAGTGGCTTTCCTGTGATACTAATGTCATTATTAATGAGATTAAAATGCTTGGGAAGAGATCATATTAACTGCGTTTAGGTCTAACTTATGTTGAAAGTAAATGTCAAACAGGAATTAAGTCTAAAAAGTCACGTATTTCAAAGATCATAAGATCGTGATGGTTATCTTCTGCCTTCATGGTAGATTGATTGAATTCTCAACAGAAAATATTTGATTAGTTATTACAGAGTGATGGGAAAAATTCTATGAAAAGGTATTTAGATTACTCTTTTGATTTTGAGTTCCATGAGCCATAGACCATCAATATTGGTTTAGGAAGTATTCCCAATTAATGCTTGGCCAACGTGTGTCAAGTCCATATTCACCGCCACATCAGCACCTATTCCTGTCTTCACCTCCCGTTAGGATTTTAATTAGTTGTAACCCATGCATATTTCTTGAAACTTAATCCCTTTATCAAATTAAGATTTAAGGGTGGTGTATGTTTTAACAACAGAATGGATAGTTATAAAAAAATCATTCTATTATCATAATAGACAGAATTCATCTCTGTAAGCTCAACTTGTTACCATCTTATGTATATAACTCCCCCCTATTATACTCAAAAACTAAACTGTTTGCTATATTTAACAATTCCAGCCGAACTGTTCATGCAATGTATGCACATAATTTTATTAAAAAAACAGTACTTAAGATTACCTTGTAGAATTCTTAGGAAAAGTGCAATTTACTTAGATGATCTAAACAAGAAACATGGATATATCTAACATGCAATTGGCACTATAAAGGGAAAAGTGTAATATGTAAGGATACTGTTCAAGTGTTCAAGTTCAGGGAATCCATCAAAAATTTTTATATAAATTTATGAATGTAAACTTGAGCTGTGTAATTCTAAATCCAGGATCAGGAACAATAACTCATTTAAATCCCTACAATTTTTAATAACAATTAAAGCAATATCAAGTTTGTATACAATGTCTTGCATACTGCGTAATTCAAGAGTCCAGGAACAATAAACCCTCTCAATTCATTAAAATTATGGTAATATTTTCAATAAAAAAAAACTAGATTTGTGTATTGTTTTTGCATAACAACTATTAGGGATTTGAACTGTACACAGGGTGACAATATGAGGGCTGGAGATGTACATGCAGGGTAGCAATGAGAGGGAAGAGAATTGTACATATAATTAAGGGAAATACACATGCATGGCAGCAAAGAAATGGGCTAGGGATTGTACCTTAAATTGCTTCAAAGTTGTATGAAGGAGATGATCTTGCATGCACAACAACAAGGTACATCACTCCTGCTGTTGAGGATCCAAAAATCTAATTGTAACAGGCCTTGCCAGCTGAAATTGAAGGATGTAGTTCTTGAATAGCAGCAACCGATGCTGCTAATCTTTGGCAACAGGACTTGATTGAAGAAGGAAGTAGCAAGGAAGTGTTGGGAATTCCTTTTTGTTGGAAAACGAAGGGGAAAAATGTAGCAGAAAAGAAATGGGGGAAGAAAAGGGGTATTTCCAGCAGTTTCGGTTATAGAAATTTGAAGGAATAATAGTGGAAAGAAGGAAGATCCACGTGGAAGAAGTAATTGCCAATTGTGGCTTTAAGATGACCCTATTCTTGACATCGACTGACATCAGCCTGCTGATGTCAAAATCTTAATTAATTTTTTTTTAACGTACAGACTGTACAGACTGTGGCCAGGTTGATTTTTTTTATTTTTTTTACAACTCTTTCTTTGTTTGAGAAAAACTTAAAATTGACCGTGTTTACACTACGGGTTTCGGATTTCGACGTGAATTATCTCGAATTGATCGTCTCTGAACAACGATCAATATGAGTATAATATTGTTATACTTTCGGTTGGTTTTTTAATACCCGAAATTTTCAGATACGGTTTTTGTTTAAGATTTAAATTTTGTGAATTTAAAATATTAAACGACCTCCAATTGACGAACGGTCAATACAGTTGGTCTTGTTTCGTTGAATCGGATCTAATGACAGTCTCAGTTTATTTTGCGGTTTTCGAATTTATGTCGCGGCTTTTTCGCGGCACGCATTTCGAAGCGACCGATTTTTGGTCGATTTCATCCGAACGACTTTTGATTCACGATCAATTAATTGTTTTAGGTTATCTAATGTGATCAGATAACTTTATTGGGTTAATCGGATCCAAATCGGGTCGAGTTCGGGTTTGATTGGAAACCGGATGTTACAAATATAAAATCCTCAAAGGGAGTCTTGTCCTCGAGACTCGAGTCAAGGTCATTAGTTGTCTTGAATTTTATATGGTCATAAAAACCTCAAAGGATTTTGAACCTATAAAAACCTCAAAGAGAAAACAAGTCATATATTTTTACATATATCTAATTACAAAAGCTTGTTTTGCTTATTACCTCAGAAAAGCTGCGGGTATCGTGCCCGCCTGTCCGCTTCGGTCTCCCACGTCGCCTCTTTGATGCCGTGTCGGTGCCACAAAATCTTGACCAATGAAATCTCTTTGCTACGAAGCTTTTTCACAGCACGGTCAAGTATCTGGACTGGCCTCTCCGCGTATGTCAAGTCAGGCTCTACGTCAAGATTCTCGTAACTGATGACGTATCGAGGATCGTGGACATACTTCCTCAGGTTGGATACATGAAAGACATCATGGATAGCTGAAAGATGTGGAGGAAGGGCTACTCGATATGCCACCTTCCCCACTCTAGCAAGAATCTCGAACGGTCCAACATATCGTGGCGCCAACTTGCCACGAACATCGAATCTCTGCACTCTCTTCATTGGAGATACTCGCAAAAATACCTAATCTCCGACCTGTATTTACAGGAGTTTTATTAGTATGTGAGATTAAGTTAAATTTGTAATAAAAGAAAGAGAAGAAGATTGGATACCTGAAATTCCAAATCTCTTCTCCGACGGTCTGCATAGCTCTTCTCGCGACTCTGTGCCATTAGAAGCCTCCGTCTCACAAGATCAACAGCTCTTGCAGTCTCCTCCAAGAGATCCACAGAGTATAAAGCATGATCACCTACCTCACGCCAATTGAGAGGTGTGAGGCATCTCCGCCCGTATAGGGCTTCGAACGGTGCCATGCCAATACTGGAGTGATAGCTGTTGTACGTAAATTCCACTAATGGTAGATGGTCCTTGCAGGACCCTTTCCACTCCAAAGTGCAAGCGCGGAGCAAATCCTCCAATGTCTGTATGGTGCGCTCACTTTGTCAGTCTGTCTGTGGATGATATGCAGAACTCATCTTCAGCTCTGTCTGTAGTACTGACATGAACTGATGCCAATAATGCGATGTAAATCTTGAATCTTTGTCAGACACCACTTCTTGTGGTATATCATGTAGTCTGATGATGTTCTGCACATACAGCTTGGCCAATCTGGATGGAGTGTAAGTCGTGTTGACATGTATGAAATGGGCTGACTTGGTCAACCTATCAACAACGACCCAAATGGAATCATGGCCACCCGGTGTCTTCGGCAATCCTGTGACGAAATCCATAAAAATGCTCTCCCACTTCCACTCAGGAATGGGGAGAGATTGCAGTAATCCTGGTGGTCTCCTGTGCTCTGCCTTGACCATCTGATAGGTCATGCATCTGCTGACATGTTGCGCCACATCACGCTTCATCTCATCCCACCAGAAATATCGACGCAGATCACAATACATCTTCGTGCTACCTGGATGGATAGATAACCGTGAACTGTGTGCCTCATCTAGAATCTCTCTGCGAAGCTGCTCGTCATTAGGTACAACGACCCGTCTTGCTTTTCATAAAATAGACTCCATCACAACAAAGTCATCAAATTCGTCCTTGATGGCGCGCATGTATCTGTCTCGAATCCAAGGATATGTCTTTTGTCCCTATACAATACGATCCCAAAGACTACTGTATCGTGGAGGCATGGTGGTAGAAATGGATGCACTCTCCTGAGGATACCAATCAGTCAAAGCAGCGAGCGTATCTCATGTATATAGCCAGTTCGCCGTACCATCAGCATGCGCTCTCCTGCTAAGGGCATCTGCCACCACGTTTCCCTTACCGGGGTGGTAAGAGATTGTGCAATCATAATCCTTCAGTAGCTCGAGCCATCTGCGCTGCCTTATGTTCAACTCTTTCTAATCAAATATGTACTTCAAGTGTGAAGATCTCGAAATTCACCCCATATAGATAGTGACGCCAGATCTTCAAGGCGAAGACAACTGCTGCCAACTCCAAGTCATGTGTGAGGTAGTTCCGCTCATGTGGTCTCAACTGTCGTGATGCGTAAGCAATCACCTGTCCTCTCTGCATCAACACTGCTCCTAGACCTTCTCCAAATGCATCTGTGTATACCGCATAGTCCTGAGTGCCTGAAGGAAGAGCAAGAATGGGTGATGTAGTCAAACTCTCCTTTACTGTCTGGAAGGCCTGCTCACATGAATCGTCCCAAATAAATGGAACTCTCTCCTGCGTCAGTCGTGTCAGAGGGCGAACAATGCGTGAAAATCCGCTGACAAAGCGTCTGTAGTAGCCCGCTAATCCGAGGAAGCTCCGAATCTGCGTGACAGTCTTGGGCTGTTCCCAAGACATAATCGCATCTATCTTTGCAGGATCAACTACAATTCCTGCTCCGGAAATGATATGCCCGAGAAATGAGACCTAGGACAACCAGAACTCACACTTGCTCAACTTGGCATATAGCTTGTGCTCCTGTAATGTATCCAAGACAATCCGTAGATCATTCGCATGATCCCATTCATTCTGTGAGTAAATGAGCACATCATCGATGAACACCACTACAAACTTATCCAAGTATGGATGGAAGATACGGTTCATCATATCCATGAAAGCCGCAGGTGCATTGGTGAGCCCAAACGGCATCACCACAAACTCGTAGTGTCCATAGCGCGTCCTGAATGTGGTCTTCGAAATATCAGCTTCTCTAATCCTCAGCTGATGGTATCCTGAGCGAAGATCAATCTTCGAGAAAATCGAAGATTCCTGGAGCTGGTCAAACAAATCATCGATGCGTGGCAAAGGATAACGGTTTTTCACCATTCTCTTGTTCAGCTGCCTGTAATCGATGCACAGTCTCATCGATCCATCCTTCTTTTTTTGACAAATAGAACCGGAGCACCCCAAGGTGAAGTGCTCGATCTCACGAATCCCAAATCAAGTAATTCCTGCAACTGCACCTTTAGCTCCCTCAACTCAGCTGGTGCCATGCGATATGGTGCCATAGAGATCGGTTGTGTATCTGGCAGCAATGTGATCTCGAACTCGATCTCTCTCTCAGGAGGTAATCCTGGTAGCTTATCAGGAAATACATCTGGATATTCTGACACTACTCGGATGTCTTGTGTCATCGGCTCTTGGTCAGATACCTCCCGAACAAATGCAAGGTATGAATCACAACCCTGATCAACAAGTTGTTGGGCTCGCAATACTGAAATGTACTCTATGGTGGAGTCATGTATAGTACCCTCAAAAGTAAACTTGGGTAGATCTGGAATCCTGAAGACAACCGTCTTCCTAAAACAATCAACAAGTGCATGATGAGCGGATAACCAATCCATGCCCAAAATCAAGTCGAACTCATCAAGCTGTAGAAGTAGACAATCTGCGATCATCTCATGACCGCCAATCAGTATGGACAAGTGCCTGACTATCAGTGAAATAATGAACAACTGGTCACCTGGCCCTCTGATGTGATATGGAGAAGAGAGAGTCTCTGCGACTCTACCTAAAGAAGCAAGTAGTCTCGAAGCAAGAAAAGAATGCGTCGCACCAGAATCAAATAGAACATGGAAAGGTCGGCCCAAGACTGAGACCATACCTTTCACTACAGTAGCCGCTGAACGTGCCTGCTCCTCAGTAACTGCATGTATCTGCCCCTGCCTGGCTAGTGCGGCACTGGATCCTGCCACACTCTGCGTCTGTCTCTGCTGCGGTCGCCTGAAGTTGGAGTTCCTACCACGGAAACTCCCTGAGCGTTGTGCCTGGGGCTGCGACTGTGAAGGCTGTGGCTGTGGACGAGGCTCGTCAGAAGTATGTGGGCACTGTGATCGATAGTGTCCCTACTCGTGACATCGGTAACACCGGATTGGTCTGGTGGATGGAGTGGTTGTGTCTGTGCTCCGGGCTGGTCCTGCAGGTGGTCTGTCTGCTCGCTGCGACCCAGATGGTCGAGCGGAATCTGTGCCACGTCCGGTAAGTGCTCCTCCTAAAGTAGTCGATGGAGAAGAGCGAGCACTGCCTGTGAAGGACGAACCTGTAGGTCGAAACCGTTTGTCTGACCTCTGCTGCTGAAGTGGTCGACGTATCGGTCCAAAAGATCGCCGCGGTCTAGGCGTTGCTCCAGACGAGCTCCCGAAACGTCTCCCTCTAATGTCCTCAAATTTCTCCGCAACATCGGTAGCCTCGGAGATGGAAGTGATGTGTAGCCCTGCCAGCTTCTCCTATACTTCCTCTCGCATGCCGCTGTTGAACTTTTCCAGATTCTCCTCTGGAAATGCGCCAGCTTCTCGTGTATGTCGTGACAGCTCTGTGTATCGGATAAAATAATCTCTGGCTGTCATCTGTCCCTGATGAAGCTCTGCAAATAGTCGGCGCTGGGACTCCTTCCACTTCACAGAAAAGAAGTGCGCTCTAAACTTCATCTCGAAATCGTCCCATGTAGGCTCTCGGCCTAACTCAGATACTACAGCATCCCACCATCTCTCAGCAAAGTCTGTAAGTGAGTACTCCATGAAAGATAGCCACGGGTCTCGTGGCGCCCGAATCATCCTGAGCACCTTCATCACCCGCTTCAGCCATTGCTCAGCAACATCTGGTGTACCTGTACCCTCAAACAAGGGTATGTTGGCCCGCTTGTAGGACGTGAAAACGGACTAGTGCCTGTGAATAGCTGAGTACTCGTGTGCACCCTTGTCAGCAAGGTCAACAGGGTCCTGCTCCCGGTCAAAGTCCGCATCATCTGCTCCATGCTCAGGTATCTCCTCAAGTGGATCGTCAGGATGAGGTTGCTCTACTTCGACAGACTGGTGCTGATCATGTCGTGTTCCATCCTGTGATGGATGGTACGTGAAATCTGATAGGTCCTCAAACCTCATCTCTATCTCTGTCTGCCTGTCGGCAATCTTAGTCTGCTGGGCCAAAATCTGCTCCTGCTAACCTCGCATGGTAGCCTGTTGCTGCTGGAGGTCGGTGAGGGCAGTCAGTATGCGTGCCAACTGATCAACCGTCTCTTGGCCTGGTCGGGATGACATGGCTCTGCGTAAGAACCATCTATTAGTCATAAAATTTATTGTTCGCAGATATTATGATATATGCTTTCTCTTCTTGGGATATAATATGAAAATTAATGAAATCAGTGGCATCTGTGGTAGTTGAATCTGAATGTCATAATTCCCTTCTTGGATTTACGACAAGTCAGAAGAATGCCGCTATCCGAGAACTTAATGCGATCGGAATTGTAATACCGCAAATGTACTTATCGGGGTACCACTGCTCTGATACCAAATGTGTCGACCCCCGAGGATCCGGGTACCCGTTTATGCTACTTTCGTGGCATTTCATTCACATAAGATCGCATAAGTTACAGAAAAACAGGGGAATGTTTTTTTTGCGTGCTGAAGCTACATATGACATTCACATTCATAATCATAACCACAAGCTAATAGAGACAAATGGCACCAGAAATTCATTTCATTAATTTCCATATAATTTTACAACATGTACAATGTCTGCTAGTACATACAATATCCCAAAAATAATCTAACTGAACAGAAGAGAAGCATTATACATAATCAACCGACCAAAAACTGAGACAAAGTAAACCATACCGTCTAGTGTATACCCTGTCTCCTGGAAGCATGAACGACTACTGAGCAGCAGGCTGTTTGCCTGCCAAACATGTTTAGGAAGGAAACGGAGTCACAAATGTGTATACAAATCCGTAGTTTAAAAATAATTGACAATGATTGTTCATAATGTGCAAAAGAGAGCAAGTAGAAAGGTGGAATAATTACAATTTACATCTACTTGCGTAAGTAAAAGGTTTCCAAGTTGTTGGTAAGTATCTTTCATGATTTCCTAATAACCCAGCATTTCCCATATAAGACCTATTTATATTATATTTGAATATTCATGAATGTATGAGTGCAATTATATATCATCCTTTTCTTCAGAGATTATGATTGTAAGTGATGATGGAAAAGATTGAGATTGGAATGATTTCTTGATTTATTTGGATTCTTAAGTCTAGCGGATAGTCTATGGTCTTGGTTAGTGTGTAACCTCACACTATGACTCTAAGACTTGGGGAATGTCTTAGGGTTGGGTTGCCTCCGTAGGCATGCGGTGTAGTATAAGCATCCTAACTAAGTTCCCAACACGTCCACTAGCTTAATGAGAACATATTTTAGTCACTACCATATTCTCAACTTTAATTGTAATCCCTTCAGACCGCAAATGCAACTCTCTCGGATGTAACTCTAGATGTTATAGATATAGATATGGATGATCTAGATGTAGAATCACCAAGTCTGTTGGCGAAAGTAAACTCAAGTGGTGAAGAAGCCTACAAATGGCTCTTCTGTCTCGCCCTCTAGTTGGAAGTGCGGTCCAATAGAGGGATAGGTCTACTCCCAAACTACGCCACTGAGACGGGTGAAAGAGACTTCCCGAAAAAGTCGCTCTAGAAAACGGCCCGACTAGTACGGACAACCGAGCTCATACGCAAAACTGAAAACTGAGGATCCCCCACCTGGATATCCTAAAATAAAGGGTCAGCGGAATGGTCTAAAGTCGGGATCCCAACAAGGCGTAAAAACACTACGAGCTCGCGTGAAAACCGAAAAGGGACTGGGATCCTAGACCCGCGCACTTGACGGCCGCTGCCCAAACTGGGCTTCCTATTCTCCCGCCCAGTTGAGGGTCACCGCGTCCTCGCACGATCAGGTGTAAGGTCACCATGACCGGCTCCAAGTGTATTATCACTGATGCTTATCAACTCCTATATTTGTGTTAATGTCCATTAATATGCCAATCAAGTATACTTGATCCAATGGTCTTTTCATAGAATATTTGATCCAATGATTTGCTAAGTTCAATCCAATTAACAATTGGTAAATACCTAAAATATCAGAAGGTACAAAGAGTTTTAAGCATATGAGAAACCTTTATGGTCCGCTAATGAATACTTGATCTTTGTTGGGGATTATTAGTGGCTTTCCTGTGATACTAATGTCATTATTAATGAGATTAAAATGCTTAGGAAGAGATGAGATCATATTAACTGTGTTTAGGTCTAACCTATGTTGAAAGTAAATGTCAAACAGGAATTAAGTCTAAAAAGTCACGTATTTCAAAGATCATAAGATCGTGATGGTTATCTTCTGCCTTCATGGTAGATTGACTGAATTCTCAACAGAAAATATTTGATTAGTTATTACAGAGTGATGGGAAAAATTCTATGAAAAGGTATTTAGATTACTCTTTTGATTTTGAGTTCCATGAGCCATAGACCATCAATATTGGTTTAGGAAGTATTCCCAATTAATGCTTGGCATTACGTGTGTCAAGTCCATATTCACCTCCACATCGGCACCTATTCCTGGCTTCACCCCCCGTTAGGATTTTAATTAGTTGTTACCCATGCATATTTCTTGATACTTAATCCCTTTATCAAATTGAGATTTAAGGGTGGTGTATGTTTTAACAACTGAATGGATAGTTATAAAAAAAAATTATTCTATTATCATAGTAGACAGAATTCATCTCTGTAAGCTCAACTTGTTACCATCTTATGTATATTACTCCCCCCTATTATACTCAAAAACTAAACTGTTCGCTATATTTAACAATTCCAGCCGAACTATTCATGCAATGTATGCACATAAATTTATTAAAAAAATAGTACTTAAGATCACCTTATAGAATTCTTAGGAAAAGTGCAATTTACTTAGATGATCTAAACAAGAAACATGGATATATCTAACATGCAATTGGCACTATAAAGAGAAAAGTGTAATATGTAAGGATACTGTTCAAGTGTTCAAGTTCAGGGAATCCTTCAAAATTTTTTATATAAATTTATGAATGTAAACTTGAGCTGTGTAATTCTAAATCCATGATCAGGAACAATAACTCATTTAAATCCCTACAATTTTTAATAACATTTTCAGCAATATCAAGTTTGTATATAGTGTCTTGCATACTGCGTAATTCAAGAGTCCAGGAACAATAAGCCCTCTCAATTCATTAAAATTATGGAAATATTTTCAATAACAAAAAAAAAACTAGATCTGTGTATTGTTTTTGCATAACAGCTATTAGGGATTTGAACTGTACACAGGGTGACAATATGAGGGCTGGAGATGTACATGCAGGGTAGCAATGAGAGGGAAGAGAATTGTACATATAATTAAGGGAAATACACATGCATGGCAGCAAAGAAATGGGTTAGGGATTGTACCTTAAATTGCTTCAAAGTTGTATGAAAGAGATGATCTTGCATGCACACCAACAAGGTACAACACTCCTGCTGTTGAGGATCCAAAAATCTAATTGTAACAGGCCTTGCCAGCTGAAATTGAAGGATGTAGATCTTGAATAGCAGCAACCGATGCTGCTAATCTTTGGCAACAGGACTTGATTGAGGAAGGAAGTAGCAAGGAAGTGTTGGGAATTCCTTTTTGTTGGAAAACGAAGGGGAGAAATGTAGCAGAAAAGAAATGGGGGAAGAAAAGGGGTATTTCCAACAGTTTCAGTTATAGAAATTTGAAGGAATAATAGTGGAAAGAAGGAAGAACCACGTGGAAGAAGTAATTGCCAATTGTAGCTTTAAGATGACCCTATTCATGACATCAGCAGGCTGACATCAGCCTGCTGATGTCAAAATCTTAATTAATTTTTTTAACGTACAGACTGTACAGACGGTGGCCAGGTTGATTTGATTTTTTTTATTTTTTTACAACTCTTTCTTTATTTGAGAAAAACTTAAAATTGACCGTGTTTACGCTACGGACTTCGGATTTCGACACAAATTATCTTGAATTGATCGTCTCTGAACAACGATCAATATGAGTATAATATTGTTTTACTTTCGGTTGGTTTTTGAATACTCGAAATTTTCGGATACGGTTTTTTTAAGATTAATTTTTGTGAATTTAAAATATTAAACGACCTCGGATTGATGAACGGTCAATTCCGTTGGTCTTGTTTCGTCGAATCGGATCTAATGACGGTCTCGGTTTATTTTGCGGCTTTCGAATTTGCGTCGCGGCTTTTTCGCGACGAGCATTTTGAAGCGACCGAGGGGCTTCCACTTGATTGATTGGGGACCAAATTTCGGTCGACATTGGCCATCAGTCACCCACCAAAATCGATATTCGATCGAAATTCGGTCGAATTTCACCGAAATTTGATCCTATGGTTGTCACGATACGAGCACACATCTTCTAGCCGGTGACAGATGTGTTCCTACGTGTATAAGTGTGTACATTAGGCAGACCATTAGGTTGATGACCTAATTAAGGTCTATACACTGGTGAGCTGGTGTGCATACAAGAGCATATGAGTAATACGATCTCTCAAAGGGATCATACATGTTATCTACTGAATTGGAAGACATGATTTTACTCATGAGATATTGGGATAAACCAATTTCCAGCATTGGTCGTCTTTTTTAGAAACAAGACATGTTTAGTAGGTATGATATATGCTTTTGGAAAGCATATGATCAATACCTACTCCAATCGAAAGAGAACTTCATGTTTATTCCATGTCTTCCAGTATGCAGGATGTACGGGTTTTAGAATACTCGAGGGTGATGCGATCTTTATCGATTGTATAATTGTGATGCTTCCATTTTGAGGGAGTGATGAAACATGTTTGGATTTTAGTGACTCCAATCAGTGGATTAATTATCTAATCTTAGTCCAAATATTGGACATTAATTTGAATATGATTCGGATACAATGGGAATATTAGATATTCTATCTGACTTGATTAGACAGTTCTGAGCGGTCTTCTAGATTTGGATATGAGATTATTTCTCAGTATCCAAGTTACTATACATGGAATGTGCAGTCACCCTATCCTTGTCTTTAAGTATCCGTAGAGAAGGCACGCTGTTTTTGATAGAGTTGAAGAGTAATTCTATTGTTGACAACATTTGAGCATTGGAAAACTGATAATTAAATAAGTTTTATTTGTCATTAATAATGTGGATATGATTCACATTATTTGGATATATGGAGAGAGGTATGTGAGATAATTAAATTGGATTTATTAATCATAGATATGATTAATGTGAATAGCATTGCCCATAACAATTATAAATATTATGGATATTATTCATAATATCATAAGAGAGTTTTCATTGCAAGTATGATTTACAATTTATTCAATTGTACAGCAAAATGTGAATTAAATTCAAATGGTAAATTAATTGTAAATATGATTTACATTCATTGTTGAGTGGATGGATATGATTCATATTTAATCAATGGTGCAACATCCGGGTTTCTACAAACCCGAACTCGACCCGAATAAGGTCCGAATAACCCAATAAAGTTGATAATCAATACTAACCAACCTAAAACAACCAATTGGTAGTGAATCAAAAGTTGTTTGGGTAAAATCGACCAAAAATCGGTCGCTCCGTAATGCGTGCCGCGAAAAAGCCGCGACGCAAATTTGGAAACCGCAAAACAAACGAGACCATCATTAGATCCGATTCGACGAAAGAAAACCAACGGAATCGACCGTTCGTCAATCGGAGGTCGTTTAGTTCGCAAAATTTAACCCCAAACCGAAATCGTATCTCGGAAATTTGGGTATTCAAAACCCAACCGAAAGTATATCAATATTATATTCATATTGATTGTCATTTAGAGACGATCAAAACGAGACATTTCTCATCGGAATCCGACAATCGAGGCGCGAATACAGACGATTTTGTATCTTTAATAAGTAAGAGAAATTGGCAAAAATAAAAATAATTTTTTTCTGACTACAGCAGTGGTGTATCCAGCAGTTTCCACTTTGCTTCCAATGACCCTTCCACTTGGTTTTTAATATGGCTCCACTTGGCAACCAATTAAACCCTCAATCTCCCTATATATATGAGCCATTCCCTTCTAATTTCTTCCACTTTTCCACCGTAAAGAGCATTCCATTCTTCAAAACTTGTTGGGAAGAGCTGCTATCTTCCTCCTTCAGGAGTTGCATTGGAAGGCTTCAACCCTCTTGCAGTTGTAATTTCTGCTCCAAATCACCAGCCATGGCAAGCATTTATATCTCCATTTTAGAGACCTAATCAGGTACAATCCCTCTTCCATTCTCTCTTGCTGCCACTCATGTTCTTTGCACAAATGATTTCCTGTTAATTGAGGATTTGGGACTGGAATGAAGAACTATGAAAATTCATTGGAAAACAAATTTTTTGGTTCCATTGCTGAAGTAAATCCAGAATTTCAACAGCTCTTGCATGCCTATTTTTCATGATTAAAGCAAATCCATGTGTACAATCCTAACCTATCTTTGTTGCCTAGCATGTGCAAATTTTATTTCCTCCCCCATGATGCTCCTGGAAACATATGTTTGCATGCAAATCAAGCTCAGCCCTCTTGCAACACCCAAAATCTGCTGCATGCAGACATCTTTTCTACCAATTTGGGAGATTTAGGTGCAATGCCAACCATGAATCTTTGTTAAAAATTTGATTTTCTCTACCACCATTTATTGGTTACGGTTGCTGAAACCATACAACAACCACACTATCAAATACAATTTTCTCTGTTGCCTTTCATTTTTGAAATGTCATGGCATTCCTGTAATATCTCCCTTAGGACCACTCCACTATACCAAGGTCTGTGGAAATCATAGTTGACATTTTCACTATTAAAAGGCTCATTGCAGACATGTGTAGGTTGAAGATTTGGCCTGACATGGTCAGATAAAAGATAAGCTTCCATAAGCAAGCTTGGGTGTCAAATTGGTTTCGGAGAAAGGAGGGTTCTAAGGTGATCATTCATAAGGAATTTTGATGATATCCTCCTGTTAATATTGTGGATGTAAATACATTAGAGGCATGGAAGGTCGTATCCCGATATATCGGCGATATATCGCCGATATATCGATATCGACATGGGACCGATATCGAAATCGATATATCGATATATCCGATTTCAGGTATTTTCTTCAGAAAGAATCCTAGATATAGCGATATATCGTCGATATATCGGCGATATATCGCCGATATATCGATATCGACACGATATCGAAACGATATCGATATCGATATGTCCTTCCATGCATTAGAGATAGAAGAAAAACTCACAAGGAATAAAGTGGAACTAAGATATAATTATGCATATTTTCCAATAAATTGCATGTGTTGCTGAAAGAGATATGGGAAGAAGTTGTGATTATAGCATTATCATGCTAAGTATTATATGAAACAGACTTTTGGAGATAAATTGTGATTATAGTAAATGATTACTTGAAATTCTATAGAGGTTTTCTGCAGAGGTATCAACTGATCGGATAGTTTTCCCATATAAAAGGAGTTAGGTACAATTTATGATTACCTAAAAAAAAATAATATGACTATTCTGTTTTAAGCAAGTTATTTTAGTTGCATACGTGAATGTTATTTGTTCTATGTGCTTATGTCAGAATATAATCAATACATTTCTTATTAAGTATAAACATGTCTGTAATATATTATGCACTCAACTTAGAACTATGCTTTTGTCAGAATGGATAATCTTTATAGTTTAGAATATAGAATGAGGATAAATGATGCATATGCATACATTTGGGTAAAATTAAAAAAAATGATACAACTAATCAGAAAATCATATATTATATGAAGCTACAGGAGAAGATATGACGCGTGAGAAATGAGGGAAACCGTAAAAGCATGATCTTTCCAATACAGTATTTCAAGGATAAAAAGAACAATAATCAAATCAAAAGTAATACAGACAAGCAATAGGAATCATAATCTGGACCTGTGTAACTTGTTCTTACGTATAGAAGTTGTAGACCAAACAAGTTGATCCTTTAGAAATTTTACATCACTATGGTTAGGTTGTGACAAATATATAGATCTATAAAGACAACCAAGAGATATTGAGAAAAGAGTATGAAATCAAGTGCATCAGTATGATAGGGAATCAGTAATAATAATTAATAAGTGCCGGTCATGGTGATCTTTATACCTGACTATGCGAGGGCGCGGTGACCCTCAACTGGGCGGAGGAAAGGAAGCCCAGTTAGGGCAGCGGCCGCCAAGTGCGCGGGTCTAGGATCCCAGTCTCTTTTCGGTTTTTTTTCGCAAGCTCACAGTGTTTTACGCCTCGTTGGGATCCAGACTTTAGACCAGTTCCGCTGACCCTGTCTTTTAGGATACCCAGGCTGGGGATTCTTGGTTTTCAGTTTTTCGTACAAGCTCGTTCACCTGTACTAGTCAGGCAGGTTTCTAGAGCGACTTTTCTAGGGAGTTTCTCTCACCCGTCTCAGTGGCGTAGTTTGGGAGTAGACCTATCCCTCTATTGGATCGCGCTTCCAATTAGAGGGCGAGACGGAAGAGCCATTTGTAGGCTTCTTCACCGCTTGAGTTTACTTCGCCAACAGACTTGGCGATTCTATATCTAGATCATCCATATCTACATCTACATCATCTGGAGTTATATCTGAGACATTGAAGATAAGAATTTGAGAAGTTACGATCAAAAGTTGGGATTAGTAGGAAATGACTATTCTCTCTATCTAAGAATTTAATTAAATTAAGAGATCTTTCCAATCATAACTTTTCCATTATCACTCACCAACGTGATCTCTGAAGAAAATGATATATGTGCTTACACTCATACACTCATGAATACTCAACTACTATATAAATATGTCATATGTGGTAAATGTTGGGTTATGGGACAAACATTTGAGACGCTTACAAATAGCCTGAAAAACCTTTTTACTTACGCAAGTAGATGTAAACTTTACTTTCCACCTTTCTGCTTGCTTGCTTTTGCACATATTAAATGTCTACTTATTTTTATAAGTTTTTGGGAGGTACCAGCAATGGCTGACGCCTCTTCTTTCCTAACGTGTTTGGCAGGCAAGCAGCCTGCAGTTTAGTAGCAGCTCAGTAGCTATACATGCTTCCTGGAGACAGAGTATACACTAAACGTTATGAAGTATTTTGTCTCGGTTTTTGTTAAAATGGTGATGTAAATGCTATCTCTTTTGTATCACACTTGGGATATATGTTGTAAATTGATATGAATATAAATGAAAAGAAATTTTGGTGTCATTTGCCTCTTTTACTTTGTTGTTATGTGTTGGAATTGAATGTCATAATTGCGCGAAAAATTTTCTCTGATTTTTTACAACTTCTGCGATCAATGTGAATGAATTATTGCGAAATGCGTCGTAAACGGGTACCCGGATCCTGAGGGGTTCACAATTTGGTATCAGAGCAGTGGTACCCCGATACACACATTCGCGGTATTACAATTCCGATCGCATTAAGTTCTCGGATAGCGACAGTCATCCGACTTGTCGTGAGTCCGAGAAGGGAAAAATGACATTCATATTCGATAACCACATATGCCACCAATTTCATTAATTTTTATATTATATCCCAAGAAGAGAAAAGCATTTATGATAAATATCTGTCTAGGGCATTTTTATAACTAATTATGGTTCTCATGCAGAGCCATGGCATCTCGACCCGGTCAGGAGAAGGCTGACCAGTTGGCACGCATACTGACTGCCCTCACCGACCTCCAGCAGCAGCAGGCTGCCATGCGAGGTCAACAGGAGCAGAATTTAGCTCAGCAGACTGAGCTTGCCGACAGGCAGACAGACATAGAGATGAGGTTCGAGGACCTATCAGATTTCACGTACCATCCATCACAGGATGGGATACGGCAGGACCAGCACCAGTCCGTTGAGGTCGAGCAGCCTCATCCTGATGATCCACTAGAGGGCCTACCAGAGCATGGAGCTGAGGAGGATGCGGACTTAGACAGGGAGCAGGACCCTGTTGACTTTGCTGATGAGGGTGCACACGAGTATTCCGCCATTCACAGGCACCAGTCGGTTTTCACGTCCTACCAACGGGCCAACATACCCTTGTTTGAGGGTACAGGTACACCAGATGTTGCTGAACAGTGGCTGAAGCGAGTGACGAAGGTGCTCAGGATGATTCGCGCGCCATGAGACACATGGCTATCCTTCATGGAGTATTCATTGACGGATTTTGCTGAGAGATGGTGGGATGCCATAGTATCTGAGTTAGGCTGAGAGCCTACATGGGATGATTTCGAGACGAAGTTCAAAGCCCCCTTCTTTTCTGCGAAGTGGAAGGAGTCCCAGCGCCGACTTTTTGCAGAGCTTCGTCAGGGACAGATGACCGCCAGAGATTACTTTATCCGATACACAGAGCTATCACGACATACACGAGCAGCTGGCGCATTTCCAGAGGAGAATCTGGAAAAGTTCATTGGCGGCATGCGCGAGGAGGTGCAGGAGAAGCTGGCAGGACTACACATCACTTCTATCTCCGAGGCTACCGATGCTGCGGAGAAGTTCGAGGACATCAGGGGGAGACGTTTCGGGAGCTCGTCTGGAGCAGCACCTACACCACGATGATCTTTTGGACCGATACGTCGACCGTTTCAGCAGCAGAGGTCAGACAGACGGTTCCGACCTACAGGTTCGTCCTTCACAGGCAGTGCTCGCTCTTCTCCATCGACTACTCTAGGAGGAGCACTCGCCGGACGTGGCATGGAGTCCGCTCGACCATCTGGGTCGCAGCGAGCAGATAGACCACCAGCCGGACCAGCTCGGAGCACAGACACAGCTACTCCACCTACCAGACCAGTCCGGTGTTACCGATGTCACGAGTGGGGACACTATCGCTCACAGTGCCCACAGGTTTCTGGTGAGCCTCAGCCACAACCTTCACAGTCACAGCCTCAGGCACAACGTTCAGGGAGTTTCCGTGGCAGGAGCTCCAACTTCAGGCGACCGCAGCAGAGACAGACGCAGAGTGTGGCGGGTTCCAGTGCCGCACCAGCCAGGCAGGGGCAGATACACACAATTACTGAGCAGCAAACACATTCAGCCGCTACCGTGGTGAAAGGTATGGTCTTAGTTTTGGGCCGACCTTTCCATGTCTTATTTGATTCTGGTGCGACACACTCTTTTCTTGCTTCGAAGCTACTTGCTTCTTTAGGTAGAGTCGCAGAGACTCTCTCTTCCCCATATCACATCAGAGGGCCAGGTGGCCAGTTATTCATTATTTCACTGATAGTCAGGCACTTACCCGTACTGATTGGCGGTCACGAGATGATCGCAGATTGTCTACTTCTACAGCTTGATGAGTTCGATTTGATTTTGGGCATGGATTGGTTATCCGCTCATCATGCACTTGTTGATTGCTTTAGGAAGACGGTTGTCTTCAGGATTCCAGATCTACCCGAGTTCACTTTTGAGGGTACTATACATGACTCCACCATGGAGTACATTTCAGTGTTGCGAGCTCAGCGACTTGTTGACCAGGGTTGCGATTCATATCTTGCTTTTGTTCGGGAGGTATCTGATCAGGAGCCGATGATACAGAACATCCGAGTAGTATCAGAATATCCTGACGTATTTCCAGATGAGCTACCAGGGCTACCTCCTGAGAGAGAGATCGAGTTCGAGATCACATTGCTGCCAGATACACAGCCGATCTCTATGGTACCATATCGCATGGCACCGGCCGAGTTGAGGGAGCTGAAGGTGCAGTTGCAAGAGTTGCTTGACTTGGGATTCGTGAGGCCGAGCACTTCACCTTGGGACGCTCCGGTTCTATTTGTCAAGAAAAAGGATGGATCCATGAGGTTATGTATTGACTACAGGCAGCTGAACAAGAGAACGGTGAAGAACCGTTATCCTTTGCCACGTATCGATGATTTGTTCGACCAGCTCCAGGGATCTTCGGTTTTCTCGAAGATCGATCTTCGCTCAGGCTACCATCAGCTGAGGATTCGTGAGTCAGATATTCCGAAGACAGCTTTCAGGACTCGTTATGGGCATTACGAGTTTGTGGTGATGCCGTTTGGGCTCACCAATGCACCTGCGGCTTTCATGGATATGATGAACCGTATCTTCCGTCCATACTTGGACAAGTTTATAGTGGTGTTCATCGATGATGTGCTCATCTATTCACGGAATGAATGGGATCATGCGAATGATCTACGGATTGTTTTGGACACATTACGAGAGTACAAGCTATATGCCAAGTTGAGCAAGTGTGAGTTCTGGTTATCCCAGGTCTCATTTTTAGGGCACATCATTTCTGGAGCAGGTATCGCGGTTGATCCTGCGAAGATAGATGCAGTTATGTCTTGGGAGCAGCCCAAGACAGTTACTCAGATTCAGAGCTTCCTCGGATTAGCGGGCTATTACAGACGCTTTGTCAGCGGATTTTCACGCATTGTTCGCCCTTTGACACGATTGACGCAGAAGGGAGTTCCATTCATTTGGGACGATTCATGTGAGCATGCCTTCCAGACACTGAAGGAGAGGTTGACTACAACGCCTATTCTTGCTCTTCCTTCAGGCACTCAGGACTATGCAGTTTACACAGATGCATCTGGAGAAGGTATAGGAGCAGTGTTGATGCAGAGAGGACATGTGATTGCTTACGCATCACGGCAGTTGAGACCGCACGAGCGGAACTACCCCACACATGATTTAGAGTTGGCGGCAGTTGTCTTCGCCTTGAAGATCTGGCGTCACTATCTATATGGGGTGAACTTCGAGATTTTCACGGATCATAAGAGTCTGAAGTACATCTTTGATCAGAAGGAGCTGAACATGAGACAACGCAGATGGCTCGAATTGCTGAAGGATTATGACTGCACAATCTCTTACCATCCCGGTAAGGGAAACGTGGTGGCTGATGCACTTAGTAGGAGAGCGCATGCGGAGGTTACGACGAACTGGCTATACACGTGGGATACGCTTGCAGCTTTGAGCAATTGACATCCTCAAGAGAGCGCATCCATTTCTACCGCCGTGCCTCCTCGATACAACAGCCTTTGGGATCGTATTGTAGAAGGCCAGAAGACCGATCCTTGGATTCATGATAGATACATGCACGCTGTCAAGGACGAAGTTGATGATTTTGTCGTAGCAGAGTCTATTTTATGGAAGGCAGGACGGGTCGTTGTACCCAATGACGAGCAGCTTCGCAGAGACATTCTCGATGAGGCACACAGTTCACGGTTATCTATCCATCCAGGTAGTACGAAGATGTACCGTGATCTGCATCGACATTTCTGGTGGGATGGAATGAAGCGCGATGTGGCGCTACATGTTAGCAGATGCAAGACCTATCAGATGGTCAAGGCTGAGCATAGGAGACCACCAGGATTACTGCAGTCTCTCCCCATTCCCGAGTGGAAGTGGGAGAGCATTTTTATGGATTTTGTCACAGGTCTGCCGAAGACACGAGGTGGCCATGATTCTATATGGGTCGTTGTTGATAGGTTGACCAAGTCAGCCCATTTCATACCTGTCAACACGACTTACACTCCATCCAGGTTGGCCAAGCTCTATGTACAGAATATTATCAGGCTGCATGGTATACCACGAGAGGTGGTGTCTGACAGGATTCGAGATTTACATCTCACTATTGGCATCAATTCATGTCAGCACTACAGACAGAGCTGAAGATGAGTTCTGCATACCATCCGCAGACAGATGGACAGAGTGAGCGCACCATTCAGACGCTTGAGGATCTACTTCGCGCATGCACATTGGAGTGGAAAGGGTCCTGGAAGGACCATTTGCCTTTGGTGGAATTCACGTACAACAACATCTATCACTCCAGTATTGGCATGGCACCGTTCGAAGCCCTATACGGGTGGAGATGTCTCACACCTCTCAGTTGGCGTGAGGTTGGTGATCATGCTCTTTACTCCGTGGATCCCTTGGAGGAGACCGCGAGAGCTGTTGATCTTGTGAGACGAAGGCTTCTGATAGCACAGAGTCGCCAGAAGAGTTATGCAGACTGTCGGAGAAGAGATTTGGAATTCCAGGTATCCAATCTTCTTCTCTTCCTTATTTACAAAATTAACTTAATCTCATACTAACGACATTCCTATAAATTATAGGTTGGAGATTGGGTATTTCTCCGTGTATCTCCCATGAAGGGAGTGCAGAGATTCGATGTTCGTGGCAAGTTGGCGCCATGATATGTTGGACCGTTCGAGATTCTTGCTCGTGTGGGAAAGGTTGCATACCGAGTAGCTCTTCCTCCACATCTATCAGCTATTCATGATGTCTTCCAGGTATCCAACCTGAGGAAGTATGTCCACGATCCTCGGCACGTCATCAGTTACGAGAATCTTGACGTAGAGCCAGATCTGACTTATGAGGAGAAGCCAGTCCAGATACTTGATCATGCTGTGAAGAAGCTTCGCAGCAAAGAGATTTCATTGGTTAAGGTTTTGTGGCACCGACACGACGTCAAAGAGGCGACGTGGGAGACTGAAGCCGACATGCGGGCACGATACCCGCAGCTTTTCTGAGGTAATAAACGAAGCAATCTTTTATAATAAAATATTTGTTCAAATATATGGCTTGATTAGACATAATGGGAATATGATTCGGATACAATGGGAATATTAGATATTCTATCTGACTTGATTAGACAGTTCTGAGCGGTCTTCTAGATTTGGATACGAGATTATTTCTCAGTATTCAAGTTACTATACATGGAATGTGCAGTCGTCCTATCCTTGTCTTTAAGTATCCGTAGAGAAGGCACGCTGTTCTTGATAGAGTTCAAGAGTAATTCTATTGTTGACAACATTTGAGCATTGGAAAACTGATAATTAAATAAGTTTTATTTGTCATTAATAATGTGGATATGATTCACATTATTTGAATATATGGAGAGAGGTACGTGAGATAATTAAATTGGATTTATTAATCATAGATATGATTAATCTGAATAGCATTGTCCATAACAATTATAAATATTATGGATATTATTCATAATATCATAAGAGAGTTTTCATTGCAAGTATGATTTACAATTTATTCAATTGTACAGCTAAATGTGAATTAGATTCAAATGGTAAATTAATTGTAAATATGATTTACATTCATTGTTGAATGGATGGATATGATTCGTATTTACTCAATGGTGTAACATCCGGGTTTTTACAAACCCGAACTCGACCCGAATAAGGTCCGAATAACCTAATAAAGTTGATAATCAATACTAACCAACCTAAAATGACCAATTGGTAGTGAATCAAAAGTTGTTTGGGTAAAATCGACCAAAAATCGGTCTCTCCGTAATGCGCGCCGCGAAAAAGCCGCGACACAAATTTGGAAACCGCAAAATTAACCGAGACCATCATTAGATCCGATTCGACGAAAGAAAACCAACGGAATCGACCGTTCGTCAATCGGAGGTCGTTTAGTTCGCAAAATTTAACCCCAAACCGAAATCGTATCTCGGAAATTTGGGTATTCAAAACCCAACCGAAAGTATATCAATATTATACTCATATTGATCGTCATTTAGAGACGATCAAAACGAGACATTTCGCATCGGAATCCGACAATCGAGGCGCGAATACAGACGATTTTTGTATCTTAAATAAGTAAGAGAAATTGGCAAAAATAAAAATTTTTTTTTCTGACTACAGCAGTAGTGTATCCAACAGTTTCCACTTTGCTTCCAATGACCCTTCCACTTGGTTTTTAATATGGCTCCACTTGGCAACCAATTAAACCCTCAATCTCCCTATATATATGAGCCATTCCCTTCTAATTTCTTCCACTTTTCCACCGTAAAGAGCATTCCATTCTTCAAAACTTGTTGGGAAGAGCTGCTGTCTTCCTCCTTCAGCAGTTGCATTGGAAGGCTTCAACCCTCTTGCAGTTGTAATTTCTGCTCCAAATCACCAGCCATGGCAAGCATTTATACCTCCATTTTAGAGACCTAATCAGGTACAATCCCTCTTCCATTCTCTCTTGCTGCCACTCATGTTCTTTGCACAAATGATTTCCTGTTAATTGAGGATTTGGGACTGGAATGAAGAACTATGAAAATTCATTGGAAAACAAATTTTTTGGTTCCATTGCTGAAGTAAATCCAGAATTTCAACAGCTCTTGCATGCCTATTTTTCATGATTAAAGCAAATCCATGTGTACAATCCTAACCTATCTTTCCTGCCTAGCATGTGCAAATTTTATTTCCTCCCCCATGATGCTCCTGGAAACATATGTTTGCATGCAAATCAAGCTCAGCCCTCTTGCAGCACCCAAAATCTGCTGCATGCAGACATCTTTTCTACCAATTTGGGTGAGTTAGGTGCAATCCAAAACCTTTATCTAGATGCCAACCATGAATCTTTGTTCAAAATTTGATTTTCTCTACCACCATTTATTGGTTACGGTTGCTGAAACCATACAACAGCCATAGTATCAAGTACAATTTTCTCCGTTGCCTTTCATTTTTGAAATGTCATGGCATTCCTGTAATATCTCCCTTAGGACCACTCCACTATACCAAGGTCTGTGGAAATCATAGTTGACATTTTCACTATTAAAAGGCTCATTGCAGACATGTGTAGGTTGAAGATTTGGCCTGACATGGTCAGATAAAAGATAAGCTTCCATAAGCAAGCGTGGGTGTCAAATTGGTTTCGGAGAAAGGAGGGTTCTAAGGTGATCATTCATAAGGAATTTTGATGATATCCTCCTGTTAATATTGTGGATGTAAATACATTAGAGATAGAAGAAAAATTCACAAGGAATAAAGTGGAACTAAGATATAATTATGCATATTTTCCAATAAATTGCATGTGTTGCTGAAAGAGATATGGGAAGAAGTTGTGATTATAGCATTATCATGCTAAGTATTATATAAAACAGACTTTTGGAGATAAATTGTGATTATAGTAAATGATTACTTGAAATTCTATAGAGGTTTTCTGAAGAGGTATCAACTGATCGGATAGTTTTCCCATATAAAAGGAGTCAGGTACAATTTATGATTACCTAAAAAAAATAATATGACTATTCTGTTTTAAGCAAGTTATTTTAGTTGCATACGTGAATGTTATTTGTTCTATGTGCTTATGTCAGAATATAAACAATACATTTCTTATTAAGTATAAACATGTCTGTAATATATTATGCACTCAACTTAGAACTATGCTTTTGTCAGAATGGATAATCTTTATAGTTTAGAATATAGAATGAGGATAAATGATGCATATGCATACATTTGGGTAAAATTAAAAAAAATGATACAACTAATCAGAAAATCATATATTATATGAAGCTACAGGAGAAGATATGACGCGTGAGAAATGAGGGAAACCGTAAAAGCATGATCTTTCCAATACAGTATTTCAAGGATAAAAAGAACAATAATCAAATCAAAAGTAATACAGACAAGCAATAGGAATCATAATCTGGACCTGTGTAACTTGTTCTTACGTATAGAAGTTGTAGACCAAACAAGTTGATCCTTTAGAAATTTTACATCACTATGGTTAGGTTGTGACAAATATATAGATCTATAAAGACAACCAAGAGATATTGAGAAAAGAGTATGAAATCAAGTGCATCAGTATGATAGGGAATCACTAATTATAATTAATAAGTGCCGGTAATGGTGATCTTTATACCTGACTGTGCGAGGGCGCGGTGACCCTCAACTGGGCGGAGGAAAGGAAGCCCAGTTAGGGCAGCGGCCGCCAAGTGCGCGGGTCTAGGATCCCAGTCTCTTTTCGGGTTTTTTTCGCGAGCTCGCAGTGTTTTACACCTCGTTGGGATCTAGACTTTAGACCAGTTCCGCTGACCCTGTCTTTTAGGATACCCAGGCGGGGGATCCTTGGTTTTCAGTTTTTCGTACGATCTCGTTCGCCTGTACTAGTCAGGCAGGTTTCTAGAGCGATTTTTTAGGGAGTCTCTCACCCGTCTCAGTGGCGTAGTTTGGGAGTAGACCTATCCCTCTATTGGACCGCGCTTCCAATTAGAGGGCGAGACGGAAGAGCCATTTGTAGGCTTCTTCACCGCTTGAGTTTACTTCGCCAACAGACTTGGCGATTCTATATCGAGATCATCCATATCTACATCTACATCATCTGGAGTTATATCTGAGACATTGAAGTTAAGAATTGGAGAAGTTACGTTCAAAAGTTGGGATTAGTAGGAAATGACTATTCTCTCTATCTAAGAATTTAATTAAAGTAAGAGATCTTTCCAATCATAACTTTTCCATTATCACTCACCAACGTGATCTCTGAAGAAAATGATATATGTGCTTACACTCATACACTCATGAATACCCAACTACTATATAAATATGTCACATGTGGGAAATGTTTGGTTATGGGACAAACATTTGAGACGCTTACAAATAGCCTGAAAAACCTTTTTACTTACGCAAGTAGATGTAAACTTTACTTTCCACCTTTCTACTTGCTTGCTTTTGCACATATTAAATGTCTAGTTATTTTTATAAGTTTTTGGGAGGTACCAGCAATGGCTGACGCTTCTTCTTTCCTAACGTGTTTGGCAGACAAGCAGCCTGCAGTTTAGTAGCAGCTCAGTAGTTATACATGCTTCCTGGAGACAGAGTATACACTAGACGTTATGAAGTATTTTGTCTCGGTTTTTGTTAAAATGGTGATGTAAATGCTATCTCTTTTGTATCACACTTGGGATATATGTTGTAAATTGATATGAATTTAAATGAAAAGAAATTTTAGTGTCATTTGCCTCTTTTACTTTGTGGTTATGTGTTGGAATTGAATGTCATAATTGCGCGAAAAATTTTCTCTGGTTTTTCTACAACTTCTGCGATCAATGTGAATGAATTATTGCGAAATGCGTCGTAAACGGGTACCCGGATCCTGAGGGGTTCACAAATGGCTTCTTTGCTTTTGTCACAAATAACTTGCAATTTATTTGGTGATATGTTGTTGTTGACGCATATTGAGTAACTGTATCTCTTTGTTATTTTATTTTCTTGTTATTCTCTTTATGTAATTTACCCATAGGCTACTCTCCTATATAAGAGAGCCTAGGGCTATGGAATAGAATCATCTCATTCACGTTTCCCAACATGGTATCAGAGCGACGGTCCTAGACCGGAGTTCTCGAAACCTAACCCTAACCCTAACCCCACCCGTCGGCCTCTCTTCTCCCTCTCTCTCTCGAGTCGGCGCCGCCTAGCCGATCAGCCACCATCTCCGCGCAGGCGACGCTGCATCGACTCTAGCGCCTGTGCGCGTGTGCGCGCATCTCGCGCCTGTGCGCGCATATTGCGCATCACCGGTGTCTCTGTGTGCATTGCTGCACACCTGCGCATAGTCTCGCGCGCCTCTGCGTGCATCGCTGCACGCCTGCGCATAAGCCTTGCGCCCCTGCGCATAAGCCTTGCGCCCCTGCGCGCATAAGTCTTGCGCCCCTGCTCGCGCAGCACCGTGCGCACCATCCCCGCGCGACTGTGCGCACTATTACGCGCACAGTTGCGTGCGCCAGTGCACGCTTGATTCTCCAGTTGCGCGCTCCAGTGCGCGCGTGATACTCCAGGTGCGTGCGCGCGTGCCCCTCGCACGTGCTTACGTGCCCTAAGTCCCAAAACCCTAGGGCACAGATCCGGATCTATATGGGGTTGGTTGCTTGAAGTCTACGCACGCAACTAATCCCGTTTATGTCACTGTAGACAAAGATTATTTCTCTTTCAGTCGCTCCAGTCTTCCGTTTCCAGTATGTCGGACAGCAAGGCAGATATCCCGTCTATTGGCGCATTTCGTGGTCCAGCGCCTATTGTCAAAATGGATGGTACGAACTATGAACTGTGGGCAATGCAGTTCATGAGCATGATGAAGTCTACAGGTAAGAAGCACATTCTTACCGAGCCAGAGCCTGCAGAGAAGACTGGAGTTCATGCCTCATGGGAGGCCGATGATGCATATGCCAAGATGTGGCTATCCGGTACATTGGCTATTGAAATCGCCAATGACATCTTACATCAACCCACGGCTAAAGACATGTGGGATATCCTGGCAGCAACGTATTCTCAGGCGAAAAATGAGACGAAGATTCTGCAACTACAACATGACATATTCACAATAAAGCAGAACGACCGTCCTTTACATTCTCTCTATACATCAATGAGAGGGATGTTTGAGAAGCTCTATAGCTTCATGCCTCTTACCGCCACGCCAGAACAGCAGAAGACATACAGGAATGCGACGATGGTGGGTGTGTTTCTCGCTGCACTTGATCCAGAATATGAGGCAGCACGTTCACAGATTTTGGCGGATTCGACTATTCCTCCCATGGAGGAGGCCTTTCACAGATTGAGTAGGATCACAGTACCTTCAGCAGCTGCGAGTCAGAATCCCTCAGCCATGGCGGCCAACAGAGGCCGTGGTTCTCATCACCAGGGCCGTGGACGTACTCCCCGTGGAAGGGGTGGCCGCACTAGGCCAACATGCTCATATTGTCACCGAGTCGGACATACTGAAGATACATGCTACTCAAAGCATGGATTTCCTGCATCCGCACGAGCCACTGAGCAGATAGAGCCCCCGTCTGCTGCTACACTGGATCAACGATTTGATGATCTAGTTGCTCGTCTCAGAGGCATTATTCCACCATCTGGTCCAGCACCGACTACAGAGAACCATACTGATGCTGCTGCTTCTGCCTCGGCCTCTACTAGTACTTCAGGTAGTACACTTGCACTCCACAGTAGTAGATCTGATACACTGCCATGGATCATGGACTCCGGCGCTACACATCATCTATGTGGCGACCAGAGCCTACTAGCAGGATACACTCAGATTCCTCCAGGACGGACAGTAGTTATTGCCAATGGCACGCATTCTCCTATCACGGGTCAGGGGGAGATTAGATTGACGTCTTCTATGCAGCTCAAGAATGTTTTGCATGCACCGCATTTTTCTATGAATCTGTTGTCAATTAGTCAGATTACGAAGGATCTTCATTGTCGAGCTATTTTTGATTCATCTTCCTTGATTTTTCTGGACATCCGTACGGGCAACGTGATTGGTCATGGCTATGAGCAAGGAGGCCTTTATCGTCTGAACCAGACCCCGTTTGCCGGAATCACAGCTTCTCCCGCAGAACAAGTATCTCCTCTCCTGTGGCATCTGCGTTTTGGTCATTTACCGCTTCAGAAGTTGCGTCTAGTCCTACCTTATAGTCTTTCTCACACACCTATCCAGTGTGAGGCGTGTCAGTTGGGAAAACATCACAGGTCATCTTTTCCCAGTAGTCAAGGTCGGAGTAGTAACTCCAAGTTTGAGTTGTTTCATGTCGACGTCTGGGGTCCGAGTCGTGTTCCCGATCATCAGGGGCACAGGTTTTATATTGTATTTGTGGATGACTTCTCTAGAGCATCATGGGTATTTCTAATGAAAAATAAGTCTGAAGCTGGAAATATTATTATTCACTTTCTAAATGAGATTCAGAATGTTTTTTCCACAACTGTCAAAATTATGAGAAGTGACAATGCCTTAGAGTTGTGCACCAACAATCTAGCCAACTACTACTCCTATAAAGGAATTGTTCACCAAACATCCTGCGCTCATACGTCTCAACAAAATGGGGTTGCAGAAAGAAAACACCGTCACCTTATTGATGTCACAAGGTCACTTCTCATTCAGAGTCATGTTCCGTATTCCTACTGGGGTGATGCAGTCCTCACTGCATGTTATCTTATAAATCGTATGCCCTTGTCTGTCTTGAATGAACAGGTTCCTTTTTCACTTATTTATCTTGACAAGGATCTGTTCATTCTTACCCCTCGTGTGTTTGGGTCAGTCGCATTTGTCCATCAGTTGTCGCCTGGTTCTGACAAGCTCTCTCCTAGGGCTGTCAAGTGCGTCTTTGTGGGGTACTCCAGAACTCAAAAGGGGTACAAATGTTTTGACCCTGTGCGTCGGCGGTATATGATCAGTGCAGATGTTACATTCTTTGAATCCGTTATGTATTTTTCAGAATCCGGGAACATGCAGCCACCACCTATATCTCCTGATACCGTATTCATGGCACCACCAACATCACCACCGTCACCACCATCACCACCACCACCACCGCCACCACCACCGCCATCAACAGTATCCCCGTTACCATTCCATTACACCCGCAGGCCGCATCCAGCTCATGGTCCTGACCAGTCAACTAGCTCGCCTATGGTATGTAATGAAAATATTAATGTTGATGGATCTGACGACATTTCTCAGCAGGATGCATTACAGGAGCATGGTGATACCACAGAGGATCTGGATGTTCCAATCGCTCTACGCAAGCCGAAGAGGAGCTGTGCCAAATATCCAGTATCAGCAGCTGTGTCTTTTGAGAGGCTATCTGGACACTTCAGGACGTTTGCATTGGCACTTTTAGCTACAGACATTCCACGGAACCACCATGAGGCTTTGCAGGATTCTAGATGGCGGCTAGCAATGGAGGAAGAGATGGCGGCACTTCAGTCTAGAGGAACATGGAGCTTGGTTACTATACCTCCAGATGTCAACCCGGTGAGTTGCAAATGGGTGTTTACAGTGAAACACAATGCAGATGGCTCCATTGACAGGTACAAGGCACGCCTAGTTGCAAGGGGATTCACACAGACATATGGGGTAGATTATCTTGACACGTTCTCCCCTGTGGCGCGTCATTCCACTCTGCGGATCCTGTTATCTGTTGCAGTTACTAGAGACTGGCCATTCTATCAACTAGATGTGAAGAATGCATTTCTGTATGGAGACCTGCAGGAGGAAGTCTACATGCAACAACCACCAGGTTTTGCTGTTGAGGGGGAGTGTTCCAAGGTTTGCAGATTACATAAGGCCATCTATGGCCTTAAGCAGAGCCCCAGAGCATGGTTCCAGAAGCTGTCAGACCTCTTTGAGAAACAAGGATATAGACGCTCCAATGCTGATCATTCCTTGTTTGTACAGAAGACGGCGAGAGGTATTATTGTAATCATGGTTTATGTTGATGATATCTTGATTACAGGTGATGATGACCAAGGCATTAAGCAGGCAAAGGAAAGGCTGGGGACCGAGTTTGTCACCAAGGACCTGGGAGTCCTTAGATATTTTCTGGGGCTGGAATTTGCCAGAAATCCGTATGGATTAGTCATGTCACAGAGGAAGTATGTTACAGATCTACTGAGTGAGACATGTATGCTAGGGTGTCGACCTGCTACGACACCAATGGACCCTAGCATGAAGCTGTATGATGATGACACAGAGGAGGTGGACAGGAGAAGATATAGAGAACTGGTAGGCAAACTGTTATATGTCACGATCACTAGGCCAGATATATTATTTGCAGTGAGCCGTGTGAGCCAGTTCATGGAGCAGCCACGCCAGGTGCATATGGATGCAATACACATGATACTTAGATATCTCAAATCTTCTCCAGGTAAAGGTCTGCTATTCAAGAAAGGAAAGGGGATTTCCATCTCAGCATGCGCAGATGCAGACTATGCAGGATGTCCTAAGGATAGGAAGTCCACCTCAGGGTATGCTGTCTATGTTGGAGATGCCCTAATCACATGGAGGAGCAAGAAACAAACTGTGGTAGCTAGATCTAGTGCTGAATCCGAATATAGGGCTATGACCCAGGCTACTATAGAGATGATGTGGGTAAAAGCGGTGCTGACAGATTTATGCTTAGATGTACCACTTCCTATGAACTTGGAGTGTGATAATCAGGCTGCTTTGTTTATTGCAAACAACCCTGCATTCCATGAACGGACCAAACATATTGAGGTGGATTGTCACTTCATACGTGATATGATTCAGAAAGGATTCATTGCCACATCTCATGTTACTTCAGAGAACCAGACTGCAGATATATTCACCAAGGCCATTGTTACGAGGTCCAATTTCAGAAGTGTGCTTCCAAGTTGAGCTTGATTGACATCTATGCTCCATCTTGAGGGGAGTGTTGACGCATATTGAGTAACTGTATCTCTTTGTTATTTTATTTTCTTGTTATTCTCTTTATGTAATTTACCCATAGGCTACTCTCCTATATAAGACAGCCTAGGGCCTATGGAATAGGAATCATCTCATTCACGTTTCCCAACAGTTGTAGATAAATAATTCTATAAATTAAGATTTAATGTAATAAGATTACTTTACATGCCTCGTAAGGCCCTATCTCGTTGTTTCCGGGCTATTGTAGCACAACTAGTAGGTCGTTGTCCCTCTAGGGCTTCTCTCCTCGTTTGCCCCGTCGTGCTCCCGCGCATGGAAGGCCGTATCGATATCGATATCGTTTTGGTCCGCCCGGAAATGGATATATCAAGATATATCGACGATATATCGACGATATCGGTGGAAATGTTGAAAATGACCCAAAAATGCCAATTTTTTGGCATTTTTTCAGAAATTAAGGTCATCCAAGATATTAAAACAACAAATAACGTACAAATACACACTTATGCCACACATATCGATCCATTTATAGACCATATATCGCACAAATTTGTATTGCTGTGCTATCACACATATCGGTCATGTCGATGCTAATAACTTAATGTTGATTCTTGACTTATAAATATTAGAAATGGATTCCATTCAAGTTCTTATAAGTTTATAACATGAAATACTACAAATATACACCTCATAAGTCATAGCACACATAAATAATTTATGAGGACTATGATCATTAAATTGCACATATCGGTCATATCGATGGGAATATATAACGAGACAATCATTGTTTGGCATAAAGATTTATCTATATAAAAGCTACAACAACAAATGAGAAATATCCAAATCAATTTAACAATGTAAAATGACATGACCTAAAAGACTAAAACCAAGAATTCCGTGGTGGATCTAAATCGGCCCCCTGCCCTGTTGTCTCTCATAGCGGATTGCAGATTCAATGAACTCGCAGTAGTTTTCCATGTAATGTACGAGTACATGACCTTATAATCCATAATATACTGCATGTATTGGTGGTCATCAATCCTTATGAGTATCCCGAGTCGAGGATAAGCATTGCTAGATCCGGTGTCACGAGGTGCACGTTGAGGCTGCGAAGTACCAGCTTGAGATCCTCGGGATGACGACGACGAGTAAAAGAAGATCTTTACGGAGGAGGAGGACCTGGAGGAAGAGCGTAATACTCAGGGAAGAAACCGAAACTATCACCACCAAAGAAGCTGCCCTGGCTGAGCTGGCTCTGCTCGGGTTGGCTACCTTGGTAGTTCTCACAGCTGTAGCTGTTATATCCTCCATACCCACTGTTGCTACCATATCCATAAGATAGAGGAGTATACACCTGAGAGGAGGAGGTCCAGGTGGAGGAGCATGAAAGTATTCAGGGAAGACGCCAAATGATCTTTCATATTGTGAGGTTTCATATCCGCCCATGGGACTGGGTGTTCCTCCACGGTATGGCTGTCAATGTCCATGCAACTCAACGAACCTACAGATGATATCAAATCATCCATGTAGCTATCTGTAGGATGATGACCACATCATCCATATGCATCGTAATCCACAGGTCCTGGACTCGGACATGGGACAAACTGCCTATGTATGTTTCCACGTCTTTCCATGTATTCTCGTCCTGACTCGAATCTTATATCATCACATGGTCCACGACCACATGACTCCCCTGAATATGTGTCCCCATCACCTGATCCACCACGACCACCGACATCATCGTCATCATCATCATCGCTCTCACTGTCATCTTTTGATTTGGATTTCTATCCAATAGAGAGAATGTCGTCCACAATCGCATCAAGCTCCAAACCTCCAAGAGGGATCCATGATTCGCCCAGCATTTGGCCATGTAGTCGCCAACATCTGCTCCCATTTTGTTGGCTTATATTCTGATTCAGCCTTCCTCCCGGTTGATCAAGCAATGGAGCACCACTGGAATCCAACCACCTCTGAAGAACATCTTTATCTGCATCGTTGTCGTGCATCTGGAAAATATATGCAAGATCGATGGGGTCTGTGTAGTCCTCTCTGTCATGCCCCTCTCTTGCATGTTTCATCTTCAACCTCAAGTTGTAGTGCACGAAAACAAGATCGTGAATTGTTCTCCCAACTTGTTCCGTCTCCTCAAATAGATCAAGTTGAATGTGCTCCAATTTCTCTCACAACCACCGATAGATGCTGTTTGGGACAATACTTTCACTGCCACTTTGTGGAGGTTGGGAGCTTCCATCCCATACAGTAACCACCATTCGGCTACGAAAAATCCAAAAGAGATAAATCATAAATCAATAATTGTCAAATTTTTATACATCTCAGATTCTCAATCAGTAGACTTAGTCCTTACCAGGAAGAGTACTGCCACGTCCATTAACCGCGGTTACCCTGCCGAAAGAACCGAAGGCATCCCTAAAGTATTTAATCTACACATTAATCAAAACTTTAAGTATAACATGGTTTGTGCCTCTAAATAATTTTGCAAACACATACAGTGCTGTAATTACATTATACAAGCCTTTTTACAGTCTTACCTCATTCATGCACGAGGTTTGTGCCTTCTCGTCCTTGACGAGCTTCTCCACCACAACTTGTACAGCTGCTAGAAGGTCAGCATTTGTACCAAGACTTTTCTTGTATTGCTACTTCGAATTCAAGTAATATGTTTGGAGACGAACAATTCTCAAATATTAATCATTCAAAAGTACATACCTACGGAAATGGATTACAAAACTAAATGAATAATAAAACATACCAGCCTTGTGAAGAGGATGTGAGAGCATATTGGACCATCGTTCGTCTATGATGTGCAACCATGCTTTAAATATTCTCCCAACTGCTTCTCTAACCTTCTCCCTCATGTAGCGCATTGCCTCGTAGATGACTCCCATAGTTGGATTCTTATCCCCATCTACGACAAGCAATGCATAAACAACATGTTCCATTATTTTCGTGACCCTTGTCACGTCATCCCGTAAATGGAGATCATTGATGATTGTCTCCACTCTCCTTCCTCCTTCAGTTCGAGTTTCTGGGTTCTCGAACCGTTCACCTTGGCAGCACATATTCTTCAACCCTGCCTTGTGCTGTTTGAGGCTTTGCAACGCTATAAAATTGGTTGCAAAGCGTGTGATCCCAGGCCTCACCAACTCACCATTACATGTCTGCATCATCAAAGTCAACATTTTGGAATGGTTGTAAATGAAACTCGTGATCGCACGTGCTTGTTCCGTCACCTTCACGACGAGCTTCCTCTTGCCGAAGCCCTTCAGAATCAGATCTATGCAATGCGCAGCACACTGTGTCTAAAAAATGCCGTAGCTTCTGGAATTCATTATTGTTTCTCCTGCATTCTAAAGGTTGCTGCCGTTGTCCCTCACAATCTGTTTGATGTTCTCTTTCCCAACGTCCTTAAATGACACCCTTCAGCAACTTCAGCAGGTACTTGAAGTTCTTGACCTATTCCGAAGCATCGACGGATTTAAGGAAAATCGTCTTACCGTCACAATAAACGAGGAAGTTGATGATCTGCTTCCTCGTATAACTTGTCCAGCCATCACACATCAGCGTCACGCCGTACTCTGGCCATCTCTTCCTCCGGTTCGAGATGTACTCGTTCATCTCCTCCTTCTCCTGCGCAAGATACTTGTTCATCAACTCTTTGGCACTTAGAGCCTTCACTCCCATTCCAGCTGCGACGATCTCATCAATGACGTGCTGTAAGAAAGGTCCACTAGCGACATGGGCTGGGATGATCTCCCCAAAGAAGAGCTTGCCGATGGCCCTGCCCACTCTCTCTCGTGCATTGGTGAACATTTCCTTCACCGTCTTTTGCTTCGGGTCCTTGCTTGGCTTGTACTGCATGGACCCACTCCTCGTCAAGAATAATTCTAGTCCCTTCCCCTTGTGTTTCTTGGTGGGTGGTGGTACTGGTGCACCTCTAGAACCACTCCCACTGCCACCAGCACCGGGGAAGCTGCCGCGTGCACTAGCGAGTTCTCTCCTCTCAAACTTGCTCCTCATGACTCTTTTGTCGCCCTCCTGTACGCCCTCCTCTCCGCTTCGGTCTGAACGTCATCTGAATCTGAGAGGACATTGAACTCCTTCTCAAACATGAACTCCTTGAACTGTTCATCCCGTCTTGACCTCTCCACATCCTTCTCCTTTTTCCCCGCCATGCTGGCCTTCACCAAGTCCCTCACGTCTTTTGGACATGGAGTGCACTTGACAACATTTTTTTGCTGCCAACAAGTGATGCTTTAGTCTAGTAAATACCCCTTCCTCCCAGCCTCTTACCACAGAAGTTGCATTGCGGTTTCGCTTTGTTGCCATCTGGAGCGGTGGCATACTTTGAACCAATCTCTCCACTCTCGAAATCCATTTGTCCACGAGAACCATCAGAGTCTGAATCGGAGTGTGCCATGATCTTGAATCCTTGATTTGAAAAAACAAACAAAAAAATTAAAAGCTCCAAAATTCACACCAAATTACTCAATAATTTGAAGAATTATTTCTACTATTTTCAGATTTAATTAATTACCCCAATTTACCTACCATAAATTACTACGAAAATTTTTTTAATTAAGTCTAAATCATGAGATCCAAGCCCATCCGACCATATGAGTACCTAAAAAATCCAAAAAAACCAAAAGCCCTAAAATTGAACACCAAATTACTCAATAATTTGAAGAATTAATTCTACTATTTTCAGATTTAATTAATTACCCCAATTTACCTACCATAAATCACCATGAAAGTTTTTTAACTAAGTCTAAATCATGAGATCCAAGTCCATCCTACCATAACATCACCTAATAAACCCAAAAAAACCAAAAGCCCAAAAATTGAACACTAAATTACTCAATAATTTGAAGAATTGATTCTACTATTTTGGATTTAATTTAATTACCCCAATTTACCTACCATAAATCACCAAGAATTTTTTTAATTAAGTCTAAATCATGAGATCCAAATCCATCCTACCATAACATCACATAATATACCCAAAAAAATCAGAAGCCCCAAAATTGAACACCAAATTACTCAATAATTTGAAGAATTAATTCTAGTATTTTCAGATTTAATTAATTATCCCAATTTACCTAACATAAATCACCACGAATAAATTTTAACTAAGTCTAAATCATGAGATCCAAGTCCATCTACTTTATCATCACCTAATAAACTCAAAAAAATCAAAAGCCCCAAAAGTGAACACCAAATTACTCAATAATTTGAAGAATTAATTCCTACTATTTCGGATTTAAATTAATTACCCCAATTTACCTACCATAAATCAACATGAAAAATAATTTAAACTAAGTTAAATTCGTGAGATCCAAGTCTATCCGACCATATGAGTACCTAATAAACCAAAAAAACAAAAGCCCTAAAATTGAACACCAAATTACTCATTAATTTGAAGAATTAATTCTACTATTTTCGGATTTAGTTAATTACACAACCAGACTTAACAAAAATCACATGGAATATTGTTTTCCTAAGCCTAAACATGTTAATCCAACTATACTCATTCCAAATTTTACAAAAAGTAGATGATTATGGATCAAATAACCATCAAGAACAAAAACCCTAACAAATTTTGAAATTTTACTCACTAAGTAAGAGAAGATCATAGTATCATTCCTCAAAGGCTCAAAATGCAATGGAGATGGAAGAAGGGAGGCTTGGGAGCTTCAAATTTGGGTGTTGGCGATATGAGGCGATATGCCTATTTATAACCGAAATGAGGCGACATAGGCCCTCCATTTCGTGCAAGTAAAGAAAAGAATATGCCAAGTGTCGGCGATATATCACCGACAAATGATATATCGACGATATATCATCGACACCTGGTATTTAGATATACATAGTAATATCGATATCCCGGCTTCATCGATACTGATATATCGATGATATATCTCTTATATATCGCGATACAGCCTTCCATGGCTCCGCATCATGGTTCTCGTAGCCGACGACGTGTCGAGGGTCGTGCATATAGTTCCTCAGGTTGGATATGTGGAAGACATCGTGCATGGATGATAGATGTGGAGGAAGGGCTACTCGGTAGGCTACCTTACCAACACGAGCAAGAATCTCGAATAGTCCAAGATACCATGGTGCCAACCTGCCACGAACACCAAATCTCTGTACTCCCTTCATGGGAGATACTCGTAGGAATACCCAATCTTGTACCGATATTTACAGGATTTTCATCAGTATGCGAGTGTTAGAAAATCCACCTTATACTCCAACAACGAGATTAAGTTTAATATCAACTAGTCATATTAATGGTTTAAGAGAAGATATTCGGATTACCTGAATTCCAAGTCTCTTCTCCGACGATCTGCATAGCTCTTCTGACGGCTCTGTGCCCTCAGAAGCTTCCGCCTTACAAGATCAACAACCCTCGTAGTCTCCTCCGGAAGATCTACGGAGTAAAGAGGATGGTCACCTATCTCACGCCAACTGAGAGGTGTGAGGCATCTCTTCCCGTATAGGGCTTTAAATGGTGCCATGTTGATGCTGGAAATGATGGCTATTGTTGTACATTAATTCTACCAATAACATGTCGTCCTTCCAAGACCCCTTCCACTCTAGGGTGCATGCGTGCAACAAATCCTCAGGTGTCTGAATGGTGCGGTTACTCTATTCGTCGATCCGTGGATAGTACACGGAACTCATCTTCAGTTCTGTCTCTAGTGCTAACATGAACTCGTACCAGTAGTGAGATGTAAACCTTGAGTCTCTGTAGGACACTACCTCACGTGGTATACCATGAAGGTTGATAATGTTCTGCACATATAATCTGGCCAATCTAGGTACAGTATAGGTCATGTTGACATGAATGAAATGGGCTGACTTGGTCAACCTGTCAACAATAACCCAAATAGCATCATGGCTACCTTGTGTCCTTGACAGTCTAGTGACGATATCCATAGAGATATTCTCCCACTTCAACTGTGGAATGGGGAAAGACTGCAGTAACCCTGATGGTCTCCTATGCTCAGCCTTGACCATCTGACAGGTCATGCATCTGCTGACATCTTGTGCCCCATCGCATTTCATCCTGTCCCATCAGAAATGTTGGCGTAAATCACGATACATCTTTGTGCTGCTAGGATGAGTAGACAATCGTAAACTGTGTGCTTCATCAAGAATATCTCTACGTATCTGCTCGTCATTGGGCACAACGACCCGACCGGTTTTCTACAAAATTGACCCTGTCACAACAAAATCATCGATTTCGTCCTTGACGGCACACATGTATCTGTCTTGAATCGAAGGATCTGACTTCCGGTCTACTACTATGCGATTTTTGCGAGCTTAAAATTGTAAAAAAAACCTTAATAAGATAAACAATATGCATACTCCTACTGAATAGTTATGTAATAGTTAAAACTTTTCTCTTGAAATGAATCCTTTGTATATTACTTAGTATGAGTGTTTTGATCTCCTTTTAAACATGCCATAATTTTTCCTTTCACTTACATCATTTTGCATGGGTGTATAACCACACGAAAAATCATGAATTATTTTTTTCTCATTAAGAAAACATGGTGGAGAACCTTTTTGGTGCTTTGAACAATGTTGGCCATAATAGATTTCATTTTTCGAGCATACCGATGGTCGTCACATTAATAGTGTTTTTAAAAAACAATAAGAACTTCTCTTTCTTTTCTTTAACAAGCAGATAAGTACTTTTTATGAGTTATTGGTTTGTTTTTCATTTTTATTCTTTTTTCAGTACTGTAACCCCTTTTGGAGTATTTCATGTAATTTCTCTTTTGCTCCTATAGGGTTTCACTCTATATAAATAACCCTAGACCCCTTTTGGAGTATTTGATGTAATTTATCTTTTGCTCCTCTTGGGTTTCATGCTATTGATAACGCTCCCGCACCCTTAGTTAATTCGGTCAAATTAATGTCCAAATTAATTAATGTGATTCGTTGCAGTCGGATACGAGGGGTTAATCAAAAACCACTTATCGATTAATGTGAAGTTAATTTTAAGCGGCAAATTTTTTTTTACTTGGTGTAAGTCCAAGGTCGATCTCAGGGAGGCATCTGTCTCCTTAGGTGAATTTAAGCAAGGATCCAAGTGTTGATTTTCGAGGAGTAATTTTTTTGGTCGTTTTAATTTTTATGCAGACATATGCAGACAATGCAGGCCATATTAATATGCAATTTAATTAATGTATCAAATGAAGTCCAAAAATCATGAAAATTGGCCAGATAGTTAATTATGATGAAAATGACCTACACTAATTTTTTTGGAATTTTTCGACTCAAAATGAATTTACAGTTAATTAAATAAACAGACAGAGTGATTTTCAGTATTTAATTTTTAATAAATATCAAACCACAATTTTTCCAAGAACTAAAATTATCCTAGGTTACTCTAATGGTAAAGGACCTAGGAAAATTAACAGAACTTAATTTCACTGTGAAATGAATTAATTAAAATTAATCTAAGAAAATCACTGATCAATTTATTTAGGCCTCGATATGCGTGCAAATGCTATGAAATTTTTATGGTATGTTAAAAATGATGTCCTTAAGCTACTGTGAATTTTTGATAATTTTTAAAGGCACAGAGAATTAATTAAAAATCAAAAGACATCACTGGGCAAAATATGTCAACAATGCACCAATTAATTCATTAATAATTCAATTGAGCTTACAAAAATAAGACACGTGTATCAATAGACAGAGGACAAAATTTCTAACAAAATGCAATTTTTAGAATTTCAAAATGATGAAAATTGCACTCTAGGGATGCGTGCAAACACAGGGGTGTAAATGCAATACTGGAAATTAAAATTTCAATAAATAAATATGCTGACAAGGACTAAAATGCAATTACCGATAATATGGACTCTTATGCAATTTCTCCACAGTACACGTGCTCCTCACGTGGGGTCTGCTTCACAGGGACCTCTTTGTAATTTCGGAAAGCTTCAGGGGCCTTGGTGCAATTTACCCAGGCCGCACGTGCTCCTCACGTGGGCGGCCTAGGCTCGGAGGGCGGCGGAGGCTCGGGGCAAGGCTCGGGCTCCCAGGAGGTTCGGACTGCGGCTCGGTGCAGCCTCGGGTCGCCCGAGCCTAGGCTTGGAGGACGAGGCTCGGACTCGTCGACGTGGCGTGCTGAGGGCCCTTGGATCAAGGTCGATCCAAGGGTTGGCGATGAAGACGCGTGGCAACTGGAGGGTCCGTCAGATCTGAGGCGCGATCAACGGTCGAGGACGGGCGCGGTGAGGGAATACGTGGCGAAGTGAGGGCCGTTCGATCGGTTGATCGAACGGCAGCTGCTGCTTCATCCTCGACGGCCCTCCGCCTCCTGCGGAGGAGAAGGCGGGGCTCCGGCGATCGGGCTGTAGCTCCGCCCGCCCTTCCTCGAGATGCTGACGCTCTCCGCTTTGTCGGAGATAGCTCTGGAGCTTCGCGGTGTGGAGGCGGAGATGATGGCGGTGTCAGGAGCGTCGGAGAGTGCCCAGGTGTCTCTGTCGATGAAGCTCGATGGTGTCTCCGGCGAGCTTCCGTTCAGTGAAGAAGTGAGGACCTGCAAGGAGTTAGGTGTATAGCCGAAGCGTGCAAGTGTTCGTGGAGAAGTGTGTGTGAACGGTGAGGCCTAAAGCGTGAAGGAGATGCACTGGGGATGAGCTCCGGCCAACTGGCGGAGCTGTTGGTCGGAATGGTGCGCAAAGCGTCGTCGGAGTGTGCAGATTGGACAACGAGGATGGGAGCTTCGACGCGAAGCTCGTCGAGGTGGTTTGGAGGCGAGAAGGTGATCGGTGGCGATGAATAAAATCGGAGAAAATGCAAGAAAAACAAGAGGAAGATCGGAGGACGAATGGAGGGGGTTACCTGGGGAATGGAGCTCAGATTTGAGCTCCAGGTCTTCGCTCGAGGGGTCGGTAAGGTCCCGAGCTCGTGCAGCTGCTCGTGGAAGCTGCAGCACGGCGGTGGCGGCCGTGGATCTCGCCGGAGTCGATTCCTTGTCTTCGCTCGACAATACACCCAGTTGCTGTCACCAATGGATAGCTTGGAGCTCGAGGAACCTTTCTGGAGTGGCGGATGGGGGTGAACGTCGCCGGTGGCGACGTATTTATAAGGTGAAGATGGTGGGTTGGCTGGTGGAGTAGCGAGGTTGGTGGTCGACGTGGGGCGAGTATGGTGGAGGTGGTGGAGCTTGAGGGAGCTGGCGAGGGAGAGGGATGAGTGGGTGACGTCGTGGGGGTGTCAGCGGTCGGAAGAGATGGCTGACGTGCGTCCAAAAATAGGAAGGGGGCGCCCCTCCCGCAAGGCAAGGAATGTGGGGGAGAGGGGCGCCCAGAGGTAGGAGACGAGGTCTCTACCGTTGGATCTTGAGATCCAACGGTGGGGATCAAGGGGGATCTGGTCGGGTAGGATTAGATCTGAGGCGTTGTGATCGGAGAGCGGTGATCGCACCACGTGTCGAGATGAGGGCGAAGCGCACGCGAACGGCCAGGATGAGGAGATAGGGTTGATCAGAGGGGCACGATTCGTTGGAAGTAGGGCGGCTGCGATGAGAGGATCGGGGATGCGATCAAGCGGCGTACAGCGCGCCACGTGTCAAGCTGTGGGCGCGGCGCTAAGGGATGGTGAAGATGAAGTGCGGGGCAGATCTGATGGCTGGGAGATGGCAGGTACGTGGAAAGGCCTGGGCCGTTGGATCTGATGCGAGATCCAACGGCTGAAGGCGCGGGCGGATGAGGCGATGGGAAGCGGGCCGCGTGGCGCAACCAAAGGGCGCCACGTGGCCTGTTGTGAGTGGCTGGAGTAAGAGACACGTGTAGAGAGAAGAGGGAGCCGAATTTGGAAAAACTCAAAACATGAAAGTTGTAGATCTCGATGAGATCTACAAGTTTCATGTTGACCAAAGACGGAGATGAGGTCAAATATGATACATAAATACAAGGATACATAAATATACATATGTAGTATACAAAGTGACCCAAAAACCCAAGTTTCTCATACGAGCTCCAAATTCAATGAAATTAGTCTCATTTTGAAGGTCTTTTAATATGTAATATTCTAAGAGTGAGTAGACCTAATTCAGGCTTTGTATGAGGGCTTTATGTGTATTTTAGTGTACAAGGGCTCTCAGGCTACATTGGCTATTTTACAATGGTGATTTTTGGCATTCTTCCCTATGTTATTAACTAAGGAGTATAGATTATAGAGAAGATGTTATTTTGGTGAAGAGGTATTTTACAAGGGATTTTTGGCTTCTTATTTAGATGCAAATGAGCTGCTAAACTACATGAGTTATGAATACATGCATGAATGCTATTTATGCAATATAAGGGGAAATATGCCTCTATTTTCTCGGGAACAAGGCTCTATTTTTGACTTTTGAAGTGATGAATCACAGATTCATCAACCCCCTATACTTAAACCTTGCTCGTCCCCGAGCAACTAAATGAAATGCAAGAGTGAAATGATTTTGGGTTCCAAACCAAGGTCATGAACAAAAGTTGAAAAATGGGGCCTGACTCGACCTTTGGATTAATTGTGTGGCGGAACCTTATTCGGACCTGAACTTAAGACTTAACAGACTTCAAGTTCCACAAGTCTTCTATTCAAGACGCCTCAATAGTCAGGTCAGAACACATCCTCAAACGCCAATTTCTGATGACTATGATTCTTACTTGTACTGTGTAAGTGATTTGTAACTCTCCACATCAGAAATGGCTCGGAACCAGCCTCCTCTAACAAGGTAACTCAATAACCCGGTTCAGTAACTCTTTCCTCGAGGAGCGGGGTATTCCCTTCTAAGTTCAAGTGCGACCTACTCAAGAGGAGGGGGTAGAGAAGAGAATGGACGGTAGCCAGTGTAGCTACCTATCCTGGGATGCCTGACCAGTGTAGCCAAGTCATCCAGCTGCATTTCTTTACTAGTATACATACTCCGACAGGTATGATTATTTTTTCTTGGACCTGTCTGATTTTTTTGGAGTTCTTTCTTGCATTTTTTTTTCGAAAAGAGCAGCATGTACATCAGGAGTTTTTCCTCTTGAGTCAGTAGACTATCCCTCTTTTGAAGCATTATTGCAACCCACAGCATCCTGTCCTTAGATGTCAACACCACTAGACTAGGTTGAGACGCACTTCCCTCCCTAGAGGAGGACGGATGTTTCCACCCGTGTGCTACTCCAAGCTAAAGGATTCTACCTCCTCACCACCTCATCAATGAAGAGCTACGTGCGTTGTGCTTGTCCAAGTTAGGTCACTGTCTATAAGAATCATGCGTGTGCACGAGATATTTTACTTAGACTAATCAAGATGACATGTGAACATAGACTTGCGGACTCAAAGAATTAAGTCACTTGACCTGAGAAATCTTAACTCCAGTTCCTGTAAGGTTCCTCTGAAATTAGGTGGATTAAGGTCAAATCAAGTCCATCCTCAATATCTACTCATAACTTGGTCCAGAACCCACTAGCTTTTCACTTTGCATATGCAAAGATATGCAGATGAGATGAGATGTCATGTTATGAAAATGCAAGACTCTTTTTATTTTTCTATGCAGGGATGATATGCAAGAGTAAATAAGAAGCCTATTTTTATAATTTTCAAATTTTTTTTGTTTTTTTTTCGATTTTTACCCACCCGTCATTATTGTAAAATATATACAAAAATACGCGAAAGTACGAGCTATGGGTAAAGTATATATGTAATATATACACGCCCCCCTATACTTAGCGTGTGCTATGTCCTCAGAGCACGAAGAGCGAGGAAAAAGACATAGCTCGTGCTAAGCGTAGGAGAACAGAAAGTATAGAAGTCGTCACGCCCCCCTATACTTAGGCTCTGGCAGCCTAAGTGTAGAAGAAGATCAGAAATGGGGCGGACGAGGGAAAGATGAGATGTGGGTGAGTATCAGTGCGGGCATCGGTCCCCACTATACTTAGGATCAGGTCAGCCTAAGTATCGGTAGGAAATGAGTATGAGGACCAATGTGATCTGGAGAATGTACAGTGAATCGACTCGGGTGACCCCTCCCCCCTATACTTAGGTTCTGGTCATCCTAAGTATAGTCCGAGATAATGGTTCGATGATATGGGGATGGGTTACTAGAATCGTGGGGGTAAAGGATAGGATATACAGGAAGAATGATATATACAGATGAGTCGGTCTGAATCTTTCGAAGATGCTGCTGATGGCTCGAGTTCATTGCTGCAAGGTTTCATACGCGGCTTGAGATGTATCTGCTGTATCTGTCTCGCGCATGAATACAATCTCCTCCACATGGACTAACTGTTCATTGGATTCAACGACGTGCTTCAACAGCTGCCCATTTACTAGGAATGTCGGTGCGTCATCTGCGAGATCTGAGATCTCGACACATCCACTATCATGCACCGTACGGACAACAAATGGTCCCGTCCATTTAGACTTTAACTTGCCTTGGAAAATCTTCAGCCTAGCATTGAACAACCATACCTTCTGTCCAGGAACAAAGGTCATTCGTCTGATATATCTATCATGCCAACGCTTCACCTTGTCCTTGTACACCAAACTGTTGTCGTATGCTCGGTTTCTGACTTCCACAAGCTCATTCAGATCCATGTCTCTCTGTTTCTGACCCAGGTGTGTGTTCCAGTTGACCTTCTTTATTGCCCATTCTAATTTGTGTACTAACTCTGCGGGCAAATGGCACGGCTTTCCGAACACCATTCGGAATGGGGAGGTGCCTAACGGTGTCTTGTAAGCCGTCCTATACGCCCAGAGGACTTGATCTAAGATCTGAGACCAGTCCTTCCTGTCCGGGCGGACAAGCTTTTGCAATATGGTTTTCACCTCCCTATTCGACACCTCAGCCATACCATTGGTTTGTGGGTGGTAAGGACTTGCGACACGGTGTTCGATGCCGTAGTCCTTCAGGAGTTTCTTCACCTCCCGATTCACAAAGTGGCTAACCCCGTCTGATATCATCATCTTGGGGATCCCGAACCTAGAGATTATGTTCTCTCTGATGAATTTACAGACAGTCCTGCTGTCTGCGGCTCGGGTCGGGATAGCCTCCACCCATCTGGATAGGTAGTCTACCGCAAGAAGGATGTATTCAAACCCGTGGCTGACAGGGAATGGGCCCATGAAATCGATGCCCCAGGCGTCAAAGACATCACAAATGATGACCGGCTGCATCGGCATCTCATCCTTGGAACCAACGGTTCCTCCCATTCTCTGGCAAACTGGGCACGACTTCGCGAAGGCGGTGGCATCGCGAAACAGAGTCGGCCAGTAGAAGCCACACTGAAGTACCTTCCATGCGGTCCTCTTCCCGGAGTGGTGTCCTCCTGCCTCTAAGCTATGGCATAAAGAAAGGACACTCTGGTATTCCTCCTGAGGAATACAACGTCTCCAGACACAATCCGGTCCTTCAAAGAAAAGGATCGGATCCTCCCAATGGTAGTGTCTAGCGTCCGACTTTAGTCGGTCGATTTGGCTCTTGGGCCAATCTTCGGGAACTTTCTTGGAGGCAAGATAATTCACGATATTGGCGTACCATGGGAGTGAGTCGATAACAAGAATCGACTCGTCAGGGAAGGAGTCTCGAATCGGGGAAACCTCGGAAGTATTAAGATCTTCGAGACGAGAAAGATGATCGGCCACTACGTTCTTCTTTCCAGGTTTATCACGGATGTCCAAATCAAACTCCTGGATAAGTAAAATCCAACGAAGAAGACGCGCCTTCACGTCCTTTTTTGCCATCAAGTATCGTAGTGCCGTGTGGTCTGTGAACACAGTTACCTTGGATCCGATTAAGTGGAATCTGAATTTGTCCAAGGCAAACACTACCGCAAGCCTTTCCTTTTCTGTAACTGTATAGTTACGCTGAGCAGAATCAAGCACTTTGCTTGCGTAGTGAATTGCGAACGGGACGCCGTCTTTTCTTTGTCCCAATACAGCCCCAACAACATAATCTGAGGCGTCCGTCATGATCTCAAAAGGGAGAGACCAATCTGGGGCTTGTAAGATGGGTGCGTCCATGATCATTCCTTGTAACAGCTTAAAGGCTTCAAGACATTTGTGATCTACAATAAACTCCGTGTCTTTGCTTAAAAGCTCAGTTAGCGGTCGGGCAATCTTAGAAAAATCCTTGATAAATCTTCGATAAAATCCGACATGCCCGAGGAACGACCGCAACTGCCTTACGTTGGTTGGTGGCTGGAGTCGTCTGATCACGTCCACCTTGGCAGGGTCAACCTCCATTCCTCTCTTGGAGATGACATGCCCCAACACTATGCCCTCCGTCACCATGAAGTGACTTTTCTCCCAGGAGAGCACCAGATTGACCTCACAATATCTTTTGAGGACTCGGTCCAGATTCCTAAGACAGGAATCAAAAGAGTCGCCGTGGACCGAGAAGTCATCCATGAAGACTTCCAGGAATTCGCCGACCATTTCGGCGAATACAGCAATCATGCACCTTTGAAAAGTACCTGGAGCATTGCATAGCCCAAAAGGCATGCGCCTGAAAGCATAGGTACCAAAGGGGCATGTGAACGTGGTCTTTTCCTTGTCCTCCGGAGCTATGGCTACTTGATTGTAGCCCGAGAACCCATCAAGGAAGCAGAAGAATTCTTTCCCCGCTAATCGTTCTAGGATCTGATCAATGAACGGTAAGGGGAAATGATCCTTCTTCGTCGCGGCATTCAGGCATCTGTAATCCACACAGACGCGCCACGACGTGGGTACTCTCGTCACGATCTCTTCTCCATCCTCGTTGGTGGTCGTCTGAATTCCCGACTTTTTCGGGACAACATGGATTGGGGCCACCCACTTAGAGTCGGAGATTGGGTAAATAAAACCCGCATCGCACCATTTTTCTATCTCTTTCTTCACAACCTCTCGTAAATTTGGATTCAACCATCGTTGGAATTCACGAGTGGGTTTGGCTTCATTCTCCAAGTATATATGGTGCGAACACAGAGCGGGATTTATCACGTGGAGATCGGAAATGCTCCAGCCTATTGCCTTGCGGTTCTTCTCCAGGATCTCTAGCAAGCGAGATTCCAGCTCCTCGGTCAATTGCGAACTGACAATGACCGGAAATTTCTTGTCTTGGCCCGCAAGGAAGGCATACTTCAGGGTTGTGGGTAAAGGTTTGAGCTCAGGAATAGTGTGATCGTCTAGAAAGTCTGGCTCAATCAGATCTGGTTCGGTGTTGGAAGTGGCTGGATCATGTTCCGTAGCAGCTGCCACCAGACTCGGCTCTGGAGTCGGATCGTCAAAGGTCTCCATGCAATCGGCAAACGCCTCGTCCGACTCGTCATCCTCATCTTCCGATTGTCCTAAGGATGTAAGGACTGACAGGCCCAACCGGGCCTCTACGTCATCGAAGATGTAGGGCGATACAGGCTCAGAGCTGTACTCGTTCCTGAGGATCTCGCAGACTGACTCATGCACTGGATCATCTTCAAAGGAGATGGACACATCGGTGCTGGCTGGGTTCTGTCTCCATGGCCCAACTACGTCTACATGCTCACAGTCTGTTCCGGTAGAAGAGTACTCGGTGCTGGATTCGGAGTCCGGTCTCTGCCATCTCGTCTGCTTCATCTCAAGTTCCTCATTTCCGCCTGGAGTTTGGAACCGAATCTTCCCATTCTTATAATCAAATAAGGCCCCCGCTGTTCTGAGGAAGGGCCTACCTAAAATGATCTGGGAATCTCTCCAATTACGAGGGGTTTCCATATCTAGGACAGTGAAGTCCACCATGTATTCTTGTCCCTCGATTTTGATCACAATGTTCCTTAACTCTCCTTGAGACCTCTTAGTGGATTTGTCAGCAAACTGCAGAATAGCTCTAGATTTCCTAAGAGGTCCGAGATCAAGCCGCTCATAGAGGGCTGTGGGCATCAAGTTGATCGAGGAACCATTGTCCAGGAGAGTGCGTGCAAACGCGATGTCATCAACATGACTCACTACATAGTGTGCACCCATGTCTCTTCGTTTCCGAGGAAACGAGTTCTTTATTGCACAAGTCGTGGCTACTGATAAAACGTGTTTCTCAACACGGCTTTTAGTCTTCCTGCTAACCCTAGAAGGTGTGCATCTCACCTTAAGATATTTTTGGAATGCAGGTGTCATTTCCACGAACTTGTCAAAAGGGATTGTGACCTTGATGTGCTTATTGCAAAATTCAGCCATCTCAGGGTCATCTTTTTGGATTTTTTTGATTTTCTTCTTTCCACCCTTGAGAGCTTGGGGGAAAGGGATTATTAACTCAGGTTCTGGAACTGAAATATTTTCATTAATTGCTGGAACTGAGTTTTGAACACGACTCTGACTCGGACTCTGATACAGACTCGGACTTGGACTCTGACCGAAAAGAAAATGCTGGGGCGAGACCGGTGATGCTTCTTCCGCTTCTTCTGGACGATCCTCCTCAGATGGAGGTGCGGGCTCATCGGCGTCGTCTGACTCTGGATGGATGCAAGAATGCTGCTTCGAGGACTCAGATGTCCTCTTCTTCTGCTGGCGGTGGCGGTGGTGATGCTCCTCCTCTTCTTCCTCCGACTTCTCCTCAGGTAGAGTTTCGGAGGTTCCTTCTTTTTGCGCCCGTGCCCGATCAGGTATGGTCACGGTCCTTCCGCTCCTGAGGGACATATGGTTAACATTATTGTACGAAAGGATCTCATGTTCAGATAAATAATTATCTGAATAGTATACCTGATCTCGGGGTCGGTTCTGGCCCTGGTGTACGCTGTTTGGCTTGGCCTGAACCTGTGCGGGAATTGGAGTCCTTGGCGCCATTTGTTGGTCCTGAGCACGAGAGACCCGATTGATGTCGGTCCTCATGTCCAGGTAGTCATTCTGCATCTGCTGGACCCTATCAGACAGGGTCTGGATCGCCAAGGTGAGGGACTCCAATTCGGTGGGCTGGGCTGGCTGCTGAGTGGATGCGGTCCTGTACTGGCCCTGCTGGCCGTGCCGATACTGCTGCTGATGGGACGGTGCTGGCCCCTGCTGGTAGGTGCGCTGCTGCGGCTGGTACCCCTGTTCTGGCCTGGACTGGTATCGCGGGACTGTGACGGGCCTGGTCTCTTGGTAGACTGGGGTTGGGCGGTGTGCCTGATCCTTCCCCATCTCGATTTGCCGGACTAGCGGGTCACGGCTATACCAAAGCCCGTTGATCTCGTAAACAGGCGGAGGCTCCTCGTATTCCGTTTCCACTGGTGGGGGTGCATGATGGTTCTGCTGGGTATAAGTCTGATCCCAGCTGCTCTGAGACCCCGGTGCCTGTTCCTGTACAAGATGGACTCGATGTACAGGTACAGGTGGTGCAGAAGGGGTGGGTAGCTTGATCTTGGCTACCTTTTCAGAGAGTTCCTCCACTTTCTTGGGAAGGCTCGAAAGAGACTCTATCTCCGCGACTCTCTTGTGGATCTGCTCGACCATGGTAAGCTTGTCGGCAATCATCCCCATGTTGGGGATGAGGTCCTCAGTCAGATCTGCAACAGTCCTCCTAGTTGTCTCATTGGATAAGATCGAGGGAGACAACTGATAGGCCCTTGTGGCCTGTGACCTGCCGGTTTCTGCCATCTGCTCTAGGATTTTCCACACGGCGTGCTCGTTCTTGTTCAGATAGCTTCCTCCACAGGCGGCGCTGACTAACCCCTGCATCTCTGGGGTTAGACCGCAGAGCAAGGTCTGGACTAAGATCGCCTTAGAAATGCCGTGGCATGGGCATTTCTGTACTAAGTCATTAAACCTGTCCCAAGCCTCATGGAACGGTTCGCTGGGTCCTTGGGCGTAGCTGGCAATCTTCGTTCGCATCTGATTGGTTCTACTGAGAGGGTAGAACTTCTTCAAGAATAGGTCCTTGAACTGCATCCAGGTAGTACATACCACCCCTAAATTTTTCAACCAATGAGCAACCTTATCTCCTAAGGCAAACGGGGTGGCCTTCAGCCGGATATAATCTTGGCCAACATTGGGATGGCTAAGATTGTTGCACACTATTTCGAAGTCACGGAGGAAGGTGTAAGGCTCTTCACTGAGGTTTCCGTTAAACTTCGGCAGCAGGCTAAGGAAGTGGGACTTCAGCTCGAATGCCTGGTCGGGAACTGCAGGTGCTAGCCAATTTTGGATCTCGTTCTCCGCCGGGTTGTAGGTATCGACCATTGGTCGGTCGATCCCTTCAGCTACTATTATCTGTCCCATCCGTGCCGTGAGATCAGCATTTTTCTGTTCGGCTTCGGCAAGGCGTCTAAGAATCTGTCGCATCTGGTCCTCATCGGGCGGCATCCTTGGCGGCATTTCTCCCTCTAGTTCTGGGGATTGGAAAATAAGATCGGTGTTAGAGGGTGAATCAAGGAAGGGATTACCGAGGCAATGGTCTTCCTCGGTAATCTCGGAGGAGATAAAAGGGTTGGTTTGAGAGTAACCACCCTGAGCATGAGAGAACCAGGACTCAAGAGGGTCATGAGTCCTGGGTGGTCCAAGGTGCGCTCGGACCGAGAAAGACGAGTTACTTGGGGGACTCATAGAGAGATCAGTGAATGGTGCGTCGAGATCTCCCCAATTACTCATCTTGGTGAAGCAAGAAGAAGATAGGATTTTACTCCTACCTGAAGCAAGCACAAGAACAATCCAAGACCCTGGGTTCACACTCAACACAGTGAAGGACTCAAAGTTGAGTCCAATTTATCTTGTAGTTTTTAAGTGTGATATTCAAGCAAATCTAGCAAGGCTTACGCGGCCTAGAGGGAAGTCGGCTTAGAGCCAGATGCGTCTTCCCTGTGTATCCTGTCGTCTAAGATACCGCCGCTCCTTCCTTTCTTCGCTCCTATCCCAAGCCGATGGATTCAGTGACCACGCCCCTATCTACCTGCAAGCAGGCGGAGGCTGACAAGGCCGGAACTTCACCCCGGGGGGTTACTGGCAGCTTGTCGCGAAGTACCGCAATTTCGCCCTATCTACCTGAGACAGGCGGAGGCTACTTGGTACTAGTCAAAGAATCTGAAATTATCCGGCTTGTGATATTTGCTAGGATCAGTTAGAACGTGATATGGAAGACGGGGATTTGGGCTCTACCTTAGGGTGTTCACACACACTCAGGTACCCTCACTCAGCCTGAATACAAGGTCGGGGATTAATCTCCCGCAAAAAATTTTCAGATTTTATTCTTTTTTTGGTCAATACTGTTAGCAGTCCCGATTTTAAGTTAAGTTATCACTTTAATTAATCCACCACAAAGCACGCCTATCGGACAGTCCCAATTTTCTTTTTAATTTAAGTGAGAAAATCAGAGGGGGAAATCGAGAAAAGCCGATGCAAGTTGAAATCGATGATGCGTATGCTGAGTAGAGAATACTTACAGTGATCCCTTCGCTTTTTGATGCAGGATGCAATACAGAATTGAAAACTTTACTCTACATGCAAATGCAAGCGATGAAAAACCGCTCCTAAACAGGCAGTTCTATTAGCGCGAAGAACAGTTTAATTTGACTAAGTCCTGCGGTCTAGGTGCGTCTTTTACGTGTGATGTGTGGTCCTATTGATTACGAGCACAAACAAATCCTAGAGTGGCTCGAGGAGCCGCTAGTGCAAGCTAAATTACCATTCACCCACAGAGCACACGGGACACAGTTTCCACTATATTTACACGCGCGAGATCCCAAACGGGAACCGCTGGAAATAATGCAAAAGAAAAATAAAATAAATAAAAAATACAATGCCTCTCTTTCTCTCAACACAATTTAAATGCTAAGTCCTCGAAGCGTCGCCGACTCCTCGCGGTCCTCGCACAAAAATTAAATAGAGGTCAGAGAGTGACACAAAAATAAAATAATGCAAAAATAAATGAGAGAAATAATTACAAGAAAAACCGGGGGTCAGATTACCCGGGGAATGAAAATCAAACACTCAAAAATGTGCTACAAATTAACCTAAGCCGTGCCTCCCCGGCAACGGCGCCATTTTGATAACGCTCCCGCACCCTTAGTTAATTCGGTCAAATTAATGTCCAAATTAATTAATGTGATTCGTTGCAGTCGGATACGAGGGGTTAATCAAAAACCACTTATCGATTAATGTGAAGTTAATTTTAAGCGGCAAATTTTTTTTACTTGGTGTAAGTCCAAGGTCGATCTCAGGGAGGCATATGTCTCCTTAGGTGAATTTAAGCAAGGATCCAAGTGTTGATTTTCGAGGAGTAATTATGCAGACAATGCAGGCCAATTTAATGTGCAATTTAATTAATGTATCAAATGAAGTCCAAAAATCATGAAAATTGGCCAGATAGTTAATTATGATGAAAATGACCTACACTATTTTTTTTGGAATTTTTCGACTCAAAATGAATTTACAGTTAATTAAATAAACAGACAGAGTGATTTTCAGTATTTAATTTTAATAAATATCAAACCACAATTTTTCCAAGAACTAAAATTATCCTAGGTTACTCTAATGGTAAAGGACCTAGGAAAATTAACAGAACTTAATTTTACTGTGAAATGAATTAATTAAAATTAATCTAAGAAAATCACTGATCAATTTATTTAGGCCTCGATATGCGTGCAAACGCTATGCAATTTTTATGGTATGTTAAAAATGATGTCCTTAAGCTACTGTGAATTTTTGATAATTTTTAAAGGCACAGAGAATTAATTAAAAATCAAAAGGCATCACTGGGCAAAATATGTCAACAATGCACCAATTAATTCATTAATAATTCAATTGAGCTTACAAAAATAAGACACGTGTACCAATAGACAGAGGACAAAATTTCTAACAAAATGCAATTTTTAGAATTTCAAAATGATGAAAATTGCACTCTAGGGATGCGTGCAAACACAGGGGTGTAAATGCAATACTGGAAATTAAAATTTCAATAAATAAATATGCTGACAAGGACTAAAATGCAATTACCGATAATATGGTGGACTCTTATGCAATTTCTCCACAGTACGGGTGCTCCTCACGTGGGGTCTGCTTCACAGGGACCTCTTTGTAATTTCGGAAAGCTTCAGGGGCCTTGGTGCAATTTACCCAGGCCGCACGTGCTCCTCACGTAGGCGGCCTAGGCTCGGAGGGCGGCGGAGGCTCGGGGCGAGGCTCGGGCTCCCAGGAGGTTCGGACTGCGGCTCGGTGCAACCTCGGGTCGCCCGAGCCTAGGCTTGGAGGCCGAGGCTCGGACTCGTCGACGTGGCGTGCTGAGGGCCCTTGGATCAAGGTCGATCCAAGGGTTGGCGATGAAGACGCGTGGCAACTGGAGGGTCCGTCAGATCTGAGGCGCGATCAACGGTCGAGGACGGGCGCGGTGAGGGAATACGTGGCGAAGTGAGGGCCGTTCGATCGGTTGATCGAACGGCAACTGCTGCTTCTTCCTCGACGGCCCTCCGCCTCTTGCGGAGGAGAAGGCGGGGCTCCGACGATCGGGCTGTAGCTCCGCCCGCCCTTCCTCGAGATGCTGACGCTCTCCGCTTTGTCGGAGATAGCTCTGGAGCTTCGCGGTGTGGAGGCGGAGATGATGGCAGTGTCAGGAGCGTCGGAGAGTGCCCAGGTGTCTCTGTCGATGAAGCTCGATGGTGTCTCCGGCGAGCTTCCGTTCAGTGAAGAAGTGAGGACCTGCAAGGAGTTAGGTGTATAGCCGAAATGTGCAAGTGTTCGTGGAGAAGTGTATGTGAACGGTGAGGCCTAAAGCGTGAAGGAGATGCACTGGGGATGAGCTCCGGCCAACTGGCGGAGCTGTTGGTCGGAATGGTGCGCAAAGCGTCGTCGGAGTGTGCAGATGGGACAACGAGGATGGGAGCTTCGACGCGAAGCTCGTCGAGGTGGTTTGGAGGCGAGAAGGTGATCGGTGGCGATGAATAAAATCGGAGAAAAAGCAAGAAAAACAAGAGGAAGATCGGAGGACGAATGGAGGGGGTTACCTGGGCAATGGAGCTCAGATTTGAGCTCCAGGTCTTCGCTCGAGGGGTCGGTAAGATCCCGAGCTCGTGCAGCTGCTTGTGGAAGCTGCAGCACGGCGGTGGCGGCCGTGGATCTCGCCGGAGTCGATTCCTTGTCTTCGCTCGACAATACACCCAGTTGCTGTCACCAATGGATAGCTTGGAGCTCGAGGAACCTTTCTGGAGTGGCGGATGGGGGTGAACGTCGCCGGTGGCGACGTATTTATAAGGTGAAGATGGTGGGTTGGCTGGTGGAGTAGCGAGGTTGGTGGTCGACGTGGGGCGAGTATGGTGGAGGTAGTGGAGCTTGAGGGAGCTGGCGAGGGAGAGGGATGAGTGGGTGACGTCGTCGGGGTGTCAGCGGTCGGAGGAGATAGCTGACGTGCGTCCAAAAATATGAAGGGGGCGCCCCTCCCGCAAGTCAAGGAACGTGGGGGAGAGGGGCGCCCAGAGGTAGGAGACGAGGTCTCTACCGTTGGATCTTGAGATCCAACGGTGGGGATCAAGGGGGATCTGGTCGGGTAGGATTAGATCTGTGGCGTTGTGATCGGAGAGCGGTGATCGCACCATGTGTCGAGATGAGGGCGAAGCGCACGCGAACGGCCAGGATGAGGAGATAGGGTTGATCAGAGGGGCACGATTCGTTGGAAGAAGGGCGGCTGCAATGAGAGGATCGGGGATGCGATCAAGCGGCGTACAGCGCGCCACGTGTCAAGCTGTGGGCGCGGCGCTAAGGGATGGTGAAGATGAAGTGCGGGGCAGATCTGATGGCTGGGAGATGGAAGGTACGTGGAAAGGCCTGGGCCGTTGGATCTGATGCGAGATCCAACGGCTGAAGGCGCGGGCGGATGAGGCGATGGGAAGCGGGCCGCGTGGCGCAACCAGAGGGCGCCACGTGGCCTGTTGTGAGTGGCTGGAGTTAGAGACACGTGTAGAGAGAAGAGGGAGCCGAATTTGGAAGAACTCAAAACATGAAAGTTGTAGATCTCGATGAGATCTACAAGTTTCATGTTGACCAAAGACGGAGATGAGGTCAAATATGATACATAAATACAAGGATACATAAATATACATATGTAGTATACAAAGTGACCCAAAAACCCAAGTTTCTCATACGAGCTCCAAATTCAATGAAATTAGTCTCATTTTGAAGGTCTTTTAATATGTAATATTCTAAGAGTGAGTAGACCTAATTCAGGCTTTGTATGAGGGCTTTATGTGTATTTTAGTGTACAAGGGCTCTCAGGCTACATTGGCTATTTTACAATGGTGATTTTTGGCATTCTTCCCTATGTTATTAACTAAGGAGTATAGATTATAGAGAAGATGTTATTTTGGTGAAGAGGTATTTTACAAGGGATTTTTGGCTTCTTATTTAGATGCAAATGAGCTGCTAAACTACATGAGTTATGAATACATGCATGAATGCTATTTATGCAATATAAGGGGAAATATGCCTCTATTTTCTCGGGAACAAGGCTCTATTTTTGACTTTTGAAGTGATGAATCACAGATTCATCAGCTATACAAAAAACCCTAGACCTATTTGTTGGGATATTTCCAATCTTTCTTACTGTTTTGTTGTTACATTTATTTTGTCTTCTTCATGTAATTTGTCCAATAGGTTCCTCTCCTATATAAGAGAACCCAAGAGCCTCTTTTTATGCAATCAATTCATTTCCCTCTACATAATATCAGAGCGACGGTCCTTGATTGGAATTTCTTTTTCTTACCAAAATCCTAGCCCTACACACCCCTCCCCGCCGCCCGACCCCAAACCGTTGTCGCCCAGGCTGCTCGGCCTCCTCCGCCACTGCTCAGGCCCTGCACTGGCCCCCTCCGGTTTCGCCATGTCCTCCTTCGATGCCGCCAAGGTCGCCTCGGGCCTCTCGCCCGTTGTACAGGCCTCCGCAGGACCTCCATTAGCCACCCCGGGCTGTTGCAGGACCTTCCCTGGCCCCCAGGCTATGTCAAGACCTCCCTCGGCCCCAGGTCGCTGCATGACCTCCCGTACACATCAGTGTACCTCTGCGACTCGAGTAGAAGTATGAATAGGTCTGATTGTGACCGGAAAACGTGATTTCAGAATTATAAATCGTATTTTCCGACCCTAGCGTGCATCAGAGATTGATGTTATTGGTTGTATGAGTGTATACATATAACCAATCATCCGTATGATTGTATAGACTCGTTTATAACGGTCTACTCCCCAGTTGAGTTCCGTTGTTCGGTCGTTTTCCCATCATGTCATAGAACAAGGGTGATATTTTTTTTGTTCAGAGCATCACTAAGATGGATGTGACCAACTATGAGTTGTGGTCCATGCAGTTTCTTACCTTCATGGAGTGCAACAACAAGGAGCACATCCTGACTGATCTAGAGCCAACAGATAAGACTGGGGCAAATGCTTCTTGGAAGCAAGATCACACGTATGCGCGTGTTTGGCTATGTGGGACCCGCTCCATAGAGATAACCAATGCTATTCTGAACAAACCCACTTCCAAAGTGTTGAGATAAATATATTGTTATGTCTCTTTTATGTAATTTCAGTTTTTCTGAGTACTTATCATGTAATTAACTCAAGGGCTTTTCTCCTATATAAGAGAGCCCTCAGGTATGTCTAATGCAAGTCATTCATTCTCTCCTATCATGGTATCAGAGCAACGTTCCTAGACCGGGGTCCCGGTATCCCACCCAAAACCCTAACCCTATAACATCCACCTACCAGCCCCCTCCCCCCCGCCGCCGTCTGCTACAGCGGCCTCCGCCACCCTAGCGGCACAGCCGCCGCCCTAGAGACACTGTCGCTGCCCCAGCGGCACCGCAGTCCCATCCCAGCCTCCCTCGCGCGGCTCCTGTCGCCCTTGCGCGGTACCAACGCCCCCACGCGGCCCCGGTCGCCCCCGCGTGGTGCTGCTCTGATTTTTGGTTGACCAGTTTCGGCGCTTGAATGAGGTTTAGGGATGGTTGTATGAGTTTACACATACAACCTATCCCTCATATGATACTGTAGACCGACTATTTTTTTCTTCCTCCGTCGGTCTGTGGCTCTTCTTCAATCATGTCAGAGAACAAGGGTGACGTCTTTACATCTTCGGGTGCCTTCAAAGGCCCGACCCTAATAGTAAAGATGGACGGGACCAAGTATGCACTATGATCCATGAAGTTTCGTACCCTGATGCAGTGCCATAATACAGAGCACATCCTGACAGACTCCGAGCCGGAAGACAAGACTGGAGCGAATGCAACGTGGAAGCAAGACGATGCTTATGCTCGTATAAGGCTATCTGGGACGCTGACTACAGAGATTGCTTATGACATTGTGAATCAACCAACAACAAAGGCTTTGTGGGATATACTGGCAGCTACATATGGGCAGTCGAAGAATGAGAGCAAAATACTTCAGTTACAATTCGACATCTTTTCCACCAAATAGAATGGGAGACCACTCCATGCATATTTCTCTCATCTGCGGGGCATGTTCGAGAGATTACATAGCTTCATGCCGATCACAACCAGTACAGAACAACAACATGCATATCGAAATGCCACGATGACGGGAGTTTTTCTGTCCTCTCTTGATCCTAGGTACGATGCAGCCCGTACTCAAATTCTGATTGGCGAGACTATTCCACCAATGGAGGAGGTGTATAAGCGATTGAGTAGGATTACTAATGCATCGGCGTCTACAACACAGCCTACTCCTTCAGCTATGGCTGCTACTCGAGGCAGAGGAGGATCGCCACATTTTCGGGGTCATGGACCTTGTGGTCGAGGGAGAGGCAGACATCGTGGTCCCTGTGCTCACTGTCATCGTCCAGGCCACTCTGTGGAAACATGCTTTCACAAGCATGGATATCCAGCCTCTGCACGTGTTGCTGAGCAGACTGAGGCTACAGCTGCACCTCTCCCAGATACTCGCTTTGATGACATCGTCTCCAGACTTCGTGAGATGATAACTACACCTACGTCTCCGTCTCCGGGTTCTACGGATGCTGCAGCTTCTGCCAGAGCGTCGTCTAGTTCATCAGGTACTCATTATGCGCTTATCAGTACTACTTGCTCGGACTTGACAGATTGGATTATGGATTCCGGGGCTTCCCATCATATGTGTGGCGACAGAATGCAGTTTACTACCTACAGAGCACTTGCACCAGACCGATCTGTTGTCATTGCCAATGGGTTCGATTACCCATTGTTGGTCAGGGGGAGATTACTCTAACGCCTTCTTTGAGTCTTCAGAATGTCTTACACGCACCTGACTTTCAGATGAACCTATTATCAATTAGCTAGCTTACAAAAGATTTACATTGTTGTACCATCTTTGATCCTTCTACTTTTGTGTTTCAGGACATACTGACTGGCAGGATGATTGGAAGCGGCCGTGAGCAGAGAGGCTTGTATAAACTTGCTATATCATCTTGTTCTGGACTTGCTACTATTCCCTCTGAATCCGTTTCTCCATTTTCTTGTGCATTTACGATTTGGCCATCTTCCTCTGCAGAAGATGTGTCATGTCTTACCGCAGATATCTACCCGTACTGCGTTGGATTGTGAAGCCTGTCAGCTTGATAAACACCATCGGTCTTCGTTTCCGAGTTGTCCAAGTCGTCATAGTAGTCGGTCCTTTGAGCTGTTTCATTTTGATATTTGGGGTCCGAGTCGAGTCTTTGATCTTCAGGGACATCGTTATTATATGGTTGCTGTGGATGATTATTCCAGACTATCTTGGGTGTTCTTGTTGAAACAATAGTCTGAAGCTGGTGCTATTATTCGGAAATTTATTATTGAAGTTAATAATATCTTCTCTACCAATGTCAAAGTTATTCGCACGGATAATGCTTTGGAGTTTTCACATTACATTTGTCATATTTTCTCAGATGACATGGCCTTGTTCATCAAACTTCTTGTAGTTACACTTCGCAACAAATCGGAGTGGCGGGACGCAAACATCGCCACTTTCTTGATGTCACACGAACATTGTTGATCCATAGTCGTGCCCCTCATTCTTTTTGGGGGGATGCTGTTCTCCCTGCGTGCTACTTAGTGAATCGTATGCCGTCTACTCTTCTTGGAGAGAAGGTTCCCTTCTTGATTGCGTTTCTCGAGAAGGACCTGTTCTCCCTCACACCTCGAGTCTTTGGGTCTGTGGCTTTTGTGCATAATTGTACCCCTGGTCGTGATAAACTCTCACCAAGGGCTATCAAATATGTGTTTGTTGGATACTCTCGTAGTAAAAAAGGGTATAGATGTTTTGATCCGGTGAGTAGGAGATATTATGTAAGTGCTGATGTTACTTTCTTTGAGTCTATCATGTACTTCTCTCCTACAGGTGACAGGTTATCCAATAACAATGAGGACGATATTGTTGTTCCTCCACCTCCATCTCTTCCAACGTTTGAACCTGGGCAACCATTACCTCCACAATCGCCTCCGCCGCCACCACCACCACCACCACCACCTGAGCCAAGATTCTTACCAATTGTTTACACTCGCAGGTCTTCTACTAGCTCTTCTGCTCATAAGCCGTCCACATCATCCAGCACGCCTCAGGTATGTCATGATAACATTATCTCTACTGATGGCACTGGAGTTTTACATCATAGACAGGATGATTCTGCTATAGAGGACAGAGGGGATGCAGATTTGGATGCTCCTATTGCGCTGAGGAAGCCTCGGCGTCAATATGCCACATACCCACTTGCTGCACATGTCTCTTTGGATCATCTTTCTGATGAGTACAGGAAGTTTGTTGTAGGACTTTCTGCATTTTCTATACCCCGAACATATATGGATGCTTTACAGGACAACATGTGGCGTCAAGCCATGGAAGAAGAAATGGCAGCTTTAATGTCACGAGGGACATGGACTATTGTTTCTGCTCCACGAGGTGCTTCGATTGTATGCTGCAAGTAGATATTTTCCATTAAGCAAAACGCCGATGGGAGTGTAGATCGCTACAAGGCAAGGTTGGTGGCCCGTGGTTTTACCCAAACATATGGGGTGGATTATCAGGACACGTTTTCTCCAGTAGCGAGACACTCGACACTTCGGATTTTACTAGCAGTTGCAATTTCATGGGATTGGTTGTTATTCCAGCTTGATGTGAAGAATGCATTTCTCTATGGAGACCTTCAGGAGGAAGTTTACATGCAGCAGCCACCTGTGTTTACTACCGAGGGGGAGCCCCAGAACGTATGCATGCTATATAAGGCAATTATGGCCTGAAGCAGAGTCCTAGAGCTTGGTACCAAAAGCTATCAGAATTGATTGAGCAACAAGGGTTTAAGATGTCCATTGCAGACCACTCACTTTTTGTTCAGAAGACACAAAGACGGTTGCCATTCTTATTTATGTAGATGACATTATTGTTACAAGAGATGATGCTCAAGGCATTCAGATAGCCAAGAAGTTCCTAGGTAAAGAGTTTGTTACCAAGGATCTTGGCACTCTTCGCTACTTCCTGGGGTTAGAGTTTGCCAGGAATCATCGTGGTCTAGTGATGACCCAGAGAAGGTTTGTCATGGACCTCCTTTCTGAGATTGGTATGACTGGATGCAAGCCTGCTACTACTCCTATGGATCAAAGTATGAAATTGTATGATGAGGATACCGAAGAAGTTGATAACAGGAGGTACCGAGAACTAGTTGGGAATCTCTTATATGTTACTATCATCAGGCCAGATATTATATTTGTAGTAAGCAAGATCAACCAATTCATGGAGCGGCCCAGAAAGGCACATATGGATGCTATCTATACGATTTTGAGATATCTGAAGAACTCACCTGCTTCGGGACTCTTATTTAGTAGGGATGCATCCTTGGAGGTAACAGCTTGTGCAGACACCGACTATGCAGGATGTCCCACGGACAGAAAGTCTACTTCAGGGTTTGCAGTTTTTGTTGGGCACCCACTTGTCTCATGGAAAAGCAAGAAGCAGACTGTAGTTGCTAGATCAAGTGCAAAATCTGAGTACAGAGCCATGGCCCAAGGGAGTGCAGAGATGATGTGGGTTAGATCGGTGTTGACTGATCTTACCATAGAAGTTCCTCTTCCTATGCAACTCTTATGTGATAATCAAGCTGCATTATTCATTGCAAATAATCCTGCATGAATGAACAAAGCATATTGAGATGGAGTGTCATTACACTCGAGACTTGATACAAAAAGGACTCATATCTACATCTCATGTGTCTACAGGAGATCAGATGGCAGATATCTTCACCCAGGCTCTATCTCGAAGTGCTTTTCAGAAGTGTTGTTCCAAGGTGAGCATGATAGATATATATGCTCCAGCTTGAGGGGGGTGTTAAGGTAAATATATTATTATGTCTCTTTTATGTAATTTCAGTTTCTCTGAGTACTTATCATGTAATTAACCAAGGGCTTTTCTCCTATATAAGAGAGCTCTCGGGTACGTCTAACGCAAGTCATTCATTCTCTCCTATCACAAAGCGATATGAGATACTTTGGCTTCCACCTTTGCTCAGGCGAAAGAATGAGGTCCAGATTCTTTAGATGCAGTTTGACATCTACAAGGCCAAGCATAATGCTCATCCTCTGCATGTATACTACAGTTCACTCCGTGGCATGTTTGAAAAGCTTCATAGCTATATGCGTATTACGACATCTCGAGCAGTAGAAGACATATATGAACTCCACGATGGTTTGAGTTTTCATGGCCAACCTTTATACATAGTATGATGCAGCATGTACTCAGCTTCTCACTGTAGCTATCATACCTCCCATAGAGGAGGCCTATAGCTGTCTCAATCGGATCATCATGCTTGCTACGACCACTCCTCATCCCTCATCGGCTATGGCCGTGTTTCGTGGATGAGGAGTGGCGACTCAATCTAGTGGACGCTCCCCTCATGGCAGAGGTGGTGGATGTTCGCGTGGCCCTTGCACCTTTTGCCGTCGATCAGGTCATGCTGGATATCCTATTTCTGGTCACATGGCAGAACATATTGAGCCCTTAAAGACTCTTGCTTCCCTAGCTGATCCTCGTCTGGATGATATCGTCTCTTGTATTCGAGAGATAATGACTCCTACTATCGTACCACCGCTTTCATCTACTCCCGCATTACTGCCACCTCCTCAACCTCCACCATCACTGTCGCCACTACCTACAACTACTCTTGCCTCTACACCTGCTCCTGTGGCTCGATCTCAAACTATGACTCAGTTTTGGTCACGTGTTTTTATTCACAGGTCCGCTCGGTTCCCCCTACTCACATGTCTTGCCCATCATCCCGCACGTCTTATGTATGTAATGAGCACATTGTTTCTACTGATGGCACTACTGAGTTGTCTGTGCAACAGGATTCCATACAGGATGAGCAGGTGCCCTTAGCAGATGATCTTGATGTGCCGATTGCTCTGCGTAAGCAGAAACGAGTTGTGCTACTTATCCTCTTACATCTGAGTTTCTTTGAGCAGACTGTTAGAGGATTTCAGGAGGTTTACCCTGGCACTATCAGCAATGGAAGAACCACTGACATATCAGGAGGCTCAGGGACAGTTAGTGGAGATTAGTCATGAAGGAGGAGATGGATGCATTACAGTCATGTGGTACGTGGAGTCTTGTTGCTGCTCCAGTTGGCGCATCCGTTGTGGGATGCAAATGGGTGTTCACTGTGAAGCACCGTGCAGATGGCAGTATGGATCGCTATAAGGCGAGACTTGTGGCATGCGGGCTCGCGCAGACATATGGGATGGACTATAAGGATACTTTTTCTCCAGTTGCCAGACATTCTGCTCTACGAATACTACTTTCTGTTGCTGTGACACGAGACTGGCCCCTTTACCAACTTGATGTGAAAAATGCCTTCCTCTATGGTGATTTACAAGAGGAGGTCTATATAACAGCAACCACCTGGGTATGCTACTGAGGGGAAATGTCAGAAGGTATGCATGCTTTACAAGGCTATCTATGTCCTTAAGCAGAGTCCAAAAGCATGGTTTCCGAAGCTCTCAGACTTGATAGAGCAACAATGGTTTTTGCGATCGATTGCACATTACTCTTTGTTTGTGCACATGACCAAGAGATGTACTATTGTCATCCTTGTTTCTGTTGATGACATTATTATTGCAGGGGATGACAGGCAAGGTATTCATAGTACCAAGGAGTTCCTAGGTCAGCAGTTTGTGACCAAGGAACTTGGTAGTTTACGCTACTTCCTTGGACTGGAGTTTTCCAAGAACCAGCGAGGTATTATGATGACTGAGAGGAAGTATGTTACAGATCTTCTTTTAAAGACAAGCATGTCGCTTGAAGCTATATGATGATGACACTGAGGAGGTCGACAAGAGGAGGTATGCGGAGCTTGTTGGCATGCTACTATATGTAACTATTTCCAGGACCGACATATCCTTTGTCCTGAGCAAAGTGAGAGTTTATGGAGCAGCCCAGACATGCACATATGGATGCAGTCCATATGATTTTGAGGTATATGAAGACTTCACTTGTGGTATGAGACTCCTGTTCAGTAGAGATACATCTTTTTCAGTTACAACATGTGCAGATGCAGATTATGCTGGGTATCCAAAGGATAGTAAGTTTAGTTCAGGTTCGCTCTGTTCATAGGGAATTCCCTGGTTTCTTGGAAGAACAAAAAGAAAAAGTGTAGTTGCCAGATCGAGTGCTGAGTCAGAATACCTGCCATGGCGTAGGCTCGCACAGAGATGATGTCGGTCAGATCTGTTCTTATTGCCCTAACTATCGAGGTACCTCTTCCCATGCACCTCCAATGTGACAATCAGACTTCTCTTTTCATTGCCAACAACCCATCTTTTCGTGAGAGGACCAAACACATAGAGGTGGACTGTCACTACACTCATGACAATGATACAAAAAGGTCTTATTGCCACTACTTATGTCATCTCTGGAGATCAGACAACTGATGTTTTTACTATGGCCCTAGCTAGAGGGTCTTATCAGAGATGTTGTTCCAAGTTGAGCCTGATCGATATCTATGCTCTAGCTTGAGGGGGAGTGTTGAGATATTTCCTATCTTTCTTACTAGTTTTCTGTTATCTATTTATTTTGTCTACTTCATGTAATTTACCCAATAGGTTCCTCTCCTATATAAGAGAGCCCATGGGCCTCTCATCAGTGCAATCGGTTCATTTCTCTCTACACTATTTAATAAGACAAGTCATTCCTTCTCCAACTTTTCCCTACATGGTATTAGAGCAACGGTTCTAGACCAAGGTTTTTACCTAAACACCCTCTGCCACCGTTACCTTCATCTCCTCCTCTTCTCAACCCTTGTATGGGCTCCCTCTTCTCAGCTTAAATCCTCGTGTGAGGCCCCTCTCTTGTATGCAACATCAGAATTATCATCGACATGTACGGGGGTAATAGTGCTGCTGCCCAAGCTGCGCTTGGGTTGATGTTATGCTGCGCTAGGGTACTGCGTCATTGTCCCTGCTGCATACGGTTGACGCATCGACGCCCTGGTTGCATACGGTTGATGGGCTGCCGTCCTTGCCACTCCTGGACGTGTTTGGTGCTTGTGCAGTCGTCTAGGACACTCTTGCCGAGCCACAGCCTTTGTGTGTCGCCACTCAACCTGTACATAAATCCTAGGGTTTCTTCATCCCTTCTTGGACACTATTAGAGTAATCGATACTCTGATATATTATTCCATAGAGCCCTCGGGTCTCTTATATAGAGAGAAAACCCTTGGGTAAATTACAGAGACGTACAATATATAAATAGAAAATACGAAACAGTACATCGCAACATATATAAGCCTCTACACTCCCCCTCAAGATGGAGCATAGATATCTATCATGCTCAGCTTGGAAGAACATCTCTGGAAAGGTCCTCTGAGCAATGGCTTGGTGAATATGTCAGCAGTTTGGTCCTCTGAACTGACATGAGAAGTGGAAATGAAGCCCTTCTGAATCATGTCCCTAGTATAATGACAATCCACCTCGATGTGCTTTGTTCTCTCATGAAAGGCTGGATTGTTGGCAATAAACAATGCTGCCTGATTGTCACATTGAAGATTCATAGGCAAGGGGACATCTACATTCAAATCTTCTAAGACTGCTTTAACCCACATCATTTCTGTGCTTGCTTGTGCCATGGCTCTGTACTCGGATTCAGCACTGGATCTCGCCACAACAGTCTGTTTCTTGCTTTTCCAAGAAACTAAAGAGCTTCCTATGAAGATAGCAAATCCAGAAGTAGATTTACGATCCCTTGGACATCCTGCATAATCTGCATCTGCACAAGCTGAAATAGACAGATCTGTATCTTTCTTGAATAGCAACCCTGTGCCTGGGGAAGACTTCAGATATCGCAATATCATATACAAGGCATCCATATGAACTTGCTTCGGCTGCTCCATAAATTGACTCACCCGGTTTACTGCAAAGGCAATATCCGGTCGAGTTATAGTAATGTATAAGAGCTTACCCACCATCTCTCTGTACCTTCTTTTGTCCACCTCCTCAGTATCATCGTCGTACAGCTTCATGCTTGGGTCCATAGGTGTACTTGAAGGTCTGCATCCAGTCATTCCTGTTTCAACTAGCAAGTCTGTGACATATTTTCTTTGAGTCATCACCATTCCTTGTGCATTTCTTGCAAACTCTATCCCCAGAAAATATCGTATCGTGCCCAGATCCTTCGTAATGAACTGGCTTCCCAACAGGGACTTGGTTATCTCAATCCCCTGAGCATCATCTCCTGTAACCAAGATGTCATCAACATATATCATAACAACAACTGTACCTCTAGGGGTCTTCTGGACGAATAGTGAATGGTCCGCATTTGATCTCCTGAACCCCTGTCGTTCAATTAGCTGGGAAAGCTTCTGGAACCATGCTCGGGGACTCTGTTTGAGGCCATAGATAGCCTTATGAAGTCGGCACACCATCTGAGTCTCCCCCTCAGCAGCAAACCTTGGTGGCTGCTGCATGTAGACTTCCTCCTGTAGGTCACCATACAAGAAAGCATTCTTGACATCAAGCTGGAAAATGGTCCAGTTACGTACCACAACAACAGATAGGAGGATGCGAAGAGTGGAGTGTCGCGCCACTGGTGAAAAAGTATCCAAATAATCTACCCCATACGTCTGGGTAAATCCTCGTGCTACAAGTCTGGCCTTGTATCTGTCGAGACGTCCATCCGCATGATATTTCACCGTGAACACCCACTTGCAACTCACCACGGAGGCACCTGGAGGAATGGGGACAAGAGACCAAGTCCCTCTAGATTGCAAGGCACGCATCTCCTCTTCCATGGCTAGATGCCAGCAATCAATCTTCATGGCATCCTGATATGTCCGTGGGATCTCAACTGACGAGACAACAGCTGCAAACTTTTGGAAATCCCCATTGAGACGATGAAACGAGACTTGAGAGGCAAGAGGATATGTAGCACACTGTTTCACTGTCTTCGCTGCTTCCTGTGAGCAATTGGCCGATCCAAATCATCTATCACTGTGTTGACCGGTTGATCCTCCTCCTGTAGTAAAGGCTCCTGCACTGGTGCATTGTCTAACCCATCATTAGTGTTAACATCAGAACATACCTGAGGCGTGTTGGATGGTTGACATGTAGCTTGAGCAGGGCCTGGCCGCCTTGTATAGAACTTAGTAAAAGGTACAACTGGAGGTGGTGGCGGGGGGGGGGGGGTGGTGGTGGTGGTGGATGTGGTTGTGGAGTAGAGGATTGACCCAGGCTTGGAGGTGGAGGTACATAGACATTGGAATCTGTGGATGTGGAGGAGACCAATCTATCACCTGCAGGGGAGAAGTACATGACAGGTTCGAAAAATGTAACATCTGCACTCACATAGTACCTGTCATGAACAGGGTCATAGCAACGGTATCCTTTCTGTGTCTTGGAGTAGCCCACGAAAACGCACTTGATAGCCCTAGGAGAGAGCTTATCAAGCTCTGGAGATAAGCGGTGGACAAACGCAACAGTGCTAAAGACCCGAGGTGTAAGTGTAAACAAATCTTTGTCGGGAAAGAGAACAGAGATTGGAGACTTTTCCCCAAGAACAGTTGTAGGCATGCGGTTGACCAGATAGCATGTTGTAAGTATAGCATCCCCCCAAAAGGATAATGGAGCACAACTCTGAATAAGTAATGTGCGAGCAATATCAAGGAAATGTCGATGCTTCCGTTCTCCAACCCCATTTTGTTGAGATGTGTAAGCACATGTGGTTTGGTGGATAATGCCTTTAGAAGAAAGGAAGCGAGCAAGTGAACGAGTGCAGAACTCCAATGCATTGTCAGTACGCACATACTTAACAGTAGATGAAAAAACATTTTGAACTTCATTGATAAGATTTTGAATAACACTTCCTGCTTCGGATTTATTTTTAAGAAGGAAAGTCCAGGACACTCTAGAAAAATCATCAACCACAACTAAATAGAACCTATGCCCCTGCTGATCTGGGATACGACCTGGACCCCAAATATCTATGTGAAATAACTCAAATGGAGAGCGACTGCTCCGACTCTGATGACTGGGGAAGCTAGACCGATGGTGCTTCCCTAACTGACATGCTTTACAACGAAAAGACGAACTCGGAGATATCTGAGGCAGGAGGTGACGCATTTTCTGTAGCGACAGGTGACCAAACCGAAGATGCCAGGTATACGGAGATACGGAGCCCTGGGAATGCAGTGAGACGCCAGCGTAAGAGTTTCGGACGAGACGATAGAGGCCATTGTGCTCAGAGCCACAACCAATCACCCTGCCCGTTAGTATGTCCTGAAAAATAACAGACGATGGGTCAAAAATAGCACGACAGTGCAAATCACGTGTAATCTGACTAATGGATAAGAGGTTCATAGAGAATTCTGGTGCATGTAGAACATTCTGTAAGTGCATAGAAGGTAGCAAAACCGTCTCCCCCTGACCGATGATAGGGGAATGAGTGCCATCAGCAATGAGTACAGAGCGACCAGGCTGAACAGCTCTGTAGGACTGCAGAATATCTTTCTCACGGCAGAGATGATGGGTAGCTCCCGAATCGACAATCCATCCTGTGAGATCATGATTATGAAATGAGACTGAAGGACTACCTGAGGCACTAGCTGAAGCAGATGTACTCGCTGACGCCGAAGCCGCAACATCAGAAGCTTCAGCACCCTCTGACGATGACTGTGGCATGATATCACGAAGCCGTGCCACTAGCTCCTCGAACCTGTGATCTGGAGTAGACGCCGGTGGACCCTGAACATGATCAGCGACATGTGCAGAAGGAGGGAAGCCATGCTTGGAATAGCATGTATCCTCCGAATGACCAGTACGACGACAAAATGAGCACGTAGAGCGTATGCGACCTCCGCGGCCACGTCCACCACTTCCTCTGTCACGAAATGAGGACGAACCACCTCGTCCCCTGGAAACTGCCATTGCCGAGGGAGGTGCAGTCGCTGTATTCGATGGAATAGGTACACGACTGAGCCTCCTGTAGACTTCTTCCATCGGTGGAATGGTGGCATCTGCAAGGATCTGAGAGCATGCTGCCTCGTACTCAGGGTCAAGGGCAGCAAGTAATACGCCAACCATAGTGGCGTTGCGGAACGTCTTCTGCTGTTCCGGCGTGGCTGTGAGCGGAATGGTGCTATAGAGCTTCTCGAACATTCCACGAAGAGACATGTACAGGGAATGAAGAGGCCTCCCATTTTGCTTCGTGGTAAAGATATCATGCTGCAACTGTAGCATCTTCGTCTCGTTTCGTACCTGAGAGTACGTCGTGGCCAAAATATCCCACATCGCCTTGGCGGTGGGCTGATGGAGGACATCATTCGGTATCTTCGTCGTGAGCGTTCCTGAAAGCCAAACTTTTGCATACGCATCATCAGCCTCCCATGAGGCATATATTCCTGTCTTCTCCGGCGGTTCAACCTCGGTAAGAATATGCTTCTTACCACATGACTTCATAAGACTGAGGAACTGCATAGCCCACAGTTCGTTGTTTGTCCCGTCCATTTTGACGATTGGTGCCGAACCTTTAAAGGCACCTATGGCTGGCATATCGACCTTTTGTTCTGACATACTGTCGGAGAAGAACAACTAGTGATAGACGAAGAAAATGTTGTCTACCAAGACCTTTGAGGATTCAAGTGCATATGTAGACGTTATGCACTTGAACCCAACATCTATCCGAGACCGACCGAAGGAGAGGAGCCCCGGTGGCGAGTAGAGGCTATTCTATGGAAGCCTCTACCGAAGAGAGAGACGACGGCTGGGGGGGGGTCCCGGCGGCGGGACTGGGCTGGGGTCCCGGCGGCGGGACTCGGCGGCGGGACTGGGGTCCCGGCGGCGGGACTCGGCGGCGGGACTGGGGTCCCGGCGGCGGGACTCGGCGGCGGGACTGGGGTCCCGGCGGCGGCTGGGGGCCGGGGACGGCGAGAGGGAGCCGGCGGGAGGGCTAGGAGCCCCGCAAGAGGACTGGAGGGGTCGACGGCGGCGGCGGGGTGGGGGGGCCGACGGGTGGAGAAAACCCTAGGGTTAGGGTTTTGGCTCTGATACCATGTTAGAGTAATCGATACTCTGATATATTATTCCATAGAGCCCTCGGGTCTCTTATATAGAGAGAAAACCCTTGGGTAAATTACAGAGACGTACAATATATAAATAGAAAATACGAAACAGTACATCGCAACATATATAAGCCTCTACAGACACTACAATCGTTGCTTTGATCATCCACATGCGTGATTAACAATTGACTTATCTTATTTATTTATATGGCCCCGATGCCATCTTTTCCTTGCGAGATCAAATCCCGAATCAAATTCCTAAGTAGTACCTGGGGTTTACTTAAATACCCAGGTTCTACGAAATCTTTTTTTTACTTGAAAACTACAGAGGTATCGCATGTTGAACATGCGACACCCCTGAAGTTTTTTTTACTTAGAAACCACAGGTGTGTCGCATCTTTAATATGCGATATATAACGATCTCCCTGGATTTGTTCCAGGAACTTCCTCGTATAGCGCATGTTTGACATGCGCTATATGAGAAAGTTCCTGGAACAATTCCAGGGTTTTTCTCATATAGCGCATGTTCGACATGCGTTATATGAGTTTCTCCCTGGAACGAATCCAGGGAGTTTCTTATATGTCGCATGTTGAACATGCGATATGTAAGTTACTCCTTGGAAATTGACAGGCCAGGTCTGGATATATGAGGTTTTGAATCTCTTGTTTTGGCCCTTAGTCTTCTTATGACAAGAAACCAAATAAGAGCAAAGATGAACCTTCTCTCCTGCTAGACTGAGACCGTGCCTGTCAATTTATATGCCTCTTTCATGTCGATGAACACAAATTCAAAGTTGTATCCACTATCACAAATGTGTGCTATGGATGCACAGACATTCACAAAAGAAAAATATTGTGATGCAGAAAGACAATCCAAACATTATATATATATAGAATTGTCCACGGATATACACTACATTTTTGTATCACATTAGCAACTACAAGCTTTACAACTCAACGCTTTCTCCTCCGCTGATATGTTAATGTTGAATCATGATGATGGGAGGGTAATAGACAGTTCACCTTGTCTATCATGTTGATTTGCGAGGGCCCAGCAACGTCTTCGTCGAAGGTTGGCATCGGTGGCGGCATGAGCGTGCAGTAAGGGGGTTGTGTTTCTGTGGCGTCCAATCCTTGCCTCAACGGTGCCTGCGGCATTGGCATGTCGTCACGTGGTCGCTCGGCAATAGGTGCGACGAAGTATGCTTGAGAATCCCTTGCGGTTTTATTGGGACATCCATAGTGTGTGTGACCCAGTATCCCACAAAACAAACAAGTATTGTGGCGAATCACATCTCTAACATCCATTTCGTTATGAATTCTTGTTGTGTGTGGTCGACCTTTGCCACGCTCACATTTTGGGTCAGGACGTAATTCTGGATAGTCAAGAGGAGCCCATGTTTCCCGATTATCGATGGGGAAAAATTCCCACCATAAACTTTCAGCTGGTGTTGCCAGGTGTACCACTCTCCAACATAGGAATTCACTTCCGCTCGACGTTTTGAAATGACCGCAATGGCGTGGGAACATGGGATACAGAAAATTTGCCACTTATTATATGTGCATTTCTGTTGGAGCAAATTCACCGTGTATTGTTTACGACCACGAAGACCACTAGACGTCCATCGAGCACTGCTAGAAACCTCGAACAATATATCCGACTGTATTTGTATTTGAGTTACGGTGTGCCCGTTCGCAGCTGCACTCCAACGGTTCAACTCTGTGGATGCATAATGCGTAAATTTGCGGCCCGCAACAATGGCAGCGCTTGCCTCTTCAGCATGTTAGATAAAGTATGACATATAATTATAAAAAGTTTTCTCGATCAACGCAGAGATTGGCAAGCAACGGGCATCTTTGAGAACTGCATTGTAGCTTTCGCTCAACTTTGTGGTCATCTGACCAAACCTATAGCCACCGTCGTAAGCCAAGGTCCATTGCTCATGACGACAATAATGAGTCGAAAACCATCGACCTGCTTGATTATTCCACTCTTGCAACTTCCGCATGAAGTACGCGGACTTTCTAGTAGTCGTTTGCAGTGCTGTTGCTTGAACCAGGGCTTTCATGAAGCCGTTTTTGAAAACGCTTTTGAAGTTGCTCGCGACGTGCCTTGTACAAACCGCCAATATGCAAAGGGTCCTAATAAGTCCACGTCAACATCTTTCATAGCGGATTTTATTCCAGAATGCCGGTCGGAAATGATACATATTGGCCCAGCTCGTATGCCGATTACCCTGATATGTATCAATGATAGTAACCACTTCCATGAAGGATCGGATTCCTCGTCAACAATTCCGAATGTAAGGGGAACAATATGTTTATCTCCGTCAATCCCGCAGGCAATGAGCAATTTTTGTTTGTACTTTCCGTACAAATGGGTCCCATCAATACTAATCACAGGGCGACAATATTTGAATACCTCAATTGAAGGCCCAAATGCCCAAAAGCATCGTTCAAATGTACTACAATGTGGTTTCCAAGGATCAGGATGGTCGCTGTATTCAATATTAATTTCAGTCCCAAGAATAGCAGCCTTCATTGCATGCAATAGATAAGGCATTTCAGCGTATGACTTCTTCCAGTCACCAAATACAATTCCGATTTCCTTCCTCCGAGCATCCCAAACCCTTTTCTTTGTAATCAGTAGTTGTACATCTCGTGGATGTGAGCTCTACAACTCGAAACACTGACATTAGGGTCATCCCTAACAAGAGTTAGCAACGACCTGTACATGAATTTGTAGTCCAACTGAGGGTGATCCTGATTAACTGTTGGGTTTATACAAGTATGCGCCCCAACAACCTTGGAGATCACCCACAATCCATCAAAATTTCTAAAATATCCGCGTAAATACCAAACACAGCCATTCGATCTCTGTGTGCAAAAAGCCGACCATATCAAGCTAGTGGATTCCTTGACAATGAAGTCAAAGTGTGCCAGAATGTGATACTTCTTTACAGCGTAAATCAAATCTTCCCTACTTTTGAAGGTTCTACCCTTGCGTATTTCATCGACGACAACATCAAGTCGAAACTTCTTTTGAATGCCGTCTTCATAGGTTGATCGAGTATTTGATCCTCTAACCCCAAAAAAGGGTATAAGGGGAATGATAGGCTGCGTGCTTTGTTCATCAGCTGGGATCTCCTCGTCGACCGCATCATCGTCGACATTCCAATCACTACCTTCTTCCAGCTCATCATCTGATCCCCAAGGGATGAAATCATCCAAAGCGTGATTAACCTCTCGCATCAACGAGTCACTCATCTTCCATTCCTGATCTGTACATGGCTGTGTTATGGGCACATCAGTGTCGAAGGAGGGTTCCATGTTAGGGACAACTGTCGGTTGTATGCTAGGAAAGATTGTTGGTGGTGTGTTACGGACAACTGTTGGTTGTGTACACGGGACAACATTGGGGACTTCGCTCTCACAAACATCTTCAACAATTATGTCAGTAGGCATTGATTTCCCAATTGTCCGAGCATACAAAAAAAGTGCCTGCACATCATCATCATTGACGATAGAGGAAAAAGACGGATCTTCCCCTGGGCCTCGAGGGATGTGATGTAATAATCTGATTTTTTGAGTATTGGCATCCATGTTGAACTTTCGGTAAACCAAGTTCAAAATCTCGTCGAACGTCGTATTAGGCATTAATCCAAACCCCCGTACGTTGGTCGTCGAACCGCCAATAAGTGTACCCTTCAAATGAAACATACATACAACGCCTCCATTCCGACCTAATACGTGACACGACATACAAGTAAAAAAACATTCATGAAATGAAGAATCATATACATATTATACAATCAACAATGAAGAATAAAAATTATACCAAGTCCAATGTATGGAAGATCGACTAAGCCCTAGTGGAGGAAATGGAGGCTAGGACGGTACCGACCAAAGAAGATACGGAAAAGGAGTTCTTCGCGCACCTAGGAGTGATCAAAACGATGTTTCTTAGAGTGGGGGAGGCCGAGGACGGCGGGCGCTACAGGGAGGGTCGCGGGCGGCAGGAGCTTCAGAGGGGAAGTTCACGTGGGGAGGCCGAATGCCGTGCGCGACCTTTATTTAGCCCAGATAACGCATATTGAATATGCGACACTCATCACGTATCACATCTTCTATATGCAACACTCCTACAGTTTCTAAGTAAAAAAAACTTTTCATGTGTCGCATGTTGTACATGCGACACCTCTGTAGTTTCTGAGTAAAAAAAAAAAGATTTTGTAGTACCTGGGTATTTAAGTAAATCCCATGTACTACTTAGGAATTTGACTCTCAAATCCCTGTACAGTACATCTTCTATGATGATGGTAAAAGAAATTTCTATCAAACGCGAGGCGCAGAAAACTTTATGCTCTCGTCTCATGCTTTTAATGTGTTCATCAGTATTTAGCAAAAGATCTTTATTATGACAAAAGATCCTTTGGAGTAATCATGTGATAATTATGAAACATGGCTGGGAGGTAATTATCAGGTTATTACTTGGTTGACCAACAATGTTGAGCCTCTCATTGCTGCGAACTTGTTTTATAAAGACACAATAAAGGAGATGTGGGAGGAGCAAGTAGATATCTATTCTCAGAAGACCATCAAGTTTCGCCTCGTTGAAATATATTTGCGGATTTGATCTGCATCTTAGAGAGAGTCGATTCTCATTGAGTATTACCGGCATCTCAACGATCTGTATGAGGAGCTTGTGCTATTTCGACCAGGCTGTTGCCCTAAACATGTGCATGAGAGATATGAGTGGCATGTCTACCGCTTTCTAACTAGTCTACATCTTCGATACCACACAATGAAGGGATAATTTCTTATGTCTGGTTCCCTACCATGCCTCAAGGTTATATTTGGTCGTCTTTAGGAACTTGAGACATTTACCGTATATGCTTCTACTCTGCCCTTCGCAGAGACTTCTGCTTACCTTGCATCCTCTCGGAGAGGGGGACATTATAGCTTTCACGAAGGATGTGGCTGCGACTCTGGTAGAGGTTGTGGTTGTGACTTGTGACTTAGGTTGTGGTTGTGACACTAGCTATCCATTTTATCCTCAATGTATATCTTCTCTCTGAATGTTGTAAATCAAAGTTTGGCTTTCCTCACCATGCAATTAGTGCCTTGGGCTACTTATGATGGCTCCGAATCATCTCCTAATCAGGTTTTGGTGGACAGACTGTCCAATATAATGACACAAATTACTACTGCTTGATGCAACTTCTTTAAAACTTAAGTACTTTCACTAGTGAGAGTACCCTTCTACGAGTCTGGTTATCACTTCAGGTTTAATAGACAACTCAACCATTGCTCTTGCTCGCGCTTGTTGGATTATTGACTCCGGAGTGTCCACCCATCAGACTAGTGAATGTAGTATGCTGACCACCTCCATGGTCTTTTCCTCTGTGAAGATGATTAGGGTCACCAATGGAGCTCGTTCTAATGTTATTGCTGTTGGGACAACGAAGTTCTCCATGTTCAGACTAACTGGAGTTCATTGTGTCCCTGACTTTCCTTTGGGCTTATTGTCTGTTCATGAGCTTTGTATGGAGCTCCATTATCACATGATTTTTAATATGTTCTACTGTTATTTTCATGTCCGAACGTTGCGGACTTTTGATTGAGGACACGATAAGAGCGTCTTTTTTATCTTGTTATTCCCTCTGATTCCATGTTTGCGGGTTCTTTATCTGTAACCACCAATACGTTCATTTGGCTTCTTCATCTTTGGCATCCCTGCTTATCATCTCATGTAACAATGATATAATCCATATGGATTAGTATGCCAATAATACTTCTTTGAGTATTCTGAACAAACAGTGAATGATCTGCACTAGATCTTGTGGAACCTTGTTTCTCCATCAAGTCTGAGAGCCTCTGGAACCATGTTCTTGGACTATACATAAAGCCATAGATAGCCTCATAAAGTCTGCAGACCTTCTGACACTCCCACTCAGTAGTAAACCCAAGTGGTTGTTGCGTGTAAACCTTCCTTCGTAAGTTACCATAGAGTAATGCATTCTTCATATCAAGCCGAGACAAGGATCAATCCTGTATCATTGCAACTGAGAGAAGGATCTTCAATGTAGAAAGATGAGCCACGTGGAGATGGTATCTTATAGTCCACCCTATAAGTTTAGGTAAACTCACGAGCCACAAGCCTCGCATTGTAGGGATCAACATTGCCATATGTACGGTGCTTCTCTGTGAACACCCTCTTTCGTCCAACCACTAAAGCCCCTATCAGGGCAGTAAGAAGGGTCCTCCAAGTGCCACATGACTATAATGCTACCATCTTCTCTTCGATGGAAAGATGCCACTAACTCTCTCGCATAGTCTCCTGGTATGTTTGCGGAATTTCTACATCTGACAATCCCATAACAAACTTATTGACATCATCATAAAGACGCTCCAAAGAGACATAAGTAGTGAGAGGGTTCGCAACACATGTAGGCCTTCGCTTTCGTAGATTAATGGACTCATTAAGGTTATTTGCGTCCTCAACATGTAATGCAGCCTCCTGTGAAAACACCTTTTCATCATATAAAGTAATCTGTTATATAGACAAATCACCATTACCATTAGAAACAATGTTAGAAACAATGTGCTCAGTACATACCTGGGTGGTGGGGGTGGTGGAGGTGCTACATTATAAGATAGTGGAGGAGCCTCAGTACAATACGGTGGTGGAGGTGCTGGTGCTGGTGGAGGTGGTAGTGGTGGCGTAGCTGGTGGTGTTGAAGGTAGTGGTGGCAACATAGAAGGAGGTAGCACGTAGATCTCCTCTCCAGAGTCAGATGGAGTCAACCTGTCACTTGTAGGAGAAAAATACATGACATATTCCAAAGGGTGACATCAGCACTGACTTAGTATTCTTGTCTGATTGAACAAAAATACTATGTCAGTGCGCATCATTCATTTCGTGCGCACTTATCATAAAAGGACAATCGTGTACCACCTAGGTAGGGAAACGCCAATACAGGTTCCTTCCGACAAACCTACAGGTTGCATGCCCGACCTGTAGTTCAACTCTCAGTCATCCTTAACGTGACTCACGACCCTTATCACGATCCAATTTAAAACACATCAATTTCCATGATGTAATTCCTCTGTCAAGTCATGGATTAGTGTAACCATAAATACTGAGTATAGACTTACATATGTATTAATTCATATATTTATATACTCAATTTATGCTCTTTTAACTCCTAAACCCTATCTTTCCAAACCACTGCATTAATTCGATGCTTAAACCTTATTTTAGTGGGAATCACAAAGCAACTTTTCATATTTCTAAAAAAATAGCCAAATTAGGGTTCTTTATAGCGAAGAACATAAAATCAGGAATTTCAATAATCTCGCATGAAAACCCAACAGCAAAAGGAAGTATTTCGTTACCCAATCGAGCTCTCACTCGCGTATGCGGTGCTTTATCGTGTTTCGTTTTCAGAAAGGATGATTTAAGGCTCTTGAAACGATCGAATTTCATTTTCGTATCAACAATGCTAAGAACGTGTCAAGAACGCGAAGAACGAACGAAGAGAACGAAGAACGCGAAGAACACGAAGAACACGAAGAACGCCAAGAATATATTTTTCTTGACGAGTCGGATCTTATGATATAGGATCCGAGAGATGCCAAGTTCAAGGCTTTACAATACCCCTTCTGGGTACGAGACTAGCCAACAAACATACATTTGACCGCTCTCGGAGAGAGACATCATGAACAAAAGCAACAAATCTGAACATACGAGGTATAAGGGAGAAAAGATCCTTCTCGGGAAACGCAATCGAGAAAGGAATTTTCTCTACCAACACAGACGAGGGCATGTCGTTCACCAAATAGCATGCTGTAAGCAAAACATCGTCCAGTAAGCATGAGGGGCACGACTCTGTATCAACAAGGAACTGGTCACATCAAGTAAGTGACGATGTTTGCGCTTGGCAACAACGTTCTGCTGGGAAGTACAAGTACGTGAGGTCTAGTGAACAATACCAAAAGATCTAAGAAACTCAGAAAGCCGTAAGGTGCAGAACTCTAAGGCATTATTAGAGTGAAGATATTTGACACTAGCAGAAAAAATATTCTTTATTTCGTTAATAAAATATAATATTCGATCACAGATTCTGTCTCAGACTTATTCTTCAATAAAAAGACCCAGGAAAGTCTAAAAAAATCATCGACCATAATCAAATAAAAAACAGTGTCCCTGTTGATCAGGAACACGACTCAAGCCCAAATGTCCACATGAAGGGGCTCAAATAACTGAGAACTGCTCTGACCCTGACGGGATGGAAATAAGGACGATGATGCTTCCCAAGCTGGCATGCCTCACATTGAAAAGGGGATCTCGTGGAAATCTGGGGGAGAACGTGACATATCTTCTGCAGAGGAAGGTCTCCAAAACGTAGGTGCCACAGATATGGGGAGACTGGTCCAACAAGGATAGTAGAAACACCAACATGAGGAGGTTGGACTAGTCTGTAGAGTCCCCTCAGCTCACGGCCACATCCAATCACCCTGCCTATGAGTATGTCTTGAAACACAAGAGACGATGGGTCAAAGATAACACGACAATGCAGATCTTTCGTAATCTGACTAATGTAAAGTATATTCATCTAAAAGTCAGTAGCATATAAAACACTGAAGATGCATGGATGACATCAACTCCACCTCCCCCTGTCCTATAACAGGTAAGTGGTTGCCATTTGCGATGGTAACCTATCTACCATGTGGTATGTTCTTGTAGGACTTCAACTGTGTTCTCTCTCCACAAAGATGATGGGAAGCACCCAAGCCCATAATCTACTTTGTCACATCTGCACTAGTACTACCAGTGAAAGCATAAGCGATACCTGAGGAGCTCGATGAGGCTCCGGTTGCGGCTGTTGTATCTGTCGTGGTGGGTCCTGCAACATGCATTATAATCTCTCGAATATGAGATATTATATCATCCGGACGAGGATCAACCTTGAGAAGAAAGTGTATCCGAAGGCTCTATCTGTTTTGCTGCGCGGGCAGAAACAGGGTATCCATGCTTATGGTGGCATGTGTCCTCTGCATGTTCCGATCGACGTCAAAAGGTGCAAGGGCCACACGGACGTCCACATCCTCTGCCACGAGGAGTGTGTCCTCTAGTCTGGGCCGTCACTCCTTGACCACGAGAAACATCCATAGATGACGAGGGTTGAGGAGTGGTCATAGGAGGTATAATACTCCGGTTGAGACAGCTATAGGCCTCCTTCATTGGAGGTATGGTAGCTCCAATGAGAAGCTGAGTACGTGCTGCATTGTACTCTGTATCAAGACTAACCATGAAAACTCCAACCATCGTGGAGTTCCTATATGCCTTCTGATGCTCAAGAGGTGTCGTAATATTCATATATCTATGAAGCTTCTCAAACATGTCACATAATGAACTGTAGTACACGTGCAGAGGACGACCATTCTATTTTACCATGTAGATGTCAAACTGTAGCTGAAGAATCTTGGCCTCATTCTTTGCTTGAGCATAGGTGGAAGCCAAAGTCTCCCATATCGCCTTGGCGGTGGGCTGGTTCAGATTATTATTGGCTCTCTGTGTTGGGAGTCCCACATAGCCAAACACGCTCATACACATCATTTTGCTTCTAAGAACTACTTGCCCCAATCTTATCTGTTGGCTCTGCATTTATCAGGATGTGCTCCTTGTTATTGCACTACATGAGGGTGAGAAATGCATGGACCACAACTCATAGTTGATCACATCCATCTTAGCGATGGGAGTCGGGCCCTTGATGGCCTCAGACAAAAATTGTCACCCTTGTTCTTTGACATGATGGTAAAATGCCCAAATAACGGAACTCAACAGGAGAGTAGATCGATATAAACGCGTCTACATAATCATACAGAGGTCGGGGCGGCGACCAGGGCGGTCGAGACGACAACCGGGTAGGCCAGGGTGGCAGCTTGGGTTCGGTCAGGCGATGACCTGGAAGGTTGGGCGGTAGCCTAGGCTCGACAGTGTTGCAGCATGTAAGTCGGGCAACATCCTGTGCTCTATCAAGCGGTTGCCGGACGTAGCGGCGGCCCCCCGGGCACCGAGCGGTAGTAGTCGAGAGGGGTGGGGGTGGTTAGGGTTAGGGTTTGGTGGGATACAGGGCGACGACCTGGGCGGTTGAGACGACAACCAGGCAGGCGGCGACCTGGGCGGCCTAGACGACAACCGGGAAGGCGGGGCGACGACATGGGCTCAGTAAGGTGATGACCTGGAAGGCTGGGCGGCGGCCTGGGCTCTGCAGTGCTGCGGCATGTAGGTCGGGGCGGCGTCCTGCACTTGGTCGAGCGGTTGCCGGAGTGAGGGGCGACACCCCAGGCTCCGAGCGACAGTGGCTGAGAGGAGTGGGGGTGGTTAGGTTTAGGGTTTGTGGGATACGAGAACTCCGGTCTAGGACTGTCGCTCTGATACCATGTGGAGGGAAAAGATTTGGTTGCATTAAAGAGAGACCCTAGGGTTCTCTTATATATGAGAGGAACCTATTGGGCAAATTACAAGAAGACAAGAGATATAGAAAATGAGAAAACTATAATAAAGATAACTAATATATCATCATGAATCAAATTCTCTTTCCCCCCTATACTGTTGGAAAGTCGTACCTAGGTTCCGTTACAAGTCAGCCTCCTCAAACTGCTGCCCTAAAGCAAGAAAAGATCTGCAACTGAATGCTATGGAAGTGTCTTAGAGAGTTCGTAATCATTGCTGAGAAATGTTTCTACAGTGTAGCCCTATTTCCCCTTGCTTCTGGGGAGTGGCTAGGTAACACTCCTGTTATTTTAATGTAATTGTGGTTTCCTCTGGTTCATTTTACTTTGATAATCTCGGGGATCCTCGGATCCACAAAATAAAGGGTTATCTCCACGTCAATTCAACATTTGCCAAAGAATAAACTAACGCCTTTCTGCAAGCTCTACGACCAATCACAGAAGAAAAATGAGATACTTGTATGCAAAGAGCATCATCTAGATGCATTTAGAAACAGTGAATCCATCTAGCGTGGCTTTCACTAAGCTGGAAATGGCTTGAATTTTCACTTTTTCATCATTTCTAGTATGATGTTTATGATTTCTACTCATTCAGCCATTTAAGGTTCCTTTATAAGATCCTTCTATATTGAATTTCTTATTGTGAGGATTTTTTTTTTGATTTTTTTTTGATTTTTTCACTAGTAGGATTCGAACCCTGGTCCTTTAAAGTGGGAGCCACTGCATCAACCACCAGACCATTAGAGGGGTTCTTATTGTGAGGATTTATTCAGCCGGGTTTCTTCTGATTCAGACAAGGACTAATTCCAAAATTGTTATATGGCAGAGTGGAAGGCAATGCAGATCAGAATTCTCAAGAGGTTTCTTCACCAAAGGGTGGTCTACAAAGTGATCCTAGTGGACATAATAGCCATGGCGAAAAGAAGACTGAAAAAATGAGGCAAGGAGTGAGCTACAATGCTGACCCTAGTGGCAGAGGCAAGAGTCAGAAAGCACCGAATCATCCACATGATGGGATGCAGACGAAGACAAAACAGCATCCTAGTTCTAAAATAGAAGACAAGTTGACAAGTCAACATCAAGGATACACACATCAGGACTCCGGGTAACAATAAAGTTATACGTATATTATTTTAGCATCGTTAGCCCGAATATCCTTCTGGATCTAATAAAAAATTGATTATCCCATTGGATGCTCTACTTAATCTCACTCTTTGAGGGTTATTTGGTCAGGGCCGTTGTTTTCAGATTAAATGTATGTAATAAATAATTGCAAATATTATTAAATTCCATTCATTTCTGTTAACGAAATAACAAATTTGAATTATATTAGCATTGCCAAAGTGCTTTATTATGAACATTAACATAACCAAAATCAAATCATGATGTATACGATGTTCAGAAACATGGTGTGCTGATTCATTTGGATAGGTCACATACGGTGACTATGCAACATGTTGGGGAATATGTGGTTTGTCGATTCATATTTCATAAATGTAATAACCATGCTTCATTCTTTTAATAAAGAGAATTTTTCAAGATTAAAATATAAAAGTTATGCTAATGTTGTACTTTTAACATAATTTGTGATATAAAAACAAATAAATATGACAATGTAATCATCATTCTCCTCAATCCAAGTTATAAAATCTGCTAATAAAAATAAATATGCTGCTATGTTGACCATGTATGCGTTGTAGATTGCATATTCCACTACTTAGAGAGTGCTGCATAGATGTCCGCAACCCTGTTCCTCACACTACATGACTGCAACTCTCCATTATCACCATTCAAATGGGACATGCAATACATAGATGCAATTGTAACCTAAAAAATGTAGCAATAATATTAAAGTACACATATATCTTAATCTATATATATATATATATCCAATTGGTTTGATTGTAAGCTCACTGGTGAAGAATGGAGGAGACATTATAATGTGCTTGTGGTGTCATGGGCTTTTCTACTCTTTTTGGGTGGATTACCAAGGTAGTGCTTCCCCATTCCACAACAAAAGAAATCATGCAACTAGTTAGAATTTGGTTTGAAGTATGTTTGAATACTGATACAGAATACGGTTAGAAATACACTTGTGGGGTTCTCTGTCCGACTGCATATTATTGGTTGATAATACATTAGTGTCTTACAATTATAAACTAACAATGCTTGCATGAGACATCACAAAAGAATGGGAATGTCTTGCATAATAGAGCTTACTAGTTAATAATACGTCAATGTCTTTGTAGGAGTATTTGTGTTGTGCGTGACTTATGTTGTAGATGGGTAAATGTATCACTCCAGGACCCATTTATCACATCCAGATGTTTAGTTCCACATCGACTGTCTGTGGGATGTGGAGACTCGGTGAGGGCTATATAAGAAACCCCTCACCCTCTTGTAGCTGATGAGAAAGTCAATAGACACATCAGTCGTTTGAGGCGTTCTCTTGTGGTGTCATCCCGCTCCTTAGGGAGTTGGGTTCCACGTAAAATCACGTGTTCGAAGCTTATATTTCTATAGTTCATGCTCTGTTTATCAATTCGCTTCCACATTCCTTATTTTCTAACATGGTATTAGAGCAAGTCTATCTTTGTTGATTTTAAAATTTGTTCATGAAGATTATTTTTTCCATTATCATGATCGTTCCAAGTTCGAGTTTCAGATTTAGGATTTTCTTGAAACCCTAGTTTTTAAAGATCGATATTCGTTTGGTGATTATTACCAATGTTGTAAAAGTCACCCGACTAGCCCGACTAGTAGTTCCGACTAATCTAGTCAGTGAGGTGGCCGACCGAGTACTGACTAATTCCGACTGGATCCACTAATCAACCAATTTGTGCTTGGAGATACCATATTTTTTACTTTTTTTTAAAAGCAAACTTGTTCTAATACGCTTAATGTTTTATTTAAATTCAATTACTTCTTTTGATTCATTAGGATAGTAAAGATATATATAAACCTATGTAAACATATAATAATATATGTATAAAAATGATTTATATGTATAAAAAATTAAAGACGATTAAAGCCCGACTAAATCCGATTAATCGCCCGACTGCCGATTAATCCTTAGTCGGTGACCCGATCGACCGACTACCGACTACCGACTTTTGCAACCTTGATTATTACTATGCCAAATCATCAAGTTCGAGAGGATTTTTTTATTTTCTAGAACCTTCGTCTTCCGGATAAGATCTATTCAAGCTCTGGAGATCTTCTCTTGCACAACATCTTGCTGGCGCAAGGCGACGCAACCTTTGGTCGATGTGGGACTAAACAACTGGATGTGGAAAATGGATCCTGGAGTGATCCATTTACCCATCTACAACATAAGTGACGCACAACACATATACTCCAACACCCCTCAAGCTTCAGCAAGCAATGCTCAGTTTAGACAGACAGAAAGAATTCTCAAACTCACGCTATAAGACACTACAGACAATATCAACTCAACGTGCACAACTGTTGACTGATGTCGAGGACGTTGCTTCTCATGTCGTGCAGGTGAGGAGGAACACTGGGCTGGAGTGTGAGTCAAACTGGACGTGCTCTGAACTGCGCCTGTCAGAGCTACTGAAACTGAATGAGTATCCACCTAGAGAACTCTAACCCGCCACATGTAGAAGATTGAACCATGTGGACAACTGCTCCATCTCTGATGGGCCGAATTGGAGAAGCCGTGGAGATATCCTCATCGGAGTCCACAGTTGCTGAAGAATCTAGTCTAAAAAGTCTCATCGAAGAACTGAGTCTCTCCTATATTGTCTCAGGGAATGGGATCTCGACTCTGAAACTTAGTTGAATTCAATCAATTTTGCATTTTTTATTATTTTAACTGAAAAGGTAATCTTTTGAAATAAATAATGCGGAGGTAGAATTAAAGAACATAAAAATATAAAAGGTAGAACTCTCATGATTTTACGTAGTACTCTACTCCATGTGGAACGAGCTGAAACCTTGGGAGATGGCTTCAAAGGGATGGATCTTCTGTTGAAGTTTCTCAATGGGTACTGGGAGTGTAAGGCTTCTTATATAGCCCACAGACATACCGGAGTTCCACAAATAGTAGACGTGGGACTAATTATGAGTGGGGTAATTGTATCTAGGAGAAGACAGTTGATACTAGTAATAGCTTGGACTCTCGGCTTCCCAGTCATGGACTTGCAATAGAAGTCGTATAGTTACATCTCAAGAAGAAGAGTATATGCCCTCTTACGTTCCTCCTTTCTCTCGTACTTGATAGAATAAAAAATATATATCTCAAGTTCGGAGAAAGAAATAAATATATATTTTTACGCAAATCATTCATTTTTTTATAGCCGTCTCATTTTTTTCTCTGCTATTATCCTTTCTTTTTTTTCGTGCGACTTCTTTTTGTACGATCGCCTTTTAGAAAACATCCTTTTTTTCAAAGCTTAGGGCTTCTTTTTTCATTTCAAAACATGCCTTTCTTTGTGTGTGGCCTCCATTTTTTCTTCTTGATAAATATCTTCTATTTTCTTTTCTTCCTCTTTTCCCCCTCCAAATCATGTATATTTTTTTGGTACATGCCTCTCTTTTTTTGTTTCTTGGGGCCCTTTTCTAATTGCATCAGCGTAATTAACCTCACACCCCTAGAGGGTTTGCTTTACATGGATCATGAAGGGCAGCAATGTCGTGTGATTGAGGAGGTGTCCTTTGAGAGGTGTGCTACAACCCTCGGTGATCTAGGGTTCTGATGGATACTTTCTGGACATGCTCAACTTTGCTTGGAGAGAGGAGCAATTACTAGGGCGAAAGACTTGTTGCTAAAGAAGATCTACCGTTGGGGAGAATCCTGAGGGCACGCCTGAAGATTGCAGAAAACATCATCTAAATAATTGGCGTGAAAGGTCGGTGCACCTGGAGAGGATCTCTGATCAGAGACTAACCCTGGTGGGGTCGTGAGATTGTAGAGGTACCATCGCCTGTTGCTAATCAGTGTTTCTCGCTGTGAGATATGGAGCGACGGTGGAAGTAAGGTTTCAGAAAAGACCTTCTGTGATACTTGCTCACCATAACTTATGTCATCTCTGAATTAGGGTTTCAAAATCCCCATGCAGAGAAACGAATTGAACTTGCTAGAGATTTCGTCACTGACGAAAAACAAATTCGAAGAACAATTTGAAGAACAAAACTTGCTGGAGAATTTTGTTGTCGTGCAAAAAAAATGGGTTTTACTGGAAACCCTACAACTCTCAAATTTGAATAAATCTCGAATTGAAAATAAATTCTAGAATAATTCCGTAAAATCGAATCTGCTTCGATACTATGTTGAATAAAATATAAAAGGTAGAACACTGAGGATATTACGTGGAACCCTACTCCTTGAGGAGCAGGATGAAACCATGAGAGAAGGCCTCAAAGGGTCCGATCTTTCATTCAAGTTCCTCAATAAGTACATGGGACGTGGGGCTACTTATATAGCCCTATAGAGAGACCGGCGTATTACAAATAGTAGATGTGAGACTAAACATAAGTAGAGGTAATTGGATCTTGGAGAGTTCCAATTACGTATTTATTACATACTCCAATATATACATATTTTATTTTGTTTACATCGATTTTTACATTATCAATACTACTATTAATGAAATGAAAACAATTGAATTCCAATCAAAGTCGAGTAGTCGGCCTAGCCGGCGGGCTTTTGGTAGCTTGACCAGGGGTTCCTTAGGTATACACCAGTGTCCTTTGAAAATCTAAAATGCTCGACCTCGAGTTCGCCTCCAAGGTTGTTCGGCTCTTTTTGGGTCGTGACCTCCACGTAAGGACAAGAGCCATGTATCTCATTCTATCAAATGTTAGGATTGAGAGAAATGTGTAATTAAGTCTTCTATAGAGATACATGAGGTGTTTGATCCACATGGTTTAGAGGTGGGCGTGTGGTTGAATAGATGATGTTTAGTCCCACATGGATATGCCTCTAGTAGTTAGAAGATCAATGCCATGTGAGGTCTTCAGATACGTCAGAATCATATGGACTGCATCCGTATGAGCATATCTAGGTTGCTACATGAATTGGCTTACTTTGCTTACTGCCTAGTGATGGTTACGTATAGGAGCTTCCCAATGAGATCCATGTACCTATTGTCTACCTCCTCAGTGTCATCGTCATATAGTGTCATGCTCGGGTTTATGGGATTAGTGGCAAGCCTGCAATCTGCCTTGCTTGTCTTAAAGATAAGATCTATAATGTACTTTCTGTGCATCATTACAAGACCTCTATGAAAGGAAAAAAGAAAGTTGTATTCCGCAAAGCCCTAGAGCTCTCTTATATAGGAGAAAAGCTCTATGGGAAAGTACATAAGATAAACTAAAAGATAAACAAATATAAATAAAGACCAAAGATATAAGAATATCAACACTCCCCTCAAGCTGGAGCATATATGTCTATCATGCTCAACTTGGAACAATAACGGTGAAAGGGACTCCTCGCTAGAGCTTTGGTAAACATGTCTGCAGCTGATCACCTGAAGCAACATGAGTATGGAGATCAACCCCTTCTGGATTCAAGTCACGAGTGTAGTGACAATTTATCTCAATGTGTTTTGTTCTCTCATGGGTTGGATTGTTATCTATGAACAGTACTGCTTGATTATCACATTTGAGGTGCATAGGAAGAGGCACCTCAATAGTTAGGTCAGTCAGAACTGACTTGATCCACATCATTTCCGTACTCCCTTGGGCCATAGCCCTATAATATGATTCAATGCTGGATCGAGCAACGACTGTCTGTCTCTTACTCCGTCATGAGACCAATGAGCTACCAACAAACACTGTGAAGCCTGAGGTTGAGTTCCTATCCTTGGGACACCCAGCATAATCAGCATCTGCACACCCAGTAACCGCAAGATACGTATCTCTTCTGAAAAGAAGACTTTGTTAGAGTATTTGGAGCATGCGTCACTTATGTAATAAGTGGGTAATGGATCCCTCCAGGGTCCATTTACCCCACCACTAAGTTTAGTCCCAACATCGTCCAGTGGTGGGACTTGGAGGCTCTGGAGAGGCTATATAAGGAGCCCCAGACCTCCTGTATCCATTGAGAAAGTGCAATGAGAAACACGCCTCTTTGAGGGCTTCTCCTGTGGTTTCATCCCGCTCCTCACGGAGTAGGGTTCCACGTAAAAATCTTTTGTGTTCTTCATGTTTATCTTTATTTCTATGCTCTGATTATCGTTTCCGCTTCCGCTTCCGATTTTCTAACATGGTATCAGAGCGGGTTCGATTCTCGGAGTTTTCATGTTCTTATTCTTTTATATATCCGAGATTCGATTTTTGAAAGTTATTGTTCATGATACAAGAGAAGAGTTCTTGAAATTTTGTTCTGAGTTTCTTTTCAAGATCCCAAGTTCTAGGGTTCCAATCTGGAACCCTACGTCTCTGTTCATCGTCAGCCACAAACGACGTGCTCCGACGCCACACCTCATCCTGGTATGCCCACAACATCACGCAGTGCCCTAGCACGACCTCCCAAATTGTGGAATCGAAATATAGCAAGCAGCGGCACTGGTGGCAGCCCCATGCACTGCCCTTTAAGCCCTCCGATGGTGGTGCCATCTCACGCAAGTCCTGGCGGCAGTCCTATACTCCATCGACATCGACATCCACTCCGTTTCAACCTTGGCGATCCAATAGCGGCACCAGATCCTTGGCGTTTCAACCCAGGCGGTGCCCCACATTCATAGGCGTTGAAGCTCCTCCACCATTACGCGATCCAGCGGCGACACCTCCCAGGCGGCATCTCGCATCGCCAGCGCATCACCCCAACCAGGCGCGCGCCAGACCCCCCCCCCCACGCGAGCCTCCCTCCAGATCGCCTCCTCGGCGTTCCTCTAGCACAGGCGCATCTCCCATCACCATCAAAGGCGGCGGCACACAACAGTACTGCCCCTCCTCCCTGGCGACGATCCATCTCCAGCAAGCCCTTCCAAGGCACAGGCGGAGTCCCTGTCTCACCTCCTGCGAGCCCCCTGGCGCTGCTCTCGCACGATGTCGCGATGAGTGAGGAGGTCCCACTGGGGCGGCGTGGCGAGTTTCAAAGGGTTTCCCGTGAGGGAACCCTAATTAGGTGTCGGTATTTGTAAAAAAAAAAGGGAGAGGAATATTGCCCAAGGGGCTAACGTGATATTTTAAAAAAAACAAAAAAAGGGAGGAAAATGAAAGAAGCCCATTGTTGGGCTGAAAAAAAAGTACAAAAGAAAAAAAAGGAAAAAAAGGATGGCACGTACAAATAGAAAAAGCCGTACGCTGTATAAAAAAAAGAGGTTGCAAAAGTCGAAAAAAAATGGTTGAAAAAAAATGTTTAAAAAAAAATTACGGCTTTAAAAAACTTGAGAAAAAAGCCGAAATGGATGTTTTGTCCCCTATTTATAATTGTTTATATATTATTCATCCCCATAATTATGTTTTATTCATCCCCATAATTATGTATTTATCTTATCTTCTCCCAACGTGGTCAACAATGTCATTCCGACCAGTATGGGAGAAAGGGGGAGTATATGTAGAGTCACAGGTCTTGTTCTAAGATTCAGATATCAGTTTTTCCAGAACGGTCAGATGTTCAGACTCTACAAATTTCAGACTCGATGATGACGCATGCTAATCATTCTTGTTGGTCGGCCAGAGCTTTCATGTGAGCCATAGGGACTCTAGAGCAGAGGACTATTCCCTATGCCATTAAGGGCAAGGGTTTTCATGTGGTATCATAGGAACTCCAGAGTAGAGTACCATTCTCTGAGCCAGATAGATCCAGTTTCACACTCCAGCCCGTTCGTCCTCCTCACATGCACGCCATGAAGAAGTAACATCCTCGACTGCAGCAGCTGTGCGCGTTGGGTTGATATTGTCTGCAGTGTCATGTATTGTGAGTTGAGTTTCTTTCTGTTTGTCCAAGCTGAGCATTGCATGCTCCAGCTTGAGGGGGAGTGTTAGAGTATTTGGAGCATGCGTCACTTATGTAATAGGTGGGTAAATGGATCCCTCCAGGGTCCATTTACCCCACCACTGAGTTTAGTCCCACCATCGTCCAGTGGTCGGACTTGGAGGCTCTGGAGAGGCTATATAAGGAGCCCTAGACCTCCTGTATCCATTGAGAAAGTGCAATGAGAAACACACCCCTTTGAGGGCTTCTCCCGTGGTTTCATCCCGCTCCTCACGGAGTAGGGTTCCACGTAAAAATCTTTTGTGTTCTTCATGTTTATCTTTATTTCTATGCTCTGATTATCGTTTCCGCTTTCCGCTTCCAATTTTCTAACAGACTTGCACTGGGAGAAGATTTCGGGTATCTCAGAATCATGCACACTGCATCCATGTGAGCCTGTCTGGGATGCTCGATAAATTGGCTGAATCTGCTCATAACAAATGATATATCAGGCCTGGTAATAATAACATATAACAAGTTCCCTACTAGCTCTCTGTATCATCTCTTATCTACCTCCTCAGATTCATCATCATAGAGCCTAGCATTATGATCCATTGGTGTAGTGGCAGGTCTACATCCTATCATGCCTATCTCAGATAGAAGGTCAGTAACTTAATTCCTTTGAGACATAACAATACCTTGTTGATTTCGTGCAAACTTCAAGCCAAGGAAGTAACATAGTGTACCAAGGTCCCTGGTCACAAACTGTTGTCCAAGGAAATCCTTAGTTGCTTGAATGCCCTGTTCATCACTGTCAGCAACAATGATATCATCAACATAAACCAGAACAATTGTACCTCTCTGAGTTCTCTTAACAAAAATAGAATGATCTGCAGTGGATCTGACGAACCCCTTCTGTTCAATCAACTCTGAGAGCTTCTGAAACCAAGCCCTCAGACTTTACTTAAGGCCATATATGGTCTTGTGGAAGACGACACAACATACTGGACTCCCCTCCAGCTGCAAACCCTGGTGGCTGTTGCATGTAAACTTCCTCCTGCAAGTCGCCATACAAGAACACATTCTTTACATCTAGTTGGAAAAGCGGGCAATCACCACCACATTGATGCAGCACAAAATTCAAATATAGGGCGTGATATTTTATTCTTAATTTTATTTACGTTTATTTTGAGTCGTCGTAATATTTTTATTTAAATAAAGAGATCGTGTATGATCTCTAAATTAGTCAGTCAATTTTAAATATGAATTTTGAATTTGAATTAGAGTCAAAATAGGATAGAGGTCGATTTGAATTTTAAATTCAAATCAATTAGGATCGGGTGGGATTTTAAATTTGAATTGCTTCTATTTTTGTAATTCCACCTCTACTATATAAAGAGGTTGGTAGCCTATTGTAAAAGACAGTTCAGTTGATATGAAAATTTGAGTTTATCTCTCTCTGTCTCTAATCTTTCCCTCGACGCGATCATGGTGATTCCTCTCCAAATCCCGCGCAACCGACGCGATCTGCTCTTCTCTCATCCTCTACTTACTTCTTCCACCAAATTTTCCACCATCAATATTTTTATTTCACCGTTGGAATTCTTGTTTGCATCATTTGGTATCAGAGCATGGCAACCGAATCGTTCCTACGATTCGACGATCCTGTCGACTATTGGAGGATGCAATTCAACTTGAGTCGTCTATCTCATGGCAAGCATTCACGTGCGCATCAACAAAAGTTCAAGCAATGCCTTATGTCAAGCATCAAAGTGCAAACTTGGTTGGATGTGCTAATCGATGAAGATTCATCCGTCAACGACAAAAATCAGAATGAGGCGCTTGCTGTCCCACCAAATTTTGAGGCATCAAATGAAGGTATTTTCACTAATACCGAAGGTTTATTCGATACAAATGCTATACACGAAGAAGACGAAGATTCATGCCCTATTTTTGACGAAAGTCTCTACGAAGAAGACCACAATCTCATCAAGCTACCCGTGTTTGACTTTGTTGTCCAAGCGGGTCCCCATCCTACACGACCCACACCCTCGCTGGCCCCACACTGTGCCACCATCCAGCTTCGACGATGCGGCTCAGCCAACCAACAAACGAGCCGCGGCTGCGAATCATGTGCAACCCATACCCCACCTGTGCGTCGCCTCGCGCGCAATCTGCGCAGGCCCCGTCAACGTCACCAAGTGCGCCTTCCGTTCTCAGCCCGCATGCGCCACCAGCCAAGCCACTGGCGCGACAGATATCGCTGCCCAAGCTTCTGGAGCCCTAATTCTAAGGCACGGTGCCACCGTCGTTGTTTCGAGTCTTTGGGCGGGAGTCGCCGCCACCGAGCTTACAATCACCGCCACTTTACGAACAACCGCAGTCGGCTCCGCTGGAGGCGGCACCCGATGATCACGAAGCCCTCAATCCGGAGCCTCCCTCGTCGCCACCATCACACCCAACAGTGGGTCTACCTCCGCCCCAGACCCCATCGCAGGAAGGACGGATGCTCCCGCGAAAAGCCCCACCAACGATGCCGCCAGAGGTCTCCGTTCCCAATTCGCCGCCATTGTTCCCTCAACATCAACCTCTGCGTTATTACTCGACGTCGCCGTAGGCTTCCTTGCACCTTGTGCCGCCGCTTACGGCCTCCCGACCCATCTCGTCGCTGCCTATGGCCTAGCGAGGGCGGCCGCCTCTTTATTGCTGGATGGAAAAACCTAATGTGCGGTTCATCAAGAGGATTCAAATCCCACAGGAATCGGGATTGGGAGATGATTTGGGGTATTTGCGATAAAGATCCTCCTCATAAGAATTTTTATCTGAACGGCCAATTGAAGGATAAGTTAGGTTATGGGGACATTTTAAGTGAAGGGGTAGAATATTTGCAGCTATACCCCTCGGTTGAAAGAAACTACAAACGTAACGTGGAAAAGAATCAAAATTGGGGTTATTTGCTCAACCAATCCAGACAAAATTCTCCACCGACGGACGAAGAACGAGCAATTCGTCAGGAGACGAATTTTTCAAGCGGGGGAGAATTGATGCAGCACAAAATTCAAATATAGGGCGTGATATTTTTATTCGTTAATTTTATTTACGTTTATTTTGAGTCGTCGTAATATTTTTATTTAAATAAAGAGATCATGTATGATCTCTAAATTAGTCAGTCAATTTTAAATTTGAATTTTGAATTTGAATTAGAGTCAAAATAGGATAGAGGTCGATTTGAATTTTAAATTCAAATCAATTAGGATCGGGTGGGATTTTAAATTTGAATTGCTTCTATTTTTGTAATTCCACCTCTACTATATAAAGAGGTTGGTAGCCTATTGTAAAAGACAGTTCAGTTGATATGAAAATTTGAGTTTATCTCTCTCTGTCTCTATCTTTCCCTCGACGCGATCTTGGTGATTCCTCTCCAAAATCCCGCGCAACCGGCGCGATCTGCTCTTCTCTCATCCTCTACTTTCTTCTTCCACCAAATTTCCACCATCAATATTTTTATTTCACCGTTGGAATTCTTGTTTGAACACATTCTTTACATCTAGTTGGAAAAGCGGGCAATCACCACCACATCATCAACCATAAGAATCCGAAGCGTAGAGTGCCGCACAATAAGAGAAAAAGTGTCTTGATAATCCACCCCATAGGTTTGGGTGAACTCACGAGAAACCAACCTGGCCTTATATCTACCCACAGTGCCATCAACTCAGTGTTTCACATTAAACACCCACTTGCTGCCAACCATAAACACACCTGGTGGAGCCTGTACAACAGTCTATGTACCACGAGATTGTAAAGCGGCCATCTCCTTCTCCATAGCTAGACGCCACGGGCTACTTTGCAATGCCTCCTGATAGGTACGTGGGATTTCCATGGCTGACTGTCCCACAACAAACCTCTGAAAATCCTTGGAAAGACGATCCAAGGAAACATGTGAAGCAATATGATGCATAGTGCAAGCTTGCTTCTGCCTCCGTACAAGGTTTTAAATCTCGATTTCGATTTCGTTTTGAGATGGTGGGAAAACGAAACAATTTTGAAAACCCAAGACCTGTGTCCCTAATGATCGGAGTGGTGGTGGAGGTGGCGGTGGAGTAGAATGGGGTAATGAGATCGGAGGTAGAGGCATATATACCTCTTCTCCATCTAAAGGAATAAGCTTGTCACCTGCGAGAGAAAAATATATAATGGACTCAAAGAAGGTGACATCTGCACTGACGAAGTACCTTCGTCGAACATGGTTGAAGCAACGATATCCCTTTTGGGTCTTGGAATACCCAACAAACACACTTTTGACAACTCAGGGAGAGAGCTTGTCAAGATCAGGAGACATCTGATGAATAGAAGCCACTGAATCGAAAACACGAGGCATAAGAGAGAAAAGTTCTGTCTCGGGAAACACAATCAAGAACGGAATCTTCTCTCTCAGAATCAAAGAGGGCATATGATTTACCAGGTAGCAAGCAGTTAGAACCGCATCCCTCCAGTACGAATTTGTAGCGCGACTTTGAATCAAAAGAGTTCTGGTAACATCCAAAAGATGGCGGTGTTTTCGTTCAGCCACCCCATTCTTGTGGGAAGTATATGCACAAGATCTCTGATGCACGATATCATGAGACCTCAGGAATTGAGAAAGCTGAGTATTACAAAATTCTAGTGCATTATCTGAACGTATAAACTTGACTTTTGTTGAAAAAATGTTCCTTATTTCATTAATAAAGGACTGAATAACAAGACCAGCATCTGACTTGTTCTTAAGAAGAAAAACCCAAGACAATCTTGAAAACTCATCAACTGCAACAAGATAAAATCTGTCCCTGATGATCCGAGACACGACTGAGACCCCAAATATCGAAATAGATTAGCTCAAACAGACTATGACTACTCTGACCCTGACGACTCTGGAAGGTGGACCGATGATGCTTCCCAAGTTAGCAGGCCTTGCACTGAAAGGTAGAGCGAGGAGAGATCTGTGTAGGAACATGACGCATCTTTTGTAGAGGAAGACAAATCAAAGATGCCACATATATGGAGTAACAGTTCCAATGCGAAGAGAAGAGGCACCGGCATACGAAAATTGTACACGTCTGTAAAGATCCCCTTGCTCACGGCCAGATCCAATCACCCTGCCCGTGAGTATATCCTGAAATACAAGAGCTAATGGATCAATTATGGCACGACAATGTAAATCTTCGGTAATTTGACTAATTGATAGTAAATTAATAGAAAATTCAGGAGCATCAAGAACATTCTAAAGCCTCATTGCGGGAGTCAACTACACCTCCCCCTAATTGGTGTTGGGAGAATGTGTTCCATCTGCTATCACAACAGATCGCCCGGGCTGAGTCGGGCGAAAATCACTAAATTGGCCTGTGTCACCACAGAGATGATGAGATGCTCCTGAATCCTTGATCCATTCTGACAAGTCTGCCCTGTAACAACTAGTAAAGGCATATTCTATACCTAATGTAGATGCAGTTGCTGAGGCAACTACCTCTTAGGATCTTGAAGGAGAGCTGGTCGTTCCAGAAGTAGGCATAATCTCCCTGAGTCGCGCCACAAGCTCGTCAAATCTCTGGTCAGAAATAGGTGAGGGACTATCAGCCTGTTGTGTCTGCTCTGCAACTCGAGCTGAAGCAGGAAACCCATGCTTAGAATTGCAGGTTTCCTCATAGAGGCCTAGCCTGTGATAGTAGGTGCATGGTTGACGGGGTCGACCCCCCCTCCTCCTCTACCACGGCTAGGACCTCCCCTACCACGATATGGCATAAGGCTTCCCTTACCACAAGACGCATCCATAGCTGCAGATGTCTGAGACTGTATAATACTACCTGGGGATATAGATAGTCTACTCAATCTGCGATATGCTTCCTCCATCAGTGGTATGGTAGCGTCAGTAATAATCTGGGCATGAGCAACATCATACTCAGGGTCCAGGGCTGCTAGAAAGACCCCAGCCATCACAGAATCTTTGTATGCCTTGAGCTGCTCTGGCGTAGCAGTCAAGGGAATGTAACCATCTAGCTTCTCAAACTTACCCCTCAAAGGAGTATATAGAGGGTATGAAGGGGGCGACCACTCTGCTTCGATGTGAAGATATCATGCTGGAGCTACAATATCTTCGACTCATTCTTCGCCGGAGAGTATGTAGCGACGAGAATATCCCACATAGCCTTCACAATAGGCTGACTCAAAATATCATTAGCTATCTCTGTGTACACTGTCTCGGATAGCCTCATGCGTGTATATGCATCATCTACCTCTCATGAGGCATTTGTCCCAGTCTTTGTCACGTGGCTCCTCTGTCGTGAGGATGTGCTTCTTGCCATTGCATTAAACTCATGAACTGCATGACCCACAATAAATAGTTTGTTCCATCCATTTTGATGTTTGGTCCTGGACCTTTGAAAGCACCCGGGGATGGAACTTCCGCTTTGTTGTCAAACATGATGACAACTATCTCCAAGATTGGGTCAACAAGTAGAAAGACCGACGTCTACACCGACATATGGGAAGATGGTTGTGGGTGTAGACTCATACCACAACCTCTTCCATTCTTTTGGAGATTCCTAGGGTGTTTTAGATGATCACGTCACACACTAGGTACACAAGAACACGGTGTAGATACACTATTGGCGACGACGCAAGGGCAGGGAGCACACGCCCCTCACGGTCGTCGGCACACGGGCAAGCCGCACATGGTGTGGCACACACGGAAGGGCGCGAGCGACATTGGAGGCATGCGGGCAGTGTTGGCGTGGGCACGCGGGCAGCGCGCACGGCACAGGCTGCGGGGCTAGGGTTTTTGATGGGGGTAGGGCTCTAGGGCACAGGCTCCGGTATATGACCGCCGCTCTGATACCATGTGAAAGGAAAAATGAAAATTGTATTCCGCAAAGCCCTACAGCTCTCTTACATAGGAGAAAAGCTCTATGAGAAAATTACATAAGATAAACTAAAAGATAAACAAATATAAATAAAGACCATGAGATATAAGAATCTCAACAACCTCGTTGATTCCAGGAAAAACTCTAGTTCAAGGAAAATATGTAGAATGCCAAGGTCCTTGGTTGCAAACTGTTGAGTTATGAAATACTTAGCAACCTCGATGCCCTGATCATCATCCCCTGTAACGATAATTTCTCAACATAAGTAGGGAAACTGTACATCTCTGAGACCTTCGAACAAATAGTGAATGATCGACAATCAATCTCACGAACCTTTGTTGCTCTATCAGATCCGAGAGCTTCTGGAACCATGCTCTTGGAGTTTCCATAAGGCCATAGATCATCTTGTGAAGCATGCAAATCTTCTGACACTCCCCCTCAGAAGCGAACCTTGGTGGTTACTGCATGTAGACCACAGAGAAATGCATTCATGTTAGGCTGATATAGGGGCCAGTCCCAAGTCACTTTTATTGGAGAGAAAGTATAATGTTAATCCACCCCATATGTCTGGGTGAACCCACAAGCCACAAGTCTTGCTTTGTAGAGATCCACACTACCGTCTGCTCAGTGCTTCACTATAACCTCCCACTTAAATCCTACCCTCCTGAAAGGGTGCTTACTCATCCTATAAACAACCCTCTTGAGAGGGTACCTGCTCTACCTGTAAAAAATCCTGCTGCGTGGGCGAATCACTAGTGCCATCACTATAAACAATGTGCTCATTACTTACCTGGGGTGCAAGGTAATGGGGAAGGCTCATGAGCAAAGCGTGTTGTACAAGGCCGACAAACTTAAAAATGTGGTAAATGTTGGGAAAATCAAAAGAGTTGTTTATTCCATAAACCCTAGGTTCTCTTGTATAGGGGAGTAGCCTATGGGTAAATTACATCAAGAGTCCATAAGAATATAGAAAATATGAAACAATACAAATAACATAAATTATATCTCTATACTCCCCCTCAAGATGGAGCATAGATATCGATCATGCTCAGCTTGGACGAGTACTTCTGGAGTGTCCCTCTAAGTAACGCCTTGGTAAAGATATCTGCAGTTTGATCCCCTGAGCTAACATGAGATGTAGAAATAAAACCCTTCTGAATCATATCTCGTATATAGTGACAATCAACCTCAATGTGCTTGGTTCGTTCATGAAATGCTAGATTATTGGCAATAAATATAGCAGCTTGATTGTCGCATTCGAGAGCCATAGGAAGTGGGACATCTACATATAGATGTGTAAGAATAGCTTTCACTCACATCATTTATGTACTAACCTGGGTCATAGCCCTATATTCAGACTCAGCACTGGATCTGGCTACAACAGTTTGCTTCTTGCTTCTCCATGAGACGAGAATTTCCAACATATACAGCAAATCCAATAGTGGACTTCCTATCCTTGGGATATCCTGCGTAGTCTGCATCTACGCACGTTGAGATAGCAATCTCCTTATCTTTCTTGAACAATAGACCTGCACCTGGAGATGATTTAAGATACCTGAGTATCATATGTATAGCATCCATATGTACCTAATGTGGTTGCTCCATGAACTGGCTCACCCGACTAACAACAAAAGAAATATCGGATCTGGTAATGGTAACATAAAGAAGTTTTCCCACCAGTTCTCTGTATCTTTTCCTATCCACCTCATCAGTGTCATCATCTTATAATTTCATGCTTGGATCCATAGGTGTAGTGGCCGGTCGGCATCCAAGCATTCCTGTTTCACTCAGTAAGTTAGTGACATATTTCCTATGGGTCATCACAAGTCCATGTGGATTTCTGGCGAACTCCAGTCCCAGAAAATATCTAAGGACTCTAAGATCCTTGTTGACAAATTCACGACCTAACATTTCTTTCGCCCTCTGAATTCCTTGTACATCGTCACCTGTAATCATGATATCATCTACATACACCATAATTGCAATAATACCTCTGGATGTTTTCTGTATAAACATGGAATGATCTGCATTGGAACGTTTATACCCCTTTTTTCAAACAAGTCTGAGAGCTTCTGGAACCAAGTTCTAGGGCTCTGCTTAAGGCCATAGATGGCCTTATGAAGTCTACTCACCTTGAAATACTCCCCCTCAACAGCAAAACCAGGTGGTTGTTGCAGGTTGACTTCCTCCTGCAAATCACTATATAAAAATGCATTCTTACATCTAACTGAAGCAATGGGAAATCACGAATAAGAGCAACAGAAAGAAGGATCCGTAAGGTGGAATAGCGAGCAACCGGCGAGAATGTATCAAGATAATCTACCCCAATTGTCTGTGTGAACCCACGGGCAACCATGCGTGCCTTGTATCTGTCAATGCTGCCATCTGCATTCTGCTTAACTGTGAAGACCCACTTACAGCTCACTGTAGACACATCGGTAGGTGCATGGACAAGGCACCATGTACCTCTTGACTGAAGAGAAACCATCTCTTCTTCCATAGCTAAACGCCATCGACTGTCCTTCAATGCATCTTGGTAATTCCGTGGAATATCCACGTCAGATAGTGCAATAGCAAAACTCCTGAATTCACCTGATAGACGATCAAAAGAAACTGTGGATGCTATAGGATATGACACGCAGCTACGCTTCTGTTTCCGAAGCGCAATAGGTAGATCCAAATCACTTGCATCCTCATCTGTCCTCTGTAACACGGCCTGCTATGGTAAATCATTAGATCCATCATTAGAATTTATATTCTCAGAACATACCTCAGGCGAGCTAGATGATGAGCAGTGACCATGAGCAGAAGCTGGACGACGGGTATAGTGGAGTGGCAATGGGGGAACATGAATTGTAACAGGAGGTGCAGGTGATGTTGGTAGTGGTGGAGGTGCAGGTGTAGGTGGAGGTGGTGGTGGTGGTGGCATGTATATGGCTTCATCAGTGTCTGAGGATACCAACCGATCACCTGTAGGAGAGAAGTACATAACAGACTCAAAAAAGGTGACATCAGCACTAACAAGGTATTTCCTATGCAACGGATCATAACACTTGTAGCCTTTTTGTGTCCTGGAGTACCCGACTAAAACACACTTGACAGCCTTAGGAGAGAGCTTGTCAATACCTGGAGACAACAGATGGACAAAGGAAACCGAGCCAAACACACGTGGGGTAAGTGAGAACAATTCTTTTTCAGGAAAAACCGAGGAGAAAGGATTCTTCTCACCTAAGACAGACGACATCATGCGATTAATGAGATAACATGCTGTTAGGACAGCATTGCCCCAGAAAGAATGAGGAGCACGACTCTGTATGAGAAGCGTCCTGGTGACATCAAGCAAATGACGATGTTTCCTTTCTGCAACTCCATTTTGTTGGGAAGTATAGGCACAGGATGTTTGGTGGATAATTCCTTGGGTTGAAAAATAATTTGAGAGAGTATGAGTACAAAATTCCTAGGCATTATTAATTCTCACAATTTTCAATGACGCAGAAAAGACATTACGAACTTCATTTATGAAATTTATGATAATATTCCCAGCTTCAGATTTATTCTTTAATAAAAGGACCCAAGATAGACGAGAAAAATCATCCGCAATGACAATATAAAACCTGTGTCCCTGATGATCAAGAACACGACTGGGACCCCAAATGTCAGCATGAAACTACTCAAACTTGGAGCTATTGCTCCGACTCTGACAACTGGGAAAGGTAGATCGATGATGCTTTCCCCACTGACAAGCTAACATTGGATGGACGTGTGAAGCGAAACCTGGGGTAAAACACGACACAATTTCTGAAGCGGTAGATAGCCGAAGCGCAGGTGCCACATGAATGGAGAGACATGTCCAACAGGAAGCGAGGAGATTCCGGCATATGGAGTCCGACTGAGGCGATATAGTCCACCCTGCTCATGGCCACCCCCAATCACGTTGCGCGTAAGGATGTCCTGAAAAATGAGAGAAGATGGATCAAAAATTGCTCGACAATGTAAATCCTTTGTAAGTTGGTTAATGGATAACAAATTCATAGAAAAATCATGTGCGTGCAGCACATTCTTGAGGTGCATAGATGGTGTCAGGCTAATCTCCCCCTGACCAGTAATCGGGGAGTGCGTCCCATTAGCAATAACCACAATGCGTCATGGAGGAACCTGTCGGTAAGCTGTAAGTAGACCTCGATCACCACACAACAAGGTTGTAAAAGTCACCCGACTGATCCGATTAGTAGGTCCGACTAGTCTCGTCAGTGGGGTGGCCGACCGAGTACCGACTAATTCCGACTAGGTACACTAGTCGACCAAGTTTTTACTTGGAGATACCATATTCTTATATGTTTTGCTTTTTTTTATAAGCAAACATATTATAATATGCTCAGTGTTTTATTTAAATTCAACTACTTTTTTATTTTTTTTATGATAGTATAAAAATGTATAAAATCTATGTAAATATATGTATGAAAATGAGTTATATATTTAAAATAATAATAAAATTCAAAGCCGACTAAAATCTGACTAAATCCGATTAGTCGTCCGACTGCCGATTAATCCTTAGTCAGCGAACCAACCGACTGAGTACCGACTACCGACTTTTACAACCTTGCCACATAGATGATGTATGACACCATAGTCCATAATCCACTCTAAAGTATCAGATCCTCTACTGCTAGTGAATGCGTAAGTACTACCTGAGGTACTGGTGGATGCAGAAGCAGCAACATCAGAATGACTCTCAGAGGCTGGCACTGATGTAACAGGACCAGATTGAGGGATAATGCCCCTCAGACGAGCTACAAGATCATCAAATCACTGATCCAAAGAAGAAGCAGATGGAGGTTCAATCTGTTCAGCTACTCGTGCAGAAGAAGGAAATCCATGTTTGGAATAGCATGTGTCCTCGGTATGTACAGAACGATGGCAGAAAGTGCATGGTTGCCGAACACGACTCCCTTTGCCTCGAGGTCCACGACCACGAAACTGATGATGACCCCCACGACCTCGAGATGCTGCCATAGCTGAGGCGGTCTGATTGGCAGTAGATGAAGAAACAGTAATACGAATCAGTCTGTGAAAGGTTTCCTCCATCGGAGGAATAGTAGAATCTGCCAAGATCTGGGAACGTGCTGCCTCGTACTCTGGATCAAGGGCTGCCAGGAATACGCCAACCATAGTGGCATTCCTGTAGGTCTTCTGCTGCTCAGGAGTGGTTGTGAAAGGCATGAAGCTGTAGAGCTTCTCAAACATTCCACGTAAAGACGTGTATAATGAGTGTAGAGGTCGTCCATTCTGCTTGATTGTAAAGATGTCATGCTGGAGTTGCAGAATCTTCGTCTCATTCTTCGCCTGTGAATAGGTAATAGCCAGACTATCCCACATTGCTTTTGTAGTGGGCTGATGGAGAATATCATTTGCAATCTCAATTACTAACGTTCCTGATAGCCAAACCTTGGCGTATGCATCATCCGCCTCCCATGAGGCGTTGACCCCCGTCTTCTCAGCAGGCTCTTCCTCAGTAAGGATGTGCTTCTTACCGGTTGACTTCATCATACTCATGAACTGCATTGCCCATAGTTCATAATTTGACCTGTCCATCTTCACAATAGGCGCAGGACCTCTGAAGGCGCCTGTTGATGGAATATCTGTCTTGCTTTTTGACATGATGATAATAGAAGACTAGGGTTGTAGACTGAAGATATGGTTGTCTACATTGACATTCACGGGTTTGGTTGCATGTGTAGACTCAAGCAACCATACCCATAAGGAAGAAGGTTCGGCGAGAACCTATGTAACAACCCCGACAAGAGAGGGCCTAGGCGGTGATGACCTAGGCGATACAGGTCTGTCCGAGGTAGAGGCAGCGCTCGGACAAGATGCGCGCAAAGGAGACCGCGGAGATGCGGAGCGTGCGGAGGTTAGGGGCGACACACGGTGGTGCTGTGCGCTGAAGGAGGGGGGGCGCACGGAGTTGGCGTACGAAGAAGGGGGTGGTTGCGCGCGTAGGCTGTGCGCAGAGAGGGAGATGCGCGCATGGGGTTGATGGCGCACGGTGGAGACGACGCGCGGAGAAGGAAGGGGCGGCGCGCAGAGGATGTGGCGTGCGGTGGGGTTAAGGTACAAGAGCTCCGGTCTAGGATCGCTGCTCTGATACCATGTTGGGAAAATCAAAAGAGTTGTTTATTCCATAAATCCTATGCTCTCTTATATAAGGGAGTAGCCTATGGGTGAATTACAGCAAGAGTCCATAAGAATATAGAAAATATGAAACAATACAAATAACATAAATTATATCTCTACAATAACAAATGGGCCAATGTACTTGTGGCGGTGGTGGAGGAGGAGATGATGGATGTGTTGTTGTCGGAGGAGGAGATGATGGATGTGCTGTTGTCGTAAAGTCTGAAGGGTCAACATGTCACCTGTAGGAGAGAAATACATAATAGATTCAAAGACACGTTTGACTGCTCTGGAAGAGTAGTACTTATGTCATATCAGATCAAAAAGCGATACCCCTTTTGGGTACGAGAGTAACCTACAAAGACACACTTCACAACTCTTGGAGAGTGCTTGTCTTGACCAGGCATCAAATGATGAACAAAAGGAACTCTCGGATTTCACCACTTGGGCTCTCGGATCTCACGCTATATAAGAAACCCCATACTCCATGTAAAAAGTTTTTCCTTCATTCTAAATCAATCTCCCTAGAGAGAAATAACATTATATATATATATATAGAAATGCCTTGAATCCTAACCGATCCTCAGGGTGAAGAACCTTTTATGCACCCCCTCTTGCCATATCATACCTATGGTATGAAAAATCTAGCCCCAAGGCGAGGCGGTCCTTTTTAGCATCGATGCGTATGTCTCAGTCTAGTCCAGTGAGGCATACGTCTCAAGTGGCTAAGGCGGTCAAAGCATTGTGTGGGGGCGTTTTTTGCTTTTTGAGGTATTGTTTTTATGATTTTAATGGTTTCTTTGGTAGTTTGACACGCTTATAAGTGTATGCTTCTTTAGTATAATGATTATATGATATAAATGCCTAAATCCGATGTTCCATTTTTGCCCGTAACTTCTTACTTACTATTAAATTTGTATAACTCTTTCACAAACTCTTACTATTTATCTTTTAATGAATGAATTCATAAACATCAAATCCAACAATACTCATAAACTTAATGAGCTTTGCAATATATCAAGTAAAACAAACAGATAGGGTTCACGATTTATCATGATGCCATATATTATATGTTTGAGATATAACATAAATTTCTTCGACGTATATTTAGTCGTACTTTTAATTACAACAATATTTCAAAGGTTTGCTCAAAATGGACATGATTCACGGTTTCTCATGCGGTCATATATTATATGTTAGGCACATAACATAAATTTCTTTGTCCCGTATTTAATCGTACTTTTAATTACAACAATATTTCAAAGATATGTATTGTTTAATTCTTTCACAACATTTATAGACACTGAATTCCTCTTTGATTGGATGAAAATGTTTAGAAAGGGGCATGATGTTGTTATATCTTCTATTCTGGTGTTCTTATCTCTATTATTCCATCATATTTTAGAGTAGTAAGTATTATATATTGGGCAAAGGACATATAATTTCATTGCTATATACAAGGGTCAAATGAGGTTGCCCCTTAGGGACAGCTAACTCGACTCCCCCGCCACATTCTCCTCTTTTTTTTGAAAATTTCTTCCGTGGAATTTCATCATTATATCCCTATATTTTGTCAGTTAAGTTTCGTGTGAAACAGCAACTCCTACGACCTACATCCATGCAATCACTTTTTAACGGTCGCAAAATTGTTGAAATCGACCCCGTCTGGATGGAGGCCGTAGGAATATCTATTTCGCACGAAACTTGAATGATAAAATATAGGGATATATTGATCAAAATGCACGAAAGAATTTTACAAAAAAATGAAAAAAATAAGAAAAATGAGGAAGGGCGAGCCAAGTTGGCTCCCCCTAGGGAACAACCCCATTTAACCTTATATATAATTATAGTTTTCTGTATATTTTTCTTTATAAACCGAGGCTTACACCTTGACTTCCTCGAGGCTACGCCTCACCTCGATTCCAAGGAGAACTCTTTGTTCCGCCTTTCGTTTTTTTTTCAATCATTGATCATAACTCAACAAGACGGGTGTCTCGCTTGTATCATGAGCATTTTTATTTATATTCGGGTATATGGATCCGTTAGTATTAGGGATATGTCTGTACGAGAGTAGTATATAAACTCTCTCAGTTAGGGCTTTTAGTATCCTTCTTTCTCCACATAGTGAAAACCGATCGCCACCGTCCAAGGATATAGTCTAGTTTCGGGTGAACCTTGTAAATCTGTGTGTTTGCATCTTGCCTGTTGATCGTGTTTGTCTGTGTTTGCTTCCGCGATTCACAACACTATATTTTCTATAACAATTCCGTATCAACCATTCCTCCAGTGAATCTTTTTTCTTCCCATCACACCGTTGGAAAGGCATAGCTAGGTTCCGTTACTTGTCAGCCTCCTCAAACTGCTGCGCTAAAGCCGAATAGATCTGCAACTAAATGCTATAGAAGTGTCTTAGAGAGTTCGTAATTGTAGGAGAAAAATGTTTGTTTCTACAGTGTAGCCCTATTTCCCCTTGCTTCTGGTAGTGTCTGGGCAACCCTCCTTGTATTATTTTAATGTAATTGTGGTTTCCTCTGGTTCATTTTACTTTGATAATCACGGGGATCCTCGAATCCTCAAAATAAAGGTTCATCTCCACGACAATTCAACATTTGCCGAAGAATAAACTAACGCCTTTCTGCAAGCTCTATGACCAATCACAGAAGAACAATGGGATACTTGTATGCAAAGAGCATCTTGTAGATGCATTTTAGAAACAGTGAATCCATTTAACGTGGCTTTCTCCAAGTTGGAAATGGCTTGGAGATTCACTTTTTCATCATTTCTAGTATGATGCCCGTGATTTCTACTCATTCAGCCATTTAAGGTTCCTTTATTGGACCCTTCTTTTATTGAATTTCTTATTGTGAGCATTGCCTCAGCCGGGTCACTTCTGATTCAGACAAGGACTAATTTCCAAAATTATTATATGGCAGAATGGTAGGCAATGCAGATCCGAATTCACAAGAGATTTCTTCACCAAAGCGTGGCCTACAAAGTGACACTGATGGACATGATAGAAATGGTGAAAAAAATACTGAGAAGATGGGGCAAGGAGAGAGCTGCAATGTTGGCCGTAGTGGCAGAGGCAAGTGTCAGGAAACTCCGAATCATCCAGATGGTGGTATGCAGACAAAGACGAAACAGCAATCTAGTTCTATAATGGAAGATGGGTTGACTCAACATCAAGAACACACACATGTGGACTCCAGGTAACAGTAAAGTTGTATGCAGATTATTTTAGAATCATTAGCACGAATATCCTTCTGGCTCTACTAAAATGATGAACATCCTATTGGATGATCTACTCTCAAACTTGGATTGGAGGGTGATTGGGTTATTTGATCAGGGCCATCGTCGACTGATTAAATGTATATAATAAATAAATGCAAATGATTAAATTCCAATTTGTTTCTGTTAACGAAATTACAAATTTGAATTATATTAGCTTTGCCTAAGTGCTTGATTAAGAACATTAACATAACCAAAATTAAATCACAATGTATACGCGCTTCAGAACCATGGTGTGCTGATTTGTTTATACAGGTCATGGACGGTGAGTATGCAACATGTTGGGGAATATGTGGTTTTTGTGATTCTTATTTCTTAAATTTTAAAATTAAAGGTAATTCATCAACCATGCTCCATTCTTTTAATAAAGAAAATATTTCAAGATTGAAATATAAAGTTAAGGTAATGTTGCACTTTTAAAATAAATTTTCATATAAAAACAAATAAATGTTATAACGTAAATATCATTCTCCTCAATCCAAGTCATATAAACTGCTAATAAAAATAAATATGTTGCTATGTGGACCAAGTATGCGGTATAGACCGCATTATGCATAGCTTAGAGAATGCATCATAGATATCGAAACCTATATGCATGTCGATTTCCCGGATATCGCCCGAAATCTCACGATATATCGGTGAGATTTTGGGTCATCTCGTCATCTCGCCCAATAAACTAATTTGCAATAAAAAAATACCCACTTCTACGATATGGACCGAAATGTCGGTCGAAATTCACCCATTTCGACCGAGTTTGAGTTGCCAACTTCTCCAAGCTTCCTCCAAGGTCATATTTCACTCATTGCTTCAAGGTAAGTTAAAATTGGCCAAATCTTCATCAAATTGTTCAATTTTTTTAGGGGTTTTACTCTTAAGATGTTGATCTAGCTTAGTGTGGTGTTTTTTAGAGATTTCAAAAATCTAGCTTGATTTTTGGAGACCAAAATTAGAGATATTGTGTTTTAATTGCACAATAATGATAGTTATGAATGTATTAACTCGGATCTTGTATATATCATGCAGTAAAGCGTACTTTGAGAGCATTTTCTGAGACTATGGAAGAGGAAATTGGGTCTTTTGTGTTTTAATCTGGAATCATGATGAGTTCTTCAAGGATAAACTCGAATCTCAAGTTATGGAAGTAGAAAACATGTTTCGGATTTTTTGTAAATGAAATTTAAAAATTGAGTAAATTCGAAAATCAAATCTTAGATTTATTATTTTTTACATGTTTTGTGTCACTTAGGTAGTTTTTTCTCGAAAATGGTCCTCTAATCGCTAGATCTAAGACCCTAATGTATAGATCTAAGGTTTTTTCTGAAAATTAGAATATTAAGAGTATACTTTCAATTTCAAACACCAAGCATTTACAATTTTATGTGTATTAGTGTTAGAAAAATTAAAAATATATTAATTTCAAAAATTAAAACATAAATTAATTAGCAAATTCTTAATCTGTTGCATTGTATGCCTCTTGAATGATTGTTCTTCAATTTCCTCGCAGGTTTCGGTGATCATCATCATGGCACATTCCGGTTCCGGATTAGGATCTAACAGTTCCGAGGATCAGAGGGGCGATTTCAGTGGGGACATTGGTTGGAGGTATGCCTCCGCTCCTGATGGAAATAAAGCCAAACCACAATGCAACTTCTGTAGAAAGAAGTTGGGAGGAGGCGGGATCACGAGTATGAAACAACATCTTGTGGCAATAACAAGAATGTTGTCAAGTGCACACGTTGTCCCAAAGATGTGAGGGAAAAGGTAAAGGCCAGCTTGGACGGGAAGAAGGATAGGAATACAGAGTGGGTAAGAAGGGATGAACAATTCAAAGAGTTCATGTTTGAGAAAGATTTCAACATCCTCTCAGATTCAGACGACGATGACTTTATCTACTTCACTGTCATTCAGACTACAGTGGAGAGGAGGGCATACAGGAGGGCAACAAAAGAATCAATGAGGAGCGAGTTTGAGAGGAGAGAACTCGGTGGTGCACGAGGCGGCTTCTATGGTGCAGATGACAGTGGGAGTGGTTTTGGAGGCGCACTAGTACCACCACCCACCAAAAAATACAAGGGGAAGGGAACTGAGCCCTTCTTGACGAGGAGCGGATCCATGCAATGCAAGGCAAGCAAGGATCCGACGCATAAGACAATAAAGTGTATGTTCACCAATGCACGAGAAAGGTAGGAAAGGCCATCAACAAGCTCTTCTTTGGGGTGAGCATTCCTGCCAAAATTGCTAGCGAGCCGTTTCCGTAGCATGCCATTGATGAGATCATTGCAGCAGGAACAGGAGTGAAGGCTCCCACATCTTACGAGATAATGAACAAATATCTGGAAATGGAGAAGGAGGAGATGAATGAGTACATCGCCGAGCTGAGGAGGAGATGGCCAGAGTACGGGGTCACGTTGATGTGCGATGGGTGGACGAGCTATACGAGGAAGCATATCATCAACTTCCTCGTTTACTGCGATGGAAAGACAATCTTTTTGAAATCTATTGATACATTTGATCATGTGAAGGACCACAAGTACCTGCTGAAGTTGACGAAGGACGCCAATAAAGATGTTGAGAAAGATCACATTGTCAAGATTGTGACGAATAATGGCAGCAACTTCAAGAAAGCGGGTTAAACAATAATGAAGTCTAGCAGCTATTGTATTTTTTGGACATCGTGTGATCCACATTACATTGATTTAATTCTAAAGAATTTCAGCAAGATGAAGCTCGTTTCAAGGGTAGTGGAGCAAGCACGGACGATCACCACATTCATTTACAACCATTCCAAAGTGCTGGCATTGATGAGGCGGATGTGCAATGGTTAGTTGGTGAGGAATGGCATCACATGCTTTGTAACCAATTTTATAGTGTTACAAAGCCTCAGACAATAAAAGATAGGGTTGAAAACCATGTGTTGCCAAGGTGGATGGTTCGAGATACCCGAAGCTCGGACTGAAGGAGGACGGAAAGTGGAGACATTGATCAATGATCTCCACTTTTGGGATGACGTGACTCGGGTCACAAAGATCATGGATTCGGTTGTTTCTGCATTACGGATAACAGATGGCGATAAGAAGTCCACCATGGGAGTGATCTACGAGGCAATGCGTTGCTTGAGAGAGAAGGTCAGAGAAGCGATTGGAAAAGGATCTAAAGCATGATTGGACATCATAGACGAGTGTTGGTCCAAGATGCTCTCGCATCCTATTCACAAGGTCGGTATGTATAATTTGATTTTCATTTTTTTATAGCTCTTTAGAATCTGAGAATTGTGCTTGTTTGTGTCTAGCTTATTACTTCAGTCCTAAGTATCAATATAAGAATGGACTTGGTACAAATGCTGACCTTCTAGCAACTGTGCAAATTGTGGTGGAGAAACTCATCAAGGACGAGAAGTCACATACCTTGTGCATGAACGAGGTAATCTTGATTTTGAAGCTAGATTAGGACTCACAAAAATGTTCTTTAAGAGTATTATGTAACAATTTATGACTTCAACCTATATGCAGGTTAAGTATTTCATTGATGCCTTGGGTTCCTTTGGTGGAATTACTGTGCTAAATGGACGGGGCAATACTCTTCGTAGTAGGGATGGAGACAAATAAGTCCATTGATTGTGTGGTCATTTATTCCTACTATTGATTTATCTCGTTTTGGTTTTTTTGCAGTCGAATGATGCTTACTATACGGGATGGAAGCTCCCAACCTACAAAAAATGGCAGTGAAAGTGTTGTCTCAAACCGCATCTGCTGGTGTTTGTGAGAGGAACTGGAGCACATTCAACTTGATCCATTCGAAGAGACGGAACAGGTTGGGAGAACAGAAGCTCAATGATCTTGTCTAGGTGCATTACAACTTGAGGCTGAAGATGGAACATGCAAGGGAGGGACAAGACAAAGAGGATTACACAGACCCTATTGATGTTGCATACATTTTCAAGATGTATGATGACGATGTTGATGAAGATGTTCTCCAGAGGTGGATGGATTCCAATAGTGCTCCCGTTTTCGATCAACCGGGTGGAAGATCAAATGAGAATATAAGCCACAAATCGGAGCAGATGTAGGTGACTATCTGGCAAGATTCGGGCGGATTACATACCCTCTTGGAGGGTTGGAGGTCGACATTGATGCGGTTGTTGATGAAATTCTCTCCACCAGCTCCAAATCCAAATCCAAGTCTAAGGATGATAGTAGAGATGGTGATGATGATGATGTTGGTGGTCGTGGTGGACGTGGTGATGGTGGGGAAACATACTCCGGTGGGTCAGGAGGGGGTGGTCGTGGACCACAAGATACAAGATTTGAGGAAGGGCTACATGCATGACGTGAATATATGGAGCGACAGAGGAACACACATGGATATTTTGTTTCAAGTCTGAGTCCATGACCTATGAATTACGAGTATGGTCGTGGTCATCATCCAACCGACAACTACATGGATGATTTTATATCATCTGTAGGTTCCTTGAGCTACATGGACATTGACATCCCATATCGTGGAGGAACACCAAGTCCCTTAGGTGGATATGGATCGTCGCACGATGAGAGATTATTTGGCGTCTTCCCGGAATACTTTTATGGTCCTACATCAGGACCTCCTCCTCCTCAAGCGTATGCACCTCCATCATATTCATATGGTTACAATGGATATGGGGAATATAGTAGCTACAACGGTGAGAACTACCAAGGTAGCCAACCTGAGTAGAGTCAGGGCAGCTTCTTTGGCGGTGACAGTTATGGTTTCTTCCATGAGTACATACCAGTTCCTCCTCCTCCTCTGCAGAGATCTTCTTCTACTCCGTCGGCGTCGTCTCGGGGATCTTAAGCCAGTACTTCACAGCTCGTTATGCCACTCGTGATACTGGATCTAGTGCTGCTTATCCTCATCTCGGGATGCTCATAGGCATCGATGACCTCCAATACGGGCAGTATGTGATGGATTACAAGGTCATGTACTCGTACATGACGTGGGAGAACTACTGCGAGTTCATTGAATCTGTGATGCGTTATGAGAGACAACAAGGAAGGGGACGATTCAGATCCGCCGCGGAACTCTTGGTTCTGAACCAAACATATCACCAGGTAATATATTTTAATCTTTTATTGCATTAATCATTAATGTGCATGTTCTTATTACTCTACGTGAAATATATTTATTTTCACTTGTAGTAAGACTGTTACTCTATCAAGTATCAACAATGATATGTTCAATATGGTGTATGACATGCCGTCATAGTCATAGATGATAAGATGATTAATATGTATGCTATAAGCATATAAGTGTATATCTATTGTTTCATTGTTTGAAGTACTCAGATTGACTCTGTTAGAGTATATGGTAGTGCGCCTATTGAGTTGTAACAGGGTAAATGGATCCTGGAGAAGATCCATTTACCCCATCCAGTGTTTTGTTCCATACCGCCTATTGGTGGGACTTGGAGGCTCTGGGAAGGCTATATAAGGAGCCCCAGACCTCCTGTACTCATTGAGAAAAAGTAATGCATAGCATGCCCCTTTGAGGGCTTCTCCCGTGGTTTCATCCCGCTCCTCACGGAGTAGGGTTCCACGTAAAAATCCCGCTGTTCTTTCTTCTTTATTTACCTTTTTCCATGTTATACTTCCGCTTTCGATTTTCTAACATGGTATCAGAGCGGGTTCGTTTCTCGAGGATTTTTGTTGTGTTCATTATTTTTTCCGAGAATCAATTATCAGATTCAAAGTGGGATTTCTGTTCGTGAAGTTTGTTATTTGAAGATTATTTGTATGAGATGATTCGTCCATGATCAGATCAGTTCTAAGGGTTTCGAACCCTAATCTTGCATTGCGGTTGCAGCTTTGCGCCATATCTGCGGATCCCTTGCAGCCGCAGGCAAAAGCCCTCGCGTTGGCGGCTAGGGTTTCCTCTCCAGAATCAACTGCAGGCGGCGTCCTTATTTTCGATGCACCATCAACGATCCCTGGCAGCGCCCCTCCAGATCCAGATTCATCGGAGGGGCGCTCTGCTCTGTTCAGCGGCAGGCCCAGGCGAAGTCCTGCATCCCCGCAAGCGCATCATCCAGGCGGAAGGCTCCGCCAGTCTCGCAGCAGCGCGTGGTCCCAGCAATCTCTGCATCCCTAACCCCGTGCATAGGCGCGTAGCCGCATCTCTTCTCCTGTCCAGGCGCATCCAGCCCTTTGGCGGCAGCAAGTCCCATGTTTCCCAGGCCGCGAGTCTCATATGGCGGCGCGCAAGAAAAACAAGAAGAAGAAGACCGCACGCGTTCAAGCCCTCCAGAGGCTGCAAGCACAAACCTTCAGGCGCCTTGCCCAGCGCGCAAGCCTACACTCGCCTCACCCAGCGCGCAAGGCGGTGGCGCGCATGCCTCTCCTGGCGCGCGTCCTTCCCCCCATTCGCGCGATATCATCTGCATGCTCTGTGGCGGCAACACCATCACGCGCGACCTCCCACCTCCATCTCGCCTTTCTCCCATCTTCGTTGGCGGCGGCTGTTGGAAGTTTGGGTTCCCATCGTGGGAACCCTAAGATGCCCCTTTCGTTTTTCCGGAGGGCCTTAATGTAAGAAAAAGGGAGGCGAGTTATTGTAAAGCCCAAAAGGCTGCTGTAAAAAAAAACGGGGGGAGGGAGTGAAGTTGGGCTAAAGGAAATGAGAGCCCAGTACCAGAATAAAAAAAATAATGAGATATGAGTTGGCTATACAAAAAAAATTAACCAAGGAAAATGTTGAAAAAAAAAGAAGAAGAAAAGTGAGAGAAAAAAAAGGCGCGTACATCTAAAAAAAAGCCATACGCAAATATTTTGCAAAAAAAAGCCGTATAAAAAAAAGAGGTTGAACGGCTTATGTTAAAAAAAAATCATCATGGCAGCTATAAAAAAAATTGACAAAGCCGCGAGTTTCATGTTCTTATTGTTTACCCCCTATTTATCTTGTCTTCTCCCAACTTTGTCGATGTTCATGTTCCGACAAGTATGGGAGAAAGGGGGAGTATATATGTAGAGTCACAGGTCTTGTATTCCAGATCCAGATTCAGATACCAGTTTCCAGACCATCCAGATTCCAGACTCTACTGTTGTTCAGACTCGACGATTGTCTTCCGAGTCTCTAGTTTCAGACATGCACGGGTGTGCGGTCATTTTCAGATGAGCATATGTTGCCATCATCAGTTCGAGGTCCCCATCATTCTTGTTGTTGTTCGGCCAGAGTTTTCATGTGAGCCATAGGGACTCCAGAGCAGAGGACCATTCCTTGTGCCATATGTTGGCAAGGGTTTTCATGTGGTATCATAGGTACACTAGAGCAGTGCACCATTCTCTGAGCCAGATGGGAGAGACCCAGTTCTCCGACGAGGAGACTTCAGGCGTAGTTTCAGACTCGATGGTCAGATTCCGAGTCTTCAGTTGACTCACACTCCAGCCGGTTCGTCCTCCTCACCTACACGGCATGAGAAGCAACGTCCTCGACTGCAGCATGTGCGCGTTGGGTTGATATTGTCCGTAGTGTCATGTAGCGTGAGTTGAGTTTCTTTCTGTTTGTTTGTCCAAGCTGAGCATTGCATGCTCCAGCTTGAGGGGGAGTATTAGAGTATATGGTAGTGCGCATATTGAGTTGTAACAGGGTAAATGGATCTTGGAGAAGATCCATTTACCCCATCCAGTGTTTTGTCCCATACCGCCTATTGGTGGGACTTGGAGGCTCTGGGAAGGCTATATAAGGAGCCCCAGACCTCATGTACTCATTGAGAAAAAGTAATGCATAGCATGCCCCTTTGAGGGCTTCTCCCGTGGTTTCATCCCGCTCCTCACGGAGTAGGGTTCCACGTAAAAATCCCGTTGTTCTTTCTTCTTTATTTACCTTTTTCCATGTTACGCTTCCGCTTCCGATTTTCTAACAGACTCCATTTGCAATATCTAACATATTGTATAATATGGTCGATATGTACAATATGAGGGGTATAGATGAGCAATATGTGTGAATAATTGAGTATTTATAAGTTATTTATTATTCTAATAACTTGGAAGATCATAATTTACAATAAATTTGAAAAAATGGCTTTTTGAGCCATTTCCGACATTTCCATCGAAATTGTCAAAATTTCCTGAATTATCGGTGAAATTTCGATATTAGGGGTGACCGAAACGAAATCGAAATCGAGATTTCGAACCTTGAGCAATAATACCAAAGTACATAAATATCTTTGTCTATATAAATCCCATTGGTTTGATTGTAAACTCACTGCTGAAGAATAAGAATGTGTTGGTGATGTCATGGGCTTTTCCATTCTTTTTGGGAGGATTCCCAAGGAAGTGCTTCCTTATTCCACAACAAAAGAAATCATGCAACTAGTTAGGATCTGGTTTGAAGTATGTTTAAATGATGATTCATAATACAGTTAGAAATATACTTGTGGGATTCTTTGTTGACTACATATTATCGATTAATAATAGGTTAATGTCTTGCAAATGTCGACCAACAATTATTGCATGAGACATCATGGAGGGTTTGATTGTCCTTTATAATGATATGAGTTTAACATTCTCAAACTTATGGTTATAGCCATGGAGTAAGATAAGTGCATCATTTTCAATTTTTTGTCCCGCAATACTTGTCATCAAGTGTATACATCCAAGACTTGTCGATGATATTGTTAAGTTAAAATATCGTACTATGTATGTCTTATTCTAATTTCTTCTTTCTCAATGTACTTATCATGTAATTAACCCAGGGCTATTCTCCTATATAAGAGAGCCCTCGGGTACGTCTAATGCATCGACTATGTTTCTCCCATCATGGTATCGGAGCAACGGTCCTAGACCGGGCTTTCGTTATCCACCACCCCAAACCCAAACCCTAACCCACCCCAACCCACCTGCCCCCTCCCCGGCGCCGCCCACCGCCCCGGTACCTCTCTCTCGCCATCCCAACGCCCAGGCGACGCCGCCCTATGCCCATAGGCCCTCTCGCGCCACCTCGGGGCCCCTCTCGCGCCGCCCTAAGGCGTTGCCCCACCACTCCCAGGGGGTCCTGCGCCTCGCCAGGAGCCTCCCCCACCACTGTTGGTGGTCACGCACCTTGCCAGGCGTCGCCACGCCTCTCTGGGCGGCCTTCAACGCCAACCCAGGCATCCTCCTGACCTGTACCGGAGCTCCAGCGCCCCTCCAGGCGTCGCACAACCGTTGTAGGCAGTCCTGCACCTCCATACCGTCCCCACGATGCTTCTGACAGCCGCGCGCAACACCTGATGGCCCCGCGCAGCACCTGAATGGCCTGCACGACATCTTCCAACGGCCCTAGCGGGAACGTGACGCACTCCGGTGGGTCCCAAGGGTTTTCACAGACACTACGGGACTAGCCGGCATCTTTCGGAGGCAAAGAACTAGGGTCGGCGCTTCAACAAGACTTAGGGATGGTTGTATGAGCCTACACATACAACCTTCCCCTCAGATGATTCTGTAGACAACCTATTTGGTTAACTACATCGGTCCTAGGCTCTTTTTCAATCACGTCAGACAACAAGGGTGACGTGTTTACATCCTCAGGTGCCTTCAAAGGCCCAATCCCAATAATTAAGATGGATGGGACCAACTATGAATTATGGTCTATGCAGTTCCGCACCCTTATACAACGCCACAATAAGGAGCACATCCTGACAAAATCTGAGCCGGAGGACAAGACTGGAAAAATGCGACATGGAAGCAAGATGATGCATATGCCCGTATTTGGCTATCTGAGATGCTGACTACGGAGATTGCAAATGATATTGTGAACCAACCTACAGCTAAGGCTATGTGGGATATCGTGGCTGCAACATATGGGCAATCCAAGAATGAGAGCAAGATTCTCTAGTTACAGTACGATATCTTGTCAACAAAACAGAATGGAAAGCCCTTACATGCTCATTTTTCTCATATAAGGGGCATGTTCGAGAGACTGCATAGCTTCATGCCGATCACTGCCAGTACGGAACAACAACAAGCTTACAGAAATGCTACAATGACTGGTGTATTTCTCTCCTCCCTTGATCCAGAGTACGATGCTGCTCGTACTCAACTTCTGACTGGCGAGTCCATTCCACCGATGGAGGAGGTATTTAAGAGATTGAGTAGAATTATTACTACATCAGCATCTATAGCCCAACCTACCCCTTCAGCTATGGTTGCCACTCGTGGCAGAGGAGGAGCATCACATTTTCGGGGTCGTGGACCTCGTGGTAGAGGGGGAGGCAGACATCGTGGCCCCTGTACTCACTGCCACCGACCAGGCCACTCTGAGGAGACGTGCTTTCACAAGCATGGGTATCCAGCCTCTGCACGGGTTGCAGAGCAGTCTAAGTCTACAGCTGCACCTCTTCCTAATACTCGCTTTGAGGATCTCGTCTCATGACTTCGTGATATTATCACTACACCCTCGTCTTCATCTCCAGGTTCAACGGATGCTGCAGCTTCGGCCAGAGCGTCTTCTAGCTCATCAGGTACCCCTTATGCACTTAGTTACCAGTACTACTTGCTCGAACCTGACAGATTGGATCATGGATTCCGGAGCCTCTCATCATTTGTGCGGCGACAAACGACAGTTTACTACCTACAGAGCACTTGCCCTAGGAAGATCTGTAGTCATTGCCAATGGGGTCCGACTACCCATTGTTGGTCAGGGGGAAATCACCCTGACATCTTCTTTGAGTCTTCAGAATGTCTTACATGCACCAGACTTTCAGATGAACCTGTTATCAATTAGCCAACTTACAAAAGATTTACATTGTCGTGCCATCTTTGACTCATCTACTTTTGTGTTTTAGGACATACTGACTGACATGATGATTGTTGGTGGCCGTGAGTAGAAAGGCTTGTATAAGCTTGCTATATCATCATGTGTTGGCGCTGCTACTATTCCCTTAAGATCCATTTCTCCTTTCCTCTGGCATCTCTGATTTGGCCATCTGCCTCTGCAGAAGATGTCTCATGTCTTGCCGCAGATATCTACCCGTACTGCATTGGATTGTGAAGCCTGTCAGCTTGGGAAACACCATAGGTCTTCGTTTCCAGTTCGTCCGAGTCGTCATAGTAGTCGGTCTTTTGAACTGTTTCAGTTTTATATTTTTTGTCCGAGTCATGTACCTGATCTTCAGGGACATAGGTATTATATGGTTGTTGTTGATGATTTTTCCAGATTATCTTGGGTATTCCTGTTAAAACAAAAGTCTGAAGCTGGTGCTATTATTCGAAAATTCATTATGGAAGTTAATAACATTTTTTCTACCAATATCAAAGCCATTCGAACAGATAATGCTTTAGAGTTTTCAACATTGCATTTTTCTGATTTCCTCTGCTCACAGGGAATCATTCATTAAACCTCTTGTAGTTACACGTCGCAACAGAATGGTGTGGCAAAACGCAAACATCGTCACCTTCTTGATGTCACCCCGGACACCGTTGATCCATAGTCGTGCCCCTCACTCCTTTTGGGGGGATGAGGTTCTCACTGCATGCTACTTGGTGAATCGCATGCTGTCTATTGTTCTAGGAGAAAAGGTCCCCTTCTTGATTGCGTTTCCGGGGAAGGATCTTTTCTCCCTCGCACCTCGTGTCTTTGGGTCTGTTGCGTTTGTGCATAATTGTACTCTTGGTCATGATAAGATCTCTCCAAGGGCTATCAAATGTGTGTTTGTTGGGTACTCTCGTACTCAAAAAGGGTATCGTTGTTATGATCCGACAAATAGGAGATACTATGTGAGTGCGGACGTCACTTTCTTTGAGTCTATCATGTATTTTTCTCCTACATGTGACAGGTTATCCAATGACAATGCAAACGATATTGTTGTTCCTCCTCCTCCATCTACCACATCAGTCGAACCAGAAAGTCAAACTCTACTGCCACCACCACCTCCACTACCACCACCACCTCAGTCGAAATTTTTACCCATTGTTTACACACACAGGTCTTCTACTAGCACTTCTGCTCGTCAGCCGTCCACATCTTCCAGCACGCTTGAGGTATGTCATGATAACACTTTTTCTACTGATGGCCCTGGAGTTTTACAGGATGACTCTGCTGTAGAGGACGATCTGGATATTCCTATTGCGCTGAGGAAGCCACGTCGTCAATGTGCTAAATATCCAATTGCAGCGCATGTCTCTTTGGATCATCTTTCAGATGAATACAAGAAGTTTGTTGTTGGTCTTTCCATGGTTACTATACCCAGAACATATATGGAGTCATTACAGGACAACAGGTGGCGTCAAGCGATGGAAGAGGAAATGACAGCCTTAACAGCTCGTGGGACATGGTCTATTGTCCCTCCGCCACAGAGTGCTTCAATAGTAATAAGCTGCAAATGGATATTTTCTATTAAGCATAATGCGGATGGGAGTGTGGATCGCTACAAGGCAAGGTTGGTGTCCCGTGGCTTCACCCAGACATATGGGGTAGATTATCAGGACACCTTCTCTCCAGTGGCGAGACACTCGACGCTCCGGATTTTACTAGCAGTTGTTGTTTCACGTGATTGGCCGTTATTCCAGTTTGATGTGAAGAATGCATTTCTATACGGGGATCTTCACGAGGAAGTTTACATGCAGCAGATACCTGGGTTTACTGCTGAGGGGGAATCACAGAAGGTATGCCAGCTACATAAGGCCATAAGAGCTTGGTATCAAAAGCTGTTAGAATTGATTGAGCAACAGAGATTCAAGAGATCCACTGCGGACCACTCTCTATTTGTTCAGAAGACACAGCGAGGTACAGTTGCCATTCATGTCTATGTAGATGATATTATTGTAACAGGAGACGACGCTCAAGGCATTCAGGTAACCAAGAAGTTCCTAGGTAAAGAATTTGTGACTAAGGATCTTGGCACCCTTCGTTACTTCCTGGGGTTAGAATTTGCCAGCAATCATCGGGGTCTAGTAATGACCCAGAGGAAGTTTGTCATGGATCTCCTGTCTGAGAGAAGTATGAATGGGTGCAAGCCAGCTATGATGCCTATGGATCCAAATGTGAAATTGTATGATGATGACACTGAAGAAGTCGATAGCAGGAGGTACAGGGAGCTTGTGGGGAAGCTCCTATATGTGACTATCACCAAACCTGATATTATGTTTGCAGTAAGCAAGGTTAGCCAATTTATGAAGTTTCCCAGAAAGACTCATATGGATGCTATCTATATGATCTTGAGATATCTGAAGAACTCACCTGGTTCAGGACTCCTATTCAGTAGGGGCAGTTCATTGGAGGTAACAGCGTGTGCAGACGCTGACTATGCAGGATGCCCCACGGACAAAAAGTCTACTTCAGGATTTGCTGTTTTTGTTGGTCACTCACTTGTCTCATGGAAAAGCAAGAAGCAGACTGTAGTTGCCAGATCAAGTGCAGAATCAGAATACAGAGCCATGTCTCAAGGGAGTACAGAGATGATGTGGGTTAGATCGGTGTTGACTGATCTTTTTATAGATGTTCCTCTTCCTATGCAGCTATTATGTGATAATTAAGCCGCATTATTCATTGCAAATAATCCTTCTTTCCATGAACGAACGAAGCATATTGAGGTGGATTGTCATTACACTCGAGATCTGATCCAGAAGGGGCTCATATCTACAGCTCATGTGTCTACAGGAGATCAGACAGCAGATATCTTCACCAAGGCTCTAGCATGAAGCCCTTTTCAGAAGTGTTGGTCCAAGTTGAGCATGATAGATATATATGCTCCAGCTTGAGGGGGAGTGTTAAGTTAAAATATCGTACTATGTATGTCTTATTATAATTTCTTCTTTCTCAGTGTACTTATCATGTAATTAACCCAGGGCTATTCTCCTATATAAAAGAGCCCTCAGGTACGTCTAATGCATCGACTACGTTTCTCCCATCAGATATGATTTTGACAAGATGACATTATAGTAATTTGACTAGAATGTATCTTGTCATGTTCTTTTCTTCGAGGAACACATTTCAAAATATCACCCACATATCCTTGGAAATCTTCTTTCGTAGATTGAGGGGTTGAATTTCACTTGAAACGTCCATTAAGATCTAAGCCGTGACTTCATTGTCCTCAAGGCACCAATTTTCCCTGCGGGAACCACCCTCTTAGGTTATCTTTCTTCTCTTACAGCAAAAGAAAGTATACAACACATCTTCACTCAATACATCTGAGATAGATGGCTATAGAGAAACCAGCTCGGATGGGAATAGAGACACGCCGTTTGAAGAAACTGTTGTTGATACAAGATCTCACATGAGGACGGATCTGCAACGATCATGTCACATGGAAGAACATCAGTCGTGCTTGTAGTGGTCTTTACGACACCCTGGTCGTGCCTATAGTAGAGTCATTAAAGAAGAAGAGAGTCCAATGAGTAGTAGTCGGGGATAAAGACACCACGTTGTAGTAGATGCTCTATTAATATGGTTGATAGCAGTAATTGGCAGGAGTGTCATCCTATCAGTCGTGGATGGACTGTAGAAGTCTTCTAGATACATCTCAAGAAGAGCAGTATATGATCTCTCTCTCCTTTTCCCGCCCTTTCAGTCGTGGACGGGCGATCGATGCTCAGTGTTTGTTTTCCTTTTTTATGCTTTTTTTGCGCAAATCATTTCTTTTTCGTAGCTATCTCATTTTTTTCTCAGTTATTCTCCTTTCTTTTCCTTTTTTTGTATGACTTCTTTTTGTACGATTGTCTTTTAAAAAAATCCTTTTTCAAAGCTTATGCCCTCTTTTTTTCTTCAAAACATGCCCTTCTTTGTGTGCGAGCTCCTTTTTTCTTCTTGATAATAGCCTCTGTTTCCATTTTCTTTCTTTTCCCCCCAAATCATGTCTCTTTTTTGTACATGCCCCTCTTTTTTTTGTTTCTCTGGGCCCTTTTCATATTACATCAGCCCATCCAACCCTCAACCCCCATTTTTCTCAATACAATGACCCGAAAAGGGGCCCATACTACCCTTCGATTTTTTTTTCCAAAAACTTTGTGACCCAATTGGCCATTAAACCTCTTGCCCTTCTTGTTAGGGGCTCCTTGAAAGGGCACGTGCACCTTTTTCTTCAATGTCTCGAGTAGGATTTTCAGGGGGAAACCTCTCCAAAGATCGTGCGGGGAGGGGATGCTAGATGGTACGTCGTCTGGGTTTTTTGGAGGATTTGCTCGCTGGGGTAGCGTATCATGAGATGATGGGCTCGCAAGGTTGCACACTTAAGGCCCATGGTGATGTCTGGAGTTGCGATGCCTAGAGGGTGGTGGCGTTGCCTGAATGAGGAGGTGTGTTCCAAGCCTGGGATATCTAGGGTTACGATGGGTACTGCTTGGGGATGCCCAATACCGCCTGGAGAGAGGAGCATTTACTGGGGCGAGAACCCTGTTTTTAGAGAAGATCTCCCATTGGGGAGAATCATGCTTGTGGCTGAAAGAGGTGCACCTAGGATCTGTTTGCCTGGGAGGATGTGATTGGGCGAGAAATGCGTTGTAATGTGTAGGGGTCGTGTACTTCTTTCATCTCTTTTTTTACACCCCAACATCAATGCGAAGAGGGCCCGTATCGAGGCCACCTACTGTTAGCAGGGCGTAGGGAATAGGTATCAAAGGTGCGTGCACCTGGAGAGGATCTCTTATCAGAGATGAGCCCTGGTGGGGTTGTGAGATCGCAAAGGTGCCACCGCCTACGACTAATTATTGTTTCTCACAAAGAGAGATATCGAGCAGCATTGGAAATAGGTTTTCGAAAGAACCCTTTGTGATACTTGCTCGCCTGAACTCGCCACAATGCAGAATTAGGGTTTCAAAGATCCCCATGTAGAAAAACGAATAGAACTTCCTAGAGATGTCAACGCTGACGAAAAACACATCTGAAGAACAATATGAAGAATCGAACTTACTGGAGATTCTTACTGTTGTGCAAGAAAATCGGGTTTCATTGGAAACACTAAGACTCAGACTTGAACAAATCTTGAATAGAAAAATAAATTCAAGAACATGTCCCTAAAATCTAATATGCTTTGATACCATGTTAAAGTAAATAATGTAGAGGGAGAATCAAAGAGCATAAAAATTTAAAAGGTAGAACACTAATGATTTTACGTTGAACCCCACTTCGTGAGGAGCAGAATGAAACACCAGTAGAATGCCTCAAAGGGTCGTATCATATATTGAAGTTTCTCAATGAGTACAAAGGGTGTGGGACTTCTTATATATCCCTACAGAGAGACTGAAGTCACACAAATACTAGATGTAGGACTAAACATGTGTGGGGGTAGTTGAATCTTGGAGAGTCCCAATATCTCTTTATCACATACTCCAACATATATATATATATATATATATTCATACATTTTCAATACTAGTATTAGTGAAATGAATGAAACAATAGGATTCCAATCATAGTCGAGTAGTCAGTCTAGTCGGCGGGCTTTTGCAAACTTGACCAGCGGCGAGTAGGTAAACACTCGTGTCCCCCGAAAATCTAAAATGCTCCATGTTGAGTTCCCCTCCAAGGATGTGTGGCACTTTTTGGGAGATGACCTCCACGTAAGGGCATAAGTATCTTATCACATTCAACCAAATGTAAGTACTGAGAGAATAGTATAATTGAGCTATCTACTGATCCACTTGAGATGTTTAGTCCCACATAGATGAGAGGCAGGGTATGGTTGAGTTGATGATGGTTCATATAAGATCCCATACCCTTGTAATCAATGAGAAAGGAAAGTAGAAAGTCTAACCCTTAGGCGTTTCACCTGTTATTTCTTCTTGCATCTAGGGAGTAGATGTCAATGTGAAAATCTATGTATTATACTTATTATTGCTATGATATACTTTTGCCTTCCCTTTTTCAACTTATTATCAAAGTCGATTTTCGTATCATTTCAAGGTTCAATCCTTATTTAGAGGTATTATTACCTTAATTGCTTACTAATTGCCTCATCAATAAGTAATTCATTCTTTTCTCTCCACATTGTATCAGATCTACCGTTCTAGATCAGAGTTCTCACGTAATCCTCACCGCTGCCACTAGCCCTAACTCGGCAACACCTAGACCCACCGCTCGAAAGCCTCTATTTTGCGGCTACTGCATGCCACCACCGTCCTCCGCATTACCGCTAAGCTCACTGCGTGCTGCCTCCAACCACCATGCCATCGTCGGGGGGCTGCTAGGGCCTCTGGACCCTGCTGCCAGCCACCAGCGACGAGCCTAGCACAACCAGCAGGCCGCTAGTCTTCTTCGTGGCCCCATCCAGCTAGCCTCCACGCCTTTTTTGCTGGTGTTGCTACCCTCTAGATCTCATAGGGCCCGTTAGGTCTCTCAGTGGCCCCATCTAGTTCGTTAGGGCATTGCTTGCTCCTCCGAGGTTGTTGTTTGCTGCCACCAACGGCCTTCAGACCACCCAACAGTCTGATTTGATCTGAAAACGATCTGATTTTGATTGAAAAAATGTGATTTCAGACCTATAAATCATATTTTACGGCCTTAGCGTGCACCAAGGATTGACGAGTATTGCTATATGAGTTTACATATACAAACAATCCTCCTTATGTTTGTATAGACTCGCTCAGATTGGTTTACTTCCCCAGTCGAGTTCATTTTTCGACCATTCTTCCATCATGTCAGAAAACAAAGGTGATATATTATCTGCAGTGCAACAACAAAGAGCACATTCTGACAAAGCCACAGTCGACAGATAAGACTGGGGGCAATGCTTCGTGGAAGCAAGAAAACGCATATGCTCGTATTTGGCAATCGGGACCCTCACTACAAAGATTGCCAATTGTTGGAGCATTCGTTGTAAGCGCCCATTGTGTTGTAGCACGGTAAATGGATCATGGAGGAGATCTATTTACCCCATCCAGTGTTTAGTCCCACATCGTCCAGTGGTGGGACTTGGAGGCTCTGGAGAGGCTATATAAGGAGCCCCAGAGCTCCTGTATCCATTGAGAAAAATGAATGAAGTATCCGCCCCTTTGAGGGCTTCTCCCGTGGTTTCATCCCGCTCCTCACGGAGTAGGGTTCCACATAAAATCTCGTGTTCTTTTCGTTCTTTATATTTTATTCCATGTTTCTGTTCCTGCTTCCGATTTTCTAACATGGTATCAGAGCGGGTTCGATTCTTGGGGAGTATATGTTTATTTTTATTCGAGATTCGATTATGAGAATCATTGTTCATTATTCTTGAAGATTTATGTTCGAAGATATGATCAGATTGTTCGAGTTTCAGATTTTGTTCTAGGTTTCATTATGAAACCCTAATCATGGGCAATCCAGAGTCGTGATTTTTTCATCTCCAAGAGCAAACCCTAGTTCCTCCTTTGTGAGGTTCTTTCCATGAGTATACAAGTCTCTCATATCATGTCAGTGTCGAAGAACCAGATCCAGTCGGCACCCTCTGCGTGTGTCTAATCGGGCTTGATGCCCTAGCGGCTCCAGGTAGAGCCTTCCTTTCCTACGGATGGAACATCCGATCTACAGGCCTCCAGGCGGCATGAACCAGGCTGCGCAACAAGCGACACGACCCTCCTGTGCACCCCCAGTGATAGCCATCACAACAGACCAGCCTCAGGAGGAGGCACCTGGCTCCCGGCGGTGGTGGGTTCCCACGCCCTCGAAGCGGCGTAGCATCGCCTCCGCGGCAGGCCCTAGCCGCCAAGGGCGATCCCACCTCGCGCACCAGCACAAGCGCCCTAGTCGTGGTGTCCACTCTCCAGTTCGCTTGCTCCGACTCTGTATCCGTGAACCTGGAAACCGCCGAAAGATTGATCAGAGAAGCCCGCAGCTCCTTCGCCTCCAACCGGCGCCGCGGAGACGCGCCGAGAACCCAAAAGGACAATAGGCGGCAGCCCCTGCTGGGCCACCCTCCAGCGATGCGCCTCTCCGATTTGCGGCCATCCGCTCCCATCGAGCCTTGGCGTCGCACAGCCCCATCCTCTGCTCCAGTAGTGAGGCGGCGCCGCCCCAACACCCCCTGCGCCCGCGCGACCTCCAAGCGGGTGGTGGCGATGCCCCCTCTCCTTCAGACCTCGCGTGATCTTGCTCGCAGTCGGTGGCGCCCGCGAACCCCCAAGCGGGAGGCGCATCGTGATCTCTCTCTCCCCTTTTGTTCTACAGCAGGCGGCGGCATCTGTTCTGGGAAACCCTAGAGCTGTGGGATAATTTTCATTAAAAAAAAGAGGCCGACTATTGTAAGTCCTGTGATGGGGCCCAAGGTTTTTATTTTAAAGGGTGGAAGGCCCACTGTGATGGGAGGAGGTTTACGTTAAAAAAAAGGAGGTATGAAAAAAATTTCAGAAAAAAGAGATGCGCGTACAAGAAAAAGCCATACGCACAAATTTCAAAAAAAAATTAAAAACCGTAAAAAAAGAAGAAGAAACAGCTTGAAAAATGTTTTAAAAAAATGTTTAAAAAAAAGACGGCTTAAAAAAAAGAAAAAAAAGCCGCAAGTGATGTTTTGTATCCCCATTATCTTGTCTTCTCCCAACTTGGTTGATGATGTCATTCCGACCAGTATGGGAGAAAGGCGGAGTATATATGTAGAGTCACAGGTCTTGTGCTCCAGATTCACATGCCAGATGCAGATTTCCAGACCAGCCAGCTTTTCAGACTCTACAGATTCAGTTATTCAGACTCAACATTCAAGAGTTTCCGAGTCTCCAGTTTCAGACACGCATATGTTTGCGGTCATTTTCAGATGAGCATATGTTGCCATCATTCGTTCGTGGTCCCCATCATTCTTCTTGTTGTCAGGCCAGAGTTTTCATGTGAGCCATAGGGACTACAGAGCAGAGGACCATTCCCTATACCATTGAGGGCAAGGGTTTTCATGTGGTATCATAGGTACACCAGAGCAGTACACCATTCTCTGTGCCAGATGGGAGAGACCTAGTTCTCCGACGAGGAGACTTCAGGCGCAGTTCAGATTCGATGGTCATATTCCGAGTCTTCAGTTAACTCACACTCCAGCCCGTTCGTCCTCCTCACCTGCACGACATGAGAAGCAACATCCTCGACTGCAGCAATGTGCGCGTTGAGTTGATATTGTCCGTAGTGTCCTGTAGCGTTGAGTTGAGTTTATTTCTGTTTGTCCAAGCTGAGCATTGCATGCTCCAGCTTGAGGGGGAGTGTTGGAGCATTCGTTGTTTGCGCCCATTGTGTTGTAGTAGGGTAAATGGATCATGGAGGAGATCCATTTACCCCATCCAGTGTTTAGTCCCACATCGTCCAGCGGTGGGACTTGGAGGCTCTGGAGAGGCTATATAAGGAGCCCTAGAGCTCCTGTATCCATTGAGAAAAATGAATGAAGTATCCGCCCCTTTGAGGGCTTCTCCCGTGGTTTCATCCCGCTCCTCACGGAGTAGGCTTCCACGTAAAATCCCGTGTTCTTTTCGTTCTTTATATTTTATTCCATGTTTCCGCTTCCGCTTCCGATTTTCTAACACCAATGATATTGTGAATCAGACAACCACCAAGGCGATGTGGAATATTCTGGCATCCACTTATGCCCAAGCGAAGAACGAGGCCAAGATTTTTCAGCTTCAATTTGGCATATACTGGGCTAAGAAGAATGATTGTCCACTGCACACGTTCTATTCCTCGCTTCGTTGCATGTTCGAGAAGCTTCATAGCTTCCTGTCTATTACGACATCCATAGAGCATCAGATGGTATACAAGAACTCCTGATGGTTGGACTTTTCTTGGTTGTGCTCAATTCGTCTCTGGGGTGACCATTCCTCCCATGGAGGAGGCCTATAGTCGTCTCAACATGCTTCTTGTTTCTCTTGCTTCCACCCCATAGCCCTCTTAAGCGATGGCTGCTTCTCGCGGCAGAGGAAGGTGTACTCAATTCAAAGGGCATAGTCCCCGTGGCAAAGGCGGTGGATGTCAGCGTGATCCTTGCACCTGTTAGAGTAATCGATACTCTGATGTGTTATTCCATAGAGCCCTCGGGTCTCTTATATAGAGAGAAAACCCTTGGGTAAATTACAGAGACGTACAATATATAAATAGAAAATATGAAACAGTACATCCCAACATATATAAGCCTCTACACTCCTCCTCAAGATGGAGCATAGATATCTATCATGCTCAGCTTGGAAGAACATCTCTGGAAAGGTCCTCTGAGCAATGGCTTGGTGAATATGTCAGCAGTCTGGTCCTCTGAACTGACATGAGAAGTGGAAATGAAGCCCTTCTGAATCATGTCCCTAGTATAATGACAATCCACCTCGATGTGCGTTGTTCTCTCATGAAAAGCTGGATTGTTGGCAATAAACAATGCTGCCTGATTGTCACATTGAAGATTCATAGGCAAGGGGACTTCTACATTCAAATCTTCTAAGACTGCTTTAACCCACATCATTTCTGTGCTTGCTTGTGCCATGGCTCTGTACTCGGATTCAGCACTGGATCTCGCCACAACAGTCTGTTTCTTGCTTTTCCAAGAGACAAAAGAGCTTCCTATGAAGATAGCAAATCCAGAAGTAGACTTACGATCCCTTGGACATCCTGCATAATCTGCATCTGCACAAGCTGAAATAGACAGATCTGTATCTTTCTTGAATAGCAACCCTGTGCCTGGAGAAGACTTCAGATATCTCAATATCATATACAAGGCATCCATATGAACTTGCCTCGGCTGCTCCATAAATTGACTCACCCGGTTAACTGCAAAGGCAATATCCGGTCGAGTTATAGTAATGTATAAGAGCTTACCCACCATCTCTCTGTACCTTCTTTTGTCCACCTCCTCGGTATCATCATCGTACAGCTTCATGCTTGGGTCCATAGGCGTACTTGAAGGTCTGCATCCAGTCATTCCTGTTTCAACTAGCAAGTCTGTGACATATTTTCTTTGAGTCATCACCATTCCTTGTGCATTTCTTGTAAACTCTATCCCCAGAAAATATCGTATCGTGCCCAGATCCTTCGTAATGAACTGGCTTCCCAACAGGGACTTGGTTATCTCAATCCCCTGAGCATCATCTCCTGTAACCAAGATGTCATCAACATATATCATAACAACAACTGTACCTCTAGGGGTCTTCTGGACGAACAGTGAATGATCCGCATTTGATCTCCTGAACCCCTGTCGTTCAATTAGCTGGGAAAGCTTCTGGAACCATGCTCGGGGACTCTGTTTGAGGCCATAGATAGCCTTATAAAGTCTGCACACCATCTGAGTCTCCCCCTCAGCAGCAAACCCTGGTGGCTGCTGCATGTAGACTTCCTCCTGTAGGTCACCATACAAGAAAGCATTCTTGACATCAAGCTGGAAAATGGTCCAGTTACGTACCACAGCAATAGATAGGAGGATGCGAAGAGTGGAGTGTCTCGCCACTGGTGAAAAAGTATCCAAATAATCTACCCCATACGTCTGGGTAAATCCCCGTGCTACAAGTCTGGCCTTGTATCTGTCTAGACGTCCATCCGCATGATATTTCACCGTAAACACCCACTTGCAAGTCACCACGGAGGCACCTGGAGGAATGGGGACAAGAGACCAAGTCCCTCTAGATTGCAAGGCACGCATCTCCTCTTCCATGGCTAGACGCCAGCAATCAATCTTCATGGCATCCTGATATGTCCGTGGAATCTCAACTGATGAGACAGCAGCTGCAAACTTCTGGAAATCCCCACTGAGACGATGAAATGAGACTTGAGAGGCAAGAGGATATGAAGCACACTGTCTTCGCTGCTTCCTGTGAGCAATGGGCCGATCCAAATCATCCATGACTGTGTTGACCGGTTGATCCTCCTCCTGTAGTAAAAGCTCCTGCACAGGTTCATTGTCTAACCCATCATTAGTGTTAACATCAGAACATACCTGAGGCGTGTTGGATGGTTGACATGTAGCTTGAGCAGGGCCTGGCCGCCTTGTATAGAACTTAGTAAAAGGTACAACTGGAGGTGGTGGCGGCGGCGGCGGCGGCGGCGGTGGTGGTGGTGGATGTGTTGGTGGAGTAGAGGATTGACCCAGGCTTGGAGGTGGAGGCACATAGACATTGGAATCTGTGGATGTGGAGGAGACCAATCTGTCACCTGCAGGGGAGAAGTACATGACAGGTTCGAAAAATGTAACATCTGCACTCTTATAGTACTTGTCATGAACAGGGTCATAGCAACGGTATCCTTTCTGTGTCCTGGAGTAGCCCACAAAAACACACTTGATAGCCCTAGGAGATAGCTTATCAAGCCCTGGAGATAAGCGGTGGACAAACGCAACAGTGCCGAAGACCCGAGGTGTAAGTGTAAACAAATCTTTGTCGGGAAAAAGAACAGAGATTGGAGACTTTTCCCCAAGGACAGTTGTAGGCATTCGGTTGACCAGATAACATGCTGTAAGTATAGCATCCCCCCAAAAGGATAATGGAGCACAACTCTGAATAAGTAATGTGCGAGCAATATCAAGGAAATGTCGATGCTTCCGTTCTGCAACCCCATTTTGTTGAGATGTGTAAGCACATGTGGTTTGGTGGATAATGCCTTTAGAAGAAAGGAAGCGAGCAAGTGAACGAGTGCAGAACTCCAATGCATTGTCAGTACGCACATACTTAACAGTAGATGAAAAAACATTTTGAACTTCATTGATAAGATTTTGAATAACACTTCCTGCTTCAGATTTATTTTTAAGAAGGAAAGTCCAGGACACTCTAGAAAAATCATCAACCACAACTAAATAGAACCTGTGCCCCTGATGATCTGGGACACGACTTGGACCCCAAATATCTATGTGAAATAACTCAAATGGGGAGCGACTGCTCCGACTCTGACGACTGGGGAAGCTAGACCGATGGTGCTTCCCTAACTGACATGCTTCACAATGAAAAGAAGAACTCGGAGAGATCTGAGGCAGGAGGTGACGCATTTTCTGTAGCGGCAGGTGACCAAACCGAAGATGCCAGGTATACGGAGATACGGAGCCCTGGGAATGCAGTGAGACGCCAGCGTAAGAGTTTCGGACGAGACGATAGAGGCCATTGTGCTCAGAGCCACAGCCAATCACCCTGCCCGTTAGTATGTCCTGAAAAATAACAGACGATGGGTCAAAAATAGCACGACAGTGCAAATCACGTGTAATCTGACTAATGGATAAGAGGTTCATAGAGAATTTTGGAGCATGTAGAACATTCTGTAAGTGCATAGAGGGTAGCAAAACCGTCTCCCCCTGACCGATGATAGGGGAATGAGTGCCATCAGCAATGAGTACAGAGCGACCAGGCTGAACAGCTCTGTAGGACTGCAGAATATCTTTCTCACGGCAGAGATGATGGGTAGCTCCAGAGTCGACAATCCATCCTGTGAGATCATGATTATGAAATGAGACTGAAGGACTACCTGAGGCACTGGCTGAAGCAGATGTACTAGCTGACGCCGAGGCCGCAACATCAGAAGCTTCAACACCCTCTGACGGTGATTGTGGCATGATATCACGAAGCCGTGCCACTAGCTCCTCGAACCTATGATCTGGAGTAGATGCTGGTGGACCCTGAACATGATCAGCGACACGTGCAGAAGGAGGGAAGCCATGCTTGGAATAGCATGTATCCTCCGAATGACCAGTACGACGACAGAATGAGCACGTAGAGCGTATGCGACCTCCGCGGCCAGGTCCACCACTTCCTCTGCCACGAAATGAGGACGAACCACCACATCCCCTGAAACTGCCATTGCCGAGGGAGGTGCAGTCGCTGTATTCGATGGAACAGGTACACGACTGAGCCTCCTGTATACTTCTTCCATCGGTGAGATGGTGGCATCTGCAAGGATCTGAGAGCGTGCTGCCTCGTACTCAGGGTCAAGGGCAGCAAGTAAAACGCCAACCATAGTGGCGTTGCGGAACGTCTTCTGCTGTTCCGGCGTGGCTGTGAGCGGAATGGTGCTATAGAGCTTCTCGAACATTCCACGAAGCGACGTGTACAGGGAATGAAGAGGCCTCCCATTCTTCTTCGTGGTAAAGATATCATGCTGCAACTGGAGCATCTTCGTCTCGTTGCGTACCTGAGAGTACGTCGTGGCCAAAATATCCCACATCGCCTTGGCGGTGGGCTGATGGAGGACATCATTCGCTCTCCGTCGTGAGCGTTCCTGAGAGCCAAACTTTGGCATACGCATCATCAGCCTCCCATGAGGCATATATTCCTGTCTTCTTCGGCGGTTCATCCTCGGTAAGAATATGCTTCTTACCACACGACTTTATAAGACTGAGGAAACTCATAGCCCACAGTTCGTAGTTTGTCCCATCCATTTTGACGATTGGTGCCGAACCTTTGAAGGCACCTATGGCGGGCATATCGACCTTTTGTTCTGACATACTGCCGGAGAAGAACAACTAGTGATAGACCAAGAAAATGTTGTCTACCAAGACCTTTGAGGATTCAAGTGCATATGTAGACGTTATGCACTTGAACCCAACATCTATCCGAGACCGACCGAAGGAGAGGCGTTCCGGTGGCGAGTAGAGGCCGTGGAAGCCTCTACCGAAGAGAGACGACGACTGGGGTGGGGTCCCGGCGGCGGGACTGGGCGGCGGGGTGGGGTCCCGGCGGCGGCGGGAGGCCGGGGACGGGGAGAGAGAGCCGGCGGGAGGGCTAGGAGCCCCGCAGGAGGGCTGGAGGGGCCGGCTGGAGGCTGGCGGCGGCGGGCTGGGGGGGGGGCGGGTGGAGAAAACCGTAGGGCCTATTTGGTTGCTGGGTTGGACTGGGTTGGGTTGGGCTGGATTGGGGTGGGTGAATAGTAATCTGTGAGGAGGAAGTACCCTTGTGAATAGTAACCAGGGTTGGACCAACCCTGCCCAACCCTGCAACCAAACAGGCCCCTAGGGTTAGGGTTTTGGCTCTGATACCATGTTAGAGTAATCGATACTCTGATGTGTTATTCCATAGAGCCCTCGGGTCTCTTATATAGAGAGAAAACCCTTGGGTAAATTACAGAGACGTACAATATATAAATAGAAAATATGAAACAGTACATCCCAACATATATAAGCCTCTACAGCACCTATCAGAAGCATGGATATCCTGCATCTATTCGTGTGGTAGAACATATCGATTATTCAAAGACTACATCTTCCCAAGTAGATCCACGCTTTGATGACCTTGTCTCTCGTATATGTGAGATCACGACTCTAGTGGTCGGCATTACCACTACAACATCCATAGATATAGCAGCTGTAGTCGGAGCCTCTTCAAGCTCCTTAGGTATCACTTATGCTTGTACTGGTAGTAGCAATGTAGATATGACAGTATGGATCATGGACTCTAGCACATCCCACAATCTGTGTGGTGAAAACACCAAGTTCAGGTCTTACAGGACTATACCTCCTACGAGGTGGGTCATTATTGCTAATGTGGCTCGCTTACCCATCACAGTACTGGGGTGGTGCATTTGATACCATCCATGCGCCTTTGGATCATTTTATATGCTCCAGATTTTCAAATGAACTTGCTTTCTATTATTCAGATTACTAAGGATTTGCATTGTCGTATCATTTTTGACCCTACGTCTCTTGTGTCTCAAGACATACTCACATATATGGTGATTGGATGTGTCCGTGAGCAACAAGAGCTCTATAGGATGGTCCACCCTCTCATGTCGGTGCCTCTACCATTCCCAGTGGACCAGTCTCACCGTATCTTTGTCACCTTAATGACAGACTGAACCGTCAAACTCTAATGAGGAGATCTACATGCCTCCACCCCCTACAGCCCTACCACCGCCTGCACCTGCTTTACCACCTCCCACTCCACTACCACCGCCGCCGCCATCTCCACCACCATCTCATGTAACCACTCCTTCTCATGTGGTTGCCCCTAAACCACCACTTACCTTCACTTAGTTTTTACCATGTGTGTTTACTCACAGGTCTCGTTCTATTCTCCTTGCTCACAGTCTTCCCCATCATCCAACATGCCTCAGGTATGTAATGAACACATTGTTTCGCCTGATGGCACTACTGAGTTGTCTGTGTACCGGTATTCTCTACATGATGAGCAGGTTCCCTCTCAAGAGGGAAATTTATAGGTTCAGGACGTAGCTGATGATCTCGATGTGTCGATTGCTCTACGAAAGCAAAGACGTACATGTACTACATATCCTCTTACAGCCCATGTTTCTTTGAGCAAACTTTCAGAGGATTTCAGGAGATTTATCTTGGCACTGTCATCCGTGGAGATACCGCGGACATATTAGGAGGCTATTTAGGATAGTCAGTGGCGTCTATCCATGTAGGAGGAGATGACAACGCTACAGTCACGTGGCACTTGGAGCCTTGTTTCAGCTCCAATTCTCGCATCTGTTGTTGGATGCAAGTAGGTGTTCACATTGAAGAATGGAGCATATGGCAATGTAGATCGCTACAAGGCGAGAGTCGTGGCACGTGACGTGGGTTTACCCAGACATATGTGGTGGACTATCATGAAACTTTTTCTCCAGTGGCCAGACACTATTCTCTACGTATCCTTCTATCCGTTGCCGTGACACATGATTAACCCCTCTGTCAGCTTGATGTGAAGAATGTTTTTCTATATGGTGATCTACAAAAGGAGATCTACATGCATCAACCACTTGGGTTCAATGTTGTGGGGGAGTGTCAGAATGTTTGCACGCTTCACAAGGCTATTGATGGCCTTAAGCAAAGTCCAAAAGCATGATTCAAAGAGCTCTCAGACTTGATAGAGCAACAAGGGTTTGCGTGATCGATTGCAGATCACGCTCTGTTTATTTACAGGACTCAGACATGTTTAATTGTCATTCTTGTATATGCTGATGATATCATTGTTACATGGGATGATGAGCAGGACATTCAGGTTGCTAAGGATTTCCTAGGTCAACAGTTTGTGACCAAGGACCTTGGTACTTTACGTAACTTCCTTGGACTGGAGTTTATTTGGAACCAGCGATGTCTTGTGATGACCCAGAGGAAGTACATTACAGATCTTCTTTCTAAGACATGCATGGTAGATTGCAGGCTTGCCACTACTCTTATGGACCCGAGCATGAAGCTCTACGATGATGACACTGAGGAGGTCGACAAGGGGAGTTATAGGGAGCTTGTTGGCGAGCTTCTGTTTGTGACCATCACTAGGCCAGATATATCCTTTACCGTGAGCAAAGTGAATTAGTTTATGGAGCATCCTAGACAAGTACATACAGAGGCAATCCATTTGATTCTGAGATATCTGAATGCCTCACCTGGCACTGGTCTTCTATTCAGCAGAGGTACGTCCCTTGCGGTTATAGCATGTGCAAATGCATATTATGCTGGGTGTCCTAAGGATAGGAAGTCTACTTCTGGCTTTGTAGTGTCCATAGGAAGTTCCTTGGTGTCATGGAAGAGCAAGAAGCAGACTGTGGTAGCTAGATATAGTGTTGAGTCATAATATAGGGCCATGGTGCAAGCTAGTACATAGATAATGTGGGTCAGATCTATTCTTACTGACATGACTATTGGGGTGCCGAGATGTGCCCGAGGTTCCAGGCTATCTGAGTTGGAGGGCCGATGGAGAGGCGAGTGAAGACTCTCTGGCGTGCGAAGGGCGAGGGAGAGGCGAGTTCGTCGAGGGCGAGGGGGAGCTGCTGGGGGTTGAGAAGCGGGTCGGTGCCGATCTATCGGCGCCTGGTGGGGGTGGTGAGAAGCAGGTGGTAGGGTCTGGCGCGACGCGGGCCGGCGGGGAAGGAGGCTGGGTGAAGGTAACGCATAAGAAGATGGGGAAGAGGTGTTTTCGTTGCGGCGTGCATGGTCATCTGGCGTCCCCCTGTCGTCTGCCTCCGCATTGCTATGCATGCGGAGGTGTGGGCCATCGCATGATCTCATGCACTTGTGTTGGGCGTCCCCGTGGACTCTCTACGACTTCGAAGCAGTCGCGGTCGCATGCACCAGGGGTGCATGGAAGCCTTGGTGTGAACTTCGGCGATGGAGGTTCGCGGTCCTTTGCGCAGGTGGTGCGTGAAGGAGCCGCCGAAGGTTTGGGTGGCGTGGTTGATGATACTACAGCTACGGTGATGGGGCAGAGTGGTGGGCCGGAAGGCGGGGAGCCTTTGCAAGGGGAGCCTCCGCATGGGGAGGAGGAGCTTGGGGTGGCGATTAGCGGGGTGCCGGTTCAGGTGGGGAGCTTTCGCGCTGCTGGTGGCTCACTCACAGCGGTGGGGGTCCTGCAGCGGCCCGGAATGTCTTGGGATTTGATTCAAACCAACACCTTGGAGATCTTGGGGCCTCTCTTCAGCGGGGATTTCGTGGTGCTCGACTCCGCCCGCTGCTGCGTTCGTGGCCTTTCCCCGGAGCAGCGGGAAAGGCTCTTCTCTTTTGACGGTGATGGCGACGTGGCGTGGAGGTGCTTCAGGGTCGCTGACGGGGCATCCTTTTCCTCGGAGGTTTGTGTGGCGGAAGTGCGGGGAGTACCTTTCCTCTCCCGCACGGCTCCGGCTCTCTCGCGGGTCGTCGGAGCTTAGGGGGTTGTTTTGGCTGTTCTGGATGACGAGTTATCACCGGGTGCAGATTGGACATGTACTAAAGTTCTGCTGGAATGTTCCTCCTCCTTCCTGGCCACTGTGGTTGATAAGATTCTCTTCGAATCCTTGAAGATCGGTCGATGGACGTTTAAGGTGGAGTTCTCCTTTCTCTCGCCTGCGGCGGCGCCGGCGGCCGCGCCGACGTCTCCGGCTGTCATTGTCGCTGCTCAGTCCCCGGCCATGGGGGTGGATGGTTCATCTTCTGGAGGCCACATGTCAATAAGTGGAGGGGGTTCCGAGGGGTCGCCTGCTATGTGTATCCCCTCTGGCCCGCTTTTTCTTGATTCTCGGAAGACGTGTACGGATCCTAACAGGCGCGAGTTCTTTTCCTTGGGCACTCTCGAGGTCGATTCACATTCCCTGCAACCGCCTCCTCTGTCGACTTTCTGCAAGCATATCTCTATATCGGGGCACGTGAGCAATCATTCTAAGCTCTCCCCTATCGGATCCGTGCATTTCGGGTCTTGGCCTCGGATGCGGGTCTCAGCTGATCCGTTTATGATTCCGGATGACTATTGGGGTGCCTCTTCCCATGCACCTCCAATGCGACAACCAAGCTGCTCTTTTCATTGCGAACAACCATGCCTTTCATGTAAGGACCAAGCACATATAGGTGGACTGTCACTACACGTGACATGATACAGAAGGATTTCATTGCTACTACTCATGTCAGCTCTAGGGACTAGACAACAGATGTACTTACCAAGGCCTTAGTCAGAGGGCCTTACCAGAGATGCTGCTCCAAGCTGAGCTTGATTGATATCTACGCTCCAGCTCGAGGGGGAGTGTTGAGATATTAGTTATCTTTCATATCGTTTATGTAATTTTTTTCTTTATCTTCTCTATGTAATTAACTCAACAGGTTACTCTCTTATATTAGAGAACAATAGGGCTTCATCAATAGGCAATTCATTCTTTCCTCTCTACATGTACAAAGAACTTGGTATTTGATCCATGTTGTGGGAAAAGCTTTGATTTGTGTTCTAAAGCATCTTGTAAATAGTTGAGTTATTTGTGAGGAAATAATTTGAGATAGTGGAATAGTGACTTGGTCAATTAGAAATCCCAAGTTAGGAGACATGGGTCGTGTTTTTTTCGATAAGATCTTAAAAACTAACAAAATGGCGCCTATGTGATCAATAACTATAGTAAATTTTAAGCAAACAAAATGGTGTATAATTGTACATACCATACGGTTACCTCCACGCATTAGCAATATAATGTGGTGTAATTTCAAGTGGCAATATAACCAATATAAGCAAAGTCATAAATACTAACTCCTACAAAAAGCAACCTTTGGTTTGGTAACCTTGAAATCGTTCAATGAGGAAGATAGTTAACCTTATTTTTGATCTATTAAACTTTGGGAACACCATAGGTAGCGCATATATTTTTATTTTTCATGGTTTTCCTTTTCTAAGTAAATCATCGCATTTTGTGGTTTGATGTGATATGATTTATACATTGTACTACAACCTATTTGTGGTTTGATTTAGCCGACCCTACTTAATTTTCGGAAAAGGCTTTGTTGTTGTTGTACTACAACCTATTTGATCGAATAATTATTTTTGTAGAAGCTCCATGTATACGCGTTGAGGGCATTTATATGGTTAAAAAATGAAATGCAAGTCAATTAAAGTGATATTAAGAAAGAATAACATTTAAAACTGAAATGCAGGGAACTCTACTCCATAAGGAGCATGATGACACATCAAGAGGCAAGACCAAGGGTTAAATTTTCTTTTCTTTTCTTTCCTTCATTACTGAGCTCTACAAGGGCTTCTGCGGTTGGTTGCAAGTGAGCATTTACATTGAAGCTTCATGCAGATGGTCGTGTTGACCTAGACTTATGGGGTGGATTATCATGATACGTTCTCTCCTATGTCACATCATTCTACCCTTCGAACAAGCAGGGTCTTGTGATAACCCAGAGGAAGTATGTTACTGATCTCCTCTTAGAGACTAGCTTGGCAGATTGCACATATGCTACTCCCCTCTTAGATCCCAGTGAAGCTATATGTTGATGACCCGGAGGAGGTGGACAAGAGGACATACAAGGAGCTTGTTGGAAAGCTCCTATTTGTGACCATTACCAAGCCAAACAATCCTTTTACTGTGAGCAAACTTAGCCAAAATATAAAGCAGCCGAGAAATTCACATGTAGATGTGGTTCACATGATTCTGAAGTATCTTAAGTCCTCTTAAAGTACTGGATTACTCTTCAATAGGGGACATACCTTGCCATCACGGTGTGTGTAGACGCATACTATGCAGATGCCCCAAGGACAGGAAATATATCTCTGACTTTACAATGTTCATAGGAGCCCTTTGGTGTCATGGAAGAGCAATTAGTAGATCGTGGTTGCAAAATCTAGTGTTGAGTCAGAGTACATAGCCATGGCATAGGGGAGCATTAAGATGATGTGGGTCAAATCTGTTTTGACTGACATAGCTTGATGTGGCTCTTCTCATGCTTCTACGTTGCGACAAATAGGTTGCTCTTTTCATTGCCAACATTCCCGTCTTCGATAAGAGAACCAAGTACATTGTGGAAGATTGTCACTATACACATGACATGATTCAGATGGGTTTTATCTCTACTTCCCGCATCATCTCGAGGGAACAGACAACATATGTTTTCACCAAGGTTCTACCAGAGGGTCATTTCAGAGATGTTCCAAGCCGAGCATGATTGACATATGTGTTCCATCTTGAGGGGGTATGAGAGTTATATTTGCCTTTCCGTGTTTTATATGTTTTTCTATTTCTTAGGTATGTAGTATGTAATTTGCCTACCAAGGATTCTCCTTTCTATATAAGAGAAACATAAGGCCTCATGAATAATCAAGTTGATGATTACCTTTCATAGATAAGCTAGTGGATTCAAGGCATATCATCAATCTCTAATGTAACATTCGAATTCTCAAAGCATCAAACAACAAATGTTATGCTCCACTGATGCCTTCCGCTACACAAAAATACTGCAATAATTGACATTGAGTATGAACGTACTTTTAGGAATTCCCTTGGTGAACGGATGATGCCTAACATTAATATGCTTCGTCCGTTTATAATGAACTTGATCCTTGGCTTGGCAACTTGCGTTGAGAATTTTGTAATATACAATAGCTCGATCTTATGGTTGATCAAGATCTCAAGCAAACATTTTTACTACTTTGCTGCTTTTGCAACACCATATACCCAGCCTATGTGGTAGACAAAGTATATACAGGTTGTAAGGTAGGTTTCTAATTAATGGAAAAACTCCCCAAGTAAAGACAAACTATCGTTGGTTTCCTTTCATCAACTTCCGCAACAAAGTCTAAATCCGATTATTCAACAAGCAAACAATTACCAATCACTTTAATTAAATGGGCACTAATCCTCTGGTTTTCTCACGATTATGTTAATAATGCATACAACATGAGTAATATCTAATCTTTTGCATATGATGACATACACAAGACTACCAACTACACTAGTATAGAGAATTTGTGATATGTTATCCGTCAATGCATTTGATGTGCAACATATACTGAAATATGATTTTTTGCAATAGCCCAAGTCCTAGTCATCAAGGGATATAAGATTCTTCCTCAAGTTTGGAACATGAACTCCTGAAATAATTCTCATCATCATGTCATGCATATTGATTTTCATAAAATCAATTCAATGATTTTCAATTTTTCATGGTGCATTGTCTGTCTGATGGCATTTATAAGTAAGCAGAGAAATAATCTTTTTTTAATAAGAAAAATGGGGGTGCCCTCCCAAGACGGGAGTCACATCACCAACGTATTCATTAATAAACGTGATGGTACATCAGTTGGATATCCAAAAATTGTACAAGGCATTATATTTCGCAAGTACATTTTCAAAGTAAAACCGATGTCCCTTGAAAATTGTATCATTCCTACCAAGCCAAATAGCCCAAAGCACGACAAAGGGCTTGGAGACATCGCCGGATGACCCAAGACCGACCACCCAAATAGATCTCCTAAAATGCTTCGCATCAGATGCTCGAACCCACGGAAGCCCCAATGACTTCCACACATTGGCCGAAGACCTGCAGGCTGCAGCCAAAGAAGATGTGGTCCGCATCCTCCATACCGTCCTCGCATCTGTCACACCTCGAATCCGTTGCTCCCAGCAGTCTGCCTCTTCTTACTTTGTCACATATCCGGTCTCTCCTTAGACACCAAAGAAAGACCTTAACCCGAGTAGGAATCTTAGCCGCCCAAATCACCTTCAAGTCAGCACATAGGTCTTCGTCTCGCTCCACCACACCCCCACTCAGCTTCCTGTATGCATTCTTCACCGAGAACTTACCGTCTGCCCACACAAAATGATCGAAGTCGCCCGACATCTTCTCGACAGGGGGAATCTCCGATAGCAACCGCAAAAACTCCTCCATCCTCTGATCCGAGAGAATGACAAGGAACCTCGGCGCCCACAACCCAGAGTCAGCCACCTCCGCCACCCCCGCCCCCTATCAACGGCTAATGCCATCAACCTAGGAAAACGGTAGGCCAACGCCCTTTTCCGTCCAGTCATCTTGCTAGAAACGGAAACAGAGACCATTCCCCAACTTTGGCCGAAGAAGAGACCTGAGCTCCGGAATCACGGCACGGATCCCACTCCACAACAAGGACTCGTGACGCTTCCTCTCAGCCACCAACTCCCCTTTGACACCATAAATCTCCCTCATCAACTGCAATACCGGCGAGTCGGATGAACCCCAAATGCGTACCACCCATTTAGCTAACAAGGCTTTGTTCATCGAATCCACATCCCTTGCACCAAGGCCCCCCTCCGAAATAGGCACCACGATATCCTTCCAGGCCACCAGGTGCAACCCCCTCGTTGTCTGCCTTCCATATGACCATAAAAAAGATCTCATCAACGCTTCCACCTTCCTTCTAACACCAGCAGGCATTCTCCTCGTCGAGAAGAAAAAGATCGGAATGGCTGAAAGAACATGCTTCAATAATGTAAGCTTCCCACCCTTGGACATAGTGGTAGCCTTCCACCCTTCAAACCGCTCCTTCATTCTCCGTAGAAACACAGTCGGACTTCCTCAGCCTACCTTCAACCAGTGGCAACCCTAGATATGTTATCGGTAATCTCCCCAAAGGGCATCCAGCCCACACCGCTAACCTATTGCTTTCCTCGCCATCCATCCCCATAGGAACTAGGACCGACTTCTACCTGTTAATCTGCAAGCCAGAGAGGCAGCCAAACACATCCACCAAAATAGCCGCATTGTGATTCTGCTCCTCTGTCCCCCCCAGAAAGATCAGCGTGTCATCCGCATACTGCAAAATCGAAACGGAGATGTCCCACATCTTGAAGCCCTCACACCAACTCTCCTCAACCGCCCGCTGAAACAAGACCGCAAGACAATCCGCAACCAACACAAAAAGTAAGGGAGCTAGGGGGCAACCTTGACGTACCCCTCTCTGCGGTTGGAACCAACCACCCTCCGGCCTCCCGTTGACCAACACAGAGCAGGAGATAGTGGTTAGACATCTCTTAACCCGAGCAACTCATTCCTCCGAAAATCCCCTTTTCTGCAATGATGTCCACAGGAATCTCCAGCTGACACAGTCGTAGGCCTTGGCGTAGTCAATCTTCCAAACAACCCCCTTCTTTGCAGACCTCTTCCGCTCACGACAGATCTCTGAGGCGGTCACAATGCCATCCGCCATACACCGGCCTAGGGCTGTCAGGAAAGCTCGAACTCGATGAGCTCAACTCGATTTCGGCTCGTTAAGGGCTCGTGAGCTGGACTCGAAACCTTAAGGAGCCCGAGCCCGAGTTGGGTTTTATGGCTCGTTAGCTTATTGAGTCGAGTTCGAGTTGGGCATTGTTCAACTCGGAAACTTGACTCGATAACTCGTTTTCACTCTTAATAAAAAATTAAAATATATATACGAAAACTTCCACATTGAGTTTGATTAAACTAGAGGTTAACATTTTTCTAGCCCAAAAAGCTACACAAAAGAGTATAAAAATCAAATTACAAATGTCATTTGTATAATTTAATGTATAAAATGGAACAATGACTCATTAAGAGGTTCATGAGCCTGCTCATTTGAGGCTCATGAGCCAGCTCAGAAACTCACGACTCGAAAAGAGGCTTGTGAGCCAGCTCATTTTGGGGCTCGTGAGCCAGCTCAGAAACTCGTGGCTTGATAAGAGGCTCGTGAGTCAACTCGAACTCGACGATTTGAGTTCAAGTTGGTGATCCAGGGCTTGATCCTTATCGAGCCCGAGTTCGAGCTTAGGTTTCTTATCGAGTTCGAGTTCGAGTTGAGGCCACCTCGGCTCGTTGAACTCGATAGACACCCCTACACTGGCCTGGGATGAACGCAGATTGAGCTGGTAAGACCACGGAGCCCAAGACAGCCCTAAGCATGCTCACCAGCACCTTGGAGACAATGAGATAAATGCCATTGGAAATAGAAATTGGCCTGTAGTCCCCAACCCCAACCGGGGTCTCCTTTGGCAGCAAAAATACCAAGGCCCTGTTAATCTTCTCAAAACCCTGTTGCCGCCCCTGAATTCAGTCAGAACCTCCAAAATGTCACCCTTCAGCAGATCCCAGAACTACTGGTAAAAGGACACAGAGAAGCCATCCGGGCCAGGAGCCCCATCCGTATTCAGGTCCCAAACCGCCCTGTGCACCTCTTCCTCCGTGAAATCGGCCACTAATGAATCTGCCTGGGTTCCGCTCAAAGACCCCACCCCCCGACCCGTCCAACCCTACCTAATCTCCTCCCTCCCTCTCGTCGACGCCCTCACAAAGTGCTCCCGAAGGGCGACCCCCAATGTTCCTCTCGCCAGACACCCTTTGCACCCCACCTCCACCTCATGCAAGAAACTCCGCCTCCTCCTACCGGACGCCACAGAATGAAAGAAACGCGTGTTGGTGTCACCCTCCCTCAGCCACTTCTGCCTGGATCTCTGCCGCCAATGAACCTCTTCTTTCCTGTCCTCCCGAAGCACCACCTCTAACCACGCAGCCCTCTCCTCCACCTCCTCCGGAGTCAGTCCCCGATCATCATCCAGCCCATCCAACCTGCTTATCCCAGCCTCAGCCTCTGTCCTGACTGTCTGCCGCCTCCTAGCGACATCCTTCCCAAAAGTCAACAGCGGTTGCCTTAAGGAATCAAGCTTGGTCGCCAAGCGCGAAACCGTCGAACCTGACACCACAAAACCCCGTCAATGATCGGACACCGGATCTCGGAAGCCCTCCTCCAACAACCACTTCTTCTCAAAACGAAAGGAGAATTGAGCCAAATGCTCCTCCCCCAGAAGACCAAAGAACATGAGTGTGATCGGAAAGCGTCCTCGGAAGGAGCCCAAACCCTCGCCAGCGGGAACGCCTCCCCGCCTCAACCGACATCATGAACCTGTCAAGCCTGGACCTCGATCTCGTATTCCTCCAAGTGTACTTGCAACCGGCCGCATCCACAACAGACAACCCCAGAGAACGAACCATCTGCCTAAACTCTGCAGATCCGAGATCTGAACCTCCGTCCCCCCGGCCTGTCATCTGGGAACAGAGTAACATTCAAGTCACCACCGATGATCCAAATGTCGTCACCAACCCTCAGGCACAACACTCGCCAAGTCCGCAGCAAAGCTACCATCTTCTCACCTACACGGTCCATAGACATTAGTGACGCACAGAGAAATCCCATCTGCTCTCCGAAGCAGCCTCACCGACAATGTGAACAAGGAGACGGAAGTCCTCACCAGATCGAACGCATCGGACCGCCGTCCAGATAGCAGCCCTCCCAAAGCACCTGCTGCCACTTTCTTAGCCACCACAAAAACCCCTCCCCTGCTCATTTCCCGCTGCATCTGATCGTCCAAAGACTGCAACTTTGTCTCCTGAAGCAAGAAGATATCTGCACCCCGAGCCTTTTTCGGGTCGTCCCAAGCCCTCACATTCAAAGATAACAACTTCATTTAAGCAACATATCGTCCATCTTCCTCGGGGGAATAATCCCCAAGCGCCTCGCAACATCTCTGTCGAGAGCAGAAAAACGGTTCTGCACCACCAACGGGCTGGTCACCCCAGAGTCACACCTTCTGCAGCCACACTGATGCCAAAAAGGCCCTCAACGAAGCCCTCGCCTCCTTCTCTTCCCTCCTCTGCCCCCTCCCCCCCTCTCATAAGCCAACCCGAAACGCAGCTATTGCGGCCCCACCTCCTCCTGAAGCGGCAACCCAAAGCCCATCCCCTCAACCACAACATTGACTCCCAAGATTGGAGGCAAAGACCCCATCTCCACCCCCAATCCAGTCGGATCGGCCCCAAAACCGGTCGAGCCCCTCCGCCAAACCTCAGAGACCGACGCGCCCGCCTCCTCACCCAGCTGGTCCACCCCTCCCCCTGCTCAGCCTGTAAATCCCCCGCCCTGGTCGCAGCTCCCCCCCTCTCACAGCAACCAAACTTAGCAAGGCCCGCCGCACCTCGGGCTGAACCGGCAACCTCCAACTCCGGAGACGCAAGCACCACCCTACACCCAGGAGACAAAGCGGCGGAGTCGAAACCTCCACCCATTGAGTGCTCAGCATCAACGGACCGAGACCGATCGGGATCCATCCCGACAGAATGCAGAATCTCCTGAGCGCCATCAGGCCAGGCCCCACCACCATCCACTGCATCACGAGTGTCAACTGCAAGACGCCAAGGTAGAGAAACCGCCGCCAGTCCCGGAAGTCGCACAGCAGAAACGGCGTCGAACCGAATCACCTCCAACTGGGAACGCGCCACGATCGGATGCCGTCCACCCACACAAGGTTGCTCCACCTCCGGAATCCGAGCCCCCACCTCTGTGGGTTGAACCGGAGGCCACAGCTCCGGCCCCACATCCCCCGACGACTCCTCGGTCACTTGGATCTCCCGTCCCCCATCCCCCGACGGCCCCCCATCCCCCGACGACTCCTTGAGCAGAGAAACAATCTATGTGAGATTTCATTCGATTGAACAATCAGAATCAATATTTATGCATCCACAATGCACTTGCTCCATGATGATGAGATTGTAAGCATTATCCCAATCATCTTGTACTTGAGCACTGCGGCAATTGTGGTATTGCCTTTCTTCGAATTCCCTCTTTTGGTGTTCGATCCCTTGCAATAGTTGTAGACATTCTTTAGAATGAGGTTTGATTTTCTTTAGACTTTGTCTTCATCTGGTACTTCTTCGTGGTACTATAGCTTTTTTCATGGTTTGTTACCAACCCTACAACATGTGTGTCCCTATGTGTATAGGGATTCGACTGAATGTCTTCTGGAATAATTTCTTCTCCGTCCACTATGAATGAACGAATAACATTCTTGAACAACAGTAGCAATGAAACCAATAAAATCAATAACATTCTTACATATTAAGCAAGGATATACATTTCTTCAACTTATTGGTAAGAGACTTCATCATATATAGGTTTCTAACTTCAATCACACATACTCGCAATGGTATTATCATCATCCTTCACGATCATCTCGTCTGTCTGTTATTCCATGATCAAGTATTGCTTTTCTTCTTGTAACAACTCTAGGGGTTGAGGTGTCTTCGCCCTCTCTTATCCAACGATGACCAGATACCCTTCTGCTTTAGAAGGGTACTCTTTTGACTTGCTATTGCCCAAAGCAATTTCACCGGAGAATTTGTCGATCTTCATAGTGACGCCATTTCCTCCTTCAACAATACCCAACGACCCTGATACTATTGTTGTTGTGCAAAGAAAAGAACTACTTATTTCTTATGAGGGCTATAAGTCTCTCTTATATAGAGAGGAGTAGCCCTAGAGGTCATTATTTTGTTGTCTTTGCCCCCTTTTATCCATCGATGCCCAAATACCCTCCTGCTTTAGGATAGCACTATTTTGACTTAATTTAGAGAAAACACATGTAGTTTGTTCCCTTAGTTAATGATGGAAATAGAGATGAAACTCTTCTATGTCATATCTTGTGTGTAATGGCATTCTACCTCAATATATTTGGTTCTCTCGAGATTGTTTGTAATAGAGCAAGATGGTTGTCGTAAAGTAACTGCATGGGAATGGGCTTCAATATCTAATTTTGCTAGAACGGATCTGACCCACATCATCTCGGTTCTCCCATGTGCCATATCTATGTATTCTACGCACTAGATCTAGCAACCACAGTCCGATTCTTGCTTTAACATGAGATCAGAGAGCTTCCTATAAAACTACAAAACCAGTGATAGATTTCTTGTCATTAGGGCATCCTGCATAGTTAACATTTGTACTTGTTATTAATATGTGATAGCAAGAGAAGCCCATTTGCTAAAGAACAATATTGTGCCTAGAGAAGACTTCATGTACCTTAGGATCACGTGAATCGCATCCATGTGTGCATATCATGGTTTCTCCATGAATTGATTGATTTTGCTCATTGCAATGGAGATGCCTGGCCTGGTAATTGCCACATAGAGGGGTTTGCTAAGGAGCTCCTTGTACCTCCTCTTGTCCACCTCATTTGTATCGTCATCACAGAGCTTCATGCTAGGACAATGAGAGTAGTGGTAGGTCTGCTATATGCAATATGTCATCCCTTTCTCTAAGAGAAGATATGTAACATACTTCCTCTGTGTCATCATCAGACCCCTCTAGTTGTTGGCAACTCAAGCCCAAGGACGTATCTTAGCTCGCCTAGGTCCTTGGTGACAAACTGTTGTCTAAGGAACGCCTTAGCTTCACCTATGCCATGTAAGTCACCTCTTGTGACGATAATATCGTCAACATCAAGCAAAATGGCAACAATACCTCTATGTGTCCTAAGTACAAAGAATACATGATGTGTAGACAATCTCTTGAAGCCCTCATGTTCTATCAAGTTTGAGAGCTTCTGGACTATGCTCCAGGACTCTGCTTAAGGTTATAAATACCCTTATGAAGTCTACAAATTATATGATACTCACCATTAGGAGTCATTCTACATTTAGGATCCTCCATTCTAATGCAATAGTATAGGATTGATCTGAGGGATGGATGGGGATATGCTTTCAACAGCTAGAGATTTGTTTCCCTTGAAGATCAAACGGTGCAAAGTCTTCAAGTTGCAGATGGCTGAGATAGAAATCTCAGTTCCATCGAACGACAACTATACGCTGAAGGTTGTGTTGAGAGTGCCGCCACTAATGAAGATAGCTTGGGGACGCATAGAAGGGCGGCGCAATTGTCGTGTGAAAGTGGCTGGCTGAGGCGGCAGGGTTGTGTTCCTGTAGTTGAAGTAGAGGAGTGGGGCCCGATGATGGAGCTGATGTACGGTCGAGGCGGTGAAGAGAACGACGTGGATAACGATGCGCAGAGGTAATGTAGGAGATGCTGGAGGTTGGAGGCTAGCTCAACTGGAGCGTGCGAGGGAAGTTGAGCGGGGGCCTTGGCCGACACACGATCGAGGGTGGAAGGCGATCAACACGAGGTGTTGCAGGTGGTTTGAAGGTGGAGTAGCAGAAGGGTATCGAGAAGAATTGAAGAGCAGAGGAATTAACGCAAAACAGAGGAAAAGGGGAGAAGAAAGAGGAAAGGGGTATTTTGCCTAGGATCGGAGTGGGGTACGACCCTCCTCCTTTTCGTCGCTTCAATTAGAGCCGGTGAGGGGCCCTTAGAAGCTCTATGGGATCGCACCTTGGAGTTGATCGTTGGAGTCATGGGCTTCTGTCACAAGTGCAGGATCCAACGCTTACTCGCAGATATGGTCGATGCTTGCGAAGGTGGTTAACGTTGGATTTTATAGGGAGGGGATAAGGCAATAGGAGGTTTTGGTTTGGGTTATCAGCGCAGGTTTTGGAGGTTGGTTGATGGGGTAGGATAAGAGATGGTGATCAGTGCGAGGTGGAGCGGTGATCGGTTGGTTCCAAGTGAGAAGATAAGAGGCTGGCCTGGTGGCAATTACAGAGAGACAAGAGAAGAAGGGGATACGGTTTTGGGTTTTATGGGTTCCCATATTGAGGTGAAGATATAGGATTGGGTTGTTAGGTTCTTGGAGAGGATAATAGAGGAGGTGGTTGTTGGGTTCGGTATTCAAGTAATCGGAGATAGGCTTATTTATTTATTTTTAAAAAAATAAAAAACAAAAATAATATGAAAATTGAGTGACACGTGGCGGCTCCAAGAGCTGCCACGTGTCAGCTCCGGAAAATTCGAGAAATAAAATCTAAAGATTAATAGGAAAGAAAAAGCAAACGACCTCGGATTGAAAATCTTTCTTCACAAAAGTTGTTTTTCTCGATGAGATGTACAACTTTAATGAAGGGACCAAGAGCAAAAGTGGTCATTTGTACAAAATGATATTTTTGGGGTACCCTATGTACATTGAACACCAACATTTTGGGATTGGGTTTTTATCAGTTGTGCCCCTCTGAGTTATTGCAATTTCAGTTATGCCTCTCCCTTTTTTGGAATATCAGTTATGCCCCTATCTTCTTGCAAAATTCACAGTTCTGCCCTTCTGTTAAGGTAAAGTAGGGGCATAATTGATATTACAAAAGGGCAGAACTGTGAATTTTACAAGAAGGTAGGGGCACAACTGATATTTCAAAAAAGGAAGGGGCATACCTGAAATTGCAATATCACAGAGGGGCATAACTGATAAAAACCCTTTGGGATTTTGTAATTTTTTGTGATTTTTTAATTAAGTTAAAAATCGAGAAAAATTACGATAAAATGAAGGACACATATTTACACATTACATTATTTTTTTGGATTTTTAATAAATAGGAAAATAGGAAAATAAAATGGGAAAGGGGAGATATTTGTAGAGACTCACAAAGGACACTTAGACTCGGTCAGTTTCTTTGATTTTGGTCTTATTTTGAATTTGGATTTTTGTGAATTTTAATATAACTTTCATCGAAGAATATAAATGAAAAAGAAATAAAAGAAGAAGGGTTAAGTATGTACATATAATATCATGTCAAAAACAGCTAAAATACACAAAGCGCAAAAGATGTCCAAAACCCAACTTTAAAATATGAACTTTGATTTTTATGCAATTGGTCTTGTTTTGAAGATCTTTGAATATATATTTCTTTAAAATGAGTAGACCTAAATTGGACACTATATGAAGAAGATATGCGCGCTTTAGTCTGTCTATTTTGAATTTAGGGTTTTGTCTCTCGGGGCGATTATTTGAGTTAGCATTTTTTGTATTTTTTCTTTAATCTTGTTATTAATATGTACACAATGAAGTTGGTTTCATGTCAATTGGAGTTAGCATGATTAATTAAAAATGCATGAAATTAGGTGAAAATATGGAGATGATTGTGAATGCAAATATGCGTACCAAAATGTAGATATTAATTCTAAGTACATGAATGATAAAAATGTAGAATAAATGATGAAATGCAGCTAATCACTCAGGAACCGAGCTCTATTTTCAACTTTTAGTGTGATGATTCATGGATTCATCAGCCTCTTGTGGTGAAAAGAGACACCTCATGTGGCTGCCCCTCGAGGCTGATTAACACCTACAACGACAACCCTAGGGGCAACAACGGTGACAACTCTACCTTAGAGGGTCCTACGTCGATGTTAGGATACCCTAAAGGAACAATGGAGCCGATATACTGTTTAACGAGATTTTTCACAGGTCTAAAGTAATTCACACAAGGCGGGATCACAATGTCGCTGAGGCGACCCGCGAGAAATCCTAATTCAAACAACAATTAACCCACGACGATCAAATAAGGAAATGAAGGTGAATGTGGAGTTAAAATTTATTATAACTCTACAACAAGATGTGTATAGGTGTAAGTATGTGTAGAGGTTGAACACAGGGAGCAGACAGGTAAAACGGGGCAAAATTGCTCAAAATGTGTGTGAATGTGATCAAGTGTCTACTATGCTATTTTTTTGTGGGTTTTTAATTTATTATTTTTTATTTAATTTTTGATTTTATAATTTTGTATTTTGATTTTCAATTTACTGATTTTTTATTTTTCTTTTTATATTTTATATATATATATTTTTTAATTTTCTTTTCCAATATTGGAATATATATACAATATAGGAGAGAGAGAATGAGATATTTATAGAAATAATGAAAAATGCTCAAAAATTAGGAAATAAAGTCTTTTTGGTCTTTTTATACTTTTTTACTGTTTTTGTGATTTTTGGGAATTTTTAAGAATGTTTTTGGTATTTTTAAATAGCAAAATAATGGAAAACAGGGAATTAGCTACTGGCTGAAGGTAAAATAGAACTTAAAAATATCAAGCAGCCACAAAATTTTCCCAAACTAATTTTCAAATAAAGATAATAAAATATAGAACCTACAGGAACTGAGTTTGTAATTTTTGGGATTTTCTTAAATTTTTAAGATTTTTTTAAAGTTCTTAAGTATTTTCTAATTTTTAAGGTTTTTTCTTTTGAGATTTTTAGTGATTTTTGTACTGAAGTTAAGACACACTAAAGGGAACAAAATGTAATTTTTTGGGATTTTTCTGGAGTGTTTTTATAATTTTAATGGATTGTATAATGCAAACAGTGCTGAAAATAGCTATTTTTGATTTTTAATAAATATTAAAATGCAATAAATATGAATAATAAAAATATGGCGTGCAAGTGCAAGTTAACAGGAGCTTAACTCTATTTTTTGAGAATTTTAGGAGTTTTATAGATGCATGCTAAAATTATAGACAACGACAAGAAAATGCATGTGTGCAGGGGTATTTATGTAATATGCAATAAGTCTGAGGGAAAAGATGTAATTTCCCAACAAAATATATACTGAATAATAACGCCCCAGGATCAATACGAAATAGTCAAAGCCACAGAGGTACGGATGCAAAAGTCCCAGCCTCACGTGCGCAAGCACGCACGTCAGGGAAGGACTATTCTGAAATTAACAAAACTCCGAGGGCTGATTTGCAAAATAACCAGAAAAACTTAACTGTGATTAGAAGGTTTTTGACTAAAAGTGAATAAGGCAAAGATCCTGGGGTTGCCTGCAAAATTGCCAAGTCACGTGCTTGGAGCACGTGACCTGGCAGGGGCCTACTTGCAATAAGTAGGAGTACTGGGGTGATATCCCTAAATATTACAAAAAGTTAGGACATCAAGTGAAAGTTTATGCATCTAATTAGTAATACAAAATTTGAGAGGGCAGGGGAGCAAACTACCCACTCAATGGCGCCATCGGACGGTTTGGCAAAAGCCACTTAGCCACGTGTTGCTCGGAGGCGCGCCGATACCCCTTCGGCGTTGACGGATGAGATTAGATGGAGCCGATGAAGATCAACGGCTGTGGGTGCGCAACATCCGACGATAGCTGTAGCCCTTTGAAGAACAGGTCGAAATCGACGGCACTGGGGCGTGAAGGACGAACACGGCAGGGACACGGCCCGAATGACGTTGGAGCTTCAAAAACTCCACGCGTGAAGCGTCTCGTTCCCCTCCGACGACACCACGAGCCTCCTGGGAGCTTCCTCAAGGGGGGCAGCGGCTTCAAAATGGCCTAAGACGGCCGGACTCCGCTGCGGAGTTGGCGAGGGAGGACGGCCCCCAGGAGCTTCGAGCTGCAACAAAATCGACCCCCAGGAGGGTCTTTGCGCACCTGGCACCTGCAGATAAAACACGAGACGAGAGAGGGTGGTTCCAGGGGCGAAAACGAGTGTATTTTGAGGGAATGGGCGGCGGAGGTGAAACTCACCGGAGAAGCTCCAGCGAGGGTGTGATGGGCGGTTGATTAATCGTAAATCACGCAAATGAAAAGATGGAGTTAAACCGAGGACTACAACGAACCTACAGCATGGAAAAGATAAAGAAAAACAAGCGAAAACCACCTCGATTGGTTGGAAAACCAAGAGGAAGAGTACCTCACGGCCGCGTGGCCGGAGATGGGTTGGAAGCGCCTCCCGGCCGCCTAACCTCCTCTCTCGAGGGCTGGAGGACCTCCTGTCACGAGGTCCAGTCCTGAGCTCGCCAGAAGAGGAAGAAAAAAGGGTCAAGAAGGGTTCGAAAGCTCAAGGAGGAAGAGAGGGCGTTTTTGAATGGTGGTGAACAGGGCACAAAGATCGAGACGCACGAGGCGCGTCAGTGATCCAAAAGCCCAGATAAACCTTGGGCGTGTAAGAGCATTGGTCCACGATCAAAAGTCGTGAAGGAGCCTAGGTCAATCGGTGAAAGGACTGGCCTAGAAAAAAGGGAGAAGACGCGACAAAACACACTTCTGACACAATCCAGGTGTTGGGCAGAGAGTTGACCGAGGTCAACTCTCCAGCCCTCCTGGTTGGTCCACGTGGACCAACCAGGCAAAAAACCTGAGAAAAACATTTCTAAAATCTAAATAAAATAGTAAACTATTTTATTTAATTATGGTTACAAAATAAAAAATGTTTATAATTTTATAAATTATTTTATGGTAATTTTATTTTTTTTATTAGGTATATTTTTACAAGTTTACTTTTATACCCCTATATAGGTATATTATCTATATACTTTATTACTTTATTTTTGTTTTGTGTATTTTAATTTTATTATTTTTAGTTATTATTTTATAAAATTATAAAAGGCTTTTATACACATAAATATATTTTTGTTTTATTTTTCTGATATGTTTTGTATATTTAATAAAATATAAGTAGGTATTGTATAGGTACGTATATAGGTATAATACCTGTGTATTTTATATACATTTATTTTTATTTTGAGTTTTATTTGGTTTTTTTATTCCTGTTTTAATGTTCATAATTATTATCAGTATTAATTACAAAATTATAAAAATATAAAAATACAAAAATAATGAATAAATAATTAATTGAATATTTTAATCTATACAAGTATACAATAGGGGTCCAAAACTCAACTTTCAAACCGTAGCTCCGCCAAATGCGAAACCACTACCATTAAATAGATTATTTTATTCTATATACAATTAAAGGTGAGTTTGCTGCATTTGGAGTTTTCATTTGTGAGATACAGGTCTGGGAAGTTGGGATTCTGGATTTTTATTCAGACCATAACTTTTTATCTGTACATTATTTTTCAGTGAAATCAATTTTGTATTTTTCTATATAACAATATCTACAACTTTCATGTACAAAGTTTCTTTATTTGATGTATAAAAAGTGGAACCAAAAATAGGTCTCAAAATGAATAAAGAATGAGTAAAATAAAAGGAATTTGTATTGTATTTTGGCCCTTATCTCCCCCTACTTTATTCCTGGTCGACGTAGCCATCGAGATGCCTAGGTCTCTGGGTTTCGGGTCATAAAATATTTACAATATTTTATTCTTTTTCTTTTCTTTTCTTTATTCTATAATTTTGGCATTAAAAACAGTATTTTATACACTTTTTACACACATATGCATGAATGCTAAAATGCATGAATTAAGCCTATTTACACGCATTTACTAGGATTTTTAAGGCCAAAATGATAGAATAAAGATGATGAAACGTATATTCATCATCCCCCTATACTTGCCTTTGCTAGTCCCTAGCAAACACTTATGCAATAAGTGCAAAAAGAAAAACAAAGAAAAGAAAAAGAAGAAGGTGGATTAAGTGTAATTATCAAACTTGTCTTCACAAAATCAAAGTTTGGAGCTTAAGTCGGACCTTTGGAATTTTAGTGTGGGCGGAACCTTATTGAGATCCGAATTTGAAATCCAACAGTCCCTGAGAATCCCAAAACTCTGCTCAAGTCTCCTCAATAGCCAGGTCAGAAATATCTCAATTCATACGCAAACTCTTACGACTATGAATCTGACTCGTACAGTGTAAGTGATGGTGGTCTCCCCAACTAGAATGACAAAGAAATTGACTTCTCCAGTACGACAACCCAATGATTCCCCAATCCAATAACTCCATCCTCGAGGAGCGGGGTATTCCCTTCTAAGTTCAAGTGGCAACCAGTTCAAGAGGAGGGGGTGAAGAGAAGAATGGACGGTAGCCAGTGTAGCTACCTATCCTGGGATGCAAGACCAGTGTAGTCAAGTCATCCAGCTGCAGGCTCACATATTTGACTTTGATGCTCAAGCTTGCTTATTTTCTATACAACATATTCACATACTTTGCAGGCTTTTTATTTTTGTACACGCCTGAACTTTTTTCTCTCTCTTTTTTTTTTCGAAATACTATTCACAGCAGCATTTACATAAGGAGTTTTTCCTCTTGAGCCAGTAGACTATCCCTCTTTTGAAGCTTTATCGCAACCCACAGTCTCCTGTCTTTAGACTTCCTTATCACTAGACGGGTTGGGGTGCACTTCCCTCCCTAGAGGAGGACAAGTGTTTCCACTTGTGTGCTCTCATACCGGCAAATCCAATCCCCTCACCACTCCAACTGAGTTGAGCCATGTGAAAGATGCAGTTGTCCAAGTTAGGTCATTATCACAAGGGTCATGCGTGTGCTCCGAAATACTATACTTAGGAAGTCAAGAATCCATTGAACCAAGTCTCGTGATCCTCAAAGAATTAAGTCAACTAGACCTGAAGTACCTCAAACCCAATTCCTATAAGGTTCCTGTTATTAGGTAGATTTTAAGGTCCAATCAAGCTCCAATCTCCGGATTTTACTTAGACTTGTTCAACTATCAAACTCAATCCGAAAAATGCTCATGCTATGCAATGCAGAAAATCTTTTTGTGATGCAATTTTCAAAGTTTTTAAACTTTTTATTTTTTTTCAAAGATGATGATGCATATGCAGATGCATTTTTTGTATTTTTCAAAAAGATTTTTCAAATGTTTTTGGATTTTACTTTTGCAAATGTTTTTGGGATTTTTGAAAACAAAAAGATTTTGGCTGAAAGTTAGGTGAAAACTATGTACACGGGAGTGCTTCTTATATCTACAATAAGTGGATTTTAAGAATTTACAGGGTAAGTGCTCAATTTTATACATATATACATAGTGGATTTTAGTGAGATGTATGCATTCCTCAAACTTATTTGACACAAGCGTTTCACACAATTTTTGAAAACTATAGTCCAAAATAATTTTTACAAACATTTTACAAACATGTAAACACATTTGAAAATCATTTTGCAAAGGTTTTCCAAACAGTATTTATAGATTTTTCAAAATATTTTTGCAACCATTTTTCAAACCATTTGCAAATCATTTTTCAAACATTTTTGTTTCACTCAAAGAGAAGAAATTTTACAAATCACACATTTTTACACAGGTTGAAATTATGTAACAAAATATTTTCAAAATAGCTTTCAATAAATGTTCACAAAGATTTTCAAACTATTTTTCAAACATTTTGCAAAAAACATTTTCACCTGATTTATTAATTAGTAAATACAAAAAGAATTTGAGGAACAAAACACCTTTTTATTAGGGATTTTAATGACTTTTAAAGAATTATTAGCCATCTTATTAGAAAAATACGAAAATACGAGTTATGGCTAAAGTATATACGTAGTATATAGAACCCCCTATACTTAGCTTGAGCTATTTCCTCATAGATCGGAGAGAAAAGAGAAGACATAACTCGTACTAAGTATAAACAAGTCTAAAGAATGAATAAATCAATGAGAAGTTGACCGTCCCCCCTATACTTAGGATCAAATAATCCTAAGTATAGCAGACTGTACACAAAGCAGGGAGGGTCAAGGGTGGGAATGAACAGATTGTACTCAGATTGTCTCCCCCTATACTTAGGGTAAGATATCCCTAAGTATAGACAAGAAGAGGAGACAATGGAGAGGATCAAAGAATGGAAATACTCGGGGTGCACACCCCCCTATACATAGGACAAAGTACGTCCTAAGTATAGAAAACTGTCTACAAGGGGCGACACCTTTTTGATAGATAAAGAGAATAGACAAGGAAAAGAAGAAAAGAAGAAAAGAGATGAGAATAGAAACGAGATCAGAGGATGTACACACCACTCCCCCTATACTTAGGGTGAAAGAAGCCCTAAGTATAGGCAACGACAGGAGTGATGATACGGAACGATGAAAGAACACTCGGCTCGTCCACCCCCCTATACTTAGGACAAAGTACGTCCTAAGTAAGGCAAACACGAGGATGGGTGGATGAGCAAAACGGAAGATAGACAGAGATACATGAGAGAGAATATACAACATAGATGGATGTACAGATGATCAAGAAGGTTGAAAGCGAACCTTCTTGCGGGACCGCTGAGGAATGGATCTGGTATAGTGCAGGTCGACATCGGGGTCCATAGTGGACGGAAGCCGATCAGGGTCGACAGAGTGAAGGTCCTCAGGGGCCCTAGGGTGTGAAGGCACAGACTGGTGAGTGGGAGAAGTACAGCTAGGTCCGGCCTTGGGAGTCTCGCTAATATCAAAGTGGAATGGGACGGACTCCTCATCATCGGAAGTAGTATACTCAGAGTCGTCCTGCGAGGTATCATCCAGATCAAAACCAAAAGGCACGAACTCATCAATGGAAGTAGTCGAACTTTGTTCGTCCTCTATAATCTCAACCGGATCATCTTTCTCATCAAAAGGCCCGAATTTCTGAAGAAAAGCAACTAAATCAAATTCATCCTTAGTCTCATCAGTATCTACATGGACAGGAGCGGACTCATCAGTGGAAGTAGTCAGAGCATGTCCGTCCTGTATAGTCTCTAAATCTGCCCTCCGCTCAATGGTGTCAATCGTGTAGATCCCGCGGATGTCATCAACACATCGCCAATCACAGGAAGCAGCAACACCAAGGTCTATGCTTTCCGAGCTTTCTTTCTTGGAGAGGAATTCTCGGGTCTCATCATCGGTCATGAAGAAGGTCTCTCTGATATCCTCATATAGATTATAGTCCTCGGGGTCAACCAATATAGGCGAAGTCATATCAGGTGCAGGTCTCTGGTCGGCAGTAGGTGTGGTGATCAACACTTCGCTCTCGTCAGCAGGACGGAAGCGAATCTCTCCTGATCCGTAATCAATAACGACCCTCGCAAAGGTGAGGAATGGTCGCCCCAGGATGATTGGAGAGTGCTCCCCAGTGGAGGTCTCCATGGGCAATACGACAAAATCAACGTGATAGCTCGTGCCCTGAATCGAAATGACGGCGTTTTCAAGGATACCCTTCGGCCTCTTGATGGATCCATCAGCAAACTTAACGATCATCCTGGTTTTCTTGAGAGTCCCTAAGTGAAGAGACTGTACCAGCGAGACGGGTATAATGCTAATCGAAGCACCGCCGTCTAGGAGAGTGTGATCACATGTGAAGTCAGAGATGGTGCAGCTAATGAAAGGTGTGGCAGTGTTCCTCTTCCGAGGAATGGGACGGTGTGTGATGGCGTGGGCAGTGGCCATGGTCAAGATATGACGCTCAGATCTGCTCCTCCGCTTTCTCTTCTTAGGAAGAGGAGCAGATAATTGGGTCATGGCCTGCTGAAGTGGGGTACGGATGATCTCATGAATAGTGGCCACCACTTCGGGTTCAGTCAATATTTTTTTGAATTTTTGGACCTCTTCCATACAAGGGAGGAAGTCGGAATCATCATATACACGAGGCATGACAAGAACAGTCTGTACAACGGCATCCTCAGGGTAAAAGGTGGGTCGGGGGCTCTGGCAAGTGGTACCTCTCCTCACAGTCTGACTCGATCATATGTCTCCCGAAATCTTTTAGGATTTTTAAATTTTTCTCATTTTTTTGTATTTTGGGCGATTGCAAGCTCTCGTGGAAATCCTCGAATGAACCCATGTCGTCAAATGGTGGAATATCATGGTCGCTCTTATTGGTACTAGTGAGGTGGTCAATCCTCTGTCTCATATGATCCATCATCTGGGTCAAGTGCTCAAGGGTGGACTCCATGAAAGGTGACTCCAACAGCTCAGTCTCGGGTGGACGTGAAGGTGGAGGAGGATAATAAACAGGTGGAGGTAGAGGTGGGTGTGGGTAGAAATCCGAGTCCTGATACTGTGGCTGAGGCGAGTATGTACAAAAGTCAGGAGCAAGGTCCTCCTGGAAAAAGGGAGGTGGACCGGCTGGAGTGAATGAGGGATCCGTCAAGTCCAGATAAAATACGCTCCAGGAGTCCATCTCGAAACAAAAGGAAAAATGATCGGGAGAGCACGAGGGTCAAGTCAAGAGAAGTGTGAAGAAAGACGCAAATGCGCAGAGGCGATCTTGGACACACACAAAACAATCACAAACAAAAATGAAAATAAATTAAACCCTCAATTCACCTACTCAACTTGGTAGAGACCGCAAAGAACGGTCTTTTTTTTTCTTATCTGTTTTAGAGTTAGGTGAGAAGTCAAAGATTGCACACACACTTAAGGGGCTGAAATGGGATTTGGGCACTAGTCCTTAGGGTGTGCGTGAGCAAGTAAAAGCGAAGACAATTAGGGGATTACTCGCCCCAAGAGACTTTTTCTTTTTGGTTGATTTTAGGGTCGAGTAATGTTAGCATACCCAATTTTATTGGTTATCACTTTTTTTTGGATTTTTAGTGAGAAATGCACGAGCCTAACGAGGAGTCAATTTCACTTAGCACCTAGGTGATCAAAATCAGAGGGAGAGTCGGAAAAGCAATGCAAGCGACAAAAACGATGATGAATGCTAAAGCGTAAATGCTCACCTTGCCTTCAGCACTCTACATGCAAAGATGCTCAGCAGAATTGAAACCTATCTATATGCAAATGCAAAACCGATGAAGTCGCCCTAAGTTTCAGAAATTGCTATTATCGTGAAGAACCACAAGTCGGTCACCGATCCTCAAGCCAAGAGTCCGGTCTAGGCTCACCCCTCCTCCTCTCGACAAATCGAGTTCAGGAGCAGCGCTTGGCAGGGTGGGCTCGCGGCGCGGCGGATCAAAGACGGTGAATCAACTGTTTAAATTTGACTAAGTCCAAACGATACTATAGGAGCATGCAAGGGTGATTAATGTGTTTGGACCTAATCTATCGCAAGCAATCCAAAAGCTAGGGGCTCAATCACACGAAATAAATAAGATCGAAAAACAAAACAAAAATAAAAAGAATGCGAAGAAAGCCGACAAAAACCGCGGCGAGCCTCCAAGTGAACAATCACTTGGAAATTAGGCTCGAATGTCCAAGTGTCCGAGGGTACATGTATTATTACAAATATAGGTCGCTCTCTCACTTAAATTACAAAAATGAATGCAGGAAATAAATTCTACAACTAAAGGTGGAGCTCGGTCTTCAAAAATCTCTCCTCGTCTCCTCGGTGCTAGGCTGGCAGAAGCCGGCTTCACGTGGGTGCGTAGACGCCTAGGGTGGAGCGCCTCCCTCGATCCGCGGTACCTCGCACAAAGTCAAACAGGAGAGGGGGTTAGACAGCTCAACAGATATATCAAAAATAAAGAAAATAAAATAGCAAAAATGAAAGCCGCAAAATAGACAATCAATAACAATCACAAACAAGACCCGAACTAAGCGTTGTTGCTCCCCGGCAACGGCGCCATTTGTTTAACAAGATTTTTCACAGGTCTAAAGTAATCCGAACAAGGCGGGATCACAATGTCGCTGAGGCGACCCGCGAGAAATCCTAATTCAAACAATAATTAACCCACGATGATCAAATAAGGAAATGAAGTTGAATATGGAGTTAAAATTTATTATAACTCTACAACAAAATGTGTATAGGTGTAAGTATGTGTAGAGGTCGAACACATGGAGCAGATAGGTAGAACGGGGCAAAATTGCTCAAAATGTGTGTGAATGTGATCAAGTGTCTACTATGCTATTTTTTATGGGTTTTTAATTTATTATTTTTTATTTAATTTTTAATTTTATAATTTTGTATTTTGATTTTCAATTTACTGATTTTTTTATTTTCTTTTTATATTATATATATATATATATTAATTTTCTTTTCCAATATTGGAATATATATACAATATAGGAGAGAGAGAATGAGATATTTATAGAAATAATGAAAAATGCTCAAAAATTAGGAAATAAAGTCTTTCTGATCTTTTTACACTTTTTTACTGTTTTTGTAATTTTTGGGAATTTTTAAGAATGTTTTGGGTATTTTCAAATAGCAAAATAATGGAAAACAGGGAATTAGCTACTGGCTGAAGGTAAATTAGAACTTAAAAATATCAAACAGCCACAAAATTTTCCCAAACTAATTTTCAAATAAAAATAATAAAATATAGAACCTACAGGAACTGAGTTTGTATTTTTTGGGATTTTCTATAATTTTTAAGATTTTTTTGAAGTTCTTAAGTATTTTCTAATTTTTAAGGTTTTTTCTTTTGAGATTTTTAGTGATTTTTGGACTGAAGTTAAGACACACTAAAGGGAACAAAATATATTTTTTTGGGATTTTTCTGGAATGTTTTTATATTTTTTTATGGATTTTATAATGCAAACAGTGCTGAAAATGGCTATTTTTGATTTTTAATAAATATTAAAATGCAATAAATATGAAAAATAAAAATATGGCGTGCAAGTTAACAGGAGCTTAACTCTTTTTTTTGAGAATTTTAGGAGTTTTATAGATGCATGCTAAAATTATAGACAACGACAAGAAAATGCATGTGTGCAGGGGTATTTATGTAATATGCAATAAGTCTGAGGGAAAAGATGTAATTTCCCAACAAAATATATACTGAATAATAACGCCCCAGGATCAATACGAAATAGTCAAAGCCACAGAGGTACGGATGCAAAAGTCCCAGCCTCACGCGCGCAAGCACGTGCGTCAGGGAAGGACTATTCTGAAATTAACAAAACTCCGAGGGCTGATTTGCAAAATAACCAGAAAAACTTAACTGTGATTAGAAGCTTTTTGACTAAAAGTGAATAAGGTAAAGATCCTGGGGTTGCCTGCAAAATTGCCAAGTCACGTGCTTGGAGCACATGACCTGGCAGGGGCCTACTTGCAATAAGTAAGAGTACTGGGGTGCTATCCCTAAATATTACAAAAAGTTAAGGCATCAAGTGAAAGTTTATGCATCTAATTAGTAATTACAAAATTTGAGAGGGCGGGGGAGCAAACTACCCACTCAATGGCGCCATCGGACGGTTTGGCAAAAGCCACTTAGCCACGTGTTGCTCGGAGGCGTGTCGATACCCCTTCGGCGTTGACGGATGAGATTAGATGGAGCCGATGAAGATCAACGGCTGTGGGTGCGCAACATCCGACGGTAGCTGTAACCCTTTGAAGAACAGGTCGAAATCGACGGCGTTGGGGCGTGAAGGACGAACACGGCAGGGACACGGCCCGAATGACGTTGGAACTTCAAAAACTCCACGCGCGAAGCGTCTCGTTCCCCTCCGATGGCACCACGAGCCTCCTAGGAGCTTCCTCAAGGGGGGCAGCGGCTTCAAAATGGCCTAAGACGGCCGGACTCCGCTGCGGAGTTGGCGAGGGAGGACAGCCCCCAGGAGCTTCGAGCTGCAACAAAATCGACCCCCAGGAGGGTCTTTGCGCACCTGGCACCTGCAGATAAAACACGAGACGAGAGAGGGTGGTTCCAGGGGCAAAAATGAGTGTATTTTGAGGGAATGAGCGGCGGAGGTGAAAATCGCCGGAGAAGCTCCGACGAGGGTGTGATGGGCGGTTGATTAATCGTAAATCACGCAAATGAAAAGATGGAGTTAAACCGAGGACTACAACGAACCTACAGCATGGAAAAGATAAAGAAAACAAGCGAAAACCACCTCGATTGGTTGGAAAACCAAGAGGAAGAGTACCCCACAGTCGCGTGGCCGGAGATGGGTTGGAAGCGCCTCCCGGCCGCCTAACTTCCTCTCTCGAGGGCTGGAGGACCTCCTGTCACGAGGTCCAGTCCTGAGCTCGCCAGAAGAGGAAGAAAAAAGGGTCAAGAAGGGTTCAAAAGCTCAAGGAGGAAGAGAGGGCGTTTTTGAATGGTGGTGAACGGGGCACAAAGATCGAGACGCACGAGGCGCGTCAGTGATCCAAAAGCCCAGATAAACCTAGGGCGTGTAAGAGCATTGGTCCACGATCAAAAGTCGTGAAGGAACCTAGGTCAATCGGTGAAAGGACTGGCCTAGAAAAAAGGGAGAAGACGCGACAAAATACACTTCTGACACAATCCAGGTGTTGGGCAGAGAGTTGACCGAGGTCAACTCTCCAGCCCTCCTGGTTGGTCCACGTGGACCAACCAGGAAAAAAACCTGAGAAAAACATTTCTAAAATCCAAATAAAATAGTAAACTATTTTATTTAATTATGGTTATAAAATAAAAAATGTTTATAATTTTATAAATTATTTTATGGTAATTTTATTTTTTTTATTAGGTATATTTTTACAAGTTTACTTTTATACCCCTATATAGGTATATTATCTATATACTTTATTACTTTATTTATATTTTGTGTATTTTAATTTTATTATTTTTAGTTATTATTTTATAAAATTATAAAAGGCTTTTATACACATAAATATATTTTTGTTTTATTTTTCTGATATGTTTTGTATATTTAATAAAATATAAGTAGGTATTGTATAGGTATGTATATAGGTATAATACCTGTGTATTTTATATACATTTATTTTTATTTTGAGTTTTATTTGGTTTTTTATTCCTGTTTTAATGTTCATAATTATTATAGGTATTAATTACAAAATTATAAAAATACAAAAATAATGAATACATAATAAATTGAATATTTTAATCTGTACAAGTATACAATAGGGTCCAAAACTCAACTTTCAAACCGTAGCTCTGCCAAATGCAAAACCACTACCATTAAATAGATTATTTTATTCTATATACAATTAAAGATGAGTTTGCTGCATTTGGAGTTTTCATTTGTGAGATACAGGTCTGGGAAGTTGGGATTCTGGATTTTTATTCAGACCATAACTTTTTATCTGTACATTATTTTTCAGTGAAATCAATTTTGTATTTTTCTATATAACAATATCTATAACTTTCATGTACAAAGTTTCTTTATTTGATGTATAAAAAGTGGAACCAAAAATAGGTCCCAAAATGAATAAAGAATGAGTAAAATAAAAGGAATTTGTATTGTATTTTGGCCCTTATCTCCCCCTACTTTATTCCTGGTCGACCTAGCCATCGAGATGCCTAGGTCTCGGGGTTTCGGGTCATAAAATATTTACAATATTTTATTCTTTTTCTTTTCTTTTCTTTATTCTATAATTTTGGCATTAAAACAGTATTTTATACACTTTTTACACACATATGCATGAATGCTAAAATGCATGAATTAAGCCTATTTACACGCATTTACTAGGGTTTTTAAGGCCAAATGATAGAATAAAGATGATGAAACGTAGATTCATCATATACCCTATAGGGTATGGTAGCAGCATGGATATCCCGTCGATCTTCGAGAAGGGGCAACGACGATGTGGAATAGCTCTGAGAGGAGGGTAGCGGGTGGGGAGGGAGACGTGTGGTAATCCTGTTACGACTAGGACTATCACTCTGATACCATGTGGAAATAGAATGATAACTTGTTTACTATGAGGGTCATATGACTTTCTTATATAAAAAGGAGGAACCCTAGAGGGAAAATTACATGATAGAGGTGAAATTAGAAAGAAAACACATGCTAACTCTCAACAGTTACGCATAGAGGAAGTGAGGTACAAAAATACTATCGTCAAGGTTCTACCACATTTTTATATGTAGTTGGCGGCAGTGACGAATCTCTCTCATTATGCCACTAAGAAAATTTTAGATCTATAGAGGGATATATTGTGCCCGCCTTTCTATGGATGGATCCTTATAATCACAATAGAGATTGGGTATGAATTCTAATATGAAAAGATCCAAGGTCCAGAAATTGAGTATGTGGTATTCGTTCGATCATGCGGTCTAAATCGAGTAAGCGGATATGTGGAGGAGTATAAGGAGGTATATGCAGTTTATAATATTTTAATTTAAAAGATTATAAAATACAACAATAAAATGTGATTATATAAAAAAAGTTGATAATCTAACAAATTCAAAAAATTCAAATAAGATAATATAATCAATAAGATATAAGCACGATATTATAAATTGATTGTTTTTTGGTATGTATTTTAAATTTAATGCATATATATACATACACAAATTTAGATTCAACAGGGAACACATGAATCTATAAGAAAACCTTTAATGTATATATAGATCCTATAGACAACACAAGCTAAAGAATAAGCATAGGTATACAAATCATACACCCAAAATTACACACACACACATATATCTCCAAGGGACATAACTTGTTTACACAGAATATAGGGGAAAATTGTATTTGCATATCAAATTTATTAGAACAAAATTAAAGTCCCAGATTGTTATTCATGTTTTATTTGAAGAATTTGAATGGATTTCATTAGATAGAAAATTCAAAAAATAATAAACTATTCATTAATAAATGTTGATAACAATGGAAAAAATGGATATATATTAAAAATACTCTTAGATTATATTCTCGAATGCAACATATACGCGAATAAAGAAAAAATGCATCAATGTAAATGATGATATAAGAGTTGCTCGGAAAAAAACTGAGTTAATGTGCCATCAACATATCATTAATTAACATGAATCCTATCAGATATGCGGCCGCATATGCCGCATATGCGGACCGCATATGTGTTTTGACCGCGTATTGCCGCACATGGCATATGTGCTTCGGTCAAGTGACTGAATACGCATATGCGGCCGCATATGCGGCCACATTTCCGAACACTGAAAAGATCTGAATCCCATACAATGGTTAGTGAATACATGCAATGCTCAGAAATGCAGTCCATGTGGCCGCATATGCGCATGCGGAGGGGCAACCGCACCGCATATGACATATGCAGCAACATGCGGCTCTGATGTACATGCGGGCCGTATAAACCGCCTAGGCGACCGAATATGCGGTCCAATATGCGGTCCGACCCAATTCCTAAGATTCGATTAAAGGATCTTAACCCGATAAACCAAAAACCCAAATCATTCCCCTCTCGATAAGAACCTTTGCGCCTGACCAAAACCTCACCCCACCTCGACAACCCCTAACCCTAGCCAGCTGAAGCACCTCCAGCGCTTCCTCCTCTGCCATAGAAGCTTCGCCAGCCTCTCGACCTTCAGTCTCCGCCGCGCCTCAGCTTTTGCGCCTCCGCATTCCACCTCCAGCAGCTTGTGTGTCACCGCCTTCCGCCTCTTGCAGCTCCTACAACACCACATTCCGCCTCCAATAGTTCCTGCGGCACAACCTTCCGCCCTCGAGCTGTTCTTGCGCCACCGCCTCTGTCATACGGTAACCTTAATTCAACTCGATTTGTTCCTACTACTTGATGACATGTTACTATTGCTTCTTTGGAGTTTGGTTTGTTCAGCATGTTTCAACGTCGATTTGTTCGGCAAGGGTGACATGTTTTAATGATTTTATTAGCTTCTTTTTTACTGTTAGTAACATGTTCGTTGTGTTCTCATTTTGTGTTCAATGGATCTATTGAATTGTTGTTGATGTTCGAGGGATTTAGATTTATCGAACTGTAAGTTTGGGTTTCGTTTCTACTAATCACTATTGCTGAAATGTTAGAAAGTCAATAATTTTGCAAATAATTCAAGGGATTATTGGAGATTGTGGTGCCTTTTTATTTTTAAAAGTATGCTTTTATAGGAATCTAAAGGAACCATGTAGTTTTTTCTCAGACATCACAAGTAAATATATTTTTTAAATATTTTTAATTAAAAATAATGCAAACCGCATAATCCGCATATACTTCCGCATATCCATTTACTTGCTCGGGACCGTCTGACCGAACGAATACCACATACCGACTTTCTGAACCTTGAATTCAAGGCATATCAACGGATTACTTGGGCATAGACAGAAGAAAGACGTTATTGGTAGTGCAAATCTTAACTAGACTCATCGGTCTCATCCACTCATCAACTTTAGCCTCTAACCCTTTAGTCATCACTTTAACCTCTCCATCATCTTGCCCAATCTACCTTCCTACATGAGGGGCTTTCTAAATGTGCTCTCACCCTTAAGCTAATGCATCTCCTAAAACAAGCCTCGTCTTCTCTCCATAGTTAGATATATCATGATATATCGATTATATATCGGTATCAACATGGGATCAATATCAGTAGCGATGTGATGATATCCATGTTTTTTTTGTCCTGACTTCACAAATGCGTGTCGATATAGGCGATCTATCGTTAAAAAATTGTATCGATGCTATATCGATATGGAGTCATTGTCGGTCTTTAAAACCTTCCTTTTCTCAACTCTCTCCCCTCTCCAAGATACGTACTTGATGTTCATTGTTTCTTCATTTAACTTTTGTAGGCACTTGATAGTTGATACTCATGCCACTTTCCCTTTAGGACCTACATAGAAGACTACTACATGCTCCAGCCACTCATTCAACAATGTCTTGTTGAACTTTTGTAGACAGTTGTGCTCACACCACCCACTTTCCTTGGGCTTACAAGCCTCCTACTTCACCAAATAACCAGCTAACTGGACTTGTTGACAACTGCTTAAAACGCTTCATCCAAAGTTGTCAAGTAGCAATTCCCCACTTCACTCTTATACCTTGTGAGTTTCAGATTTGAGCCTATTTTTGGGGTGCTATTACCTTTGTTGTCAAAGGCACTCGCCTTAGCTTCAAGGTGATGTGAGGCCTAGTTACCTTGCCTTAGGCTTTCCCATGCTAGCTTTTGACGTGAGGCACCAGGCACTCAAGATGAACGCCTGGAGCAACACTGGGGCTTTTTTCTGGATTTTTTTCATTTTTAATCACTTTTACATTTTAAAGATGGATAAATATTAGTTATATATACGGTTTTGTACATATATGTATACATCCATCAATTATATGTACACATAAGATACACACGTATATATTTGAACTAAGTTCTAAATTTACTATACATATACATTAATGCATTATGTTTTAATTCTTAACCTACAACCACCTTCATTTGGCCACAAATTTGTCCCATAATGTTTTATCCGAGATAATTGAAGACTGAACTGGGTTCATCCGGGCATTAAGAAACCTAAGCGGCCATAGTCCCAAGGTCTGTCGACGATCAGGTGCTTTCTTTGTATGGTGGGATGTACGGGTGTGTTGAATTAGACGGAGTGAATAGGCAAATGCTGTCCCGATTTTTTGGCATCAAAATAAAGTCCAATTAGTTGCATTCGGGTTGATAAATTTCTGTCAATTTATAAAATTGGGTTACTGTTGACCTTTAATAAATAAACCAGTCATAGTTACATTTAAAAAACCAGTTGGTGCTTTTTCGTGTCGAAACCATTGTGGTTATGTTAGGTATTTACGTTTGATCAGTATAATGGGTGCTTCTGAATGTTGTCATTTGCCCTGTAAAAGAATTCTAAACATTATTAAATTTACATAAACAGAGTGAACCCTACGAAAGATGTCAGCATGATCAAGAAAGGGGACTACATTGTCATCAGAGGTCGCCCCTGCCTGGTTGTTCGTGTTTCAGCAAATAAAGCTGGAAATAAACAAGGCCGAACTCTCCGAGGAAAAGACTTTATTACACAGAGTTTCGTTGAACAAACTGTCCCTATCACAAACTGCTGTGACCTTGTTTGCTTCACGGACTGTCTGCTAGACCATATGTCTGATAACGGAGATGCTATCTTTAAAGCGTATTCTGGGGATTTTTTCGGTCCTTTCAAGTTGTCCATTCCACTGATTGCAGAGATCGCAGCCAAACGAGAAAAAGGGCTAGTTTTACAGGCATTAATCATGTCCTGGTTGACTGAAATGAAGATCTCTGATTATAAGTTCGTTCCTCGCAAATAAAAAACTTGTATTAATATGGCTTGAACGTCTATCATTACATATCTGCGCTATGTTGTAGACACTATTTGAATATATCTTGTTGGGTGCATTGGTTTTGTAATCCCGTATTCCCTAAAATACTTTCTATGATCATGTTTTATTATTATCCTATTTTGTCAAGCTTGGACTTAACGACCTATTTATCTTAAAAAAAAGTATTTTTAGCATGTATATTGATGGTATAAAGTAAAACGTGTACATTGTGATAAGTAGTAACATATAGTTTATGCATATTATTAGGCACATTATTCAATAAATGTGCATTTATAAATAACGTGGGAAGTTTTGTTTTTTAACATGCGAAAGTTTGTTAACAAATTGAATTTCTTATTTCGTGGGAAAGTGATCATGTTAATTTACGATACATATCTCAAAAACAAATTATCAAATAAATGAGACAAGATTTTTATACCAAGAGGAATATTTATCAACAATATAACGAAAATTTTCGTTCAACTTTACAACTTTACATTGTAATTTTTTTCTACGAGTCAAGCACTACAAGACAATGTAGATGCCTATTTTAGAATTTATCATTATATAAATCGTTGCTAAATATATAACAATGAATTTTAGCCATTAAGAAATGATTTTTTTATATTTGGAGGCAATCGATGCTCATTGATATAAGAACAATCATCATTTATTGGTAACAAGTATGTCCCTATGTTTTTACAAAATTCATGGTGTTCCCTTCCATTAGTGCATGCATGCACAAGTACAATGTCGAAAAGGAACTAGAGTGAATATTTAAGGATATAGGGTACAAATGTAATTATATACGAAAAGGATATGGGCATAGGTGTTATTGGAAAAACCCTAGATGGTATAATTGCAAATCCCTTATATAAATAACGCAATTTGTAAATTTGTTAAAACTGTTGTGGATATTTTTAAAATAATATGATTTTAAATTAAAATACTTCCTTTTTTCATCTCGATCAATAAAAAACATTGTCTTTCTAATTTATTTAGCCGTCCCAAGTAAACTTGTGTGTCTTCGTCCCTGATTCTTGGCCATATACATATTCTTATCCACCACCGTATTCGTATCTGTGTTAAAATAAATACGAATATGTATATCATCTTGATATTCACAAATATTCTATTTGTATATATGTTTTCATATATGAATATAGTTGTAGATTTATTTTTAATCATATATTAAATTTATGCCTTTTTCACTATATTTGGAATTATTATGTTATTAGCACATGTAGTATATTTATATCAAGTGTATTCCACCCAATACTTGTAAACTTAAGCTAATATATAAAATATTTCTAACATTATTCGTATGTGATCGACATACATTCTACATCTGTATATATTTTTCAAGGATATGGTAATATAGTTTTCATATTCATCAATATCCGTATATATTCATATTTGAAAAATGGATAAAGATATGATAACATCTATATATGTATCTGTATCCGTCCGTTTGCATCCCTAATAACCGAGGTTATTAAGAGGTAGTCATTAAAATAAAGTAGCCGTATTTGATTCAGTGATCCATATCCATTGCAAAATCACAATTTTTACTAGAGATTTACTGTAATGCTAGCGACGTTTTATACATGATATACATATTACATTTGTCATCAAAATTTACATTGATCGATGTTGAAAATAACAACCTAGATAGTATTTTGATGAGACAAAGGATTATTGATATGACATAAAATTGTCTCCAGCAATATAGTAGTAGATATAACATTCGTAGTTAATTTCAAGTACAAATCGTGATTTGCCGGAGATAGTATTCATTATTATATATCTAACAATGAACGATATAGCAATATCTAAAAACAACAATTTGTAAACTAAGAACTCATCTTTGAATATATCCCATGGCCTCTGGAATGTAAATATTTTTGAGTTAATCTACCCACATTAAAATTAATGGTGTATTTTGTTCATATTTGCTTCATTCTCCTATAACTCGTCGTTCTTTGGATCATCCATACCCTATGAAAAATGCGGGAAATTGATTGAGTTATTTGGGATTGGGCTCATATTAGACCCAGACCATAAAACTCATTAAATTTTTAGGTCAGGTAGCGGGTCTAATGTAGGGATGCAAACGGACGGATACGGATATAAGTATTACTGTATCCTTATCCGTTTTAGAATACGAATACGGATATCGATACATATATTAACGAATATTAAAACTATCTTACTGTATCATTAAAAAATGGATACATATGTAAAACAGATACTGATCTCATACTAGTAATGCTAGAAATACTCTATAGAATCGACTTAAATATATATGAATTGGATAGAAAACACATGACATAAATTTACATGATGTGTTTGTATCATAAAAATTATATAAATACGGTTAATGAATGTATAGAATTATGTTATATAGGGTTAAAAATAAATCTATGACTATATTTATATATGAAAACAGATATACGGATACGGATGTTTGCGGATATCAAAATGATATCCATATCCATATCCCTTTTAAAACAGATACGAATACAGATGTCAAAGTATGTATAAAACGGATACGGTAACGGATCGGATGCAGATATATCCGTAACCGTTTGCATCCCTGATCTAATGTATTCGACCCAACTCACACAATGCATTCGTAATAGTTCATAGTGGTAGAACATCATTTAGCACATTAGTTCTAAAAAGTTAATCTTTCTACAGATTTGATTCTAAGGAATATGTTTGTCACGTGGCTTATTTTTATTATCTGAACACAAACCTATTCAAATATTTTAATTTTTTTCTCATCGTAAATGCCATATGAAGTTCGATTTAGACCCAAATCCATAGCCAAAATAACTTCACCCAATTTAATTTGGTTTAACTATGTGTGACCACTATATTAACTCTAGCTCCAACTAATTGCAACTCGAACAAACTGATTTGGATGAAATATGTGGTTCGAGCGACGTAAACGCATAGAATATAACTATTAGGTTAGTATTCACCCAAACTGAATATTCCTTCTGAATATTCGGGTATTTGACCTGAATATTCGGATTACGACAAAATTGACTTCTAATGACGGATTGTTACTACGAAAATAGCTACAGAATATAAGCGGACCACATAAAACTGTAGCCATTGTTCCTAATCCATAACAGTGGTAGCTAAAGATCAGAACAACGAAAATTCCATAGCTATAGTATGATTACGGCGATTCAATCATAGCCACAAATTGTCGCTAATACATGTGATGATGTGGAAAATGCGTATGTATACATATAACAATGGAAATTCCTACGGTAAAGTAGTGGGTTTTATCAATTATAACGATTAATTCATTGTCATTATCTCTAGAGAATATTTTTTGTTTAGGAGACTATTAATGCTATTATCTATTTAATCTGACATTGCAAATTTCCTTTTTAAGTACATGTTTGCAATAAATACGAATGGTCAAAAGTCAATTATTTGTATGTAATGACAAGGTTTCTTTTACATCGAACAACATGAAAGTCGATATTTTTTGTTTGTATCACATATCTCGCCATACAAAAAAAATCGTCGTTCAATCACTAGCAATAAACAATATCTAAAAATGACAAATTTTGTATAACATGTCAAATAATGTTTACAAGTTTAACTTCCTCTTACATCTCGTCAACATTACATTTTTAGCAAGAAAGTTACATTGATACAAACTCAAATTTTACTATACAAAAATATTAAAGCTCATCTATCTTCATATCTGCATCCATCTTCACTTCTAAAGCCCTGCATTGTCTCCACTTTGATCTCATATAAATAACATATTACAAGTTAGAACAAAAATTTCAATGTAAAATAAACAATTACTAGTTGAATTACTTGATTTTTACCAGTTTAGAGATTTATGAGATGGTAAAATCCAGATCTATACAGAAACAAAAGATCGTTTTGAAGCTTTTTAAGTACAAGTTAAAAGATAGAATAAAATATTAATAATACCTATCGCACATCATTTATAATAAGTGAATTGATCGTATGATCATATTATCTCCAGTTTAATATCAGGGTAGTCGACTCGACTAGGCCTAGTCGGTCATTAGCCGGTCAACCTGACTACTCGTTCGACTTTTACATAGATAATTTTTATTTTTTTTTATTTTTTACTTTTTTAAAAGTAAACTTATTCTAATATGCATAATGTTATATTTAAATTCAATTACTTCTTTTGTTTCATTATGATAGTATAGAAAATATACAAATCAATGCAAATATATAAGAATATATGTATAAAAATGTTGTATATATTTAAAATGATTAGAAATTCAAAAATAACTAATGACTGACTAAATCCGATTAATCGTACGACAACCGATTAAACTTAGTCAGTGACCCCACCGACTGGGTATCGGCTACCGATTTTAGTAACCTTGTCAGGACATTTATGAAAAGATATACATAGCATAGTTGTTTACCCCTGATCTATATTTATCTTTCCATGCCATGTCAGTTAGAGGGCGTTGGTTCGGAAATAAGCATGAATAAGAATGGGGAATAAGGAGAATAAGGATTTATTCTTTGTTCGGTTGGAAGATAGAAATAAGGAGTATAGGGTGGAATAAGGTATGTAAAGTGAAATAAAGATAGGAATAAGGTGAAATATAGCCGTACTCTTGAGAACCATATTGGGCGGGGAATTGACCCCGTATTCCAGTATGTATTCTCCAAACGAATAGGCCATGTCATCAAAAGATTATTCTTCGACCCATGACCAGTTGAATTACGATGAAAAATAAATAAATAAGAAAACTCGATACAAAAATATTGAAGTAAAAACAAACATTAACATGACAATACATCCTGAGAAAGAAGTGAAGATTCTGACATAATCTCTCTATTAAGGAAGTAGTGAAACTTCTCATCCTTGCTCATGCAACTGTGGTGCAACTTGGAAGATGTCACTTCATTCATATACAATGTAACTTTTCAGTTCATGCATGACATCTCATTCTTGCTGTATAATATATCAGAACAAAAATGTGTTAAATTGGACATTATTTTTCTCCAATAATGAAAATTGCATTTTAAGTCGGATTCTACCTCTCTAGTAATTCACTGAGTTTTCTAAATATTGAGGAATACCTGCAGATATATATCACGTCTATCACAATGGAAATGATTCATGTTTGAAATATATAGAGAAAATCTATTCGAATCTTCTGAAGTAAGAAAACTAATCAGTAAAAACAAAGCGAATTAATACAATAATTTATACATGATTATGACACAATCCCAATAAGGGGAGCTGAAGGACTGGGATCTTCATGTGCTATCTATGTCCACATCGTCCTCTACCTGTGGAGTTACCTTTGGATCTGCCCCCAAGTGATTAATTAAAATGACAAAAGTTATAAAATGCTCATCAGGAGTTGTCTTCTTGGACTAAAACAAGTTGACCTTTTCAAGTCGTGTTATGAACAAATATACGAAGGCCGGCTTACAATTTATAAGACTAGTTTTTCAATAATGATGACCAATACAGCAATCAAGACGGATCCCTGCTGTTATTCAGCAGTCCCTGTAATGCAGGGAACCGTCCGATCGACCCTCACGGGGACCGACCATCCTCGGCCCTCTATGAGGGATGCCCAATCTCCATCGGACGGATCCCTGTTTTACAGCACCTAAGATCAGTCCTCATACAACAATATGTAAATGAGAAATTTCCCTTGCTGTAATGGAGGAATGAAAACATCATGCACTTATCATGACTGGTTTAGTTAATGAAGTATATATGGAATGTTAGATTTTGATGCATGTTGCAGAATGACAACATGGATACGAAAAAATAGTGAGGCTCATTGTATTGTAGAATGCCAACATGTTTTGATTTACAGATAAGTTTTCTGCCTAGTTGATATAGCATTTCCTATATCCATTCCTTTCTGAAGGACACCGTAATTACACTCTAACAAGGGAGCCGTATATACGCCACCCTGCCAAAACATGATTTGGCAAATGCTCTTTTTAGCAAAATAATTGTGGATATGGATGTGGTATTTAACATGTCCGTTAGACAAAAGGCGATTTTTCGGTGTCTTCAAGCTGATCATGCCCAAGATTTTCTCCTTACCCTTCCTATAGACGGACTTGGACTTCACATGTCACCGGTGAAGTACCGCAGTATCCTCAAATATTGTCTTATGATTCCGTTATTCCCTACTGATGAGATTTGTCCAGTCTGTCACAAGGCATGCTTAGACAATTTTGGTGATCATGCAATTCATTGCAGGGAGCTCCCGTAAGTACAGACACGATCTTGTTAGAAACGTTTTATTTGATGTGCTAAGACGTGCAGGTATTGCTGCTAAGAAAGAGACACCAGTGAACTTTTTAACCGACCCATAGGAGGAAAGATCTACACTTAGACTTGCTGATATTTTGATCTTCGGGTGGATAGGAGGAAAACATGCTTGTGTAGATTTGACAGGAGTTTTACAGTTGTGGGGTTGAAGAGTGGGACCTTCACAGCAGGGAATGCTGCTCTTAAAGCTTCTTTAGCAAAAGTGGTGAAGCACGAGAAAGCCTGCACGGAGAATCAACATGCCTTCATCCCTTTTGGTTTTGACACCTTTGGCTTCTTAGCACCGGAAGCTATTGAGCTTTTAAAAAGGATCCAAAAAGTGATGAACAACAATGTGATGGACCCTAGATCTATGGATGTAGTGTTTAAAAGGATTGGCTTTGCAATTCAAAAAAGATCTAGCGGCGCAGCTTGTTGCCCACTTGCCTTCTGTTTCGATGTAAACTTGCTCCATTTATATTAAAACATGCATCAAGTAGAATGTGGCAAGATGATAACTTTTACCTTGTAAGTTTTTCTGGAGTAAATGATTGTATTTTGTAGAGAAATATCCATAGTCAAAATCATGAAAACTGGAGTATTAAAGCATACGGATATTCATGTAATTTTCCACTCTTTTGAAAGAAGCTGCTTATAAGTTCATCAAACTTTTAATACAGATATATCTGTTCAACCATTATTGAAAAAGAATCTTAGTTAACAATAGATTCAGTCATTTGAAAATCCACCACCATATCAGTATCACCCCTCTGTTCGAAATGAGTGCATAATAGTAAAATAAGACATTACACATGTCTATCCTGGATTTCGGAGGGAAAGATAAGAACAAAGCATAGGAAAAGCCAAGATGCAGGAACATATACATACACATAAGCAGGGAGTGAAATCTAGAATCTAATAATCCAACAAAAACAAAAACAATAATATACATCACAGTCAAAACTAAATCTATTCGGAATGGGGACCCGAAGGTCAGCACAGCTTGGTGAGGTGGCTCAAAGGTGGTTCGACACACGACCACACGGCGTCTAAGGCTTCGCTTGATGGGTCTGTTGTGCTTCGAGGGAAATGGTTGCATAAGGAGCTGTTGTTGAGACCACAGTGGTTAGAGGACGTCAAAACCTCTAGCGGTGGAGCCTTTAACCCACCCTTCCTCTCATGAGGATCCCACTTTATTCCTTTTTTTAAAAAAATAAATAAATCAATTTTATATCATCAATCCTATCAACAAATAATATATTATACCATCATATCATATAAAAATTATAAACTACTCCACTTCTACTCACTTTTTCAAACTTCAATGCAATCATATCAAAATAACTACTCACTTTTTCAAATTCCAATACATTCATATAACAATATACCCACTTCTAACCCATCCTCAGTTTAACCCTCTATCCAAACACCAAAACTTAAAAACGGGTTATCATCTACCAGTTTAACCCGCCTTAACCCGCGTACCAAACACACCCTTAGAGAGTTGTAGTTACAAAATCTGGCCGAGAGGATTATTTAGGTCTAGGTCTGTAGAATGTGGAGTCGAGGTTGAAGAGCATTGGGTCAAAGCCAAGGAGCTCCTGACGTAGTGTTATCCCTTGACGGCTGGGGATATTGGTCTCGCCTTGAGGTAGAAGGGTGCTTCTTTGAAGTGAATCTCCGGTGAGCTTCTTGTCTTTCTAATAACTCAAGCATTCATCTTGGAGGTGAGAATTGCATGCGAGGAAACCTCTCCGAAAGTTGGTAGGAGATGGGTCTCAATGGTTATGTACAAGTGTTGCTCAGAGTTCCAGACGAGTGAAATTTCTATCTTCAGCTATGGTGACATGCCTCCTAATGCTACGGATCTGAAAGAGGCTACATGCAATCAGGGTATCTTTTTCTCGAGCTCGCAAGCTATGTTAGGGGTAGGGATGATCGAAGGGTGGAGGTTCTTCGTTGATATTCGGTGAAGGAGGTCGGGGGGAGGCTGGTCTTGGCGGAGGAGGAGAAGGTCAGGGCAGAGGGGTTGGGGGAGGAGGTCGAGGGCGAAGGTATTGAGAGAAGGAGGAGGCTCGGGTCGAGGAGTTGTGGGAGGAGGAGGGGAGATAGATTTGAATTATCATGCCCCTCTTAACCATGTCATAGTTTGAATAAACCATGATTTAGTTTAGCTAGCTCATTGACGACCAAACTAAGGCACAAGAGATAACAATACAAGAAGTTAGAGGTACAATTGATATTTCAAGAGGAGGGGCATAACTGATATTACAATATCTAAGAAGGACACGACTGATAAAAATCTTTTTTCTATTCACATCCCTTTACAGGGTCAAATAGTACTAAGATGGAAACCCCTAGGCGGAACCAGGAATTTCATCAAGGAGGGGCCGAGTATACAACTATTATGTATGCCTAAAATAAAAAATCTATGTATATTTGAACGTTATTTTTAATTAGAATTAAAATTTTTAAAATGAACTTCTTTCAATCTTGATAAATGTAACTCATGGCTATTTTTAAAATTGGATAAATATATTATTTAAGCATATCTAAATCCATCCTAAAAAGGCTAAATTACAAGTGAAATCTTGAAACAAAAAAGTTCCTGGTTAAAAAGGAACAATAAAATTTATTTTATTTATAAAGAGTAAAAAATAATAGAAGAGATAAATAAACTCGAATACAATTTTATATCAAATTATTTTAATACTTTGGAAGTGACTGGATAAACTACATAAAAGAAAGTAAAATTGATGGAGATAAGATTCGAACCTTGGTCTCCAAAATATTACCCTTGCCAGTCTACCACTTAACCATTTAATAATTCTATACATTTTTCTAACAATAGTAATTATAATACAATTAAGAGGGGTCATATTAAAAACTTAATACATTTAATAAGTAACGTATAATAATCATTGGAGGGTTATAATGTATACTAGTTCCGCCCCTCACTAGATATAATTTTCTATCAAATTATTTTAATACTTTGGAAGTGATTGGATTATCCATATAAAAGAAAGTAAATTTGATAGAGATAAGATTCGAACCCTTGTCTCCAAAATAATAACCTTATCATTCAACAATTTGACCATTTAATGATTCTGCAACATTTTTCTAACAACATTAACTATAATATAATTAAGGAGGGGTTGTATCAAAAACTTAATACATTATATAAGTGACGTATAATAAGCATGGGGGGGCCATGGCCCCTCCATAATGTATATTAGTTCCGCCCCTGCAACCCCATAGAGGAGAGTGAGGGGAGGGGAGGATGGAGAAGGGTACAACTCGTAAGTTTAATTCATACGAAAGGTAAATAAGGTATTTTTTCAAATCTAATTGTTAAGGTTATTTTTTAGCATGATATAAATCGAAAGTCAATTTCAAATGCACAACATTTCAATCTAATTACTCACTTTAATTTATTTTATACATAGGTTTACTACTCTAGGGGTGTATTTTACAAAGGAATTAAAGTACATCAGCTAAAGCCTCTCATATTGGTATATCCATGCCTTGAGTGGGTATTTAAGCTTTCGAGAACCTTCTCATCCTAGGAGTAAGTTGATTTCAATGATGAACGTAGATTTATCATTTACCAAAGTAATACCTTTGTCCGTCTCTAAGGACTTCAAGTATTCTGGATGGTTACTCTTCCAGAATCCTTGCTTATAGCACTGATGGTAGATATCCGTGCTTCCTCTCGTGCTTCCCTTTAATATGTGCAACCATTGCACCACTAGAGGTATATTATTTATTCATAATATCCTTAGTGGATCTTAATGTAGAAAGAGTGTGATTCACATCTCCATACATCTCCTTTAGATTCTTGAGGATGTCATGAGTATATTCAATGTCTATAAGTTGCTTCTGAAGAACATTAGACAATGATCCAAGAATGTAGCAATGAGCGATCAAATGATCCTCGTCCCACTTCTTGTTGAACTCATTGACATCTTTTGTATGAGGGTTCTCATACTTCACAGACGAGAGCACACACGCTATGCACTCTATCTCAAGTTCGAGTTCCAACTACGGATCCAAGCCGAATAATTTGGATTGATCAACTGATTGATCTTAAGCATAATGTTGAATGTAATGATATTTCATCTAAAATTTAAAAAATATACTTTAATATCTTGATTAAGAAGATTAAATAATTTAATATTTTTAAATCAAGAGTTCTCGTATTTTTGTACTTTGAAATGTTTTCCCTTATAAGCGTTGAAAGCATGAGGCATGCTAACCAAAGGTCACATTACGAGATCTAAGTCTCCTTTCTATTTTCATTGCACCCCTCTAATATGAGAAAATACAATTACGATGAAAGAAGCAGGAACTCTTTCCACCTTACAAGTCCAACATGTATTGTCAATTCGATCATCAATACCCACAAGCTCCACATATATGGAGTTAGCGTGTTGTCGATTAAATCAACTATCAATGAGTGAAATATAAATCACATTATACTGATGAATCCCTGATTTATCATTACTATACTCCCTTATTATCCTCAGAGCATAACCACTTCATTGTAGATCTTCATTAATTATGCATCTTTATCAATAAACCCTTCTCTTGTAATTAACCCTAATTATTGTACAATTATTAACCCTCTTATTTTCTTTATTTTTCTTTATTTTATTTCCTATTAAAAACTCCCTGAAAATTAGGTTAATTATTGTAGTAATTTGTTGTGATGTTAAAAAGAAATTAAAAACAAAAAATAATAAAGCCATTAAAAACATTATTTTTATATATTAAAAATACTTCAAAAAATATATTCTTGTATATTTGATCTATTTTATTTTTTATTCAACATGAAACTTGTAAAATTTATCAAGATCTACCACTTTCATGTTTTGACTTTTTGCTAATTTGACCTCCTTTTATTTCTTTTATATTTTCTTTTTATTTGTCTTTTTTGAATAATCTGATTGGTAAGTTGTGATGCCCTCTGGGCCGCCCACATGGTCACTCCTCCTTGCACCACTTGTCTCTGCTCTCGACCCGTGGATCCTCCTTCACGTGCCTCCATCTCAACTACCCATCTCCCTTCTTCTTCCAGATGTCCAATCCCCTCCCTCTGCTTCATCTGGTCCACCCGCTCCCGCCTTCACCGTAGTCGTTAGATGGCAATCCATCTAACGTGTGAGCGCCCCCACATCACCCTCACTCCTCCTAGCTATAGGATCAACCTCTTAGCCCATCATGACCGTCCACACCCGCACACCTCTCTACCATCGGATGCTCAGCCCACATCTGATCCTAACCTTCACCTCACGCCCATGTTCTAGCCGTTGGATCACAAGATCGAACGTCTAGAACCATGTAACCTACCTCTAGCTCACCCTCTTCCACACGATTTCCACGTCGGCCTCATCGTCCCCTTCCTATTTTAGCTACCAATCGTCGACACCTCTCCTAGACCTAATTGCACCTCCACGCAGCCCTCACTCCCCTCATTCTCGCCCTACAATTACTCATTCTAGATCCTATCTCCTCGTCCAGCATCAGTCGTCGCAATCACCCCCCGCATCTACTAAAACGGCCGGCGCCCCTCCCTTTTAAAATCCCCGCTCTGCCTCCATTTCACTCTGTCCACCATTACACAGGCTCCACCTAGTTCCTCTCCCCCATCCTGTGATAGAGGAGCGATGATGGCCGATGTGCCTGGGTGTTAACCCATGGCTCCAGTCATGTCGCAGTCTCTCTTGGAGGTTGCCCGAGCTCTGAGGAACGACTGACCTCGATGAGCGAAGATCGGAGGTTCCAATGGAACCTCATCCCAAGACCCTCCTCCATCAGTTTCCTTTCCGGTCAAGGCAACTCCCTCTCCTTCTTTATACTTTTATTCCTTTCATTCCGACGCACATACACATTTCCACCATCACTTCACAACATCACCAGCATCGCCAGAAACCCTAGATCTCCGTAGGGGTCTAGATCTCCATCTCCGATCCTCCATCACCTCCCCTACTCTAGGCTTTCTCTTCTACCCACGATGAAGGAGAACCCATCTTGGGCTCCCCGTTCTCCGCTCCACCGCCCAATATTTACCCTCAGCCCGTACTCATACGTGCTTCGATTATCATTCTAACTCCTTTTGTAGGTCCAAGCGTTCATTAGTCATACTTCGGGAGAAGCTCTGTTCTAGAGCTCGACCTCCGACGAGCCCACGTTAATAGGTGAATCCAGATACCTACGAACGATCCTCTTTGATCGAGCATCATCGGCATGGTTCCAGGAAGTTGTCTGTACTTTTAGCATGCAAGGAGGAGAACGACAGAGCTCCATCATCCTTGTCGGAGCCCTAATCGTGCCCCCATCGACACGACGAAGGAGATGCTCCGGTTCATACATGTGCCATTAGATGGTGCCCCTCTGGTAGCCATCCAATAGCTGCATTGCAACCACGTCGCCCAACCGAAGTGCAGAGGCTCGATGGGACCGAGCCTCGCCCGAAGTCACCTCGGGCCGCCACGTGGCCCAAGGCACCTACAGTGGCTCCAAACCAGCACCAAGCCTCGCTTCCCTCCCGAACCTAGCACGTGTGTGTTCCATGCATGTGTGGGATAGGTATTTTGCTTCGGTGCCCTACCACTTTCTAGATATTGCAAATAGGTCCCTCTACGCGTGCCTCACGTGGTGCTTTTAGAGAACTGGCAAGAAGGCCCCATCGGGTTTTCTTAATTGCACTTATGCTCCTACAATGACTAAATTACTTAGATTATCCATTTTATTTTCATATGTTCTTTGCATTTATGTCATTGCAATATTTTCTTCATAACTTGAGCATTTGGACTCCAAATTAGATGATTTTTAGCTTCATTAGACTGCACATTTCATTCTCTTCCCGATGGCATATTTTATTCATCAATTTGACACTTAATTTAAGATGCTAAATTTTGGATATTCTATGTGCCATCTGCTCCTCATTTTAGTGCCATTTTAGAACTTTGATGTATTTTTATGCTACAATGGATAATAAAATTGGATATCTTATTATTGCTCAACGAATCTTACTATTTCATGTTATATTTGTATTTGCATTGTCATCTCATCTTGCACCATACTGTATTTGATAAAATAAAAATAAAAATAGCATACTCCTCATTCATTGCATGCATGCCTTTGCACGAGTTTCATGTGCATTTTTGTCTGTATTTTGTTTGCATTATTTTGGGATTTATTTTGTATATGTTTATGAAGACCTATATCAATGAGTTTAATCGTTCAATTTTAATCTTTAATTTTCGATAAATAGACGAAGAGGCTCGTATCCCTGTGTTTGACCTTGGTAGACTTGCCAAGTAAAATTCTCCCCAATATTCAAAATTGTGGTTTTTGTTGAATTGAAATCTATCTCCTATACTACAATTTTCAATTACTAAAAAGACAAATTTTCAGTTCATCGTATATGCAATGCAATATCACCTCAATAAATGGAGAACAACATTGGGGTCACTATACATACGATCCATTACTTTTGCGAAACGAAGAATCTGATCCATGTGAATTTGTATTCGGAGTCATGACTGCGCATGCACATCTCTAAAAATACAACCCATGACAACAGAGTTCTCCACAATGATAAAATACCATGGATGCCATCATGACTTAGTCCCATATCATGTTTAAATTAATGATTCATCATTTCAAATCATATTTTCTTGATTAATCTAAGGGATAGTGCTTGGACACATGTTTATTGGCTTAGTTTTGATCCAAATAAAACAATGACCATTAAGTGATCCCCAGCTAGGGTTTGATCTTTTTATGCACCTGATGCCACCATATCATATTACACCCTCACTTAGTGCAGTTTAGTGTTCCCATTTTAGTTGTTAAAGTACGTCATGACTTTTCATGTTACCTTTCCTTGAAATGGATTAGGCCAGGTCATGTCAACAATGCCACATGGAGTATCTATTACAAATGTTTTGTAGGGTGTCAATTAATTAACCCATTAGTATGTCCATGCCTAGATACCTTCACCATTCCAATTCGAGATAAAACAATCGGTACATATTGTACTAAGAATATTTTATCAATTTTTGACTATGTATAATATTATATAGTAAGTCTTGGAAATTTTAAGAATTTAAAAATTTTTTTATCTTTCCAAAATGTCTAATGCAACAATCTAGACACTTCTTGAACAAAAAAACTCCTTTTTAATTTCAAAAGACTAATGCAACAATTTAGAAAATTCTTTTAATCAAACTATTTTAATTTCTAAATATGTATAGTGCAACAATCTGGACAATTCTTTGAATCAAAACTATTCAGTTTCGAAAGATGTCTAGTGCAACAATCTAGACAATTGGTGAAATCAATCAAATCAGTTTCATGATTTCTAATTGCATTGCAAGCATTTACATGCATAAATAATTAGAGTAAATATGAAATAAAAAGATTTTCTAATTTATGGCATATGTACAAAATAAACAAACAATGATTTAAGATTTAAATTTGCAAGTTACGACCATTGCACTTCAAATTAGAATACATCATACAACTTGGACTTAAAATTTATTGCAACATCAAATATTTTCAAATATTATGTTCAAATATTTATATGAATATAAAATATTTATATCAATTTTGAGTCCCAAAATATGAGAAACACGTCAGATAGATAATCGAGTCTTCTTCCAACTCCACCTATGGAGAAATCCAATTTCTTGAGACTGTGAGGTTAGAATCACACGAATCTTTTTCGCACTGACTGAGGACTTGATTTATGACTTATTAATCATTATTTTATCATATATGATGTAAAAATAGTAGCTAAAAATTTAATATTTTCTTGCTACATTCTTCGGTCGAAATTAGAATATGCGATCGTTTTAACATCCGAATCTTCTCCCGAATATCGCCAACTATTAGTGCATATTTTGAGCATGAGTCCAGACCTTATAAACTTCATATAAATCTTAAAAAAATTATTTAAAATAAGGGAGAATGGTATCAACTTCAAAAGTCATCGAATCATTCGAATCATTAAAACTGTTGCAATACAATGTACCCTATGATCGGGATAATTTAGTTGAATGTTCATCAGACTTGGATGAAATCCAAATCCTCTAAACTAAGTATATGATACCAATTAAAGGAAGAAAATAGAAATTTTATTAACTCGCATCAGGGAAAAGCAAAGCAGAATATGTAGCAAAAAGCAAAACAATTTATACTATGCAAAACCATGAAAATAGGGAAACTATTTTCCTAACATGGTTTCTAATATTCTAATGAATATTGAGATGAAATCAGGGTTATCTCATGAAGTGTGAGTTTCCAAAGCAAGAGACCTCCTGAATCAAGTCTGATTTATGTTTGTCTCTCCCATGGTCCCACGAACTTCGATGTCTTTTTGTTATTGAAGTTGTCCATATAAGGATGAGATCAATATGATCTCAAGTTTATGATTCTATCTCATGAAATTGAGTCCTCTTACAAGTAGGCGAGGGTACGATGAAGAAGACAATCTTCTCTCTCGTAGGGCCACACCTATGAAGAGAAAATGGAAGCTTGAAGATGGACGTGTAGGTCTCTAAAGAGAGGGGGGGACTGATGAATCTGTGATTCACCACTCCAAAAGTTAAAAATAGAGCCTTGTTCCCGAGTAAATAGAAGCATATTTCCCTTTATAATGCATAAATAACATTCATACATGCATACATAAAACATACATTTTAGCACTCCATTTGCATTTAAATAAGAAGCCAAAATCCCTTGTAAAATATCCACCTCATAAAAATAAGCTCTCCCTTATACTATGTACACCTTAGTTGATAATATAAGGAAGAGAGACAGGAATCCTCTTTGTAAGAGCACCAATAAAGCCCTAAAGCCCTTGGACCTCAAAATGCCTATAGATCCCTCATACCAACTCCAAACTAGGTCTACTCACTTTCAGATTAATACCTATTAAAAGACCTTTAAAATGAGACTAATTTCATCCAATTTGGAGCTCGTATGAAAAAGTTGGGTTTTTGAGCCTCTTTGTATACTACTTATATGTATATTTGTATCTTTGTATTTTTGTATCATATTTGACCTCATCTCCGTCTTTGGTCAACATGAAACTTGTAGATCTCATCAAGATCTACAAATTTCATGTTTTGAGTTTTTCCAAATTCGGTCTCCTTCTCTCCCTAACTTCATTTCTTATTTCAGATAATCACAGCCGACCACGTGGCGCCCTCTGGTTGCGCCACGTGGCCCGCTCCCCTTGCCCAAGCCGCCTCTGCTCTCAGCCGTTGGATGACACCCTTAATCCAACGGCCACTTGATTACCACGTACGCCTCAAATCTACACCATCTGGTCATCCCCAGGACTTCATCTGACCCGCTCATTAGCGCCTCGCCCACAGTGCGTCACGCGTCGCACGCTACGCCCTTGGATGATGCACGCTGCCCTCCATCGCAACCGCTCATCCCACCTTGCATCCCAACCCTCCGATCTAAGCCCTGATCTCATCACGGCCGCCCGCACGCACTTCACCCCATCGCGCCACATGGCGACATCACGACCTTCTGATCAGGCCACCCCAGATGTAATCCACACTGCTCGCGCACGCTTCGCCACCGACGCGCCACGTGGTGCCATCTCAACCCTCAGATCGCCTCGCCTCGATCAGATCTCGCCCTCTCCTTAGTGATTAGATCTGGGCCGTTGGATCACAAGATCCAACAGCCACGACCTCGTCTCCCACCTCTGGCACCCCTCTCTCCCACGATCTCCGCCTTGCGGGAGGGGTTGCCCCTTTCTATTTTCAACAGCGCTCCCTCCACCGTCTACGACACCATCACCTCCACGATCAACCCCATTCGTCCCTCATCCTCGCCAGCCACCTCGCGACTCACGTCGACCGCCAGCGATGCTCCACGACCTCCTTGAACTTCACCCCATCACCAGGCCGGTCGTCTACTTCATCCTTTAAATACTCGAGCACCGGCCATCATCAAGACCATCCACCACCCCTGAGAGATCCCCCGAGCTCAGAGCGTCCGATTGGTGACAATGATTGAACGAATCCTTGAGCGAAGATGGTCATCTTCTCCGGCGAGATCCGCGGCACCTCCGTCGTGTCGCAGCCACTCCTCCGAGTCGCTGCTTAAGCTCAAGGACTTACCGCCCCTTCGAGCGACGACCTGGACCTCGACCTCGAGCACCAAACCCCAGGTAAACTCCTCCATCTTCCTCCGATCTTCATTCAATTTTTCCTTCGATTTCTCCCTTTTTATTCGCCGTTCACCGTGATCCTCTCGCCTCGCTCTCACTTCGCCGAGCTCCGTGATGGAGCTCTCATCCTCGCTGTACCATTCACGCCCTCAGACACTTCACTTCACCTTCCATCGGTTCCAGCTCCACCACCTGGCCGAAGCAGCCACCACCGGATGAGGACCAACTACGTCAAATTCTCAATCGCCTTGCTGAAGCAGAACAAAGAAATGCAGATCTCACAGCTCGGATGGGACATATAATAGTAGTAGGAGGAATCGACCGACCAATGGTCGATGTCTACAACCCAGGAGAAAACGAGATACATAATTGGTTGACCCCAGCGGTTCTTGCTGAAGCATTCGAGCTGAAGCCCCACTTCCTTAGTCTGCTACCGAAGTTCAACGGGAATACCAATGAAGAGTTGTATACCTTCCTCCGTGACTTCGAGCTGGTTTGCAACAATCTTAGCCATCCCAATGTTGGCCAAGATTATATTAGACTGAAGGCCACCCCATTTGCCTTAGGAGATAAGGCAGCTCATTGGCTGAAAAACTTAGGGGTGATATGTACTACATGGATGCAGTTCAAGGACCTATTCTTGAAAAAGTTCTACCCTCTCAGTAGGACTAACCAGATGAGAACAAAGATCGCCAGCTTCGCTCAAGGATCTAGTAAACCTTTCCATGATGCTTGGGATAGGTTCAATGACTTAGTGCAGAAATGCCCCTGCCATGGCATTTCTAAGGCGATCTTAGTCCAGACCTTGTTCTGTGGTCTAACCCCGGAGATGCAGGGGTTAGTCAGTGCCGCCTGTGGAGGGAGCTATCTGAACAAGAACGAGCACGCCGTATGGAAGATCTTGGAGCAGATGGCGGAAACCGGCAGATCGCAAGCCACCAGGGCCTATACGTTGTCTCCCTCAATCCTATCCAACGAGACAACCCGAAGGACTGTAGCGGATCTGACCGAGGACCTCATCCCCAGCATGGGGATGATTGCCGACAAGCTAACCATGGTCGAGAAGATCCACAAGAGGGTCACTGACCTTGAGTCTCTCTCGCGTCTACCGAAGCAAGTGGAGGAACTCACTGAGAAGGTAGCTAAAATGAAGCTACCTGCCCCTTCTTTACCACCTGCACCTGTGCACCGAGTCCATCTTGTGCAAGAGCAGGCACCGGGGCCTCACAGTGGCTGGGTGGAGGATCAGACTTACACCCAGCAGGACCATCATGCACCCTCACAAGTAGAGATCAGATACGAGGAGCCTCCGTCGGTGTTCGAAATCAACGGGCTGTGGTACATCCGCGACCCCGTCAGTAGATAGTTGGGGGATGGGGAATGGTCAGCCTCACCGACCTTCCCTAGCTTACCAAGGAACCAGCTCCGTCCCTGCACCGCGCTTTCAGTCCTGGCCAAAACAAGTGTACCAGCCTCAGCAGCACCAGCAGCAGCAGCGTACATATCAGCAGGGCCTAGCACCATCCCACCAGCAGCAGTAGTATCGGCATGGCCAGCAGGGCCAATACAGAACCTCGTCCGCGAATCAGCCAGCCCAGCCCACTGAATTGGAGTCCCTCACCTTGGCGATCCAGACCCTGTCTGATAGGGTCCAACAAATGCAGAATGATTATCTGGATATGAGAACCGATATTAATCGTGTCTCTCGTACCCAGGACCAGCAGATGGTGCCAAAGACCCCAATTTCCACACAGGTTCAGGACAACCCGAACAACATAATCCATGGCCAGAACCGACCTCGTGATCAGGTATATTATTCAGATAATTATTTATCTGAACATGAGATCCTTTCGTACGATAATGTAAATCATATGTCCCTCTGGAGCGGAAGGACCGTGACCATACCTGATCGGGCACGGGCACAGAAGGAAGGAGCCTCCGAGTCTCTACCTGAGGAGAACTTGGAGGAAGAGGAGGAGCATCACCACCACCATCACCGGCAGAAGAAGAGGACATCCGAGTCCTCGAAGCAGCAGTCCCGCATCAGCTTGGAGTCCGACGAAACCGATGAAGAGCCCGCACCTCCATCTGAGGAGGATCGTCCAGAAGTTGCGGAAGAAGCATCATCGGTTTCGCCTCAGCATTTTCATTTCAGCCAGAGTCAGAGTCCTAGTTTATTTCAGAGTCAGAGTCATGTAAAGAACTCAGTTCTAGAAGTTAATGAAAATCTTTCAGTTTCCGAACATGAGTTGGAGTGATGAATCTCAGATTCACCATTCTAAGTCTCATTAATTAAAGCTCAAGTCCCTCAAAATCAATTGCATTTCTGCATTTGTTTTGCATAATTAGCATCCGGGCATGATTGCATAAGAATTGCATTTTAGCATTAATTCTGCATAAAATAAGAAGCCAAAAATCCAAGCCAAAAATTGACCTGTAAATAGCCTAACTTCCCCTATTTTTAACTCCTTCATGCTGACACCGCATACCACAAACTCACTTCCACTGTGTACACATCACTAACAAGAATAAATGAAAAATAAAAAAAAATAATTAACCCAGGTAAGTGGACCAAAAACCCAAACCCTAGTTTCAGGATTTTCGGACTAAAAGCCACATATCTTCCCCATCTAGTGTCCGATTTGATCCTACTCACTTTTGAACTAATGCACATTCAATTACCTTCAAAACAAGACCAAGTTCAAGTGAATCGGAGTTCGTATGTGAAAGTTGGGTTTTGGGCCTCTTTTGTACATTGTATTTTCGCGGCTTTTTGACCTGTATTTCATGTGTATATTTTCTTTATTAATAAAAATCCAAAAAAATTAGATTAAGGTCTCTTTTATTTATCTTTGAGTTTTCTTTATTTTTCCGGATTTTTATCGTGATTAAAAATGACAAAAAAAATTAGAAAACCCAAAAATCAAGGTATTCTATGTACATGGGATACCCCAAAAATTCACTTTTCACATTTGACCGATTTTGGCTTTGATGTCTTCATAAAAGTTGTAGATCTCGTCGAGACGAGCATTTTTCGTGAAGGAAATTTTTCGATCCGAGGTCATTTGCTATTTCTTTTTGATTTTACAAAACAATTATCTTTCGATTTTTCTGGAGCTGACACGTGGCAGCCCCAGAGGCCGCCACGTGTCAGCGTTTTTTGTGGTTTTTATTATCTTAGTTTTTATAAAAAAAAATTAAAAAGCCACGCACGTGCGTCGCACGTGCCACCCAGGCACGTGCTCCGCACGTGCCTCTCCCCATCTCTTCCTAGCCGCCACATGTCGCTACACGAGCCGTTCGATCTTGTTTGATCGAACGGCGCCTGTGCGTCATCCTCTACCTCCAACAGACCCCCGCAATCATCGTCGCCGCCTCTCCAACCAACCTCCGCAACCGCCGGCCCCGCCATCCTCGCCGATCTCGCCGAACCCTCTCCTATATATACTCCATCGCCGACCCCCCTGAAGCCTTATCCGCCGATAGAGCTTGGAGGAGGCGGCGGTGACAGGGCCCCTCCTCCTTCTTCTTGGCGAGGTCCGGCCGCGCATCCACGGCCGTCGCAGCCCGCACCCAGGTGCTGCTCTGCCCCCGCTCCGCCCTTGGCGTCGAGCCAACTACTCCGACTACCACCGCCATCTTCTTCGCATCTCCTACGTCTTCTCCGACCAACGTTCATCGCCACGACTCCGCCATCGTCAACAACGACGTTCACCATCTTCATCGACTTCGACGCTCCATCGTCTCCCGACCTTCAACTTCCGCACGAAGCTACGCCCCCCGGCCATCTTCCTCGCCCCCGCCTGGAGCTCCTCCGCCAACGCCATCGCCCCGCCAGGAGGGGCCGACCTCCGCCGCCTCCGCCAGCCTACTCGCTTCACCGCCACCGTCCAGGTGCTCTCCACCAACAGTCAGGCGCACCTCTGCCGCAGCTCCGCCAGGAGGGGCTGGGCCTCCACACCGCGCCGCTAAAGCTCCTCCACAGCAAGCCTCCGCTGGGCCCCCGCCACTCCGCCTTCGACCGCCGGGCGTTGGGCCCGAGGTCCCCCGCACGTGCTCCGCACGTGCGTGGGGAAACTTCCTCAGCACTCCACCCCAAGTCACGTGCCTTGCACGTGACGTTGGGTAAATTGCAGACAGCCCCTCCGAAGTTCCACTATTTGCGCTCCAGTACCAGACCAGAGGGCACGTGCTGTGCACGTGCCTCTCTGTGAAATTGGCATATAACCCCCCAGCTTCTTAGGTAATTATAATTAGGTCCCCCCCTGCATTGTTTTTTATCTATTTAATTACTGCATGTGTACCCCTGTCTTTGTCATTCATTTTAAACCTTCACATTACATTGTTTTATTTATTTAAAAATAGCACTGTGTTTGTTACTTAATTCTCTACATTTTGATATGTCGTGGATATTTTTGTGCTCTACGGTTAATTAATAAATAATTGTTTTTGCGAAAATCGGAATATTTTATCCAATCTGTGCTTGGAAATTCGTAGTTAATTAACCGTTGATTTAAAAATTCCCCAAAAATCACATATCGTAGAGATTAATTTGATTAACATTGTGCCCAAAAATTGTTGCATTTGCATGCATTATTTGTCCTGTAAAAATCATTTTGTGCATTTCAATGTTTGATTTTTAATAGGTATTGAACCCCACATTTTTGAGGTCTAGGATTTTTCTAAGATCTATTACCTAGTGATAGATCTTAGATAATTTCAGTTCTCGAAAATAAGTAGGTTTAATATTTATTAAAATTAAATATTGAAAATTAATTTGTTTGCATTCAACAATTCATAAAAAATTCATATTGCACCTAAAAATTACAAAAAAATTACAGTGCACTCATTTCATCACGTTTTACATTGTGGCCAACTTTCGCATTTTTCGGACATTGTTTGACTGAAATTTACATTTTAGTCCCTAAAATAGGCCGAATTTGCATTTTGCATCTCATCTGGCATTGAAAAATTCAAAAAAAAATACCGCCTTGAAAACTGAACTAAAAATTGGATAGACATTAATCTAGGTTGTTCCTTTGCCTCCTTGTGATCGACCTTGGGACTTGCCCAAGTAAAATAAACATAAACCACGAGGTTAAAATTGAATCATTATTTTGTGGTTATTTCTTGACTGTTCCGATCGCCGCCTACAACGAACGACTTCTAATTATTTTCACGATCGACGATTAAAAACGATTTCTTATCGCGGCTTTTGCGGGCTCGTCATGGAGTCAATAATCCCTTTCCCCCGAGCTCTCAAGGGTGGAAAGAAGAAAATGAAAAAAAATCCAAAAAGATGACCCTGAGATGGTAGAGTTCTGCAACAAACACATCAAGGTCACAATCCCTTTTGACAAGTACGTGGAAATGACCCCTGCATTCCAAAAAATACCTTAAGGTGCGATGAACACCTACTAGGGTTAGCAGGAAGATCAAAAGCCATGTTGAGAAACACGTTTTATCAGTAGCCACGACTTGTGCAATAAAGAACTCGTTTCCAAGGAACAAAGAGACATGGGTGCACACTATGTAGTGAGTCATGTTGATGACATTGCGTTTGCACGCACTCTCCTGGACAATGGTTCCTCAATCAGTCTGATGCCTACATCCCTCTATGAGCGGCTTAATCTCGGACCTCTTAGGAAATCTAGAGCCCTCTTGCAATTTGCTGATAAATCAACTAAGAGGTCCCAAGGAGAATTGAGGAACATTGTGATCAAAGTCGAGGGGCAGGAATACATGGTGGACTTCACTGTCCTGGATATGGAAACCCCTCGAAATTGGAGAGATTCCCAGATCATCTTAGGCAGGCCCTTCCTCAGAACAGCGGGGGCCTTGTTCGATTATAAGATCAGGAAGATCCAGTTCCAAACTCCAGGCGGAGATGAGGAACTTGAGATGAAGCAGACAAGATGGCAGAGACCGGATTCCGAATCCAGCACCGAGTACTCTTCTACCTAAGTAGACTGCGAGCATGTAGACACAGTTGGGCCATGGAGACAGAACCCAGCCAGCACCGACGAGTCCATCCCCTCTGGAGATGATCCAGTGCATGAGTCAGTTTGCGAGATCCTCAGGAACGAGTACAACTCTGAACCTGCATCGCCCTACATCTTCGATGAATTAGAGGCCCAGTTGGGCCTGTCAGTCCTAACATCTTTAGGACAATCGGAATATGAGGATGACGAGTTGGACGAGGCCTTTGCCGATTGCATGGAGACTTTTGACGATCCGACTCCTGAGCCGAACAACTTGGTGGCAGCTATCACAAAGAAAGATCCAGCCACATCCAACACCGAGCCATATCAGATTGAGCCAGACTTCTTAGACGATCACACTATTCCTGAGCTCAAACCTTTACCCACAACTTTAAAATACGCCTTCCTTGCGGGTCAGGACAAGAAATTTCCGGTCATCATCAGTTCGCGATTGACCGAGGAGCAGGAATCTCGCTTGCTAGAGATCCTGGAGAAAAACCGCAAGGCGATAGGCTATAGCATTTCCGATCTCCACGGGATAAATCTCGCTCTGTGTTCGCACCATATCTACTTGGAGAATGACTCCAAACCCTCTCGTGAATTCCAACGTCGTTTGAATCCAAATCTACGAGAGGTAGTGAAGAAGGAGATCGAAAAATGGTGCAATGTGGGTTTCATTTACCCAATCTCCGACTCTAAGTGGGTGGCCCAATCCATGTTGTCCAGAAAAAGTCGAGAATTCAGACGACCACCAACGAGGACAGAGAGGAGATCGTGACACGAGTACCCACGTCGTGGCGCGTCTGTGTGGATTACAGATGCCTGAATGCCGCGGCGAAGAAGGATCATTTCCCCCTACCGTTCATTGATCAGATCTTAGAGAGACTAGCGGGGGAAAGAATTCTTCTGCTTCTTAGACGGGTTCTCGGGCTACAATCAAGTTAGCCATAGCTCCGGAGGACCAGGAAAAGACCACATTCACTTGCCCCTTTGGTACCTATGCTTTCAGGTGCATGCCCTTTGGGTTATACAATGCTCCAGGTACTTTCCAAAGGTGCATGATTGCTATATTCTCCGAAATGGTGGGCGAATTCCTGGAAGTCTTCATGGATGACTTCTTGGTCCATGGCGATTCCTTCGATTCCTGTCTTAGGAATCTGGACCGAGTCTTAAAAAGATGTTGTGAGGTTAATCTGGTGCTCTCATGGGAGAAAAGTCACTTCATGGTGACGGAGGGCATAGTGTTGGGGCACGTCATCTCCAAGAGAGGAATGGAGGTTGACCCTGCCAAGGTGGATGTGATCAGACGACTCCAGCCACCAACCAACGTCAAGCAGTTGCGGTCGTTCCTCGGGCATGTTGGATTTTATCGGAGATTCATTAAGGATTTTAGGCAAAGACATGGAGTTTATTGTTGATCACAAATGTCTTGAGGCCTTTAAGCTATTGCAAGGGAATGATAATGGACGCACCTATCCTACAAGCCCCAGATTGGTCTCTACCTTTTGAGATCATGACAGACGCCTCAGACTTTGCTGTGGGGGCTGTTTAGGATAAAGAAGAGATGGCGTCCCGTTCGCAATTCACTATGCAAGCAAAGTGCTTGACACCGCTCAGCGTAACTATAAAGTTACGGAAAAGGAAATTCTTGCGGTAATGTTTGCCTTGTACAAGTTCAGATCACACTTAATTGGATCCAAGGTAATCGTGTTCACTGACCACACGACTCTACGATATTTGATGGAGAAGAAGGACGCGAAGGAGCGTCTTCTTCGGTGGATTTTACTTATCCAGGAGTTTGATTTGGACATCCGTGATAAACCTGGAAAGAAGAACGTAGTATCCGATCATCTTTCTCGTCTTGAAGATCTAAATACTTCCGAGGATTCATCTATTCGAGACTCCTTCCCTGACGAGTCGATTTTTGTTGTCGACTCACTCCCATGGTACGCCATTATCGTGAATTATCTTGTCTCCAAGAAAGTTCCCGAAGATTGGCCCAAGAGCCAAATTGACCGACTGAAGTCGGACGCAAGGCACTACCATTGGGAGGATCCGATCCTTTTCTTCAAAGGATCGGATTGTGTCTGGAGACGGTGTATTCCTCAGGAGGAATACCAGAGTGTCCTTTCTTTATGCCACAACTTAGAGGAGGAGGACACCACTCCGGGAAGAGGACCGCATGGAAGGTACTTCAGTGTGGCTTTTACTGGCCGACTCTGTTTCGCGATGCCATCGCCTTCGCGAAGTCGTGCCCAGTATGTCAGAGAATGGGAGGAACCGTTGGTTCCAAGGATGAGATGCCGATGCAGCCTGTCATCATTTGTGATGTCTTTGACGCCTGGGGCAACGATTTCATGGGCCCATTCCCTCTTAGCCACGGGTTAGAATATATCCTTCTTGTGGTAGATTATCTATCCAGATGGGTGGAGGCTATCCCGACCCGAGCCGCAGACAGCAGGACTGTCTGTAAATTCATTAGAGAACACATAATCTCTAGGTTCGGGATCCCCAAAATGATGATATCAGACGGGGGTAGCCACTTTGTAAATCGGGAGGTGAAGAAGCTCCTGAAGGACTACGGCATCGAACACCGTGTCGCTAGCCCTTACCACCCACAAACCAATGGTATGGCTGAGGTGTCAAATAGGGAGGTGAAAACCATATTGCAAAAGCTTGTCCGCCCGTACAGGAAGGACTGGTCTCAGATCTTGGATCAAGTCCTCTGGGCATATCGGACAGCTTACAAGACACCGTTAGGAACCTCCCCATTCCGAATGGTATTCGGAAAGCCGTGCCATTTGCCCGCAGAATTAGTGCACAAATCAGAATGGGCAATTAAAAAGGTCAACTGGAACACACACCTTGGGCAGAAGCAGAGAGAATTGGATCTGAATGAGTTTGTGGAAGTCAGAAACCGTGCATATGACAACAATTTGGTGTACAAGGACAAGGTGAAGCGTTGGCATGATAGATATAACAGACGAAAGACCTTTGTTCCTGGACAGAAGGTATGGTTGTTCAATGCTAGGCTGAAGATCTTCCAAGGCAAATTGAAGTCCAAATGGACAAGCCCATTTGTCGTCCGTACGGTGCATGCTAGTGGATGTGTCGAGATCTCAGATCTCGTAGATGACGCACCGACATTCCTAGTAAATGGACAACTGTTGAAGCACTTCGTCGAATCCAATGAGCAGTTAGTCCATGTTGAGGAGATTGTATTCATGCGCGAGATAGATTCAGCAGATGCACCTCGACCCGCGTATGAGACCTTGCAGCAGTGAGCTCCAGCCAACAGCAGCATCTTGAAAGATTCAGACCGACTCATTTGTATATATCATCATTCTTCTTGTACATCCTATCCTCTCTCCCATGCGACTCTAGTAACCCATCCCAGCCTCATCAGATCACTATCTTGGACTATACTTAGGATGACCAGATCCTAAGTATAGGGGGGAGGGGTAACTTGAGTCGATTCTCTGTACATTCTCCGGATCACATCGGTCCTCATACTCACTTCCGTCCTATACTTAGGTTGACCTGAGCCTAAGTATAGGGGGGACCGATGTCCACATTGTATATTCATCCACTTCTCTTCTTGACCTCGTCCGCCCCACATTTTGACTTTCTTCTACACTTAGGCTGCCAGAGCCTAAGTATAGGGGGGCCGATCGATTTCTATACATTTTCATTTCTCTTTAGCTCTCTTACGCTTAGCACGAGCTATGTCATTTTCCTCGCTCTTCGTGCTCTGAGGACATAACACATGCTAAGTATAGGGGGGCGTGTATATATTACATATATACTTTACCCATAGCTCGTACTTTCGCGTATTTTTGTATATATTTTACAATAATTACGGGTGGGTAAAAATTGAAAAAAAATGTGTATATACTTGTATAATACTTGTAAACCTCTTGTAAATTGTTGTAAAATAGGAGGTATACCCAAAAAAATGAAAATAAAAATAGGCTTCTTATTTATTCTTGCATATCATCTCTACATCTTAAAAGAAAAGAAAAAGAGTCTTGCATTTTCATAGCATGACATCTGCATCTCATCTGCATATCTTGCATATGCAAGGTGGAAAGCTAGTGGGTTCTGAACCAAGTTATGAGTAGATATTGAGGATGGACTTGATTTGACCTTAATCCACCTAATTTCAGAGGAACCTTATAGGAACTGGATTTAAGATTTCTCAGGTCAAGTGACTTAAATCTTTGAGCCCGCAAGTCTATGTTCACATGTCATCTTGATTAGTCTAAGTAGAATATCTCGTGCATACGCATGATTCTTTTAGATAATGACCTAACTTGGACAAGCACTATGCATGTAGCTCTTCATTGATGAGGTGGTGAGGAGGTAGAATCCTTTAGCTTGGAGTAGAACACGGGTGGAAACATCCGTCCTCCTCTAGGGAGGGTAGTGCATCTCAACCTAGCTTGGTGGTGTTGACATCTAAGGACGGGATGCTGTGGGTTGCAATGATGCTTCAAAAGAGGGATAGTCTACTGACTCAAGATGAAAAACTCCTGATGTACATGCTGCACCTTGTATGAGTTTGAAAAAAAATGCAAAAACTCCAAAAAATCAGACAGGTCCAAGTGAAAATAAAATACCTGTCGGAGTCTGTATATTAGCAAAGAAATGCAGCTGGATGACTTGTCTACACTGGTCAGGCATCTCGGGATAGGTAGCTACACCGGCTACCGTCCATTCTTTTCTCTATCCCCTCCTCTTGAGTTGGTCGCACTTGAACTTAGAAGGGAATACCCCGCTCCTCGGGCTAAGAGTTACTGGACCGGGTTATTGAGTTACCTTGTTAGAGGAGGCTGGTTCTGAGTCATTTCTGATGTGGAGAGATATACCTCACTTACACAGTGCAAGAATCATAGTCATCAGAAATTTACGTTTGAGGATTTATTCTGACCTGACTATTGAGGAGTCTTGAATAGAAGACTTGTGGAACTTGAAGTCTGTTAGGTCTTAAGTTCAGGTCCAAATAAGGTTCCGCCACACAATTAATCCAAAGGTCGAGTCAAGCTCCATTCTTAACTTTTGTTCATGACCTTGGTATGGAACCCAAAATCATTTCACTCTTGCATTTCATTTAGTGCTCGGGGACGAGCAAGGTTTAAGTATAGGGGGTTGATGAATATGTGATTCACCACTCCAAAAGTTAAAAATAGAGCCCTGTTCCCGAGTGTATAGAAGCATATTTCCCTTTATAATGCATAAATAACATTCATACATGCATACATAAAACATGCATTTTAGCACTCCATTTGCATTTAAATAAGAAGCCAAAATCCCTTGTAAAATATCCACCTCATAAAAATAAGCTCTCCCTTATACTATGTACACCTTAGTTGATAATATAAGGAAGAGAGACAGGAATCCCCTTTGTAAGAGCACCAATAAAGCCCTAAAGCCCTTGGACCTCAAAATGCCCATAGATCCCTCATACCAACTCCAAACTAGGTCTACTCACTTTTAGATTAATACATATTAAAAGACCTTTAAAATGAGACTAATTTCATCCAATTTGGAGCTCGTATGAAAAAGTTGGGTCTTTGGGCCTCTTTCTATACTACTTATATGTATATTTGTATCTTTGTATTTTTGTATCATATTTGATCTCATCTCCGTCTTTGGTCAACATGAAACTTGTAGATCTCATCAAGATCTACAAATTTTATGTTTTGAGTTTTTCCAAATTTGGCCTCCTTCTCTCCCTAACTTCATTTCTTATTTTAGCCAATCACAGCCGGCCACGTGGCGCCCTCTGGTTGCGCCACGTGGCCCACTCCCCTTGCCCAAGCCGCCTCTGCTCTCAGCCGTTGGATGACACCCTTAATCCAATGGCCACTTGATTACCACATACGCCTCAAATCTACACCGTCTGATCATCCCCAGGACTTCATCTGACCCGCTCGTTAGTGCCTCGCCCACAGTGCGCCACGCATCGCACGCTATGCCCTTGGATGATGCACGCCGCCCTCCATTACAACTGCTCATCCCACCTTGCATCCCAACCCTCCGATCTAAGCCCTGATCTCATCACGACCGTTCGTGCACGCTTCACCCTATCACGCCACATGGCGACATCACGACCTCCTGATCAGGCCACCCCAGATGTAATCCACACCGCTCGCGCACGCTTCGCCACCGACGTGCCACGTGGTGCCATCTCAACCCTCAGATCGCCTCGCCTCGATCAGATCTTTCCCGCTCCTTAGTGATTAGATCTGGGCCGTTGGATCACAAGATCCAACGGCCACGACCTCGTCTCCTACCTCTGGCACCCCTCTCTCGCACGATCTCCGCCTTGCGGGAGAGGTTGCCCCTTTCTATTTTCAGCAGCGCTCCCTCCACTGTCGACGACCACCATCACCTTCACGATCAACCCCACTCGTCCCTCATCCTCGCCAGCCACCTCACGACCCACGTCGACCGCCAGCGACGCTCCACGACCTCCTTGAACTTCGCCCCATCACCAGGCTGGTCGTCTACTTCATCCTTTAAGTACTCGAGCACCGGCCATCGTCACGCCCATCCGCCACCCCTGAGAGATCCCCCGAGCTCGGAGCATCCGATTGGTGACAATGATTGAACGAATCCTTGAGCGAAGACGATCATCTTCTCCGGCGAGATCCGCGACACCTCCGCCGTGTCGTGGCCACTCCTCCGAGTCGCTGCTTGAGCTCAGGGACTTACCGCCCCTTCGAGCGATGACCTGGACCTCGTCCTCGAGCTCCAAACCACAGGTAAACTCCTCTATCTTCCTCCGATCTTCATTCAATTTTTCCTTCGATTTCTCCCTTTTTATTCGCCGTTCAGCGTGATCCTCTCGCCTCGCTCTCACTTCCCCAAGCTCCGCGACGGAGCTCTCATCCTCGCGGTACCATTCACGCCCTCAGACAATTCACTTCACCTTCCATCGGTTCCAGCTCCACCACTTGGCCGGAGCACCATCGCTGAGCACCCGTTCACCTCGCTTTAGGCCTCACCGTCATCCTCCACATCTCCACGCAGCACGCACGAGCTTCGGCTACTCTTCTAACACCTGCAGGTACATGCCATTCATTGATCGGAAGTTCACCAGAGCTCCTTTTGAGCTTCGCCGCCATGGAGCTCCGATGCCCCTCTCCAGCTCCTGAAGCCACCTGGACCCTCACCACACCACCGTGCTCCTTCTGGGATATCTCCGACCCTCTGGAGAGCTTTACCGACACCTGGAGGGACGGGCGGAGCCAAGGCATCTTCGCCGGAGCCCCGCCATCTCCTCCGCAGGCGGCGGAGGTCCGTTGAAGAAGAAGGCCCAACCACCGTTCGATCAACTTGATCGAATGGTCCAGAGCCGTCCACGTCACCTGTCATTAGGAGCAGTAGACGACCGTAGGATCGTCCTTGATCCCACGCTCAGGAGTACGCCACGTCGCCCCCTTCCGTGGATTCCTAGCACCGTTGGATCTATCCAGATCTGACGGCCTCTGATCTCGCCACGCATCATCACCGCCATCCTTTGGATCGATCTTGATCCAAAGGCCCGCAGCCAGCCACGTCGACGAGGTCCGAGCCTCTTCCCCGACCCTAGGCTCGGACCACCCGAGGCTAGCCGAGCCTCACTCCAGACCTCCAGGAGCTCCCGAGCCAAGCCCTGAGCCTCCGAAGCCGCCCGAGCCTAGGTCCCCACGTAAGGAGCACGTGCGGTCTGGGTATTTTGCATAGAGGCCCTGGGAGTTTTTCAAAATTACAGAAAGGTCCCTGTGAAGCAGCACCCACGTGAGGAGCACGTGCCTAGTGGAGAAATTGCATTGATACCCCCAACATTATAGGTAATTGCATTTAAGTCCCTGTCAGCATGTTTCTTTTTATGTAATTTTATTTTCTGTATTGCAAATACACCCCTGTCTTTGCATGCATCCCTAGGTGTCATTTTGCATCATTTTGGAGTTCTAAAAATTGCATATTGTTGAGTAACTTGTCCTCTATCTATTGTGTCACTTGTCACATTTTTGTAGTTGCAGTAGATTTTTGAATTAATTAATTGGTTGATTTATGTGATATTTTGCCCAGTTAGACCTACTAATTAATAATTAATTCTCTGTAGCTCCAAAAATTCTCAAAAATTCATAGTAGCTCTAGGATAGTTAACTCAACTTTGCACAAAAATTTCATGTCATTTGCACACATATCGAGGCCTGAATAAATTCTTAAGTGATTTCCTTAGTTTAATTTTAATAGGTTCTTTTCACAGTAAAATTAAGGTTTGATAATTTTCCTAGATTCCTTATCATTAGATCTATCTAGGATAATTTTTGTTCCTGAAAAAAATGTGATTTGATATTTATTAAAAATAAATTAGTGAAAATCACCCTCCCTGCATTTTTAATTCACAGTAAATACATTTAGTGTCTAAAAATTTCAAAAAAATTAGGGTAGCTTAATTTCATCATAATTTATCATCTGGCCAATTTTCATAATTTTTGGACTTAATTTGATATCTCAAACTGATTTAACTTTGGATTGGCTAGATTGTTGCATGTGTCTGCACAGAAAATAGAAAAAGATAAAAAAAAGAATTCCTTGAAAAATCGAACATTGGACTTTGCTATTAATTCGTCTAAGGAGATAGATGCCTCCCTGAGTTCGACCTTGGACTTCACCAAGTAAAAAAAATTGCCGCTTGAAATTAACTTGAATCTAATTAAAAGTGGTTTTTGATATTCCCTCTCGTACCCGACTGCAACGAACACATCTAATTAATTTGGACATTAATCTGACCGAATTAACATAGGGTGCGGGGGCGACTATCAAAATGGCACCGTTGCCGGGGAGGCACATCTTAGGTTAATTTTTAGTGAAATCCTGACTGTTTGATTTCTCTCCCCAGGTAGTCTGACCCCCGGTTTTCTTGTAATTATTTTCTCTCTTTTATTTCTTTATTTTTCCGTGTCACTCTCTGACCTCAATCTTTTTCTGTGCGAGGAACGCGAGGAGTCGAAGACGCTTCGAGGATCTAGCATTTAAAACTATTGAGTGAATAGAGAGGCTTTGTAATTTACATTTTTATTTATTTCTTTCTTTTTGCATTATTTCTAGCGGTTCCCGTTTGGGTTCTCGCTCGTGTAAATATAGTGGAACCGTGTACCCGTGTGTTGTGTGGGTGAATGTAATTTAGCTTGCACTAGCAGCTCCCCGAGCCAATCTAAGAATTGCTTGTGCTCGTAATCATTAGGACCACACAACTCACTTAAAAGACGCACTTAGACCGCAGAACTTAGCCAAAATCAACTTGTTCTTCACGCTAATAGAACTGCTTGTCTAGGAGCCGCTTTTATCGTTTGCATTCGCATGTAGATAAAAGTTTTCAATTCTGTTTTGCATCCTGCATAAAAAAAGCGAAGGGATCACTGTAAGTTTCCTGAACTCAGCATAGCATCATTGTTTTATCTTGCATCGGCTTTTCTCGATTTCCCCCTCTGATTTTCACATTTAATTAAACAGAAATTGGGACTGTCCGATAGGCGTGCTGTGTGGTTGAACTTAATCAGTGAGAACCTAACTTAAAATCAGGACTGCTAAACATTATTGACCAAAAAAAGAGGAATAAAATTTGAAAATTGTTTGCGGGAGATTAATCCCTAACCTTGTTTTCAGGATGAGTGAGGGTAATTGAGTGTGTGCGAACACCTTAAGGCAGAGCCCAAATCCCCGCCTTCCATATCATGTTCCAACTGATCCTATCAAATATCAAGAGTCGAATAATTTCAGATTCACTGACTAGTACCAAGTAGCCTCCGCCTGTCTCAGGTAGATAGGGGCGAAATTGCAGTACTTTGTGACAAGTTGCCAGTAACCCCCGGGGTGAAGTTCCGGCCTTGTCAGCCTCCACCTGCTTGCAGGTAGATAGGGGTGTGGTCTTTGAATCCATCGACTTGGGATAGGAGCAAAGAAAGGAAGGATCGGCGGTATCTTAGGCGACAGGTTAAACCGGGAAGACGCATCCGGCTCTGAGCCGACTTCCCTATAGGTCGCGTAATCCTTGCTATCTTGCTTGAAAATCACACTTAAAAACTACAAGATTAATTGGACTCGATTTTGAGTCCTTCACTGTGTTGAGTGTGAAACCAGGGTTTTGGTTTGATTTGTTTGCTTCAGGTAGGAGTAAAATCCTATCTTCTTCTCGCCATATCAAGATGAGCGACTGGGGAGATCTCAACTCTTTATTCACCGATCTCTCTATGAGTCCCCCACGTAACTCATCTTCATCGGCCCAAGCGCAACTTGGACCACCCATGACTCATGACCCTCTTGAGTCTTGGTTCCCTCATACTCAGGGTGGTTACTCTCAAACCAACCCTTTCATCTCCTCTGAGCTTACCGAGGAAGACCATCGCCTCGGTAAGAACCCCTTCCTTGATTTGTCCTCTGACACCGATCTTAATTCATACCCAGGACTAGAGGACAAGATGCCTCCCTAAGTTCGACCTTGGACTTCACCAAGTAAAAAAAATTGCCGCTTGAAATTAACTTGAATCTAATTAAAAATGGTTTTTGATATTCCCTCTCGTACCCGACTGCAACGAGCACATCTAATTAATTTGGACATTAATCTGACCGAATTAACATAGGGTGCGGGGGCGGCTATCAAGGACATGTATAGAGAGTCTTATATTCTCTAAAATTTTCCCTCAACGATCAAGGCAATAGAAATATAAGGGGGATAAGCATGCTTTTAAAGAGAGGCATTGCATTCTCTTGTATTGCTATGGAGGATGTCCTCCATGGTGTCCCTTGGATCATGGATCAAGATCTATGATCAAGTCCTTATTCAACAAGATAGAACTTCATTTATCTCCTTTTAATCACCAATTGAAGGTAACAACTTAATTTAGAGTATAATCCATGGACTCTACAATTGCATTCACGTGCTAATACACATGCCCCCTCTTTCCATATATGGATTGAAGTTGTTGCTTATTTGTTAATTTGATAATTAATATGCAACTCGATTTAACAAACTTGCAATTATTACTTAATTATCATTATGACAATCAAGTTATCATAATTGGTAACTTTATAAGACAATTGAAGTTTATGAATTATATTCATAAATCCAAATAACAATGTAAATCCAATTTACATTTAAATTCTAATGTGAATCACAATCATATTTTTACATTGAAATAATAATATAAATTATATTCATATTAATATTAATTATTATGAATCATTATTCATACTTATTAATTTTAATTGTGAATCATATTCACAATGATACCATGACGATAACAATTATTATTTCAATGTTGACATCAAATAGTATGAGTCCTAATCGAATTAGGACTCAAAAGATGCAAATGCAAATAATTGGAGATAATGTCGAGTAGATCATATTATCTATGTACAGTGACTTGAAATATGGATAACCATCCAAATTCAAGATTTATACCATTTTTGCAAAATGCATCACCTATAAATATTGAGCTTGAGCTTTAATAATCTACACTTTAAGTAAGCAAAACGAAACACATCACACTCTCCAAGAGCTGGAGGAAGTGTCGGTAAGCTGAATCTAGCTTCTTTGACCATTTCTAATCAAAGTCCAAACCATTTGTATCTTAGAAATGAGCTCAAGGAGTGTTATTATTTCCATTTCCATTACATTTTTAATTTCAATATTTGAACATTGAAAATAAAATTAGAATGAGATTCCAATAAAATGAGACTCAATCCAATTAATTATCAAATAATTGAGGAAATAAATGGATCCACTAAAATTCTTTCATTTTCAACATCTCCTCAAAATGGAAATGTCATGGTAAATGACCTATTATTATATATTTAACCCTAAATATTCCCAATACTCATTCATCATTCATGCTAGAAGACTTTGTTATATCCGAAGTCCCAATCCTTGTTTGATTATCTTCTTCAAAATATATCTTAGATTTCTCATTTGTAATTGGGCAACAATATTAATCATATGCTTTTCAAAGGCATATATTAACATCTCGAATTCATGTCTTATTTCATAATAAGACGACCATGGATGGAATTCATTTTGACCCCAAAATATCTCATGAGTGTACTTTGTCTTTTTTGTTCATCAACTACGAAGTTATGTGACTCCTTTAAGAGATCATACATCTCATATATCTTCGTATGCATACCAACGGGCCGATATATCAACCTTGGCAAGGTCATCAACCTATTGGTTTGTCAAATGTGCATACTCAGACATATAGATGAATATCTGTCTCAGTTTAAAGGAAGTGTACCTGATCACGATAGCTATGATTAAAGTCTCAGTTTGTCTCAACCTCATCAAGTCAACTCTTTGACTTGAGTATTCTAATACCTTTGAATCTCAATTCCTATGCAGAGGATGTAAATCAAGAAGTCAGTCAGGAATTAGTCTTTAGAAAAAGATTGACATCTCTTTCTCAGAGTGGATATCTTTATTGAATATCACATGTTAAGTCAGTTGTATCCTCTCAACTGTATGGTATGTAATACAACCATGGTACATAACCCTTATTGTACAAAGAGACATTTATATTAAGTGTGTTCACAATCATTCATTTTAGATGGACATGATAAAACAATAACTTTTATTGTATTAATGGGACGCCGATGGCTTATAAGTCCAACACAATAAAAAGTAAATATAATCTGCATTTAATATTGGATGGATGAATGTGATTCATAATTAATCAATAGTTTAGTTACAACTATCACAAATAATTTGCAATTTATTTGGTGATATTTTGTTGATAAATAATTCTACGAATAAAGATTTACTATAATAAGATTGCATTACATGGATATTGTAGAGAGAAAATCTCTCTCCAATATCATTGTGGATGTCTACCCATCCATAAGAGGAAGGACACTATCTCCATTCCTTTTATATGGATATTGCTCTCTTATATTTTTTATTCATGAGAATGAATTGATTTAATTGAAATTAAATTTGTTGAAGAATGTTTTCAACTTATTTATTTCTTCTAAATTAATTAATCATTGTTGCATATTGTTGCAACAAAATAGATCATCGATTTGAATTAGGAGTGCTTCCTAGCCATCTAATTTGTGTAAAAGAAGAGCCAACCTGGGCTTTTCTATACACAAGTTGAAGCAAAAAAATCTCTCTCTCTCTCGTACATGTCCAAGCTATTCCTCTCTCTCAAACCCTAGTGGTTGTCCACTCTAGGTTTGTTGAGAGAACTCCACCGTGATGTTGTTGTGCCACTGAATCAATTGCTCGTGGATCTCCATCTTCTTCGGTGTCACATGTTCATGACGAAGATCATGGTCATGTGGCAAAATCAGTAGAATCCATGCTCAGATCGTCAACTCCGATTACGGAAAACATGCATCTCATCCACGTGGTCGCAAGTGCTTACTTCGTCGAAGTGGACTTGAGATAATAGGTCTCATTGTTTAGAGACATATAGATCGCAAGCACGCTCCAAGATGTAAATTTACTACTTGTTTGTGATACAGATGAAACAGCATGCTAATGGTTCCTATGTCATGTGGTTTTATCAAAATAAAAGTTTTTAATTGGCATTGCCCCTTGCAACTAGTACGAGTAGTCGACCTATATCACGTATGGTATGATCCTCACGTTTCTGTGATATGTGAGGTAAGAATCATTATCTTCAAGCGACCATTGGTCGAAGGTCTTGGACTTGATCCAAACCATAAGAGAACAAGGTTTTGGATATCGAATGCACGAAAACTTGTTGTTTTTCGCATTGATACATATTTTGAATAAGTTTTTTTGCTCGTACGAAAATCTACTATCTATACCATATTTGAAAAAAAATTGGGACACTTAAGTGTGTTTAGAATGTCTGAACATGTCCCCTTCCAAAGGTTAGCATCGAATGATCATCATTTAAAATCTAAAAGTCACCGCATTGTTGTTTTTTTTCATGTAAACTTAGATCTATAACTAAATGAATTTTTGTTACCATCTTCCTTTCATAGAACATGTTATAAATACATAAATTAAGTTAATAATTAAACCATCAAACTGCTCTAACTTATTTTGTGTGATTCCGACTCCATTTGTCCTAGATATGACATATTTAGTGGAGATGGGTCAGAAGATGATTGAATCATCTAAAGAATATTTTTTAATGTGTCTATTGTTCAATGTTAATCATGGAAATGATGAATTTTTCTTGATTAAATGATGTTTATTATTTTTCGAGAAATATTTAATGATCATCAATCATCATTGAATGAATGTTTCATGATAAAACCCTAGTTCAGAGAATAATAGTTGTAGTTCAACTTTTACATGCAAAACCAACATGTTTGTTTGATATGACTAGAAAATTAAGATCATTATAAATGCTTTAAAATACCTAAATTTCTGAGATTATCATACAGTGTCACATACAGTCAAAAGATCGATAAAACCTCTTAGTACAACTTGTACCGATTGTGTTGTCTCGAATTGAAACAGTGATGGTGTCTAGGTCATGAATATGCTAATGGGTTACCTAATTGCCACCATACACCGCACTTGTAGTGGAAATGTTTTCTGTTAGCATTATTTGTTTGGCATGGTTGGATCCATTTTGAGGAAGGGTAGCATGAGAAGTCTGCATACCTTAAACATCTAATTGAAATAATAAAATTGTACTATGTGAGGGTGTGTACTTCATAGTAACATCAGGCAATTTAAATTATTTGTTGGTTTCATTGGATTGATAACTAATTTAATATGGTTAGATTCATTTATTCTAATTAAAATAAATAGTCTATTATTAATAGATATGTAATTCCCTTGGAAAATTAATCATAAGAATTTGATTCAAAATGATTAATTAAAATTCGAATAGGATATGGAGGATTACAAAATGACATCCATGGATCTCCTATCAAGGTGAAGGATTTCGTCACCATGGATTGTATGGCAAAGATGCCTATGCAAAGTCATATCTTCGACGTATGAGTGCACATGGATCAGGCTCTTTGCTTCTCGAAAGAGACATGCCGTATACATAGTGACCCCGATATTGTTCCTCATATATTTGAAGCGACATTGGATCGTGCATAGAGAGTGCTATTCTTGTTGACAGTTGGTTCAATTAATAACGAGTCAACATCACCTTAAGGGTGATGGTCGTGGGTGTTAAAAATCGATTTGGGAAATGCAAGTTGGATTTGCAAGGCAGAATGAGTTCTCGCTCCCTTTACCTAAGTTGCATTTTTTCATATTATTAGGGTGTAACAAAGGTAGAAGGGAGATACCAGATCTTGCTAGACATATAGTGGTAAGTATATCTCTTGATTTGAAATTTAATGAGGGGATGGATTTTCTAAGTATTAAAAGCAAGATAACTTTGATTTAAAAATCCTTAAACAAAGAATTAAAATATGAACATATAATTATTTATGTTCTAATAAGTGTATTTCTTAATCTCAGATATGAAATCCATGAACCCACTCAACAAGCTTTTGGAGGGCAACCAATTGGCTAGATCAAATTATTCAGACTGGCTCCGAAATTTGGAGCTTGTTTTCTCTGCAGAGTGCATCGACTATGTTCTCACTAAGAACATGCATACAAACCCTACGTCAGTGGAAGAACTAACAATGAAACAATGATGAAGATCATTCACTGGTTCGATGCTATATTCTGGGGACTTTGTCCAATGTACTTGAGAAGCAACATGTGGACATGGATAATGCTCATGATATAATATTGAATCTGAAAGAGATATTCGATGACATGAACCATATATATCGTTACAAACTCTTGAAAGAAATAATTTGTCGCAAGATGTAGGGGAGGGTACCGGTTAGAGTCCATGTAGTTAAAACTTTAAGTTACCTCTCTGAACTGGATAACCTTGAGGCTCAGATGGATGCAGGCATGCAGTTTGTCTTTTTTCTCCTATCTTTACCCAAGTCTTTAAACAACTTTGTAGTATCGTACCACATGAACAAAATTAGGTTGACAAATACTGAACTCATATCTTCATTAAATTCTGTTGAGGATATAATGAAGAGGGAGAATCCTAGTGGCAGTGCAATGGTTGTACAGGTCAAAGGAAAGTGTGATCAGAAGCAAGGGTCTTGAAAGGGTTTGGCCCAGAAGAAGAAGAGTCAAGTTGTTAGCTCACCCTCTCAGGTTTCGACACTCATAACATCAAAGAAAGCCTTTGTTTGTCATCATCGCAATAAGTCGGGGCATGGAAGAGAAACTGTTAAAATTACATGAAAACCATTGAAAAGGGTAAGGCTCCAGTAGGTATAAATCTACTTTCATCATTGAACCAATTTTCTCGTAGTTGGGTCATTGATACCGGTACTTCTGTTCATGTACGCAATTTATTACATCTATTTCAGAAACCTGAAAAACTTGATGAAGGGGGAATATTCATCCAGAGGGGATTTGATGCAAATATTATAACAATTATCGTCAAGACGTGCATACTATCATATCTAGTGGGAGAGTCCTATTACTTAGAGAATGTCTCTATGTTCCATATGTTAGAAGGAACTTATTATCTATATCTAAGTTAGTTAGAAATGGATATCTGTTCCTATTCTACGAGAGACTTATCATAAGCTGTAATGGTAAATATATTGCAGATGGTTTTCTAACTCCTGGTGGACTTTTTGAATTATGCATTGATGAATCTTTCATCAATGTTACTACGAATAATAAAAACTCTAAAAGATATAGAGAGGATGGAAATCATTTAACTTGATTTGTCATCAAAGGCTTGATAATTTATATGTTGATGGGATCAATATATTGGTAAAAGAACCATTAGGTTTCCTACATGTACAAAGTTTATCTACATGTAAACATTGCATTAAGGAATAATGGCCAGAGCACCCTTCCGAAATAAGGGTACACGATGCGCGGGTATACTTGACCTAATACATACTGATGTATGCGGTCCCTTTAGTATCGCATCTCGAAATGAATATCGATAGTATTTGATGTTTATTAATGACCATTCATGATACTTGTTTATCTTCCTATTACGTCATATCTGAAACCTTTGAAAAGTCCAAAGAATTCGTGGCTTTGGTTGAGAACAAAATCAATAGGAAGATTAAGCGGATTCGATTTATCAGAGGAGGCGAGTAGCTCTCAAATGAATGAAAAAATACCTTAAAGAGAGAGGAATTGTATCCAATCTCACTCTTCTTAGAAATCCCCAACTAATTGGTGTTACTGAATGGATATGGTCTGATCAATGATGAGTAAAGCACATTTACCCCTTAGTATCTGAGGATATGCAGTAGATACTATAATATATATCCTCAACAAGATTCCTCGAAAATATGTACCCAAAAACCCTTTTGAGATTTTATTCGAAATCAAGACTAATGTTAGACAACTGAGGATTTGGGGTTGCTTGCTCCATGCCTAGAATGTGGATGCAAGTCAGCTAGAATCTCGCACTAGAGAGTGCTACTTCATTGGGAGTGTAAAGGATGATATTGGATACCAACTTTATGACTCTAAGACTTATAAGGTATTCGTCTCTAGGGATGTGAAATTCTTAGGGACGAGTTCCTTAAAAATCAAGAGAAGAATGAAGTAAAGGAATTCACATATCCTTCGAGGATGTTAAGATTCCCGAGCCAGAAATTGAAGAGATAATTGAAGATGTAGTACATGTATCTCTTCGAAGGACTTCAACTATGGTTATGGATTCCATGTGCTAGGAGGGTGACAATGATCCAACTTCATTTGATGAATCACTCGTGGATCATGACATGGATAGATGGATGATAGCAATGAAGTCTGAAATATACTCCATGCATAAAATGGTGTGTGGACCCTAGAGGATCCACCTAAAGGGTTAAAACTCATTGGGTGTGAATGGTCTTCAATATAAAGAGGTGAACTAATGGGAAGGTGGGGACTTTCAAGGCACAGATCATATCTAAGGGCTACACAGAGAGAGAAGACATCGACTACAATGAGACATTATCTCCTGTGGTCATTCTTAAGTCCTTCGGGGCACTGCTATCTATAGCTGCACATCTTAACTATGACATCTGGTAGATAGATGTCAAGACCTCATTCCTCAATGGATACCTCAAGGAGGATATCTATATGAGCAACCCCAAGGCTTCATAGATAAGGAAGGCAAATTGTGCAAGCTAAAGAAATCCTTATATAGGCTCAAACAAGCTTCTCGTAGTCGAAACCTCAGATTTGATGAAACCATAAAGAGTTATGATTTTGTTCTAAATCCCGATGAACCATGTGTATAGAAGAAGATTAGTGGGAGCACCATTGTGTTCACCATGCTTTACGCGGATGACATCCATATCATTGGGAATGATACATGAATGATGACTAGTGTTAAGATCTGGCTATCCCATACATTTGAGATGAAAGATCTTGGAGAAGCCTCTTATATATTGGGTCTAAAGCTGTTAAAAAATATAGAAAAGAGGATATGGGATCGTCTCAACATCGATATATTAAGAAAATATTGGAATGATTCCATACGAAAAATTCCAAGAAAGGATTCCTTCCCTTAAGACATGGTACACACCTATCTAAAGGAATGACTCCAAAAACTGTTGATGATAAGAAGACCATGGTTGGATGCCCTTATGCATCAGTTGTGGGAAGCATAAGTCAGATCCGGCAATCATTGTATCGATCGCTCTCGCGACACTTAGCCCATGAACAATCAACTAAGATAACGATCACCCCACAATATAAATAAAACGATGAATACGATGCGGGGTGAAATTTATTATACCTACAAATGATGTATAGTGACAAGTAGTAGGGGTCAAACTAATGAGAGCTACATGGATAGGTGTAATTATAATTAATTAATAATAACCAATGATAATTATTTTTGCACTTTTTGGCTTTTTGATTTTTTATGGGTTTTAAATTATATTTCATTTTTATTGATTTTTTGTTTTTATGTTTTTATTTTTTTGATTTTTTTCTTTTTAATTTTGATATTTTTAATTTATTTTTATTTTAAAGATATAGTATATATATAACAACACCAATAATAATATAAAAAAATATATAAGATATATTTAATGTATATATATAGTCAAAATATATATAGGAACAATCATTTTTACTTTTTAAAGGTTTTAACTATATTATGCTTTTATAAAAAAATAATGCTAATACTAATATGCATATAGCTATAATAACGTATATGTATTATATATAGGCCTTTATATTTTTAAATGTAGTTATATAGTCAAATTTTATAAAATAAAATGTTTTTGTATTTTCTTAATTTTTGTGATTTTTCTTGTAATTCTTATTGATTTTTAGGTATTTTTGAAGTTTGAAATATTGCAAAATATTTTTCTGACTGTGTTTATTTATCTAAATAAATAATTATAGGTATGATATATGTATAGTGTACTTATGTATTTTAATACTTTATTTATTTTAAGATATTTTTAATAGATTTATTTTATTTTTACTATTTATATATATATATATATTTTAAAAGATATATACACAAAAATATAAGAATGCTAAAAAGATAAAGAATAAATATACTGAATATTATATATAGGTATACAATACAATAGGGACCCAAAAGCCAACTTTTGCATCTCAAATCTAAATTAAATAAACCACCTTCAATAAATAGATAATTAAATTTTATGAATAATAAGGGTCGAGTTTGGTGAGTTTTGAGTATGTATGGAGGAGATACATGTCTGAGATGTTTTTTTACGGCTTTTTATTCTGAGTGTCTGAGGCGCATTGTGCATTATTTTCCAATGAAATCAATTTTGTATATTTCTTTGTATTTTTATGTATAATATTCATGTAGATAGTTCTATTATTAGAGTTATAAATAATAAAAAAATAAAATAGGTCCCAAATGGTAATTATTGAAAAAATGAATTAGGGTTTTTGGAGGTGTTTTCTGTGCAGTTGGTCTGCCCTATCCCCCTACTTTATTCCTTGTCGATCAAGTCATTATGATGAATGTGTCTCGAGGTCTAGGGTCACTCAATGCCTTTGACACTTCATTCTTTTTCTTTTCTTCCTTTGTTATTTTATTTTTAGAATTAAAAACCAATATTTATATAGTATTTAGTCAATAATTGAGTATTATCTTATACAAATTAATGCTATATGGATGCATTTAGCTAGGGATTTAAGGATAAAATGGAAGAATAAAGGTGATGAAATAGAGATTTGTTAATGGGAAGCAACATTTCAGAGTATGCTGGAAGAACGTGACATGTTACATTTATGGGCATACTGACGAGCCACGTTTTTGCCTCTCTAGTATAGTCTGTTAGCAGTAGCACAAGAGGCGAAAACTGATGGTCATCAAAGATCACCCTTTCTAATAGGTGGAGAATTTGTTTTACTTGGTAAGTGTACCAAGGTTGAACTCAGGGACACGAGCCTCTTAAGTGGTTATTCAAAGTTTTACCTTGGATCAAGTGATTAATTAATAACTAATTAGGTCAACAAATAGAGAAACATGATGAAATCAATGAACACAGATGATGCATGAACAGAATGTATTTTTATTTGGTTTTTATAATGAGGCATGATGCAAATGTAGAAATATGCAAATATACACCACCTAGATGAAATCATTGAACAATAAAAGTGTTGTCAATTTTAGGTTCAATTCATGAAGCAAATTTTATTGATAAACTAACAAATGACATTAAAAATCATTAAACAGATGACACTATATAACTAGGATTTAGCATTTTGGATATAGGAAATGATTAATGCCAATGGATAGACAAGAAAGCATGCTTCAAAATGAACTTGAAATCAACTTAAACGGATCTCATATGCTCAGAATATCTACAAAGTAGTCTAGTGGCATAAACGTAAAGAAAATATGAAAATATTTATAAAATCTTCATAAACAGGTCCCTGAAAGGGAATAAATGCAATTAAAGAAAATCATAAGGCCTTCCCTATAATTTTTCTGTACGCGCGAGGGCTATTTTGCATTTATTAAAATCAGGAGGGGCTAGTTTACAAATAACCCCAAGCGTGCATCCGTTGCATGTGCTTGGAGGGACCTGTATGTAATATGGAGAAGGAGGCGGGGCACCGACGCAAATTACCTAGCCCCCACACGACTAGAGCACGTGAGGGCTTGGTTCGGTGGCTTGCTAGGCTCGATGCTTGGCTCGGGCAGAGGCTCGAGACATGTGGAGGGATCTGACCTGCATGAGCTGGCTCGGACTGCCTGAACCTCCAAGCCTCGGAGGGGTCGACATGGCTGATGATGAGCTGTTGGATGGGCACCGGAGGGGTACCATCCAACGACACCTGTAACTTCTGGCGCTCCCTTTTCCGTCGATTGTTGGCGGCGCAAACATGCCTCCGATGGGACTGCCATAGCTCTTCCATCGTACTCTATGCTTGCTAAAGATACAGGTAGATTCTAGGAAGCATGGCGGCCAAGGTCGTAGCACAGGGAAAGTGCTGGGCTGACTGGAGGTGGCTGGCGATTAACCCATGCCGGAGGTGGAGCTTGAGAAATTAGCTCTGCCCGAAGTCCGACCATTGAAGGGGAGTGCCTGCAGAAAGGTTAGGGGAAATAGCCGAAGCATGCAGGACTTGTGCGTGGATGCAATGAGGTGAGATGGAAGCCACTACGGTCGGAGAAGGTGGAGGCTCGTCGAATTCCTCCGCCGTGAAGGTGGAGAAAATGGGTGACGTGGCTAGAGGTTGTGGAGGATCGAGAAGGTGGTCGGAGTGTAGCGCGAGGATGGTTAATGTGAGGTGAAGCTTGTGAGCTGGTTAATTGAGGGTGAAAGTGTGTGTAAGTGCCTAGTTAATTCAAAGGAACAAGAAGGAAAAGAAGAGGAGCGATGGCTTGGGCTGAGCACTAGGGGGTGCTCCCATCTTCGCTGGACTCTCCCAGCCATAAGGAGCAGCTAGTGATGAAAGAGGTCTGGCGAGGGTCTAAAGTAATCCACACAAGGCGGGATCACAATGTCGCTGAGGCGACCGCTCACGACATCTCGATCAATCAACATTTAACCCACAATACTAAATCAAGCAATTAAATCTCAAAAATGTGGAGTTAAAATTTATTATAACTCTACATGCAAATGTGTATAGGTGTAAGCACAAGTAGAGGTCGAACACTGGGAGGCGAATGGTTGTGTGGTGAAATTGATTGTGCAATTATTCAATTCAATGTTCATGTCCAATTCTTATTGTTTTTGTGGGTTTTTGATTTTATATTTTTTTTAATTTTATATTTTTTTATATTTTTTATTTTGTTTTATATTTATATTTTTTTATATTTTCTTTTTATATTTTTAATTATATAAATATAAATATATATATATAAATACATATATATATATAAAGAGATAGTAAGAGAAGAGAGAGGAGTAATATAAGGATAAATATATATTTATATGAATTATATATTAGATATAATAATATTTTTTGGCTTTTTATATTTTTCTAATTTGTTTGTTATTTTTCTGGAATTTTACAAATTTTTATGTATTTTTAATTCCAAAAATGTCCCTAATATGGGACTAATTAAATAGGCCAAAATAATTTGGGTTTTAAAAATATAAAATAAATCTAAAAATTACCCAAATTAATTTTATCACATAAATAATAATATATAGATAATTATAAAAGAGAAAAATGTATTTTTGGTATTTTTCTAGGGTTTTATATTTTTTATTAGATTTTGGGGCTTTCTGATTTTTTTATTTTTCTTTTTCTTATTTTTAGGTTTTTCCATTTTCTGGACTCAATATATATACACGCCATATATAATATTTTTGTAATTTTTCAAAATGTTTTTATATTTTTTGGTATTTTATAAATTAAACAGTGATTATTTAAGCTCCATTTGAATTTTAAAAATTAGATAAAATGCAAAAAATGCAAGCTAAAAATATGGGCGTGAAAGTACACTGCATGAAGCATCTACAATAATTTTTGTGGATTTTTAGGAGCAATATAGGTATTTTTAATAAATACACAAAGACATAAAAATAAAACAGCCTGGCAGGGGCATTTTTGCAAATAAAATAACATGCAGGGGATATAGTGCAAATATGCCAACTAGAATAAACATTTATTTTATTTTTAAGAACTATTTTACAATTACAAAAACCGCCAAGGCTGCATTGCAAAATGTACGCGCCTCACGTAGGACAGCACGTGAGGCGCACAAGGACCAAAATGTAATTTCAGGAAGTTCGGGGGTCCTATGACAAAATTTACAATTTTATTTACACTGAATATTTATTTTATAGAATTAAAAATTAATTACAAAAAAGGCGGGGGCTATATGTGAAAATTATCCCCAAAAGGCGTGCGATCCAACGGCTAGGCTTCCTCCACTTGACACGCGTCGCCTCCTCCGTGCCCGATACCGCTTCTCCAATGAACGCACGAGATTAGATCTCATGAGTGAGATCTACGGTGAGGGCTTCGCTCCATCGGACGGCTGGGCTTCAAACTGGGTGCCTCCATCAATCGAACGGCAGAGACGAAGGGACGAAGAACAGGGAAGAACTTCCCCATCCCCGACCTTCGATCCGATGATGCACTCGCGTCCGATCGTCTTTGAAGCTCTGGGATGGCCCAAAACATTCCTGAAGGTGTCCTCTAAGTGCTGGGAGTCTTGGATCGGCAGGAGATGCACTAGAGCGTCGCAACAAGCTCGGGGAAAAGATGGGGCTCCAGGTACCTCCGGCGGCTTTGTTTTCGTCTTCTGGCACATTTCAAGGCACCTGACCTACAGGAAAAGAGTCGCACGACTAGAGGGAAGGTCCCTCGACCAGAGATGAAGCTGCTATTAGCGTGGAAATGGGTGGATTTTGTTCGCCGGAGCTCCGCTCCGGCGAACTACGAACGGTGGATCTACACTAAGGACTACGTTCTAATGAGCAAAATAAATACGTAAATGGGAAACTGAGACTAAAACCTACCTAAATAATGAACTTGCGCAGCTCGAACTTGGTTGTTTGGCCAAGGAGCAGAGGTCGCCGGCGACGGCGGCCTTGGGCGCATCTCCTTCCTCCGCGAGCGTCCACGACCTTCAGGGGACCTCCATCTGTCACCTGGATGCACACTAGGCCGAAGGTGGGAGCTCTAGGGCTAGGGAAATGGCCAAAAAAGTTTGGAGGAGGAAGATGGGTTATTTATAAACATGTGTATGCGCCCTTATTGATCGGCAAATAATAAGGAATCGGTGATATATACATTAGATCTAAGGTGGGGGCGTGGATGTACAAGATGCCAGGAACATTTCTTCTGAAGAAAGCAAAGACGATCGATGGACGGGGCACCCTGGAAAAATGGGAGAAGACGGGGGGTTTGACAGATTTGATGGGCTGGAGGCTGAATTATTTATGAACATAATGGGAGCCCTTATTGACCGGCCACAAATAAGGAATCGGAGATATATACAAGGAAAAAAAGCCTTGGGTGTGTATGAGGGTTTGTTTGGGAGTAATTTTCTAGAAGGGAGTGATGTCATTAGAGCGATGGGTTGATCGGGAAAATTGGGAGAAAACGCAAGGTCTGACAGATTTGACGGACTGGAAAGGCTGGAGGGTGAGTTGACCAGAGGTCAACGGAGGGAGCTCTGCCATTGGTCCATGTAGGCTCACCACAGGACAAAATAGCAGGATTATTAAAGAATAATTAATTTAAAATAGTAAATGATTATATTATTTTTAGAGTGTAAAATAAAAAATGTTTATTATTTTATGTAGTATTTTATTACGATTTTTATTTATTTTTTTGATGTATTTTATTACAAGTTAATTATTAATGGTGTATGTATAGGTATATTTACATGTATATTGTATAATTTATTTTTATTTTATATATTTTATTTTATTATTAAATTTTCTTATTTTATATATTTATAACATATTTTTGTGAGTATAAATATATTTTTATTTGATTTTTATGAGTTTATTTGCACATTTAAATAAATAGGTATATGAATTGTATATGTATAGGTATTCTGCCTATGTTTTATATACTTCTTTTATTTTAATGTATTTTGTTGGTTTTTATTTTGGTTTTATATTATTAATATATTATATGTAATATTTACAGTGTAATAAAAATATGAAAGAATAAAATAATTAAAGAATGTATTTCCCTTTTATTTATATACATCGGTGACATAGGTATTTTGGTCTATGTAATCCATAGACTTATTTTATTTTACAAGTTCTTTTTGGTTTTATTCTAATTTCAATATGTACATGCATTTTGTATATTATTTACAAAATTATAAAAATATAGGTTTATAGAAATAATGAATAATGAATATAATGAATATAATGAATATTTTAATCGGGTAGACTGTACAATGAAGGCCAAAAACCTAACTTTCACAGATGGACTCCAAAAATTATGAAACCAATTTTATTAAATAGTTCTTGAAAAGATATATACAATTAAAGGTGATTTTGGTGGATTTTGAGTTTTTATTTACGAGATATGGGTCTGTGAAGTTGAGATTCTGGCTTTTTATTCTGTGTATAAAATGTACAGTGTATATTATTTTTGTACAAACTCAATTTTGTATTTTTATTTACATTATTATCTACAACTTCCATGTACAAAATATTTCTATTTGATGAATAAATAATTATATACAAAATAGGTGTCAAAAATGCATAAATGAATGAATAAATAAATGAGGAATTTATTGTATTATTGGCCCTTATCTCCCCCTACATTATTCCTTGTCGACCAAGTCAATTATTGACTTGGTCTCGGGGTTCGGAACAGAAAATTTTTGCAATATTTTATTCATTTTTCTTTTCTTCTCTTTATTCTATAATTTTGGCATTAAAAACCTTATTTTTCATACACTTAATACAATAAATTATGAATACTATTATAGACAAATTGATGCTATTTACATGCATTTGCTGGGGTTTTTAAGACGAAAATGATAGAATAAAGGTGATGAAATGGAGATTCATCACCTCCCTATACTTGCCTTTGCTAATCTGCACAAAATCAAAGAAAAGAAAAAGCAAAAATAAAGAATTCAATGAATAAATTGAATTGATCACGATTATTAAACTAATCTGCACAAAATCAAAGTTTGGAGCACAGGTCAGACCTTAGTGTGAAAATGTGTGTGGAACCTAGTCGGGAACCAAATTTAAAACACAACAGCCTTCGAGAGTCACAGAACTCGGTTCAAATTACCTCAATATCCAGGTAAGAACAAGCCTACATCATACGCAAACCCTTATGACTATGAAGCTGACTTGTACGATGTAAGTGATGGTGGCTCTCCCCAACTGAAATGATAAAGGAACTGACTTCTCCAGAATGACAACCTAAAGATTCCCCAATCCATCACTCGGTCGTCTAGGAGTGGGGTATTCCCTTCTAAGTTCAAGTGGCATCCAACTTAAGAGGAGGAGGTGAAGAAGAGAATGGACGGTAGCCAGTGTAGCTACCTATCCTAGGATGCAAGACCAGTGTAGTCAAGTCATCCAGCTGCAGACTCACATGGTATAACTTTGATGCTCAAGCTTGCTTATTTTCTATACAACATATATACATACTCCGGCAGGCACTTTTATTTTTATTTCAAACATGTCCACTTTTTTGGAGTTTTTTTAAAACATACTATTTACAGCAGCATTTACATAAGGACTTTTTCCTCTTGAGCCAGAAGACTATCCCTCTTTTGAAGCTTTATCGCAACCCACACTCTCCTGTCATTCGACTTCATTGAAACTGGACCAGGTTGGGGCGCACTTCCCTTCCTAGACGAGGACGAATGTTTCCACCTGTGTGCGTCTCAGACTGGCAAATCCAACCCCCTCACCACTCCAACTGAGTTGAGCCAAGTGAAAGGTGCAAGTGTCCAAGTTAGGTCACGGCCGACAAGAGTCATGCGTGTGTCTCGAAAAAATCTAGTTAGTCAGTTGAGGTGACATGAACCTAGCCCTGATTTCTCAAAGAATTAAGTCTTAATAGACCTGAAGTACCTTAAACCTAGTTCCCATAAGGTTCCAGTGCAGTTAGGTGCAGTAAGGTCCAACCAAGCTCCAATCTTCGACTTTATTGGACTAGTTCAATCATCAAGCTCAATCAAAGAATATGAATGCTATGCAAATGCTATTTACAAATATGCAAAGAATAATGCAATTTTGCAAAAAAAATTGAAAACAAAGAGAGGAATTTTTAAACAAAAAATTTACAAATAAAAGAATTTTGGCACCGAAAATATGTACATCTATTTACATGGGTGTGCCGCTTTATTTACAAAGAATGAAGGATTTATAGTTTAGTTTTATTTATTGGTATATATGTATAATTATTAAAGAATTTTGTGTTATTTATTATTTTATTTATTATTGATTTGATGTATCTATTCCTCAAACTTATTTGAAAATTATTTTACAAACAATTTGAAAGACTATAGTCCAAAATAATTTTTACAAGCATTTTACAAACATGTACACACATTTGAAAATCATTTTGCAATGGTTTTCCAAACAGAATATATAGATTTTTCACATATTTTGCAACCATTTTTCAAAACGTTTGCAAACAATTTGTCAAACATTTTATTTCACACAAAGAAAATAAACTTTACAAACCAAAATGTTTTACAAAAGTTGAAAACATGTAACAAAACGTTTTCAAAATAATTTTCAAAAGATTTTCACAAGGATTTTCAAATTATTTTTCAAACATTTTGCAAAAAACATTTTCACCTGATTTATTAATCAATACATATAAAAAGAATTTGAGGAATAATAACATCTTTTTATTAGGGTATTTTAATGAATGTTAAAAGAATTATTAGCCATATTATTAAGAGAATACGAAAGTACGAGTTATGGCTAAAGTATATACGTAGTATAAACGACCGCCCTATACTTAGCTTGAGCTATGTCCTCATAGATCTAAGAGAAAAGAGAAGACATAAATCGTACTAAGTAAAGAAAAATCTATACTACAACGACTTGAAGAATAAAAGAATGAAGATATAAATGAATAAGAAGGTGACCGACCCCCCTATATTTAGGATCAAATAATCCTAAGTATAGTAGGCTGTACACAAGGTAGGGAGGGCCACGGGTGGGAATAAACAGATCACAGAATTAACAAATCAGGGGTGCACCCCCCATACTTAGGACAAAGTATGTCCTAAGTACAGAAAACTGACACAAAGGGGCGACACCTTTTATTTAGATAAAGAAATATGAAAAAGAAAAGAAGAAAAGAAGAAAAGATAGATATATACAGATAGATGAAAAGATTGTGGAGAATATACGCATCACTCCCCCTATACTTAGGGTGAGATATCCCTGAGTATAGGCAACAACATGAGTAACGAAACTGGACGAGGGAAGAACAACGCAGTGTGTACCCCCCTATACTTAGGACAAGGTACGTCCTAAGTGTAGACACAGAGATATGACGATAGATCTAGGGCACACATAACATGCGGGAAAAAGAAGGAATAGACAAAACACATATATACAAGCGGTGAAGAGACTGGTGGAGTACAGGACGGTATCTGACAAGTGAATACCGTACTTGCACCATCGTCTCCCTGTGAGAACAGTGATGCAATCAAACAGTGTAAAATACCCGCATATGCAGTCAGGTGGGTGTCGGCTACCGAAGCAAAATAGATCGAAAGGACAGATATCGGGTCCGGTAGCATGAAGCAGTCAATCGGCTTATAGGGTCAGCATGAGGGAACATAGCCGATACAGTAAGACCAGGAGGAAGAAGGAACAGTACAGATTCCTCCGATCAATCAGAGTCTCAATAAGATATGGAAAGGTAAGGAACAAGAGACATCGTGGCATTCGGTGGGCATGAGGTCAGAAGATCACATGAGACACATCGAATACCGCCAGTCATGGCTCAACCCTGCGAGGGTCGTCAAGGTGAACAGAATCAGAGAATAATCAAAAGTCTCGGCTCCGTGCTCCAACAGAATGGAGACACAATCAGAAGGAGACCGAGTATACATCTCAGAAGACTCGGCTTCGTGCTCCAACAACAGGAGACACCAGAAATGAAACCGAGTACCTACAAGGTGATGTACTCTCCCGCAGATAACCCTCGGGGAATAGTACATGCTAATCGTCGAATAAGCAAAAAGAGACTCGACCTTGCGAGGGTAGTCAAGGAGAGAGAAGGGCTCGAAGGAGCTGGATCCATCAGACAAACCCACATAATGGTCTCAGTAGTCGACAAGTTGGCTACCAACAGAGGAGACCAATCAGATCAGAAATATGCCATAGTCTCCCGCCGATAACCCTCTTGGAGCTACGTGCTAGTCAAGGAATACTCATAAAAGATCTCATCCTTGCGAGGACCGTCAAGGAGAGCGGACTCAGATGAGTCGAATACATTGGCCTCGTGTACCGGCAGACCAGTAACACAATCGGACAGAGAGGCCGGATAATCATATTGGACGATACGGTTTTGTACCCCAACAGAGTGGCAGTACAGGTAGTGGGTGAAACCGATCGTAAAGAGTGTGTCACATTCTCCCGCAGATAGTCCTTGGGGAGTCATGTGAGGTAAGTCAATGAAATCTTGGGATTGCTGGCAAGTCATCTCATGTCCTCAAAAGCATTCAATCATTCAATCAATCAGAGGGCATAAGATCATGCGATGGGGCAAATAATCAGGTCTTTCACAAAACATCTCTCATGTCAATCAAATCCAGTTGAGATGGCATGCAAGATAATCATGAATCCTCAAAGTGCCATAGGTGGATCATAGAATCAGGAGATCGAGAATGGAGCAATCATGAAAATGAGAGATCCCGTGGGTTCCAATCATCGTCACCATGCAACATATATCAAGATAGTCTATCTAGTCCAGAAATCAAAGACGGACGGAACCTCAAAATTGATCGATTAGTAGAAGCATCATGATATCATCCTCACATCATTGAAGCACATCACATCCTCAATCCGGTGTGCGAGATCTAAATCCTCAATACAAAACCACACCTAACGGTCATGCATTATCAAAAGTCCTCAATAAGCTCTTATGCATGTATCCAAAGTCAGATCCACCAAGAGTAGTATATCAATCTCAGCATCCTCAACATCATGACCGACTTACTCCAACAATCAATATAAGTCACAAATCCTCGATGCGAGCTATCGCTAAAAGCACAACAATCCCAGGTAAAAGAAGAGATGATACGGGGGACACGAGGAGGGTGGGCGAGAAGATCAGAACGGAAGTTTTGGCGACAATGATTGAGTTCTAGTGCCAATATCAGGACTTATTACAAATGAGGAGATATATGTATAAGAGAGGTAGAGAGACTCAAAGATGAAAAATGCATGACTCACACGAATGGGACCGACTACTCAAATAATGAATGAAAATGTAACGGACTCCAAGTCACAATCAATACTCAAGGCAAACCCCCAATTCATCTACTCAACACAGTGAAGACCGTCAGGTGACGGTCATTTATCTTTTCGATTTTAGAGTTAGGTGAGAACCACAAAAATTATACAAACACTTAGGAGGCTTGATGGGATTTGGGCTCTACTCCTTAGTGTGTATGTGAGCAATTAAAACGCATAGAATGAGGGGGTTTCTCTCCCCAAGACAAGGAAGTTCATTATGTTTTATTTTTAGGTTCAAGTGGAGTTAGCAGTCCCTGTTTTATTTAAGTTATCACTTTTTTTTGGACATTTTCAATGCACGTGCCTATCGAGGTTTCAATTTCCATTAAGCATCCTAGATTGACGGAAACAGAGGGAGAAGGTCGGAAAAGCCATGCAAGTCGGAAATCGATGATGCATGCTAAGTAAAAAGACTTACAGTGCCTCCAGCTCTCTCCATGCGGGATGCAGAACAGAATTTGAAACCTATGCTATATGCAAATGCAAGCCGAAGAAATCGCCCTAGGATAGTAACTGCTATTATCGTGAAGCACCACACATCGGTCACCGATCTTCAATCCAGGAGTCCGGTCTAGGATCACCCCTCCTCCTTTCGACACATCGAGTTCATGAGCAGCGTTTGGCAGGGTGGGCTGCGGCACGAAGGCTCGAAGATGATGAGGTTGACTGTTTGAAGTTTAATCTATGTCCAGAAGCGCATCTATAGGTACATGCAAATATATTAGGGCTTTGGACCTTAATCTATCGGCAAACAATTCCTAAGCTAGAGCTCATTCACACAAAATAATAAAAATAAAATAAAGAAAAAGCGTCAAAATCGTCGAGGCCCCCAAGGGAACAATCCCTCGGGCAATGGACCTTGGGAAGTCTGAGTGTACCTGTGAGAGTCCAATTATTACAATCCAAGTGTCACTCGCTCTCATAAATATACATAATAAAATAAAATGCATAAAAATAGACTATCGTAAAAAATTCCCCTCCATCTGCCTTTGATGCTCTCTCCTGTTGGCTGGTGTAGAAGAGCCAACTCCGCCTCGCTTGGGTGCAGTGGTCCTCCTAGAAGGTGACATAGGTATTTTGGTCTATGTATTCCATAAACTTATTTTATTTTACAAGTTCTTTTTGGTTTTATTCTAATTTCAATATGTACATCCATTGTGTATATTATTTACAAAATTCTAAAAATATAGGTTTATAGAAATAATGAATAATGAATATAATGAATATTTTAATCGGGTAGACTGTACAATGAAGGCCAAAAACCTAACTTTCACAGATGGACTCCAAAAATTATGAAACCAATTTTATTAAATAGTTCTTGAAAAGCTATATACAATTAAAGATGATTTTGTGGATTTTGAGTTTTTATTTGCGAGATATGGGTCTGTGAAGTTGAGATTCTGGCCTTTTATTCTGTGTATAAAATGTACATTGTATATTATTTTTGTACAAACTCAATTTTGTATTTTTATTTACATTATTATCTACAACTTTCATGCACAAAATATTTCTATTTGATTAACAAATAATTATATACAAAATAGGTGTCAAAAATGCATAAATGAATGAATAAATAAATGAGGAATTTATTGTATTATTGACCCTTATCTCCCCCTACTTTATTCCTTGTCGATCAAGCCAATTCTTGACTTGGTCTCGGAGTTTAGGTCAAAAAATATTTGCAATATTTTATTCCTTTTTCTTTTCTTCTCTTTATTCTATAATTTTGGCATTAAAAACCTTATTTTTCGTACACTTAATACAATAAATAATGAATGCTATTATAGACAAATTGATGCTATTTACATGCATTTGCTGGGGTTTTTAAGGCCAAAATGATAGAATAAAGATGATGAAATGGAGATTCATCAGCTAGCCAGCTTCTTTAGGGCCGGAACATGGCCTACCGTGGCCAAGGGTCATCACCGGGGCCGGTGGTCGTCATCACGTCCCAATTCGTCCCCTCTCTGTCATAGAGGAGAGGAGGGGCACTGGGTCTCGACCTGCATAAAGATAGACATTGGAGAAGGATGGCAGGGGCAGCATCTTTGAAGGGGGAAGGGCCGAGGTGTAGATGGTGGAAGTTGAGGTTGGCGATCATGATATGGAATGATAGAGAGGTGGACGTGTAGAGCCGGGTGTCCCGCGAGGATGACGACAGATATGGCTTGGACTTGGCCTGGTCAGAGAAGCAAGGGAGGTATCAAGAAGGTGGCGGAAATGGAAAGGAGACGCGTGGTTTTCGTGGTGGATGTGGAGAGAGGGGGCTGATAAAGGTAGGAGAAGAAGGTGTGACCATTGGATCGTGTGATCCAACGGTTGAGGTTAGGGCGTAAAGGAGCAGCCCTGATCTGATCGATCAAGTTGATCGTGTAGCTATGAAAGAGGCGCGGATGGAAGGTGGAGATGAAGGTAGGGAAATGATCAGATAGTGGAGAATGAAAAGGAATGGGCGCCTAAGATGAAGGCACCCAGAAGGTGATCGAATGGCTCGGAAGGGTGGCGGGTGGGACAAGGGGAGGCGGGCCGCGTGGCTCAACCAAAAGGAGCCACAGTTCTAGATTAGAGTTAATGTATCCCACCCTAACCCTACCTTACCCTCCCACCCTCCCTTCTTTCCGCACCGCCACCACCACTGCGCAACCTCTCTAGGTCTCCACCGACCTTCCCTCTCCTTCGCCAGCCATGTAGGTCGTTGCTCGAGCCTTCCAACCCTCTAGGCCGCATCCCATCAGGAAAAACAACTGGGTAGTCTGATACTTAATGTCATGTATCATTGGCTCAAGATTGGATATCTCCTGAACAAATGCTAAATATGAATCACATCCCTGATCCACAAGTCTCTGAGCTCTCAACACTTAAATGTACTCCATTTTGTGGTCATGTAATGTATCCTCAAAAGTGAACTCAGGTAAATATGGAATCTTGAAGACAATTGTCTTCCTAAAGCATTCAGCAAGAGCATGATGAAATGATAACCAATCCATTCCTAAAATCAAATCAAACTCATCAAGATGAAGTAGCAGACAATCTGTGATCATCCCATGATCGACAATTAGTACTAGCAAGTGCTTGACTATCAATGAAATGATAAACAACTGTCCACCTGACCCTCGGATGTGGTAAGGAGAATATAGGGCCTCAGAAACTCTACCCAGTGAAGCTAGTAGCCTCAAAGCAATAAAAATGTGTCACTCCAAAATCAAATAAAACATAGGAAGGTCAGCCCAAGATTAAGACAATACCTTTCACCATAGTAGCTGCTGAACGGGCCTGATCCTCAGTCATTGTGTGTAGACTATGCCTGGCTGGTGCAGTACTATAACATGCCACACTCTGTGCCTATCTCTACAACCTCTTGAAGTTGGAGTTACTGCCACGGAAACTCTCAGTATGTTGTGCTTGTGACTATGGTTGTGGTTGTGTGGGATGTGGTTGCGGTCGAGCCTCTCCAGAAGCATGTGGGCACTGAGCTCGGTAGCATCCCTGCTCATTGCACAAGTAGCATCTGACAGATCTGGTAGGCACAGTAGTCGTGTCTGTGCTCCAAGTTGATGCTGCTGGAAGTTTGTCCACTCGTTGCGACCCAGATTGTCATGGTGAACTTGTACCACGTCCGGCAAATGCTCCTCTTAAAGTAGTCGCTGGAGACAAGCGAGCACGGTCTGACAATGACGAACCTGTAGGTAGAAACCACCTGGCTGACCTCTGCTGCTGGAATGGCTGATGTATCTGTCCAAATAATTGTTGTGGCCTAGGTGTCTCTCCTGACGAGCTCCTGAAACGTCTCTTACGGATATCCTCAAACTTCTCCGTTGCGTCGGTAGCCTCGAAATGGAAGTGAAGCGTAATCCGACCAGCTTCTCCTCTACCTCCTCTCGCATACCTTTGATGAACTTTTCCAGATTCTCATTTGGAAATGTGGTGGTTGTTGGTGTGTGTCGAGACAGCTTGGTGTATCAGAGAAAGTAATCTCTAGCTGTCATCCGTCCCTGTTGAAGCTCTGCAAACAAACCGCATTGGGACTCCTTCCACTTTCCAGAAAAGAAGTAGGATTTGAACCTCCTCTCAAAATCATCTCATGTGGGCTCACACCACAACTCAGAAACTACCGCCTCCCACCATCTCTCTATGAAATCTATCAGTGAATGCTCCATGAAAGATAGCCATGAGTCTTGTGGCGTGTGAATCATCCTTAGCACCTTCATGACTCTCTTCAGCCACTACTCGGCATGTTCTGATGTCCTGTGCTCCCAAACATGAGCACATTTACTCTCATGTATGACATGAAAACTGATTGGTGTCGGTGAATGTTAGAACGTTCATGTGCATGTTCATCGGCAAATGGTGTAGGGTCCTGCTCCCTGTTGAAGTCTCCATTAACTGCTCCATGTACCGGCTTCTCCTCATGTGGATCATCGAAATGAGGATGTTGTACCTCAACAGACTGATGATGGCCCAGTCGTGTTCCATCCTGAAATGGATGGAATGTGTAATTTGACAGATCCTCGAACCTCATCTCCATGTTTGTCTGCATGTCCGCTATTTCAATCTGCTGGGTCAATATATGATCGTGCTGACCTCTCATAGCACTCTACTGCTACTGGAGATCGGTGAGAGCGGTCATGATGTGCTCCAATCGCTCGGCCAGCTCCTGGTCTAGTCTGATCTAGTCGTCATAGTTCTGTATGAGAACCAAAATCATTAATCATTACAGTTAATGTTTGGTGATCATTTATCGCATGTTTTTGTCTTCTTGGGACATTATATGGAAATTAGTGACAACAGGTGATATCTGTGGTTATGAATATCAAATTTTCCTATCGGACTCACGCCAAGTCAGAGGACTATCGCTATCCGAGAACTTAATATGATTGGAATATAATACTCGAATGCGTATACCAGGGTACCATGGCTCTGATACGGTATTTTGAACCACCTCGGATCCGGGTACTTGTTTATGCGTCATTCGCAATATTACATTCGGTAAACGATCGCATTTGTATTGAAATTTAGGGGAAATTTTTCGCATTTCTGCAAATGACATTCACATTTAAACTAACAACATAGAATCAACAACAAGATGTGTCACCAAAATTTGTGTTCATTAATTTCCATATATATATATATACAACATGTACAAAAGTGGCTAATAGTACATACATGTATTCCCAAAAATGTGACTGAAGAGAAAGAAAGCATTTTACATCATAACTGTTCCAAATTGTAACAACTACAACTGTACCGTCTGGTGTAGCAACGAATGTCAGGAATCATCAATCGGCTACAAAGTCGCAGGCTGCTTTCCTGCCGCACATGAAAGGAACAAGAGACGTAAGTGGATGCTGGTACATCCGAAACTTATTAAAACAAGGAGGCATTTTAAGGTGATTGCAAAAGAAGCAAGTAGCAAGGCATAAATAACTAAAAATTTACAATTACTTGCTATGAAAAAGGTTTTCAAGCTACTCTGAAGGGATACCCCATGTTTCACCAATTACTTTTTATATGATATATTCTTATATAGTAGTTAATGACTCATACGCAATTATAATAATCTCTTGTTATTTAGAGATTATAAATATGGATTTTTTGATAATGAGTTGATTCTTGATTTGACTCTAAGTTTCTTGATGACGGAAAAAATGATATTCTGATCTAATTCTCAATTCTTCTAACGTTTTAAGTCTAGTGGATAGTCTGTGGTCTTGGTCTGTGTGTGACCTCACACAATAACTCTAAGGCGTGAAGAGTGCCTTAGGGTTGGGGTGCCTCTATGGGCATGTGATGTTGTATAATGCATCCTAACTAAGTTCCCAACACGCCCACTAACTTAATTATAATCAACTCTAGCCAACACAACTTATAATTGATTTCATCTCTTAACCAAGATCCATTATGCTTCATTCCAAGTTCAAGTACAACTCCTCTAAATTCAACTGTAACTAATTCAAATGTAACCCTATATGATTTAGATGTAGCCATAGAGGATTCAGATATAGCATCACCAAGCCTATTGGTGGAAAAGTAACCAAAATTCAAGCAGTGAGGTAGTCTCCTAAGGAAACTCTTCCGTCTCGCCCTCTAAATGAAAGTGCAATATATTAGAGGGATAGGACTGCTCTAAAATTACGCCATTAAGACGGGTGAGAGAGACTCTTTAGAAAATCCACTCTAGATGGACCCTACCGGTACGGGTAGACAAGCTCGTACGAAAAATTAAAACCGAGGATCCCTCGATGGGTATCATAAAATGGAGAGTTATCAGAGCTGGTCAAAAGTCAGGATCCCAACGAGGCGTAAAAATACTGCGAGCTCGTGTAACACTGTGAAAAGCTTCTCCGAAGCTTCTCTGCTTCAGCGTAGGCAGCCACCGATGCCAATGAACCTCGCGACATCTTCTTTGCTTGAATTGTTCGTATATCTAGTTCAAGAAAATTTCTAAACAGGTCACGCAAGCGACTTCGATAAAGGGGAGGGGGCGCAGATCCACTTCAAGCAGAGCATACCCTCGTTCACCTTCGGGGAGGAGCGCAAAGGACAGATGAAGGAGCGGTGTTGGCGGCGCTCAACCCCGTACTCAGGTGGCACGATCTCCAGCTGCCCTCCACTCCAGATCTCGCACACAACGACGCTCCCCCGGGCAGCGAGGCATCTTCCTTTATGGTTGGTTGCATCTTCTCAATCGACGGTGATCTGGAGCTGCCTCCTATCACAGGCGACCAAGCCCCCTGTTCAATGTAGACTTCTAGGCCACAGGCTCTCTTAGAGGCGTCTCTTCTTGGCGGAGCAACCTCCACGCCGCAGGCGACATGTTCCAGTCCATGTTCTTCCAAGTTCTAGAAATTGGGGTGCTCTTCGAAACCCTCCTTTCCTCTGGTGTCATCAGATGGTACACATTCGAGCCTCGAAGCAGGCAGAGAACCCATGGAACGGGAGGCAGAGCCAAATGATGAAGACCCCTATCGGGGGGCATGCCCACGATTGAGGGTTTCCCTATTGGGAAACCTAAGTATAGCCCAAGTGGGCTTTGTGATATAAAGGCCCAAGTGGGTCAGTGTTATATAAAAGAAATATGAATGGAGGAAACATGAGGGGGAGGCCCAACGTGAGTTAAAAAATGAAAGGGGGAGCATTGGCCGAAAAAATGGGCTCAACATTAAAAAAATGAGAGCAGAAAAGGAGAGGCTTGAAAAAAAACTGTGAAAAAGGCATGTACAATAAAAAAGAAAAATCATACGTAAAATATTTGCAAAATAAAAAATAAAAAAATGAAATAGCCGAGAAGAAAATTTTCATTAAGAAGAAAAGCCAAAAATGTGACAGCTTATTTGGTTTTGTTTACCCCCATTTTATTGTCTTCCCCCAACTTGGTCGATGATTGTCATTCCGACCAGTATGGGAGAAAGGGGGATTATTGTGTAGAGTCACAGGTTTGTTCCATATTCAAATGTCAGATTCTCCAGACCAGTCAGATGTTCAAACACTACAGTTGTTCATACTCGACATTTAGATTCTGAGTCTTCAGTTTCAGACATGCAGGTGTATGCGGTCTTTTTCAGATGTGCGCATATTTGCCATCATTTTTCGTGGTTCCCATCATTCTTATTTCTGGCTAGGGTTTTTATGTGATCCATAGGGGCTCCAGAGTAGAGTACCATTCCCTATGCCATGTTGGCTAGGGTTTTCATGTGGTTTCATAGGTACTTCAGAGTAGAGTACCATTCTCTGAGCCATATGGGGGAGACCCAGTTCTCCGACGAGGAGACTTCTTCAGACTCCATTCTCCAACGACCGTGGGAGTCCGACGAGGATTACACTCTACAACTTTTCAGTTCAGCCCTTTTCAGAGTTGGAGCAGATGTCCACATGTTGTGGCTGGTCAGAGTACTCTGATGAGGAAACTCATTTCAGTTGTAGTAACTCTGACATGCGCAGTACAGATCACATGCTCTTCAACGAGGAGATTCAGTTGACTCATACTCCAGCCCGTTCGTCCTCCTCACCTGCACGACATGAGAAGCAACATTCTCGACAGCAGTCGACAGTTGTGAGCATTGAGTTGATAATGTCTGTATGTTATGTACCGTGAGTTGAGATTTCTTTCTGTTTGTCCAAGTTGAGCATTGCATGCTCCAGCTTGAGGGAGAGTGTTGGTGTATTTGGTTGTGCACCACTTGAGTTGTAGATGGGTAAATGAATCTCTCCAGGATCCATTTACCCCTCCAGTTGTTTAGTCCCACATCTACCAGTTTGGAGATGTGGAGACTCGGTAGGGGCTATATATAGACCCACACACCTATTGTATCCGACGAGAGAAAAGGCAATGAAGTATATGACCCTTTGAGGCCTTCTCCCGTGGTTTCATACCGCTCCTTAGAGAGTATGGTTCCACGTAAAATCGTGTTCTTCATGTTTCATATCTAGTTCATGCTCTGGTTATCATTTTTGCTTCTGCATTCATATTTTATAACAATCTTTAATGATGCATAGAAATTGTATTTCAAGGATCAATTGATTGAGGATTTCTTATTTATAATGATCTTAAAACATGTTGCAAAGTATATTGGTTATTCTGACCATGAACTGCCTAAATATATATAATTTCTTACATCTCCCATGACTTGCATTATACTTTTTCATGGCCTTCCACACATACCAGGTTCTATTGAGTATGTATTAACATCGCTTAAATTTCCTTGATATTCATGTGCTAAGCTCCTGAAGTATTAACCAAAGAAGGCCATATCGATATCGATATCATTTTGGTCCGCCCGGAAAATGATATATCGGGATATATCGCCTATATATCGACGATGTCAGTGGAAATGTCAGAAATTGCTCAAAAAAGCTATTTTTGTAATTTTTTCAGAAATTAAGACCATCCGAGATATTAAAATAAAAAATAACTTACAAATACACACTTATGTCACACATATCAGTCGTTTGTAGCTCATATATCGCACATATCGGTCATATCAAACATATCGATGTTAATGTTTATACCTGACCTATATATATTGGGAATGGATTCCATTCAAGTTCTTATAACATTAAATAACTTACAAATATACATTTAGATGACACATATAGATCATTTATGAAGACTATGATCCTTATATTGCACATCGGTCATATCAAACATATCGTTCGTACCGTTAGTTCTTGTTGACCTATATATATTGAAAATTGAGTTCATCCAAGTTTTTTGATCATTAAATAACTTACAAATATACTCTTAGATCACACATATTAGCCATTTATGAAGCTTATATCGCATATATCAATCATTTCAAACATATCGATATTAATGTTTGATTCTTGAATTATAGATATTTTTTTAAGATTGACTTATAGATATTGGGAATGGATTTCATTCAAGTCTTAAAATATGAAATAACTTGCAAATATACTCCAAGTTGAAGAACCATTGTACGCACCCTCCTATCGCACCATACCCTACCAGTACGGGGGTCTTGCTGGGTGTAGCTAAATATGTGCTTTAATACTGGGTGTAGCTAGATAAGTAGTGGAATCAATCTTGCATGAATAATAGCATTGATATATAGAGATATTGGTGAAATATCGGCGATATCGATCGATATCTAGGATTTTTTGTACTAAATCCATTCATTTTTGACCGATATGAGCTGATATGGTGATATATCATCGATATATCGGCGATATCCCTGTAAAAGGATATACTGGGTGATTTCGTTACCCTTTCCCTATCGAAACCGATATATCTATATTGCCGATATATCGCCGATACGATCTTCTATGGTATTAACATGCTTTAAGAGTATTGACCACATGTAGATTATGACACATATAATAATACTTATATTAATTTTGTTCTCTTTAAAATAAGTGTATTAATGTATGACACTCGACTAATATTGAACTAAATTGGACATATATCAACCTATAACCTTTGGAAGAAACTTATATTATGCTAATATTTGATAAAGATTCAACATCTTTCACATTGAGAATTTGAAAGTCTAAGACAAGGGCCTTTTTTTGGCTGCTATATTGAAATTTCTAGAATAAATCAACTTTCCTATTAGAATTGAATTTTAACTGAAATAAATTAAATTTATTCAATCACAACCTGTGACATTTGTTCCAAATTGGTTGTAGTGAGAAGTGAATATAATTCTGATAAATCTCCTCCTCGAAGATGTCTTCCAAAAGTGGCAAATGAGTCCTCAACACCCATCTTAATTACTTAAAAGATGTCGCAATTTATTTTCGAACTCAATATGCTTGATTGGCCTGCCTGATCAAACAGGGTGTCATTTCTAGAATGGACCTGTACCGTCCAGTTTTGAATATTTTGATGTAATTATAAAACCCCAAGTCTTGTACATCCTTAATGATATTGTTAAAGGAATTTTATCTTAAGTTTACCAGAGTAATTAACTCGATGAAAAAAAATATTGCAATCACAAACTGTATTAATGTATATTTGTCTTGAAGTTTCACAAAAGTTACATATCAATGTTTAATGGAATATACACCCAAGTCCCAACTATAATGAATATAAAAAAATTATTACTAAGCGTTCTTTTTACTTTAAGTGGGTCTTAAATCCATTTTTAACATAAATGGAAGGCAACAATAGTAGAGATACATGTACATGCATGGCAACAAAAGAGAAGGAGTAGGATTGTACCTTTTTTCCAAAATGGAGATCAGATTACATGCAAGAGTTACTTGAATTTAAATTAGCAAAATGGGCTTTTCTAGATTAACACTGCATTATTGAATGGAGAATAATTTATAAGTTATACCATCTTTGCTATTCTCACAGACCTTGAATCAAACAGTAAATGGAACTTTAACCACCGTATAATACATGGTCCCAAATATAATGATGTAAGAATTATTATTTTTTGAATAGAAAAATCAATGTTCCACTACTAATTTGGTAATGACAAAGTACTGAACTGAGATGTGGACACAATAGATGGTTTTTCTGGTAGTACACTTTATGATGCAATCGATTTTCGATCGATTGATCCGAAATGACTTCTGATAAATGATCTATTGATCGATTCAGATCATTTAATATTGATTAATAGTTTTATCAGTTCAATTAGACCTTAATCGAGTTTGGTTAGAATTTATTTGAACTCGGATGTTACAAATACAAAAACCTCAAAGGGAGTCTCGTCCTCAAGACTTGAGTCAAGGTCACTTTGTGGATCTCATCTGACCATAAAAACCTCAAAGGGTTTTGAACCCATAAAAACCTCAAAGGGAAAACAAGCTATATTTTTTAACATGTATATAATTATACATGCCTATTTCGATGATTACCTGATAAATTCTGCAGGTATAGTGCCCACATATCAGCTTCGGTTGTTGGACATGCGAGCCCACGGCGATCAATTATGCAATAAATATTATTGAAAATATCATTCCCTGATCTGAAATGAAGAATAATTAATACGCATAATATGTCCCTCTGTACAATTAGGGTTATGTACCATGGCCATCTTGATGATCATATAGCTGTTGATTCAATAATTGAATCATAGAGGCTGGTGCTTCGATGAATATCAAAAGGGTTAGATTGAGGACTCATCAAGCACCGTCAAATGATTATTAAGAGATGATCTCCAACCTGAGTAGGAGATGGAAATCCTTTCTCACAGAGGCTGATATCTGACCGACCTCTTGATGCAGGTCCTCTGCATAGGAATAGTGATTCGGAGGTGTCAGATTAGTTAGGTCAAAGGGTTGACATAACGAGATCGAGATAACCTAAGTCCGATGTTGAATACTGTCACATCATAGGCACACATCCTCTGACCGGAGATAGATGTGTTACTATATGCCTGAGTGTGTATATTTGATAGACCAATAGGTTGATGACCTGACCAAGGTCTATACACCGACACGCTGGTGTGCATATAAGGGCAAATGAGTAATACGATCTCTCAAAGGGATCATACAGGTTCACTTATGAACCGGAAGACATGAGATCATTCATGGGGACCGATCAAATTCCATGCATGGTCGCTGTGCTTTGGAAGCATGATAAGAATTTGAAGGTATGATATATGCTTTGGGAAAGCATATGATCGATACTGATTCCCAATGACCAAGATTGAGAAACTTAGTGATTAAACCCTGAAGAAGACAGTGTAAAATTGATCTACATCTTCAGGTTGATCATAGGTCTTCCAGTATGCAGGATGTACAGGTATTGGGAATACCTGAGGGTGATGTGATCATAAATGATTGTATAACCATGACGCTTCCATTCCGAGGGAGTGATGAAACAGGTCTGGATTTTAGTGACTCTTCTCAGTAGAGAAGCAATCTGATCTTGGTCCAAATGTTGGACATTAGTCTGAATGAGATTCAGATGCAATGAGAAGATTAAATTTACGGTCTTGATTTAATCAAGCATCCGTGGGAGGTACGTAAGATCTGGATTTGAGATGAGATCTCAACATCCAAGTCACTATACGTGGAACAATACAATCGCCTTGTCCTTATCTCCAACTATCTGCGGAGAAAGCACATTATTCTTAAAGGAGTTCAAGAATAATTCATTTGATGAATTATGTATCCAAGCAACAAGATGTTGATGATTAAATGAGATTAAATTATCAATAATAATATGAATGGGATTCATATTATGAGAATGGTTATCCGAGATAATTAATTGGGATTTAATTATCAAGGAAATGCATATTGTGGATAGTGCTATCCATAATATCTATGTATATATTATAAATATGATTTATAATATATTAGAGAGAGAGCATCTTTGTAAATAGCATTTTTTAATTGTTAATGTGAATTGGATTCACATTAAGCAATTAATTGGAAATGTAATTTACAATTTAGTTTGGGTTGTGAATATGATTCACAAACTTTCAATGACATGATTGAAATATTCACTAATTAATTGGGAATTAATTTAGTGGATAATTTTGCAATAAATATACACTAATTCATTTGGAATTAATTTAGTGGATAATGTTGCAAGATAAATAAGAGATAACGATATAAATTAAAAAAAAGAGGATAATCCACCAAACAACAATTATCTTTTTAATTAATAGATGGATAATTATCTTTTTAATTATCATATCAATATCTTGTGATTATTAATTATATTTTTGAATTAAATTATGTTGATGATAATGCAACATATATTTAATTTAATATAAATTAGTATGTTGTTGTTTTTGAACAACAATTATCATGGCCATTGATTTAATATGCATATCAATCTAACCATTGATTTTGTATATGCCATGGATTGTGATCCATGAACTTCCAAACTAATATAAAAAGAGGGCAATCCTAGCCTCCTCTAGAGACACAAGAAACAAGAGTACACACCTACTCTCTCTCATTCTCATCCTCTCTCTTTCTCTCTCTAAGGTGGCCGTCCATCTTATGCTCTGAGGGAACAAGCAATCGTCTCCACACCGTTGTGTTGTCGCTTCGATTGCTCGTGGATCTCCATCGACGTATTTCGTTGGACGAAATCAGTAGATTCAAGGCTTGGATCTTCATTGAGGATTGCGGGAGGAACATGTCTCATCATCGCGCCCGCAAGTGCCATCTTCGTAGATCGGACTTGAGTCAGGAGGATCTCTTGCTTTAGAGATCTTGTGATGGCAACCACGCTTCAAGAGGTATTTCTAATACTTTGTGGTTTAATGAAATGATCCAAGAAATGTTCTTGTGATCATGTGGTTTCATCGCTTGATTTAAAATTTTTTAATTTCCGCTGCATCTAGCGACTAGTCGCCCCGATCACATGAGATGCGATCAACATGCTTCCGTGATGCGTTTAAGGATTCCTCGTATCCTTCAAGTTGTATCAGAGCCTTAGGTCGGAAAGGTTTTGGATATGATCCGTAAACCTAGAACGACTTGGGTTTGAAAGGGTTGCGAAAGTTTTATTGCATTTCAATTTTCGCACCTCTATTTAATTGAATTTATAGACACTGTTTAAATTATTTAAATACAAAATTTTCAATTGGATTTTGTTACTCATTAAATAATAACACCATAGGATCTGAGTTTATGTAATTTGGATTCCATTTGCTCAAGATATGGCCCTTTAATGCACATGTATTCACTGTTGCGGGAACTGCGAATCTAAATATGATTAATGAGTTAATTACTGTTTTGATGCACCTCGAAATGCATGAAGTATCACTTGGATTCTATTATAAATCAAATTAGCAATCTAGAGAACTGATTTTGCGTAATTTGGATTTAAATTGATCAAGATATGTTGATTTTAGTGAGTAGGGGTCACTGCCGAAAATTGATGAATTTGATCATGAACCATGTAATAGTCATTCAAATAAGTTGATGAAAATTAATTGTTAATTTTCTGAAATAATTAGTGATACATATTTGTGAAATGTTTAAAAAGATAATTGTTTCATTGAATGACATTTCACTCGCCAAGATGATAAGATAGTTGATCTTGATCATTAATTGGTTGATATGAAATCACCAACAAACATTGTTTTCATGAAAAACCTTAGTTTATCCTTCAATAGTTGTAGGACAACTTCTACATGCAAAACCCTCTTGCTTGAATAGGATTGGGGATTTGTTTAGCAAATCTCCTTATAATATTATCAAAATGATTTTGATGAATATTATATGTTATAATTTTGGTTGAAAAACCGACGAGCATCTCAAAGTACACAATGATCTATCTGGCATTATCCTTTCCTGAGGTGGATATGGTGTCTAGTCGGGGAGCATTGGGGTAGCGGTTTGCACCGGATGTGGTCCGTCCCACTCCCGTCGATACTGGCCATGACAGCGGGTAGGGACTCGATAATGCCGGAGAAATAAAAGTGTATTTTTCTAATTATTAAAATTCGAATAATATGTACTTTCAGATTATACCTACTATTCAAGTAATAATCAAGTTTGTTGATTGAAAATTGGAATGATAATTAATTTAATGCAATTAAATTGATTATATCCAGTTAAAAGTACTCTATTATGAATAGATGTGTATTTTCCTTGGAAGAATTAATTATGTGAATATGATTCACGATAATTAATTATTACAATTTGAATATGAGGTGGAGGATCACATAAGTGACATCCATGGTCTCCCGTCAAGGAAAAGGATTCCGTCGCCAGATGTTGTATATAGGATACGCCTGCCCGAAGTGACAGATCCTGTATATGATTTATTTGGATCGGGTTCTTTGCTTCTCGAAAGAGTAAGGCCGTATACGTAGTGACCCCAATATCGGGTCCTCATATTATTGGGGCGATATTGGATTGCGTATAGCGAGTATTAAGTCTGTTGGTGGTTGGTTCAATTAACAACGGGTCAACAACATCTTAGGGGTGGTGGGCTCGGGTGTTAAAGATCGAATTGGGAAATGCAAGTTGGACTTGCAAGGTAGAATGTGTTCCCGTTTCTTTTTATCGGAGTCACATGTTCTTATTGAATGATATGGTTGTAAATCCTCAAGCGCATCACGGAAGCGTGAGAGTCGTATCGAATACGACGAGGAGCGACTAGTCGCACTAGTTGCTCGATGCAGCGGAATTTAAAAAAAAATTCCATACGACGAAACCACATGATCCAAGAACACTTCTCGGATCATTTCGTCTAAACCACAAACAAGTAATAGGATTACCTCTTGAAGCGTGGTTGCGACCGAGTCTCTAAATGAAGAGACCTCCTGTCTCAAGTCTGATCCGACGGAGGAGACGCTTGCGAGCACGGGGATGAACCGCGTGCTTCTCGCAATCCATGTTGATGATCCAAGCAACGGATCTCCTGATCTTGACACACGAGATCCGACGCCTTCTTCACGAGAGAGGCGCACCAAAGGAGACGGAGATCCACGAGCAGGTGATCGGGCAGCATAACGATGACGCTGCGGCAATGGAGAACCTCTCTGGAGCATCCATGGTGGACATCCATGCGAGGAAGAGAGATGGCGCGTAGAGAGAAAGAGAGAGAGAGTGAGAGAGAGAGTGCTCCAATATTGCATGTGTGTGTTCAAGAGAGAGCATGGCATACCTCTCTATTTATTGGGTTTTAAGATCCATGGATCTCAATCCATGGGACTCATAAAATCAATGGTTGAGATTGATTTATGATCAATCTAATGGTCAAGATTGTTGTTGGCAAAAGCCAACAACCTGTGATTTAATTTAGATTAAAATATATTTGATAAAATCAAATATAAATCAATCCTAAATTACATCAACAAATAAGGAGAGAATATACATGGAGATTACGTCTCCATGTACATTCAAGGGTGACGGCCACCCATTCCATATAGGAATTGAGTGCCACCCACCACCTTCCATGTGGGGCAATCTCATGGATTTCTATGAGATTGCATGCCTCCTTGAATTTCTCCATTATTTATTTCCAACAACTTTTGTTGGGATTTATTCACCAAAAATAATTCACAATTAATTTTGGGAATATTGCAATCTTGACATTGGAAAATTGTGAATCACATTCACAACCAAAAACAAAATATAATTTACATTTTCAATTAATTAGACAATGTGTATCAAATACACATTTATAATTAATCAAAAATATAAATTATAATTAGCTCTCTCTAATACATTATAAATCACATTTATAATATATTATGAATAATTGGATATTACTTTCCACATTATTCTTATCCACAATAATTAAATCACATTTAGTCATCTTGGATCTCTATTTTCATGTACCCAAATAATATGAATGACATTCACATTATTCACATCTTTGATAATTAAATCACATTTAATTATCTAAGATAACTCTCCTTATAATATGAATCAAATTCATATTATTCATGATAATTAAATCATATTTAATTATCCATTTTCTCAATGCTCGGATACATATATCAACAATAGAATTATCCATGAACTCTTTCAAGGATAATGCGCTTTCTCCGCAAATACTTGGAGATAAGGACAGGGCGATTGTATTGTTCCACGTATAGTGACTTGGATATTGAGATTACATCTCAAATCCAGATCTCGGGCCTCCCATAGATGCTTGATTAAATCAAGACCACAAATCTAATCTTCTCATTGAATCTGAATCGCATTCAGATCAATGTCCAACATTTGGATCAAGATCAGATTACTTCTCTACTGAGAGGAGTCACTAAAATCCAGACCCATTTCATCACTCCCTAAGATGGAAGCGTCATGGTTATACAATCGTTTATGATCACATCACCCTCAGGTATTCCCAATACCTGTATATCCTGCATACTAGAAGACTCAGAATAAACCCGAAGTATTAGATCAACTTTATATTGTCTACTTCAGGGTTTTATCAGTAAGTTTCTCATTTTGATCATTGGGAGTTGGTATCGATCATATACTTTCCAAAAGCATATATCATACCTAGGTCTTGATCATATACTTTCCAAAAGTATATATCAAACCTATAAATTCAGTCAAGCTTCCAAAGCGAGACGACCGTGCGTACGGAATTTGATTCTTCCCAATATCTCATGAGTGAGCTCATGTCTTCCGGTTCAGTAGTGAACTTGTATGATCCCTTTGAGAGATCGTTATTACTCATATGCCCTTATATGCACACCAGCGTGCCGGTGTATAGACCTTGGTTAGATCATCAACCTATTGGTCTGCCAAATGTACATACTTAGACATACAGTAACACATCTGTCTCCGATCAGAGGATGCGTGCCTATATCATGACAGCATACGATATAGGAATTTGGTTATCTCGATCTCGTTAAATCAACTCTTTGACCTAACTAATCTGACACCTCCGAATCTCTATTCCTATGCAGAGGACCTGCATCAAGAGGTCGGTCAGATATCAACCTAACTGGAAAGGATTGCCATCTCCTACTCAGGCTGGAGATCATCTATTAATCATCATTTGACGGTGCTTGATGAGTCCTCAATCTAACTCATTAGATATTCATCTGAGCACCAGCCTTTGATTCAATAATTGAATCAACAGTTGTATGATCATTAAGATGGCCATGGTACATAACCCTAATTGTACTAAGGGACCTATTATAAAAATTATGTATTCTTCATTTCAGATTAGGGAATGATATTTGCAATAACATTTATTGCATAATGGCTCGCCGTGGGCTCGCATTTCCAACAATCTCCCACTAGCCCAAAGAGCCATTTAATGGGCTAATCATTTAAACCCACACTCTTGTGACAATCATAGGCTATTTAGAAATATCTAGGTAAGCTGATCAGTCACTCTGTTCTCGCGAGACTACGCCAAGTCCTTTTACGGCACTTGCATATCCCCTAGTAACAGTGCTCGCATCCAATGCAAATGTTGCATCTTATGCAACCAATACTCAATTTTGTTTTAGTGTCCTTGACACTATAGCTCGATAATTATTATAACCAGTATGCCCATAATCCTTATCAGCATACCTTTATTCCTAGAGATCTCTATCTCCTAAGGTATCTACAGTTAAGACTCTTATAGATCACTATCTACAAGGTTTTAAACTTTTGAAGATAAGACTTTGATATCACTATCTTTAAGTTTAATCATCTTTGAAGATATTGTTATTACTGCAATCAAGTATTTTATCTCCCATAGTAGGATTAGTAACAATTTACTACTCCCACTACATGGTAGACATCTGCTTTTGTAAACATCTAGCATACACCCAGCTTCTCGGAACTGATGCACAAGGGCAAGCAGTTTTAGTATTCACATCCTCAACTCTTTCAGGTGTTATCCCTTTAGATAGGTTACTACCACATCTTAAGGGAAGGAAGCCTTTCTTGGAATTTTCCAGAAAATGGAATAAGTCCAAGGTGTACTACTAATGTGACGGTCCTAATACCCTCTTCTCTTTGCTTCTGAACGACTTCAAAACTAAGATCTAAGATGTATCCTTGAGATCATATCTCAAGGTATGGAATAACCAAATTATAAAACACTTATTATTATCATCCTTAGATCATTCCAAATGATTAGGATAATATCTACACTTAGCACGATGAACACAATGGCACTCCTACTAAGCTTCACATGGTACATCAAGACATTATCATAACATTTATGAATTCATCAGATCCAGTGTTCCAACTACAAGAAGCTTATTTGTGTCCAATAGATGGAGTTCTCTAGCTTGCACACCTTGCTTTCCTCAACCATGAAGCCCTGGGGCTACTTCATATGAATATCCTCAGAGAGGTATTCATAGAGGAATGCAATCTTGACTCACATCATGAAGATGTCATAGTCAAGTTGTGTAGCTATAGTTAGCAATATTCTGATGGGTTAAAGCAAGGTCACTGGAGAACAAGTCTCATTGCAAGCAATGTCTTCTCTTCGGTGTGTAGCTCATGGCTACGAACCGTGCTTTGAAGTTTCTACTTTCTCATCAGGTTCCCTCTTTCTCTTGAAAATCCTTTTACACCATAATGGGTCTAACCCATATAGTTGGATCATCGAGGGTTTATATACAACATTTGTATATGAAGTCTACTTTAGACTTTAATTGCTAACATCCATCTTTCCATGTCATGATCCTCAGGAGCTTCATCACATGAAGTCCGATCATTTTCACATGGAATACATCCTCAAACTTATTTGAAGAGGTATTAATGTTTCATCTTTAATTGTCTACTTAGTTTCTGATTTTAGGAACCTCATTATCTTCTCTAGATTAAATGAGTTCCATTTACTTCATTTTTATCTTGATTCTCAAGAGAGTCATCTATAAGAATCATATTCTTAAAGATGAGATCTTTTAGGAATCTCAAGGTCATAAAGTAGGTATCCAATACCATCCTTTATTTTCCTAATGAAGTAGCACTCTCTGGTGCTAGATTCCAGCTTTCTAGCATGGAACCTTGTAAGTATATATAATGTAGTATTTACCACATATATACCTGGAAACCAAGAGGAAATTATGCTAAAATTCATCATTGATCAAATCATGTCACACATGATCCAATTGTATCTCCCTACAACTCTATTGAGTTAAGGTTCATTAGGAGGATTGAGGTAGGAATGGTATCCACATCTCCATAAGGTATTCCTTGAATTCATCTGATAGGTACACGCTACCTTGGTTAGATTAAATTCATTTCATATTCCTTCAAACTTTGGTTCTAAACCAAAATTGTGAAATCTTTGAACATGTCAAAGTTCTCTAAGTGAAGAGAATAAATCTCATATCACAAATAATCATTAATAGATATCACATATCCATAATGTTCATTCTGATATAGATGATTCACATACATCAATATGTATGAGATCCTGAATACCTTGACATTTTACACCTTTCCCAAAGAAAAGGGTGTATTGGACATTTCTACTTTTGAATACAGTATTCACAAGTATGTAAGTTTTGAAATTTTAGACATTCTAAAGTTTCACCTCTTATTTGTCCATTGATCTCATCAACAAACATATGTCCAAAACATGATGCCAGATCATTGTCAAATGATCTTCATCCTCCTATTGATCTTTAATGGTTCATTTTTCAGCATTAGAAATCTTAATGAACCATTCATTAATTTTCTAATTTAGTAGAGTCCACAAGATTTTAGATTACTATCTGAAATATCTCCATCATAACTCTTTATGATAGATTTATTACAGAATTCATGTTTATTTCCAATATTTGGAAATAAATAATGAATGTATTCTAATATCTAGGTCATAGAGACATTCTCTAAGACTAAGGGCTCCCACTGAAAATATGAAGTCTATCAATGGAAATTATTGCAACAATTGCATCAATTCCAACATGGATGACCATTAAACCTTAAGATCAAATTTCTAATATTCTAATACATATGCGACCATATTGCAAGTGTTATTAGAAGATTGAGATACAATTATTAGACTTTATCTTATCAAATAAGTAAGTCAATTTCAATGATTATATGTAGATTATTCTGATGTATTATCTGATTCTATCTGCGTTGTAGTTTTGTGGGTGTTCTGGTTTGAAAGTTAGGTTTTTAAAATTGCACTTATACCCATGTACGTGTTGTTTATGAACATGTGCGGATTTCATGCGAATTTTACGCTGATGCCCCTCTAGTTTCCTCTCGTGTTACCTTTTCATCCCTAGAATTTTTCTTTCATTACAAATAGGTCCATGTATGCTATAGCCCTTGTTTGCATTGAATAAAATATCAAATCAAACCCAAATCCAGTGAAATTTGGACACGTGGCTCCTGACACTATGTAAAAATTTCACTAAATATTTGGTACATTTTTGTGGCTTTTTTATTTTTAAAAAAAATCAAAAACCATCATTTTTGTTACTGTCTAAAATAGAAAATCAACTAAAAATAAAAAAATCCAATTAAAAATTCTAAAAAATTTTGTGTTTGTTTGATTTGTTGTTTTCCAGCTTCTATCCAATTTTTGGCTCATTTGGACTTATAAAACCCTTAAAAATTAGAAAACACTAAAAACCTTATAAAAATCATTGAAAATTCTATAAAAAAATAAAAATATGCAAACTCTTTTTCTGTAGCTTAATTTTTGTATCTAGTTTATATAAAAAAATTCCACCGGATTTTTATAAGCTAATTAGTTATTTTTAATTAGCCTTTCAAATCTTACTGCACACTTTGTCACTGTTTTTCCCTTTTTTGATTTTTATAAAATCAACTAAAAATTATAAAATTCTCAGAAAATTACCAAAAACACTTAAAAATATAAAAAAAACATAAAATAGTTTTATTTGAATTTTTGGCTTTATTTATTGTGTTTTATAAATAGTGGTTTCTTGGCTTTTTCTTTTGTTTTTTATTTCCTTTATCATTAAAAATACAAAAAAAATTTAAAAAGATTTAAAAATCCATTAAAACAGCACTTTTTGTTTTATTTTAATTTTCGACTACTTCGTAGGCCGTCATGGCCAATTTGTGCTCCTTGTGTCCGACTCTGGTCGCTATACCAGGTTAAATAAATAGAGAGGACCGCTTTTGAGGTTGTTGATTTTTTTCTGATTTAGTGGTTCGATTTTCTTGTTGAGTCTGACTCGAGAGGTTGAGGTCGCAACGACCATTAATACCTATCTCCCTTAATCTCTCGGATTTTCGACTCATCATCCACAGAGTGCCAATTTATTTAATAGACTAAATAAGAATGAAAAAGAACTGCGGGGGTATGGAGGCAAGTTACCCAACCAAGGTGTGTGCAGGTCACGTGGTGGCCAGGTGGCGGTGGCTGATAGGCTGAAGGCGTGCGGCTCTGGTGCAACCACCTGGCAGATCCAACGATCATCCTGCGGGCTTAGACGTGGTCGTACGGAGGCAGTTAGATACCAGATATAACGGCCTGACAAGGCGTAGGCACTGGACGATCCAGATGAAGTCTGACGAGTGGGCTCGATCCGATGGCTCCGGGAGGGTTTCGATGAACTCCTCCCTGGCGAAGTTCGCTAGAGAACTAGAGGCACTCCAGGCGGTTGATGGATGACCAGGGGGAGGGGTTCGACTCGTGACACCCCTCCGCATCGGGTGGTGATGGCTGATGAAGCTCCCCACGGTCAGATCTCCGGACGGGTAGTGCGACCTGGGGTGACTCCAGCGAGGATGGTTGAAGGCGATCTGGGGGGGTACTCGTGCGCTCCTGGACCTGCAGGTGAAAGCTATCGCTCAGAGGGTAACTCCAGCGGGGGTTATTGGATAAGAACCTAAGTGAAGCGATGGGAAACGGCGGACGAGGGTTCCGGCGGAGGTGGAGGAAGGAACCTAACTCAATCTTGGCTCAGATAGCCGAGATAGAGGTGATCAGGCTATGGGAGGAGGGTGACGATGGAATAATGCATCAATCTGAACGAATGGAAGTGGTAGATGGAGCTTCGGCCACTAGGGCGGAGCCGACGGAGGAACAAATGGAAGATTGGTTAAAATCGGAGCTAGAGTCGATGAAAGGTCTAACTGAGGTTCTGAAGTCGATCCTGAGCTCCAGGAGGGTGCGGCGAAGGGGGTCGTCGCCTCGACCGAGCTGTGGCGGGTTGAGAGGCTCGTACGAGGCGGCGCTCTGGCCACTTTTGTCTAGCAATGACTATAAGCGCCTTCCGGTCACTATCACCGATGGGAGTTTCTCTAGGGTAGATTTAGGGCTTGCGGCGCGAGCTGAGGAGCTGGGGGTGAAAATGGAGATTTTATATGCATCATAGGTGACGATGAAGACTGGGCACGGGCGCGCAATCCGAGGTAGATCTGTCACCCCCTAGGTATCCGCGAGGGTGGCTGATCCATGGAGAAGAGGTGGGCGCAAGAATCGGGGTGAAAGGAGGTTGGATCCACTCCAAAATATTTGGAGGAATTGGGCCGGTGAGCTGGATCCACGAAGAAGGGATCCAAGGGGGAGAGTTGACCGGGTGTCAACAATCCCCCGTGGACCAATCAAAAAATTAGAAATGAAAAAGATTTGGAAATTCAAAATAAAATAGCAAACGATTTTTTTAAAAAATATTTACAAAATAAAAAATGTTTATTTATTTTCAAACTATTTTTTAGTGATTTTTATTTATTTTTTAAAAAAATAAATTATTATATACATTATATTATTTTATATAGAGGTATAAAATACATATGAGTTTTATATTTTTATTTTTATTATTTTATTTTTGTATAAATACCCAATTTTATATTTTATTTATTTACAACATAAAATGTAGAGTATAAAATAATTTTTATTTGATTTTTATTGTTTATGTACAAGGGTGAAATAAATATATCTTTTATTCTAAATATTTCCTTCATTTTTTATTTCTTTATTCGTTTATTTTTGCATAAATACATGCTAATTATTCATATTTAACACAAGCATGCTTTGGGAAAACTTATTGTATTTACAACTCTGTCCATGGTATTTTGCAATGATAAATAGCTAAAATAAAGAATAAAGAGTGATGAATGAGTATTCATCAATATACGACATGCATATGATATAAGAGAGAGATCACAGGGTGTTCTAATTATTGATTGAAAGTTTACAGTCCAATGCAATTGGTCGTGGTTAGAGATAAATAAAGGTTGGATGAAAATTGCTGATAATAATAATAAGATAAGTACTACAAGGTGGATGCACATCCTTGTGGTCTAGTTGAGCCGATAGTCAGTCACCCCCACTCGAGGGGCATCACAGAGTGGGGTGGTGGTAGCTACTCTAGAGAATTTGTGTGGATGTACAAGTGCAACATGCCGTACAAATTCATTTTGTGACTATTGGTTTTTGGGCAAGCAAGAATCCCCTGGTAGACTCGATTGATGGAATCATAGTTCCTTGGGCTATATGTCTCATATCTCGAGTGTCAGAGTACTACCAACTAGACTAGTTGAACGATCGCGCTTGCACATAGATCTTATTCTGCACTCTTAATGGAGCGATGCGGGTTTCATTCCTAGTGTATACTTTCTCCTTTTATAGATCCGGAAGTAATTGATAAATAAATATAACTACGAATAAAAGAACTGAGAGATGTGGATTAATTGAGTAAAGGGTTATAATGTCAAAGTAGATAATAGTGTAAATTGTCATAAAATTTTACTTGAGGCCAGAAACATAATTAGAGGCATCCTACTTGAATCTTTTAGTATATTTTTATACCAATTTATTTACTGCATTTTCATTAACTATCTAGAATCTTTTATTTATTTGTTATTGTTATATCTGTACTGGGTCAATTGACTCGTATGTGACCCCTCTTGGAAATCCAACAGGAAGTCTCAAGCAGGAGACCGATGCCCGAATTTTTGACAGTGCAGCTGCGAATAATTCCAGAGGTTAATATCTAGTTAAGTTTATTACTTCCATTGTCTTTCCTTTCCCTCTACTGGTGTTGTATAAAAAATAGAATATTCTTGTTATCGTAACTTGTGGACATTTTCCATATGAATGAAAATTTTCTTTGCAAGGATAATGAATCTTATCTCATTCGCCTCCTAAAATATGATAGAGTGACTCGCACCGAAATGCTCAATCTAGAAATCCGATAACATCTTTGTTATATGTATGATAATCATCAAATCTTTTATCCGTCCAACTTTTATCCATTCAAAAAAAGTAAAGATCCAAAGAAATAAATAACGTTAATTTCTTGTATGGATCTCTTGTACACTATCTTTTCATATGCTCTAATCATTTTAGCATTATACTATAAGCATTAGTTATAACATTTATTAGGATTAATAAATTTTTTCATTACAACTTGATGAATCCACGATTCATCACCTTTATTCTTTTTTTTAGCCTCTTTTCCTTAGTTGAATACCTGTAATTACCCACTAACTCCATAAAATTACCATTTTGCATGCATTTACTAAAATTGCATTTTTAACACTTTTTGTACATAAATAAAAGAATAAAGAAGAAAAAAAGAAAAAGTATGGATTTATGCAATAAATACAGACTGACCCGAACCCCGAGAGAAGGTCAAGACTTGACCTGATCAACCAGGAATAAAGTAGGGGAGATAGGATCTTCTGTCAGAAAAACAAAAAATATCTTGTAAATATTTTTCATGTATATTTGTACAAAACTTACCATATTTTATTTGTGCATAATTTGACCTCAAACTAATTATTTTTGTAAATAAAAGTTGTAAATAAAAATATTTTGTAAATAATAAAAATATTTGTAAAATAAAATATTGTATATATTGCAAATACTCACTGATGACCGCCCCCGCACCCTATGTTAATTCGGTCAGATTAATGTCCAAATTAATTAAAGTGTTCATTGCAGTCGGATACGAGAGGGAATATCAAAAACCACTTTAATTAGATTCGAGTTAATTTCAAGCGGCAGATTTTTTTACTTGGTGAAGTCCAAGGTCGAACTCAGGGAGGCATCTGTTTCCTTAGGTGAATTTAAGCAAAGTCCAAGTGTGTGATTTTTGAGGAATATTTTTTTTGTCTTTTTTTTAATTTCTATGCAGACACATGCAAAAATCAAGCAAATTTGAATTTAATTCAGTTAAGGTACCAAATGAAGTCCAAAAATTATAAAAATTGGCTAGATAATGAACTATGATAAAATAAGCTACCCTAATTTTTTTGGAATTTTTCGACACTAAATGAATTTACTGTGAATTAAAAATGCAGGCATGGTGATTTTCACTAATTTATTTTTAATAAATATCAAATCAAAAAATTTTAAGGAAATAAAATTACCCTAGATAGATCTAATGATAAGGAATCTAGGAAAATTGTCAAACCTTAATTTTACTGTGAAATGAACCTAGTAAAATTAAACTAAGAAAATCACTTAAGGATTTATTTAGGCCTCGATATGTGTGCAAATGATATGAAATTTTTAAGCAAGGTTGAGCTAACTATCTTAGAGCTACTATGATTTTTTGAGAATCTTTGGAGTTACAGAAAATTAATTATTATATAAAAGGTCTAACTAGGCAAAATATCACAGAAATCAACCAATTAATTAATTCAAAAATCCACTGCAATTACAAAAAGGTGATAAGTGTCACAACAGATAGAGGACAAGTTACTCAACAATATGCAATTTTTAGAATTTCAAAATGATGCAAAATGACACCTAGGGATGCATGCAAAGATAGGGGTGTATTTGCAATACAAGAAATGAAAATTACATGAAATTAAACATGTTGACAGGGACGTAAATGCAATTACCTATGATGTTGGGGGATGAAATGCAATTTCTCCACTGGGCAAGACTCCTTACGTGGGGGCGCTTCATAGGGACCTTTTTGTAATTTTAAAAAGTTCCCAGGGCCTCTATGCAAATTACCCAGGCCGCGCGTGCTCCTCACGTGGGTCGGCCTAGGCTCGGGCGGTGTCAGAGGCTCAGGGCTTGGCTCGGGGGTTCCTAGAGGTCTGGAGTAAGGCTCGGCGTAGCCTCGGATGGTCCGAGCCTAGGGTCGGGGATGAGGCTCGGACTCGTCGACGTGGCTTGCTCACACCCGTGCGATCTGGTGAAGATCGACGGTCGCTGTGGATGGCTACGTGGCGAGCTGCGGTCCGTAGGATCACCGCTGATCCAACGGCTGTCTGTAGCTCCGGGTGGATGGCGACGTGGACGGCTAGGGACTGTTCGATCAAAATGATCGAACGGTGGCTGGATCTTCTCCCTCAACGATCCTCCGCCGCCTGCGGAGGAGTTGGCAGGACTCTGGCGAAGGTGTGTCTGCTCCACCCGGTCCTCCTTGCGTTGGTGAGGCTCTCCGGAGGATCGGAGATATCCCAGACGACGCGTGGCGGTCCGGCGAAGGTCCAGGTGGCTTCAAGAGCTGGAGAGGGGCATCAGAGCTCCGTGGCGGTGAAGCTCGATAGGTGCTCCGGTGGACTTCCGGTCAATGAACTGGAGGTACCTGCACGGTTAGGGGGAATAGCCGAAGCTTGTGCGTGCTCTGTGGAGAAGTGAACGATGGACGACGAGGCCTAAAGCGGGGGGAAGAGGGTCCGGCGATGGTGCTCCGCCCAGGTGGCGAAGCTAGAGCTGATGGAGGGCGAGGTGTTGTGTTGGAGTATGTGAAGTGTACCACAAGGATGAGAGCTCCGTCGCAGAGCTCGACGAGGTGAGAGCGGAGCGAGAAAATGCGGGTGGACGACGAATAAATTCGGAGAAAATCAAAAGAAAAATCAAACGAAGATCGGAGGAAGATAGAGGGGATTACCTGGGGTGTGGAGCTTGAAATCGAGGTCCAGGTCGTCGCTCGAGGGATCGATAAGGTCCTGAGCTCAAGTAGCTACTCGGAGGAGGGCTGCTACACGGCGGTGGCGCCGAGGATCTCGCCGGATAATATACTGGTCTTCGCTCAAGGATTCGCTCGATTACTGTCACCAAAAGATCGCTCCGAGCTCGAGGTATTTCCCTGGGGTGGAGGATGGGTGTGAAATCGGTCGGTGATCGAGTATTTATAGGTTGAAGTAGACGGCCGGGCTGGTGATGGGGCGAAGTTCATGGAGTTCGTGGAGCATCGCTGGCGGTCGACGTGGGTAGTGAGGTGGCTGGCAAAGATGAGGGAAGAGTGGGGGTGATCGTGGAGGCAATGGTGGTTGTCGACGGTGGAGGGAGCGCGCCCAAGAATAGAAAGGGGATGCCCCTCCCGCAAGGCTGAGATCGTGGGAGAGAGGGGCGCCGGAGGTGGAAGACAAAGTCGTGGCCGTTGGATCTTGTGACACAACGGCCCAGATCTAATCGCTAAGGAGCGGGCGAGATCTGATCGAGGTGAGGTGATCTGAAGATGCGATTGCGCCACATGGTGTGTCGGTGGCGAAGCGTGCGTGAGCGGTGTGGATCACATCTGGGGTGGCTTGATCAGAGGGGCGGGGGGCGACCACATCGCGCAACAGAGGCGAGGCGCGAGCGGGCGGCTGAGTTGGTGAAGGTGATGATCTGATGGCGCATAGATGTGACGCGTGGCGCACTGTGGGCGAGGCGCTAATGAGCGGGTCAGATGAAGTCATGGGGATGATCATACGGTGTAGAATTTAGGCGCACGTGGAGAGAATCTGGCCGTTGGATCAAGAAGACTATCCAATGGCTGAGAGGCGCGGTGGCTTGGGCAAGGGGAGCGGGCCGTGTGGCGCAACCAAAGGGTGCCACGTGGTCGGCTGTGATTGGCCGAAATAAGAAATGAATTTAGGGAGAGAAGGAGGCCGAATTTGGAAAAACTCAAAACATGAAAGTTGTAGATCTTGATGAGAACTACAAGCTTCATGTTGACCAAAGATGAAGATGAGGTCAAATATGATACAAAAATACCAGAGTACAAATATACACAAATATAGTATATATGGAGGCCCAAAAACCCAACTTGTTCATACAAGCTCCAAATTGGATGAAATCAGTCTCATTTTAAAGGTCTTTTAATGTGTATTATTCTAAAAGTGAGTAGACCTATTTTGGAGGTTGTATGAGGGCATTATGGGCATTTTGTGGTCCAAGGGCTTTAAGGCTTTATTGGATATTATACAAAGGGGATTCTTGATTTTCTTCCTTATATTATTAACTAAGGTGTACATAGTATAAGGGAGAGCTTATTTTGATAAGTGGATATTTTACAAGGGATTTTGGCTTCTTATTTAATGCAAATGGAGTGCTAAAATGCATGTATTATGAATGCATGAATGAATGCTATTTATGCATTATAGAGGGAAATATGCATCTATTTACTCGGGAACAAGGCTCTATTTTTAACTTTTAGAGTGATGAATCACAGATTCATCACCCCCCTATACTTAAACCTTGCCCGTCCCCGAGCAACTAAATGAAATGCAAGAGTGAAATGATTTTGGGTTCCATACCAAGGTCATGAACAAAAGTTGAAAATGGAGCTTGACTCAACCTTTGGATTAATTGTGTGGCGGAACCTTATTGGGACCTGAACTTAAGACCTAACAGACTTCATGGTCCACAAGTCTTCTATTCAAGACTCCTCAATAGTCAGGTCAGAACAAAACCTCAAACGCAAATTTCTGATGACTATGATTCATACTTGTACTGTGTAAGTGAGATATAGCTCTCCACATCAGAAATGACTCGGAACCAACCTCCTCTAACAAGGTAACTCAATAACCCGGTCCAGTAACTCTTTCCTCAAGGAGCGGGGTATTCCCTTCTAGGTTCAAGTGCGACCAACTCAAGAGGAGTGGGTAGAGAAAAGAATGGACGATAGCCAGTGTAGCTACCTATCCTGGGATGCCTGACCAGTGTAGCCAAGTCATCCAGCTGCATTTCTTTACTAATTACAGACTCTGACATGTATTAATTTTTTTCTTTCACTTGGACCTGTCTGATTTTTTTGGAGTTTTTGCATTTTTTTTCAAACTTATACATGGTGCAGCATGTACATCAGGAGTTTTTCCTCTTGATCCAGTAGACTATCCCTCTTTTAAAGCATTATTGCAACCCACAGCGTCCCGTCCTTAGACGTCAACACTACCATACTAGGTTGAGAGGCACTACTCTCCCTAGAGGAGGACGGACGTTTCCACCCGTGTGCTACTCCAAGCTAAAGGATTCTACCTCCTCACCACCTCATCAATGAAGAGATATGTGCATAGTGCTTGTCCTAGTTAGGTCATTATCTAAAAGAATCATGCGTATGCACGAGATATTCTACTTAGACTAATCAAGATGACATGTAAACATAGACTTGCGGACTCGAAGATTTAAGTCACTTGGCCTGAGAAATCTTAACTCCAGTTCCTATAAGGATCATCTGAAATTAGGTGGATTAAGGTCAAATCAAGTCCATCCTCAATATCTACTCATAACTTTGTTCAGAACCCACTAACTTTTCACTTTGCATATGCAAAGTATGCAGATGAGATGTGCAGATGTCATGCTATGTAAATGAATGTGAATGCAAGACTCTTTTTCTTTTCTTTTCAGATGTAGAGATGATATGCAAGAGTAAATAAGAAGCCCCTTTTTTTTGGTATACCTCCTAGTTTACAACAATTTACAAGAGGTTTACAAGTATCTACATTTTTTTTCAATTTTTACCCACCTGTAATTATTGCAAAATATATACAAAGAATACATGAAAGTACGAGCTAAGGGTAAAAGTATATATGTAATATATACATGCCCCCCTATACTTAACGTGTGCTATGTCCTCAGAGCATGAAGAGCGAGGAAAAAGACATAGCTCGTGCTAAGCGTAGGAGAGCTAAAGAGAGGGAAGAAAATGTATAGAAATCGACCGGCCCCCCTATACTTAGGCTCTGACAGCCTAAGTGTAGAAGAGAGTCAAAAAGTGGGGCGGACGAGGTCAAGAAGAGAAGTGGATGAATATACAATGCGGGCATCGGTCCCCCCTATACTTAGGCTCAGGTCAGCCTAAGTATAGGACGGAAGTGAGTATGAGGACCAATGTGATCTGGGGAATGTACAGTGGACCGACTCAGGTGACCCATCCCCCCTATACTTAGGATCTGGTTATCCTAAGTATAGTCCAAGATAGTGATTTGATGAGGCAGGAATGAGTTACTAGAGTCGTGGGAAAAAGGATGATGATATATACAAGTGAGTCGGTCTGAATCTTTCAAGATGCTGATGATGGCTAGGGCTCACTGCTGCAAGGTCTCATACGCGGTTCGAGGTGTATCTGCTGAATCTGTCTCGCGCATGAATACAATCTCCTCAACAGGACTAACTGCTCATTGGATTCGACGAAGTGCTTCAACAGTTGTCCATTTACTAGGAATGTTGATGCGTCATCTGCGAGATCTGAGATCTCGACACATCCACTATCATGCACCGTACGAATGACAAATGGGCCCGTCCACTTTGACTTCAACTTGCCTTGGAAAAACTTCATCCTAGCATTGAACAACCATACCTTCTGTCCAGGAACAAAGGTCTTTCGTCTGATATATCTATCATGCCAATGCTTCACCTTGTCCTTGTACACCAAACTGTTTTCATATGCACGGTTTCTGATTTCCACAAGTTCATTCAGATCCAGTTCTCTATGCTTCTGCCCAAGGTGCGTGTTCTAGTTGACCTTCTTGATTGTCCATTCTGATTTGTGCACTAACTCTGCGGGCAAGTGGTACGGCTTTCCGAATACCACTCAGAATGGGGAGGTGCCTAACGGTGTCTTGTAAGCTGTCCTATACGCCCAGAGGACTTGATCCAAGATTTGAGACCAGTCCTTCCTGTCCGGGCGGACAAGCTTTTGCAATATCGTCTTCACCTCCCGATTCGACACCTCAGCCATGCCATTAGTTTGTGGGTGGTAAGGGCTAGTGACACGGTGTTCGATGCCGTAGTCCTTCAGGAGTTTTTTCACCTCCCGATTCACAAAGTGGCTACCCCCGTCTGATATCATCATTTGGGGATCCCGAACCTAGAGATTATGTGATCTCTGATGAATTTACAGACAGTTCTGCTGTCTGCGGGCTCGGGTCGGGATAGCCTCCACCCATCTGAATAGATAATCCACCGCAAGAAGGATATATTCGAACCCGTGGCTAACAAGGAATGGGCCCATGAAATCGATGCCCCAGGCGTCAAAGACATCACAAATGATGACAGGCTGCATCGGCATCTCATCCTTGGAACCAACGGTTCCTCCCATTCTCTGGCATACTGGGCACGACTTCGTGAAGGCGGTGGCATCGCGAAACAGAGTCGGCCAGTAAAAACCACACTGAAGTACCTTCCATACGGTCCTCTTCCCGGAGTGGTGTCCTCCTGCCTCTAAGCTGTGGCATAAAGAAAGGACACTCTGGTAGTCCTCCTGAGGAATACACTGTCTCCAGACACAATCCGGTCCTTCAAAGAAAAGGATCGGATCCTCCCAATGGTAGTGTCTAGCGTCCAACTTCAGTCGGTCGATGTGGCTCTTGGGCCAATCTTCGGGAACTTTCTTGGAGACAAGATAATTCACTATATTGGCGTACCATGGGAGTAAGTCGACAAAAAAAATCGACTCGTCAGGGAAGGAGTCTCGAATTGGTGAATCCTCGGAAGTATTAAGATCTTCGAGATGAGAAAGATGATCAGCCACTACGTTCTTCTTTCGAGGTTTATCACGGATGTCCAAATCAAACTCCTGGATAAGTAAAATCCACCGAAGAAGACGCGCCTTCGCGTCCTTCTTCTCCATCAAATATCGTAGTGCCGTGTGGTCAGTGAACACGATTACCTTGGATCCAATTAAATGAGATCTGAACTTGTCCAAGGCAAACACTACCGCAAGCATTTCCTTTTCCGTAACTGTATAGTTACGCTGAGCGGTGTCAAGCACTTTGCTTGCGTAGTGAATTGCGAACGGGACGCCAACTCTTCTTTGTCCTAACAAAACCCCCACAGCATGGTCTGAGGCATTCGTCATGATCTCAAAAGATAGAGACCAATCTGGAGCTTGTAAGATGGGTGCGTCAATAATCATTCCTTGTAATAGCTTAAAGGCCTCAAGACACTTGTGATCAACAACAAACTCCATGTCTTTGCCTAAAAGCTCAGTTAGCGGTCAGGCGATCTTAGAAAAATACTTAATGAATCTCCGATAAAATCCAACATGCCCGAGGAATGACCACAACTGCTTAACATTGGTTGGTGGCTGGAGTCGTCTGATTACATCCACCTTGGCAGGGTCAACCTCCATTCCTCTCTTGGAGATGACGTGCCCCAACACTATGTCCTCCGTCACCATGAAGTGACTTTTCTCCCATGAGATCACCAGATTAACCTCACAACATCTTTTGAGGACTCGGTCCAGATTCCTAAGATAGGAATCGAAGGAACCACCGTGGACCGAGAAGTCATCCATGAAGAATTCCCGGAATTCGCCGACCATTTCGGCGAATACAGCGATCATGCACCTTTGGAAAGTACCTGGAGCATTGCATAACTCAAAGGGCATGCGCCTGAAAGCATAGGTACCAAAGGGGCATGTGAATGTGGTCTTTTCCTGGTCCTCCGGAGCTATGGATACTTGATTGTAGCCCGAGAACCCATCTAAGAAGCAGAAGAATTCTTTCCCCGCTAGTCTCTCTAGGATCTGATCAATGAACGACAAGGGCAAATGATCCTTCTTCATCGCGGCATTCAGGCGTCTGTAATCCACACAGACGCGCCCTGACGTGGGTACTCGCGTCACGATCTCCTCTCCGTCCTCATTGGTGGTCGTCTAAATTCCCGACTTTTTCCGGACAACATGGATTGGGGCCACCCACTTAGAGTCGGAGATTGGGTAAATGAAACCCGCGTCGCACCATTTCTCTATCTCCTTCTTCACGACCTCTCGTAAATTTGGATTCAAACGACGTTGGAATTCACGAGAGGGTTTGGCTTCATTCTCCAAGTAGATATGGTGCGAACACAGAGTGGGATTTATCCCGTGGAGATCAGAAATGCTCCAGCCTATCGCCTTGCGATTTTTCTCCTAGATCTCTAACAAGCGAGATTCCTGCTCCTCGGTCAATCGCGAACTGATGATGACTGGATATTTCATGTCCTGACCCACAAGGAAGGCGTATTTAAATGTAGTGGGTAAGGGTTTGAGCTCAGGAATAATGTGATCGTCTAAGAAGTCTGGCTCAATCTGATATGGTTCAATGTTGGAAGTGGATGGGTCTTTCTCTTTGATAGCTGCCACCAAGTTGTTCTGCTCTGGAGTCGGATCGTCAAAGATCTCCATACAATCGGCAAACGCCTCGTCCGACTTGTCATCCTCATCTTCCGATTGTCCTAAAAATGTAAGGACTGACAAGCCCAACTGGACCTTTAAGTCATAGAAGATGTAGGGCGATGCAGGTTCTGAGCTGTACTCGTTCATGAGGACCTCGCAAACTGACTCATGCACTGGATCATCTCCGGAAGGGAGGGACACATCGGTGCTGGCTGGGTTCTGTCTCCATGGCCCAACTAAGTCTACATGCTCACAGTCTGCTTCGATTGAAGAGTACTCTGTGCTGGATTCGGAATCCAGTCTCTACCATCTTGTCTGCTTCATCTCAAGTTCCTCATCTCTACCTGGAGTTTGGAACTGAATATTCCCGATCTTATAATCGAACAAGGCCCCTGCTGTTCTGAGGAAGGGCCTGCCTAAGATGATCTGGGAGTCTCTCCAATTACGAGGGGTCTCCATATCCAGGACAGTGAAGTCCACCATGTATTCGTGCCCCTCGATTTTGATCACAATGTTCCTCAATTTTCCTTGGGACCTCTTGGTTGATTTATCAGCAAACTATAGAAGGGCTCTAGATTTCCTAAGAGGTCTGAGATTAAGCCGCTCATAGAGGGCTGTAGGCATCAGATTGATTGAGGAACCATTGTCCAGGAGAGTGCGTGCAAACGCGATGTCATCAACATGACTCACTACATAATGTGCACCCATGTCTCTTCGTTTCCTTGGAAACGAGTTCTTTATTGCACAAGTCATGGCTACTGATAAAACGTGTTTCTCAACACGGCTTTTGGTCTTCCTGCTAACCCTAATAGGTGTGCATCTCACCTTAAGGTATTTTTGAAATGAAGGGGTCATCTACACGTACTTGTCAAAGGGGATTGTGACCTTGATGTGTTTGTTGCAGAACTCTGCCATCTCAGGGTCATTTTTTTATTTTTTTGATTTTCTTCTTTCCACCCTTGAGAGCTCGGGGGAAGGGATTATTGACTCCAACTCATGTTCGGAAACTGAAAGATTCTCATTAAGATCATGAACTGAGTTCTGTACAGGACTCGGACTCTTAGACAGACTCTGACTCTGACTCTGACTGAAATGAAAATGCTGAGGCAAAATCGGTGATGCTTCTTCCGCGACTTCTGGACGATCCTCCTCATATGGAGGTGCGGGCTCCTCATCGGTTCCGCCGGACTCTATGCTGCTACGAGAATGCGGCTTCGAGGACTCAGATGTCCTCTTCTTCTGCTGGTGGTGATGGTGATGGTGCTCCTCTTCTTCCTCCAAGTTCTCCTCAGGTAGAGACTTGGCGGCTCCTTCCTTCGTTGCCCGTGCCTGATCAGGCATGGTCACGGTCCTTCCGCTCCTGAGGGACATATGATTTACATTATCATATGAAAGGATCTCATGTTCGGATAAATGATCATCTAAATAATATACCTGATCTCGAGGTCGGTTCTGGCCATGGTTTAAGCTGTTCGGGTTGGCTTGAACCTGTACGGGAATTGGGGTCTTTGGCGCCATCTATTGGTCCTGGGTACGAGAGACCCGATTGATATCGGTTCTCATATCCAGATAGTCGTTCTACATTTGTTGGACCCTATCAGACAGGGTCTAGATCGCCAAGGTGAGGGACTCCAATTCGGTGGGCGGAGCTGGCTGATGTGCGGACGAGGTTCTGTATTGGCCCTGCTGGCCATGCTGATACTGTTGTTGCTGGTGGGACAGTGCTGGGCCCTGCTGATATGTGCGATGTTGCTGCTGGTGCTGCTGAGGGTGGTACACTTGTTCTGGCCTGGACTGAAAGCGCGGTGCGGGGACGGAGCTTGTTCCTTGGTAAGCTGGGGAAGGTCGGTGAGGCTGACCGTTCCCCATCCCCGACTGTTTACTGACGGGGTCACGGTTGTAACACAGACCGTTGATCTCGAACACCTGCGAAGGCTCGTCGTATCCGGTCTTCACTTGTGGGGGTGCATGCTGGTCTTACTGGGTGTAAGTCTGATCCTCCACCCAGCCACTGTGAGGCCCCGGTGCCTGTTCCTGTACAAGATGAACTCGATGCACAGGCGCAAGTGGTGCAGAAGGGGAAAGTAGCTTTATCTTAGCTACCTTCTCAGTCAGTTTCTCCACTTGCTTCGGTAGACGTGAGAGAGACTCAAGGTCAGTGACCCTCTTATGGATCTGCTCGACCATGGTTAGCTTATCAGCGATCATCCCCATGCTGGGGATGAGGTCCTCGGTCAGATCCGCTACAGTCCTTCGGGTTGTCTCGTTGGATAGGATTGAGGGAGACAACTAATAGGCCCTGGTGGCCTGCGACCTGCCAGTTTCCGCCATCTGCTCCAGAATCTTCCATATGGCGTGCTCGTTCTTGTTCAGATAGCTTCCTCCACAAGCGGCACTGACTAACCCCTGCATCTCCGGGGTTAGACCACAGAATAAGGTCTGGACTAGGATCGCCTTAGAAATGTCGTGCCAGGGGCATTTCTGTACTAAGTCATTGAACCTATCCCAAGCATCATGGAATGGTTCACTGGGTCCTTGGGGGAAGCTGGCGATCTTCGTTCGCATTTGGTTAGTTCTACTGAGAGGGTAGAACTTTTTCAGAAAGAGGTCCTTGAACTGCATCCAGGTTGTACAGATCACCCCTAGGTTCTTCAGCCAATGTGCTGCCTTATCTCCTAAGGCAAAAAGGGGTGGCCTTCAGTATAATGTAATCTTGGCCAACATTGGGATGGCTAAGATTGTTGCATACCAGCTCGAAGTCACAGACGAAAGTATACGGTTCTTCATTGGTATTTCCGTTAAACTTTGGAAGGAGACTAAGGAAGTGGGGCTTTAGCTCAAATGCTTCGACGGGAACCGCTGGTGCCAACCAATTCTGTATCTCGTTCTCCGCCGGGTTGTAGGCATCGACCATTGGTCGGTCGATACCTCCCACTACTATGATCTGTCCCATCCTGGTTGTGAGATCTGCATTTCTTTGTTCAGCTTCCGCAAGGTGATTAAGGATCTATCGTAACTGCTCCTCATCCGGTGGTGTCTGCTTCGGCGGCATCTTGACCTCTAGTCCTGGGTAGGAATTAAGATCGGTGTCAGAGGACAAATCAAGGAAGGGATTACCGATGTGATGGTCTTCCTCGGTAAGCTCGGAGGAGAGGAAAGGGTTAATTTGAGAGTAACCACCCTGAGTGTGAGGGAACCAGGACTCAAGACGGTCATGAGTCCTGGGTGGTCCAAGGTGCGCTTGGGCCGATGAAGAGGAGTTTCGTGGGGGGCTCATAGAGAGATCGGTGAATAAAGAGTCGAGATCCCCCCAGTCACTCATCTTGATATGGCGAGAAGAAGATAGGATTTTACTCCTACCCAAAGCAAACAAATTAATCCAAAACCCTGGGTTCACACTCAACGCAGTGAAGGACTCGAAATTTAGTCCAATTAACCTTGTAGATTTTAAGTGTGATTTTCAAGCAAGATAGCAAGGATTACGCGGCCTATAGGGAAGTCGGCTCAGAGTCGGATGCGTCTTCCTTGTTTAACCTGTCGCCCAAGATACCGTCGGTCCTTCCTTTCTTCGCTCCTATCCCAAGTCGATGGATTCAAAGACCACACCCCTATCTACCTGCAAGCAGGCGGAGGCTGACAAGGCTGAAACTTCACCCCAGGGGGTTACTGGCATCTTGTCGCAAAGTACCGCAATTTCGCCCCTATCTACCTAAGACAGGCGGAGGCTACTTGGTACTAGTCAGTGAATCTGAAATTATTCGACTTGTGATATTTGCTAGGATCATTCGGAACGTGATATGGAAGGCAGGTATTTGGGCTCTTCCTTAAGGTGTTCACACACACTCAAGTACCCTCACTCAGCTTGAAAACAAGGTCGGGGATTAATCTCCCGCAAACAATTTTCCAATTTTATTCTTTTTTTTGTCAATAGTGTTTAGCAGTCCCAGTTTTAAGTTAGGTTCTCACTGTATTAATCCAATCACACAGCACGCCTATCGTTCAGTCCCAAATTCCGTTTAATTTAAATGATAAAAATAGAGAGGGAAATCGAGAAAAGCCAATGCAAGGTAAAACAATGATGCTATGCTGAGTTCAGGAGACTTACAGTGATCCCTTTGCTTTTTTATGCAGGATGCAAAACAGAATTGAAAACTTTTTATCTAAATGCAAATGCAGGCGATAAAAGTCGCTCCTAGACAAGCAGTTTTATTAGCGTGAAGAACGGGTTGATTTGGCTAAATCCTGCGGTCTAAGTGCGTCTTTTAAGTGGTTGTGTGGTCCTAAAGATTACGAGCACAAGCAATTCCTAGATTAGCTCAGAGAGCCGCTAGTGCAAGCTAAATTACTTTCACCCACATAGCACACAGGGACACATTTTCACTATACTTACACGCACGAGAACCCAAACAAGAACCGCTGGAAATAATGCGAAAAAGAAATTAAAAAAAATGAAAATTACAAAGCCTCTCTATTCAATCAATACATTCATATGCTAGATCCTTGAAGCGTCTTCGACTCCTCACGTCCCTCGCACAAAAAAAATTGAGGTCAGAGAGTGACACAGAAAAATAATGCAAAGAAATTAAAGAGAGAGAAAATATTACAAGAAAAGCGGGGGTCAGACTACCGGGGGATAGAAAATCAAACAATTAGAATTTCACAAAAAATTAACCTAAGCCGTGCCTCCCCGGCAACGGCGCCATTTTGATGACCGCCCCCGCACCCTATGTTAATTCGGTCAGATTAATGTCCAAATTAATTAAAGTGTTCATTGCGGTCGGATATGAGAGGGAATATCAAAAACCACTTTAATTAGATTCGAGTTAATTTCAAGCGGAGGATTTTTTTACTTGGTGAAGTCCAAGGTCGAACTCAGGGAGGCATCTGTCTCCTTAGGTGAATTTTAGCAAAGTCCAAATGTGTGATTTTCAAGGAATATTTTTTTGTCTTTTTTTTTAATTTCTATGAAGACACATGCAAAAATCAAGCCAATTTGATGTTAATTCAGTTAAGGTATCAAATGAAGTCCAAAAATTATAAAATAGCTACCCTAATGTTTTTGGAATTTTTCGACACTAAATGAATTTACTGTGAATTAAAAATGCAGGCAGGGTGATTTTCACTAATTTATTTTAAATAAATATCAAATCACAAAATTTTAAGGAAATAAAATTACCCTAGATAGATCTAATGATAAGGAATCTAGGAAAATTGTCAAACCTTAATTTTACTGTGAAATGAACCTATTAAAATTAAACTAAGAAAAACACTTAAGGATTTATTTAGGCCTTGATATGTGTGCAAATGACATGAAATTTTTGTGCAAGCTTGAGCTAACTATCCTAGAGCTACTATGATTTTTTGAGAATTTTTGGAGTTATAGAAAATTAATTATTAATTAAAAGGTCTAACTAGGCAAAATATCACAGAAATCAACCAATTAATTAATTCAAAAATCTACTACAATTACAAAAATGTGACAAGTGTCACAACAGATAGAGAACAAGTTACTCAACAATATGCAATTTTTAGAATTTCAAAATGATGCAAAATGACACCTACGGATGCGTGCAAAGACAGATGTGTATTTGCAATACAGGAAATAAAAATTACATGAAATTAAACATGCTGACAAGGACTTAAATGCAATTACCTATAATATTGGGGGATGAAATGCAATTTCTCCACTGGGCACGTGCTCCTCACATGGGGGCGCTTCACAGGGACCTTTTTGTAATTTTAAAAAGTTCACAGGGCCTCTGTGTAAATTACCTAGGCCGCACGTGCTCCTCACGTGGGTCGGCCTAGGCTCGGGCGGCGTCGGAGGCTCGGGGCTTGGCTCGGGGGTTCCTGGAGGTCTGGAGTAAGGCTCGACGTAGCCTCGAATGGTCCGAGCCTAGGGTCGGGGATGAGGCACGGACTCGTCGACGTGGCTTGCTCACACCCGTGCGATCTGGTGAAGATCGACGGTCGTTGTGGATGGCTACATGGCGAGCTGCGGTCTGTAGGATCACCGCTGATCCAACGGCTGTCTGTAGCTCCGGGCGGATGGCGACGTAGACGGCTAGGGATCTTTCGATCAAGATGATCGAACGGTGGCAGGAGCTTCTCCCTCAACGATCCTCCGCCGCCTGCGGATGAGTTGGCGGGACTCCGGCGAAGGTGTGTCTGCTCCGCCCGATCCTCCTTGCGTTGGTAAGGCTCTCCGGAGGATCGGAGATATCCCAGACGACGCGCGACGGTCCGGCGAAGGTCCAGGTGGCTTCGAGAGCTGGAGAGGGGTGTCGGAGCTCCGTGGCGGTGAAGCTCGATATATGCTCCGGTAGACTTCCGGTCAATGAACTGGAGGTACCTGCAGGGTTAGGGGTAATAGCCGAAGCTTGTGCGTGCTCTGTGGAGAAGTGAACGATGGACGGCGAGGCCTAAAGCGGGGGGGAAGAGGGTCCGGCGATGGTGCTCCGCCCAGGTGGCGGAGTTGGAGCTGATGGAGGGCGAGGTGCTGTGTCGGAGGGTGTGAAGTGTACCGCGAGGATGAGAGCTCCGTCGCGGAGCTCAGCGAGGTGAGAGTGGAGCGAGAAGATGCGGGTGGACGGCGAATAAATTCGGAGAAAATCAAAAGAAAAATCAAACGAAGATCGGAGGAAGATGGAGGGGATTACCTGGGGTGTGGAGCTCGAAATCGAGGTCCAGGTCATCGCTTGAGGGATCGGTATGGTCCCGAGCTCAAGCATCTACTTGGAGGAGGGCTGCTACACGGCGGTGGTGCCGAGGATCTCGCCGGAGAAGTTACCGGTCTTCGCTCAAGGATTCGCTCGATTGCCGTCACCAAAAGATCCTCATTTGATGAGCGTGAAATCTACCTCTTTAATAGTCGATATTTGTAGTATAGGAGGCGGATTTCGATCGTCAAAATACGACAAGCTTTGAATGTTGTGGAGTATTTTTACTTGGTGAGTGTACCAAGGTCGAACACAGGGAATGGAGATTTTTAGTTGCACGGTATTAAATTAAATCAAGTAATTAACAAATGTGCGATTAATTTATGTGTTGCAAAAATATACAATGCAATGATATGGAAAGTGATGCAAGGAAAATAGAGAGAAATATGCCCAGGATCTGTGATTCTAAACGTATTAATTCCTCGAATAATATGATGAATAATTTCACAAGATTAATCACAGATAAAAAATTATCTAACGTGATGCTCAGGTTAATAAATTTAAGCTTCGAATGATTTGAAGCGATATAACGAGCTTCCAAATATCTTTGAATCAATTCCTCGAATAGTTGGCCATAAACTTAGAGGAAAGGATATAAACTAATCCCCTGTAAAATCTAAAATATGATATTAATCATCAATGATCACCAGAGTTTAAAATCACCATCCGTCCTCCTGCAAAAATTTATCAATACATTCCCAGGCATCAATATGTCAAAAATTAGCCTGCATATGTCATCAAGGGTCCATAATTGATATTTTTTAATAAACGACCTTATATCTTTCCACAAATTATGTCAAGTTGTAGAGCACGAAAATAGCTTCAAAATGACATATTGTACGCTAAAAACGGAGTCCGTATGACAAAGATATGATGAAATGAAGTTTCAGGGACTGAAATGTAAATGAAGTAAAGTTTTTTCTTTTAAATAGATCCCTGGAGGGGCTTATCTGTAATTTCCAAAAGTCGGAGGGGCTTCTCTGCAATTTACCCCAGGCGGGGGTATAAATGTAATTTCAGAAACCCTGGAGGGCACGGTTGCAATTTTCCGCTGGACGCACGTTCCGTGCACGTGCGCCAGGAGGTTCGGGGCAGAGCTTGAGGCTCGGGCGACCGAGCCAGAGGCTTGGAGTGCTGAGCCTCTGGTTTGTGGCAGAAGTGAGGCTCGGGTGGCCAACCTCTAGTTCGGCCCCGGGCCTGAGGCTTGGTGGGACGGGGGCTCAGGCTCGGTTGCCGAGCCTCGGGGCGTGACAGGGGCCGCCACGTGGCGGCTGGAGGACCGTCGGATCAAGGGCTTGGGCCCGATCCGACGGTTGATGGCGGGCGGAGCGACGCGGGCTGACGGCGCAAGTACCGCGCGAGGCGGAGGTACCGTGGGGGCGGCAAAGGCGAGGCGGTGAAGCTGAGGCTGAGGCTGCGAAGCTGCACCTCGGCCGACACACGACGCGAGGTGCGGAAGGAGGAGGAATGTTGGCGGAGACGGTTGGCGTACGGTGCTCGCGCGGAGGCGAGCGGCTGCGAGACTGGAGGTGCGAAGGGTGGTTGCTCAGCTGCTCCTTGGCCGACACACGGCGTGATGGGCAACGCGGAGGAGCAGAGGCCGCGAGGCGAAGGCGGTTGGCGCACGGCGAGGTCGAGCGGCGCAGGCGGTGCGCGCGCGGGGCGGAGGTGCCGCGAGGGCGGCGAAGGCGAGGCGGCGCAGCCGAGGCTGAGGTCGACCTGCAGGGCTGGGGAGGGGGACTGGAGGGAGGGGGTCGTGTGGAGATGGAGCTCCGACCTTAGCGAGGTCGGAGATGAGATGTATGGTGGGATAGATTCTCTCCGAGGAAGAAGAGAAGGAAAATCACCAGGGCGGGCGAGATGCTCGAGGTTTCTCACAGGAGCGGAGAGCAGCGGTCGAGGTGATGGCCGCTGGATAACGTCGGCCACGGGTCGTTGTCACAAACTTTGGGATTAATGGAGGATGGTCGGAGCGTCGGACAGGGGCAGGGCTTTATAGGGGGTGGCGTGGGTAACGACAGGAGGCCGGAGCGAGCGGAGGGGGCAGGTGTGGCGGCGGTTACGAGGGGAGGAGAAACGGCAGGAGGGCGCGACGCGTAACGGCCAGGAGGAAGGGGAAGAAGCTGGGGTCACGTGCTGGGCACGTGACCCTGGGGGAAGGGCCTGGAGAGAGACTTGGATGGGGGTGCCACGTGGCACGCCCAGGGGCGGCCACGTGGCGCCCCAAAAAAATTTCAAAAATTAAATACAAAGAAAAATAGAAAAGAAGTAGCAAGAGACCTCGAATCAAAAAATTTTCTTCACAAAAGTTGTTCGTCTTCTCGAGATCTACAACTTTCATGAAGGACCCGGGAGCAAAAGAGGTCACCTGTGCAAAGTGGTATTTTTGGTGGCTTTCCATGTGTATAGAAAACCGACTTTTTGCGTTTTTGTATTTTTTTGGTGGTTTTAAAGGGGATAAAAATTATAGAAAAAATACAAGAAAATTAATTACACATTAATCTAATTTTTTTGGATTTTTAATAAATAAAAAAATGGTAAAATAAAATAAAAGTAAGAAACGCTCAACTTTTGCACAGACCGACAACGGACACTTGGACTTGGTCAGTTTCTTTGATCTCAGTTTTAATCTAGATTTTAATTTTTACATTTCTTATTAAAACTTTCATCAAAGGACACAAATGAAAAAGAAATAAAATTAAAAGGATTAATTATGTACATAAAAACTCATGTCAAAATGGCAAAAAGTCAAAATGCGCAAAAGAGGCCCAAAACCCAACTTTCACATATGAGCTCCGAATTTTACGAAATCGATCTTGTTTTGAAGGCATTTGAAAATGGAGTACTTTAAAAGTGAGTAGACCAAAATCGGACACTGTATGTGGGAGATATGCTCATTTTAGTCCGGCAGATGTCAAATTTGACTTTGGGATTATTTGACACTTATTGGGGTTAGTATTTTTTGTATTTTTTTATTTAATAAAGTTAGTAATATCTACACAATGGAGGTAGTTTGGGGTCAATCGGAGTTAGGATGAATTAATTAAAAATAAGAGAAGTTAGCGGCTTTTTGGGCTAATTTACACATGGGATTTTTAATGCAATTTATGCATGATGAAATGTAGATATTATTTACACATGCATGATGGCTAATAATGTTCTATTAATGATTAATTACAAGTAGATGATGGGGGACAGAGCCTAAATGACCAATTTTAGCATGATGAATACGAGATTCATCATACCCATATACTTAGACCATGCTCGTCCCCGAGCATGAATGAATGACTTAGTTGAATACATCCCTGACTGTGCATGTGAATTTACAAGGCTCAATTCATAGAAGACCCTTAATTTGAGTGATCCTAAAATTCCATGCTCAACCAAGCTTTAATCAAAAGGAACCCAACTTCTCTAATTTTCAGACTCTCTTTTTGTACATATAGTATAAGGATATAATTCTTAGTGTACTGCATTCATGAGAGTCAAGTCGAGACATCACCCAAAGTTCCAATCCAAGAGACTCTCCTCTAGACCTGATCCTCAACCCTAGGGAATAAGTCTATTCTTTCTTCAGTCAACCGTCTCATTAGTTTGTCAGACTTGAAAGTGTAGATGGACGGCCAGTTGATGGAGGGCATAGGATTGTGTCTGATTTTCTCTCCCTTTCATTGGAACAAGGTGCCTCTCGAGTGCCTTATTACTCAACACAGGTATATTTTATTTTGTTGATCAATGTGTCCGTCAAGAGAATTTGGAGTCGTCTGCACTTGTTTTTCTGGGAGTACACCGGGGTGTGTCTCTTTTGAGTATCTAAGATACCTTCGACACCAAGACTTGTATCGCTTACGATGCAGAGCTCTTTTATGGTCTCAGCCCGACTCCTTGGTCCTAATTAGCGCTTGGTCCAAGTGGACACTTCGAAAATGTTTGGGAGCGCTCGCCATTGGTGGAAGCTCATTTTGACTTTGGGTGATAGAGCTTTTCTTTGACATTTCTTTTTATTTTCTTTTGTTGGCTAGCTCCACTGCTTTTACAAAAAGTTGGTGCACACTGATCAACAATTTTCCTTATGTTTCATCACACCCTGGCACTTAGGTCATTTATCAAAAAGATAGCATATGAATTTTGTTCACATACTGGCTAGTGTTTTGCTGACACTCAGGTTTTCTGAAGCCTTCATTAACTTTATCCCATCCTTGAATATCATCAGATCGGGTCTAAACTCAAATCTCTAGTCCTAGTTCCTCAAGTGATATCCCAACTCATCTCATCAATCATGCAGTTGTGGGAGTGGTTGTGCTAATCATATTATTTTTGAAGGTAGAGATGAAGAGTGCAATATAGCGCTCAAATCTTTCAAACTAGGGAAGTGTGGATTATTAAGTTCTAAAAATCCTAATGACTAAGGCAGGCTAACTCAGAATCTCAAGATCTCAGAAATCAAGTGTCCTTAAAAATCCTCAAGCCTTGAGTGATGGTGAATGCTTGGGTGATAGAGCTTTTCTTTGACATTTCTTTTTATTTTCTTTTGTTGGCTAGCTCCACTGCTTTTACAAAAAGTTGGCGCACACTGATCAACAATTTTCCTTATGTTTCATCACACCCTGGCACTTAGGTCATTCATCAAAAAGATAGCATATGAATTTTGTTCACATACTGGCTAGTGTTTTGCTGACACTCTGGTTTTCTGAAGCCTTCATTAACTTTATCCCATCCTTGAATATCATCAGATCGGGTCTAAACTCAAATCTCTAGTCCTAGTTCCTCAAGTGATATCTCAACTCATCTCATCAATCATGCAGTTGTGAGAGTGGTTGTGCTGATCATATTATTTTTGAAGGTAGAGATGAAGAGTGCAATATAGCGCTCAAATCTTTCAAACTAGGGAAGTGTGGATTATTAAGTTCTAAAAACCCTAATGACTAAGGCAGGCTAACTCAGAATCTCAAGATCTCAGAAATCAAGTGTCCTTAAAAATCCTCAAGCCTTGAGTGATGGTGAATGTGTCAGGAATATATCGACCAAGGAATGCATGAAATGCTTGATGAAATGCAAGACCATGAGTGATGATTGATTTTTTTTAATTCCAAAAGTTTTTTTTGGTGTTGTTTTTTTTATTGTTTTTTTGGAAAACAGGTACTATACACACTACTCGTACCCATCCCCGATGTTAGATAAAAACGATTAAAGTACGAGCTATGGATAAAGTAGATAAAATATATACAAACACACCCCGCTATACTTAGCTTGTGCTATATCCCCATGGCACAAAGTGAAATGTTGACATAGCTCGTACCAAGTATAGTTGGGTTGCAAACCAAAGGAGGAGAAGTAATGTATAAACAATGACGCGGGCAGATGGATATACAGAAGAGTGGCGGTTTCAGAGAGGTGTTTTATCTGGGCAGATCAATTTTTTCGTCAAAATCTATGCCCTGAGTGAAGGAGATCTGTTCAACTTGTAGTAATTGCTCGTTGGATTCGACAAAATGTTTAATCAACTGACCGTTGACTATAAATGTTTGAGTGTTATATGCGGTCTCTAAGATTTCAACACTCCAATTATTGTGTACCTCTCTTACAATGAAGGGTCCTGTCCATTTCGATTTCAATTTCCCTTGGAAAATTTTCAATTTTGCATTAAATAGCCAAACTTTCTGTCCTTGGACAAAGATCTTGGTTCGAATGTTATTGTCATGCCATCTCTTTACCTTATCCTTGTAAATGGTGCTATTTTCATATGCATGATTTCTAATTTCAGACAGTTCATTCAAATTCATCTCTCGGTTCTTCTTTCCTGGGTGACAGTTCCAATTAATCTTTTTGATTGCCCATTCTGATTTATGGACGAGCTCTGCGGGCAAATGGCATGGCTTTCCATATACCATTCAAAACGGGGAGGTGCCTAATGGGGTCTTATAAGCCGTCCGGTACGCCCATAGAACTTGGTCCAGGAGTTGGGACCAGTTCTTCCTGTCAGGGCGAACGAGCTTCTGTAAAATTCCTTTAACCTCCCTGTTTGACACCTCGGCCATGCCATTGGATTGTGGATGGTAAGGAGTAGCGACACGGTGCTCGATGCCGTATTCCTTAGTCAACTTCTTCACCTCCCTGTTGACAAAGTGGCTTTCCTCATCAGATATTAAAACTTTTGGAATTCCAAACCTCGAAATAATATGATCTTTCAAAAACTTGCAAACAGTTTTGCTATCTGCAGCTCGAGTAGGGATAGCCTCCACCCATCTAGATAAATAATCTACCGCGAGAAGAATATATTCAAATCCTTGACTATTAGGGAATGGTCCCATAAAGTCAATGCCCCATGCATCGAATACATCACATATGATCACTGGTTGCATAGGCATGGCATCTTTGGAACCAATGGTTCCTCCTATTCTTTAACAGACGGGGCACGGCCTCACAAAATTGTAAGCATCCTTAAATAAGGTCGGCCAGTAAAATCCACATTGCAATATCTTCTCAGCGGTCCTCTTCCCAGAGTGATGTCCTCCCGCCTCCAAGGTGTGGCATAGATTGAGGATACTTTGATATTCCTCTTGAGGAATACATCTTCTCCATATGCAATTCGGTCCTTCAAAGAAAAGGAAAGGATCTTCCCAATGATAGTGTCTCGCTTCAGATTTGAGTCGATCGATTTTGTTTCTGGGCCAACCTTGAGGAACTTCATTGGTGACGAGATAATTCACCGTGTCTGCATACCAAGGGAGTGAGTCAATAGCAGAAATTGACTCATCTGGAAAGGTTTCACGGATGGATTCAGATTCCGGAGTTTTGTTATGTTCTATCCGTGATAAATGATCAGCCACGACATTCTTAACGCCAGGTTTGTCCTTAATCTCCAAATCAATTCTTGAAGCAGTAGAATCCATCTCAAAAGTCGTGCTTTTGCGTCCTTTTTGGCCATTAAATAGCGAATGGCAGAGTGGTCTGTGTAAACTGTCACCTTAGATCCTAGAAGTATTGATCGAAATTTTTCCAAGGCAAAAACCACAGCAAGCATTTCTTTTTCGGTCACAGTATAATTTTTCTGAGCAGTGTCTAAAAATTTGCTTGCGTAGTGAATAGCATATGGGATTCCATCTTTTCGTTGTCCTAATACATCCCCTACAGCGAAATCAGATGCATCTGTCATGATCTCGAAGGGAAGAGACCAGTCGAGAGCTTGTAGGACGGGTGTCTCAATGATTCTTTTCTTGAGTAATTCGAAGGCTTCTAGACACTTATGATCTATCAGGAATTCGGTGTCTTTCCAGCAGTTTACCCAGCACCTCACGTGCAAGGCAAGCGAGGGCTAGACTCGGGTCAGCTCCTGGAGTTCGGGCCACGTAGCGAAGTCTGGAGGCTCGGCTGGAGGGTCGGATGACCCAAGCCTATAGGTTGGGCGGGAGGCTCGGGTCCACGACGTGGCATCATCTGGGCCATCCAATCCTGATGATAGCATCGTCTCTGCCGCGAGCCACCGAAGGAGGCTGCGCTGCGGCCGACTTGCTGGAGCTCCTCCGTGGGCCACACGTTCGCCTGAAGATCGATGAAGGTTCGTGGCAAGCTTGCAAAGATCCTGGAGGCGAGGCGGAGCTCTAGAGCTGGTCGACGGTGTAGTGCGTTGGAGCTTCTCTGGAGAAGAAGGCCTCGTAGAAACGCCGATGCTGGCTCCGGCCATTGAAGGTTACTGCAATTGTTAGATGTAGCCTAAGCGAGTGCGAGTGTATGCGAGGTGAGATGAGCTGAGATGGGAGTCGGGCGAAGGAGAAGAAGATGGTGGCTCAAGGGTTTCCTCCACCGTGAAGACGAAGGAGTTGATTCGAAATGCAAAGGGGTTCTGGAGGAAGGAGGAAAGTGGACGAAGATGCGGGTGAGCTTGCGAAGGTGGGAGCCTTGTCAGATGGTGGTGAGCGATGATGGAGGTGGTCAGAAAATTAGGAGAAGTAGAGGGATAAATTTCCTCACCGGAGCGAGGCGAATGGCGGCTAAAGTAGCTTGGGTTGAGGCTCAGTGGTGTCCGGAGATCACCAATATGCGGCGGAGGCGTCGCGGGTCGACACCAGGAGAGCTCCGTCTTCACCTCGACGTTCCGCCCCTCCGCTGTCACCGGAGGGCGGAGGAGGCTAGGAGCAAACCCAAAAATGGTGGACGTGAGGCTCGGGTGGCCAACCTCTGGTTTGGCCCCGGGCCTGAGGCTTGGTGGGACGGGGCTCAGGCTCGGTTGCCGAGCCTCAGGGCGTGACAGGGGCCCGCCACGTGGCGGTTGGAGGACCGTCGAATCAAGGGCTTGGGCCCGATCCGACGGTTGATGGCGGGCGGAGCGACGCGGGCGGACGGCGCAGGCGCCGCGCGAGGCGGAGGTGCCGCGGGGGCGGCGAAGCCGAGGCTGAGACGGCGAAGCTGCACCTCGGCCGACACACGGCGCGAGGTGCGGAAGGAGGAGGAGCGTTGGCGGAGACGGTTGGCGTACGGTGCTCGCGCGGAGGTGAGCGGCTGCGAGACTGGAGGTGCGAAGGGTGGTTGCTCAGCTGCTCCTTGGCCGACACAAGGCGCGAGGAGCAGCGCGAAGGAGCAGAGGCCGCGAGGCAGAGGCGGTTGGAGCACGGCGAGGTCGAGCGACGCAGGAGGTGCACGCGCAGGGCGGAGGTGCCACGAGGGCGGCGAAGGCGAGGCGGCGCAACCGAGGCTAAGGTCGACCTACAGGGTTAAAGAAAAACAAAAGGGGAGGGGGACTGGGGGGAGGGGGTCGTGTGGAGATGGAGCTCCGACCTTAGCGAGGTCGGAGATGGAGATGTATGGTGGGATAGATTCTCTCCGAGGAAGAAGAGAAGGAAAATCACCTGGGCGGGCGAGATGCTCGAGGTTTCTCACAGGAGCGGAGAGCAGCGGTCGAGGTGATGGCCGCTGGATCACGCCGGCCACGGGTCGCTGTCACCAACCTTGGGATTAATGGCAGATGGTCGGAGCGTCGGGCAGGGGCAGGGCTTTATGGGGATGGTGTGGGTAACGGCAGGAGGCCGGAGCGAGCGGAGGGGGCAGGCGCGGCGGCGCTTACGAGGGGAGGAGAAACGGCAGGAGGGCGCGGCGCGTAACGGCCAGGAGGAAGGGGAAGAAGCCGGGGTCACGTGCTGGGCACGTGACCCGGGGGGAAGGGCCTGGAGAGAGACTTGGATGGGGGTGCCACGTGGCACGCCCAGGGGCGGCCACGTGGCGCCTCAAAAAATTTTCAAAAATTAAATACAAAGAAAAATAGAAAAGAAGTAGCAAGAGACCTCGAATCGAAAAATTTTCTTCACGAAAGTTGTTCGTCTTGTCGAGGTCTACAACTTTCGTGATGAACCCGGGAGCAAAAGAGGTCACTTGTGCGAAGTGGTATTTTTGGTGGCTTTCCATGTGTATAGAAAACCGACTTTTTTGGGTTTTGTATTTTTTTGTTGATTTTAAAGGGGATAAAAATTATATAAAAAATACAAGAAAATTAATTACACATTAATCTATTTTTTTGGATTTTTAATAAATAAGAAAATAGGAAAATAAAATAAAAGTAAGAAACGCTCAACTTTTGCACAGACCGACAACGGACACTTGGACTTGGTCAGTTTCTTTGATCTCAGTTTTTATCTAGATTTGAATTTTTGCATTTCTTATTAAAACATTCATCAATGGACACAAATGAAAAAGAAATAAAATTAAAAGGATTAATTATGTACATAAAAACTCAGGTAAAAAATGGTAAAAAGTCAAAATGCGCAAAAGAGGCCCAAAACCCAACTTTCACATATGAGCTCTGAATTTTACGAAATTGGTCTTGTTTTTAAGGCATTTGAAAATGGAGTACTTAAAAGTGAGTAGACCAAAATCGGACACTGTATGTGGGAGATATGCTCATTTTAGTCCAGCAGATGTGAAATTTGACTTTAGGATTATTTGACACTTATTGGGGTTAGTAATTTTTTTTGTATTTTTTATTTAATAAAGTTAGTAATATCTACATAATGGAGGTGGTTTGGGGTCAATCGGAGTTAGGATGAATTAATTAAAAATAAGAGAAGTTAGCGGCTTTTTCGGCTAATTTACACATGGGATTTTTAATGCAATTTATACATGATGAAATACAGATATTATTTACACATGCATGATGGCTAATAATGTTCTATTAATGATTAATTACAAGTAGATGATGGGGGACAGAGCCTAAATGACCAATTTTAGCATGATGAATATGAGATTCATCACTATCACCAAAAGATCGCTCCGAGCTCGAGGTATTTCCCTGGGGTGGCGGATGGGTGTGAAATCGGCCGGTGATCGAGTATTTATAGGTTGAAGTAGACGGCCAGGCTAGTGATGGGGCGAAGTTCATGGAGTTCGTGGAGCGTCGCTGGCGATCAACATGGGTAGTGAGGTGGCTGGCGAAGATGAGGGACGAGTGGGGGTGATCTTGGAGGTGATGGTGGTCGTCTACGGTGGAGGGAGCACGCCCAAGAATAGAAAGGGGTTGCCCCTCCCGCAAGGCTGAGATCGTGGGAGAGAGGGGCACCGGAGGTGGAAGACAAAGTCGTGGCCGTTGGATCTTGTGATCCAACGGCCCAGATCTAATCGCTAAGGAGCGGGCGAGATCTGATCGAGGCGAGGTGATCTGAGGATGCAATTGCGCCACGTGGCGTGTCGGTGGCGAAGCGTGTGCGAGCGGTGTCGATCACATCTGGGGTGGCTTGATCAGAGGGGCATGGAGTGACCACGTGGCGCAACAGAGGCGAGGTGCGAGCAGGCGGCTGAGATGGTGAAGGCGATGATCTAATGGCGCAGAGATGTGACGCGGGGCGCACTGTGTGCGAGGCGCTAATGAGCGGGTCAGATGAAGTCCTGGGGATGATCAGATGGTGTAGAATTGAGGCGCACGTGGAGAGCATCTGGCCGTTGGATCAAGAAGACTATCCAACGGCTGAGAGGCGCGGCGGCTTGGGCAAGGGGAGTGGGCCGCGTGGCGCAACCAAAGGGCGCCACGTGGCCAGCTGTGATTGGCTGAAATAAGAAATGAATTTAGGGAGAGAAGGAAGCTGAATTTGGAAAAACTCAAAACATGAAAGTTGTAGATCATGATGAGATCTACAAGTTTCATGTTGACATAAGATGAAGATGAGGTCAAATATGATACCAAAATACCAGAGTACAAATATAAACATATATAGTATATATGGAGGCCCAAAAACCCAACTTTTTCATACGAGCTCCAAATTGGATGAAATCAGTCTCATTTTAAAGGTCTTTTAATGTGTATTATTCTAAAAGTGAGTAGACCTATTTTGGAGGTTGTATGAAGGCATTATGGGCATTTTGTGGTCAAAGGGCTTTAAGGCTTTATTGGATATTATACAAAGGGGATTCTTGATTTTCTTCCTTATATTATTAACTAAGGTGTACATAGTATAAGGGAGAACTTATTTTGATAAGTGGATATTTTACAAGGGATTTTGGCTTCTTATTTAATGCAAACGGAGTGCTAAAATGCATGTATTATGAATGCATGAATGAATGCTATTTATGCATTATAGAGGGAAATATGCATCTATTTACTTGGGAACAAGGCTCTATTTTTAACTTTTAGAGTGATGAATCACAGATTCATCACTCGCACCTAGAAAAAGCCGTAAAATGATAATTAAAACACCAATTCAGGCTCCATACGAGCTCAAAATGAATCAAACTCATTCCATTATACTCTAAATTTAATTATCTTTCAAATGGCTATGGTTTCATCATTTTTGGAGTTACGCTTAAAAAAGTCTGTTTTCTGGAGTGTTTTGTGCAGTTTTCCCATATACTTGTTGTACATATTTATTTTTATTTATTTTAAATAATATATATAATTGTAAATATTTTTGTTCATTAAAAATAAAAATAAAAAATTTAAAAAAATAAAAAAATCTTTTATAAAAATTATTTCCTTATTTGCACATATGTATATTGTATTATATGTGTATAATATGTGTATACGACTAACTTCCTTTTATAAAAACCACCAAAAAATTAAATATCTAACATTAATTAATTAATTAATTTAATTCCGAAATTTATATTTAATTATTTTATTTTATTTAATTTATTTGATTTTATAACATACCATGTATATCAGATTTGATTTCATGCCTTTAATGGCCACCATTAAGGTGGCTAATTGATTCTAATTAACTGTTTAATTTATTTAATTCCGAATTTCATAATTTATTTATTTATTTATTTATTTTATTAATTTCACCAATAAAAACTCTCTCCATTTGTACATACCTTCCTTATTTGTAGATATTTTCCATTTTTGATTTTTCTTCTCTTTTTATTGGGCTTGTCCTCGCTCATTTCCTCTTGATTAATATTTGGAGAGGGGAGCCCGATCTCCGAGAGCTACTCATTGCAAAAGGGTGGCCAGCCTCCGATTCGATCGACGACAGCGATTTGAGCGTCGTCGAGGCCATCACGGCGTGTCTGATCCCAAGGTGAGATCCGATTTTTACTTCCTATCATTTCTCGTAGGTAATCGTAGGCTTAGCTTTTTTTATCTTATTTTATTTGTCTTTAGTGTTTAAAAACTCCAAAATTATCACCACATATTTTTCGTCCGAAATCGATTTTTCATTTCATCTCATGATCTCGACATTTCTTTTTCTACCTCATGCAACCACACACCTCCGGCCACGCACGGTGGTCGGAGTCTTCGGATGTATCCCCATATCTCGCCAAGATCCATCCCCATTCATCCTACCTATTGTGTACATAAATAAAGTATAAATAATAATAATAAAATATTTTTTTCTAACCTTTGTTGTTGCAGGATCATATAAAAAACATATAAAAAATAAAAAAATTCTTTTCTCCTCTAGTTACATCTGTTGTTTAAAAAAATAAACAAAAAAATATACATTTTTTTATCTCTAACAATTTCCTACAGGTTACAAAACAATAAAAAATAAAAAACTAAGCAAGTCAGCGGCGGGTCGTCACCCCCGCCGCCTGCACCCATCGTCGCCCCACACGGCCGCACCAAGACCGCGCTGCCTCACGAGCACCGACCTCTAGTGCCCGTCCGCGCGTGGGCGTCCTTTCCAGCCCCCATAGCCGCGCACCTGCGCGCGTCATCCACCGGCAGCCCCCGCGTGTGGCGCAGCCGCCGCAGGCCTCCGCGCAACTCCAGGGTGCTGCAGCGCGCCACCCGCATGAAGCCCCTCCGCCTCCAGCGCGACGCGGCCCCGCCCCACGACATCCCTGTGTGCGGACCGCCTCTCCTGGACCAGCCCTCAGCCTCCGCGCCACCCGCATGCAAGCCGTGCGCCGAACGCGTGGTCCACCTTTGCTCCATCCGCGTGCGGGCCGCGCGCATCTTCTCAACACCCTGCGGCGCCGCCCGTGCCCAGAACGCCATCTCACGATAGCTAGGGTTTCGCTCAATTTATACTTCAGCCCCCACAAAGCTATCGTAATAGCAAAGGCACTCCTGAACCTCAATTTCAGAGCATTCTATTGGGTAAATTGCACGTTCCCCCTCTGTTTATTTCTTTGTTATAATGTGATGCTCAAACAATAAATATTTGCGAATAAATCCCTGCACTCTCAGACTTAATTTGCTTCATCTCGTTGACTAATATAAATGTTTATCTTGCGCTAAAAATTTTGAGAAAATTTGTGGATGCTCTTGCTATAGTTTTTAACATTGTGTAAATTTTTCATAAGTTTTTATTGTCGTTTGGTATATTTTAAATATTAAAAAAATGCCTTTTTGTCATCCCAAAATTTGATAATTCATAAAAATTCGAAAATTTGCATAAAAATCCAAGTTGATGTGTTCAAATTTCTAAACAATTTTTGTGCTTATATCATTCATAAAACTTCAAAAAAATACAAAATACGAAAAATCTTACAAATTTTCTAGAAAATTCTAGAAAAATCCAAAAATAGTAATTTCAGTTCTTGATTGTAGATATTGTCTTGTACTTTCTATTAAAAATAAATTTCAGGGATTTTGAGCATTTAAATATTTTTAAGTTGTAAATACCCCTGGCTGTGCACTTTTTGTCTTGTTTTGCACTGTTTCATTTTTTAGAAACTTAAAAAAATATCAGAAAATTGTGAAAAAATACCAAAAATATTTTAAAACATACAAAACAAAAAAATATTTTCTCTTTGATTTTTATGAATATTTTTTATTACTTTAAAAAATACAAAAAGTGAGTAGGTTGTGTGTTTTAATACTTGTGCATATTGTGTCTTATTCGAAAAATACAAAAAAATATAAAAATAAAAATGATGAATCCACGATTCATCGCCTTTATTCTTTTATTTTAGCATCATTTCCTTAGTCAAATACATGTAAATACCCATTAATTTCATAAATTTACCATTTTGCATGCATTTGTTAAAATTGCATTTTTAACACTTTTTGTGCATAAATAAAAGAATAAAGAAGAAAAGAAAAAGAAAAGAATTGATTTATGCAATAAATACAGACTGACCCAAACCTCGAGAGATGGTCAAGACTTGACTTGATCGACCAGGAATAAAGTAGGGGGAGATAGGATCTTCTGTCGGAAAAATAAAAAAATATCTTGTAAATATTTTTCATGTATATTTGTACAAAACTTACATTATTTTATTTGTACGTAATTTGACCTCAAACTAAATACTTTTGTAAATAAAAGTTGTAAATAAAATTGTGTTGTAAATAATAAAAATATTTGTAAAATAAAATATTGTATATATTGCAAATAATTACACCTAGAAAAAGCCGCAAATCGATAATTGAAACACCAATTCCGGCTGCATACAAGCTCAAATTGAACCAAGCTCACTTCCATCATACTCTAAATTGAATTATCTTTAAAATGGCTATGGTTTCGTATTTTTTGTAGTTACGGTCAAAAAGTTGGTTTTCTGGGGTGCATTGTGCAGTTTACCCATATACTTATTGTATATATTTTATTCATATTTATTTTTATACATAATGTACATAATTGTAAATATCGTTTTCATTGAAAATAAAATAAAAAAATTAAAATAAAAAAATCTTTTATAAAAATATTTCCTTATTTGTACATATGTATATTGTATTATATGTGTATAATATATGTATATAATTAACTTCCTTTTATAAAATCCATCAAAAAAGAAATTATCTAACATTAATTTATTTTATTTAATTACGAATTTTATATTTAATTTATTTAATTTATTGGATTTATTTGGTTTAATAACTTGCCTTGTATATATGATTTTATTCCACACCATATTTGGCCACCATTATGGTGGTTAATTGATTTCCATAAATTACTTTATTTATTTATTTAATTTAAATCTGAATTTCGAAATTAATTAATTATTATTTTATTTATTTAATTATTTTATTTAATTAACCCATAATCACCTTCCTTATTTGTAAATACCTTCCTTTTTCATTTTTTCTCTCTTTTTAATGGGCTCCACCTCCCTCATTCACACTTGATCAATCTTTGGAGAGATGAGCCCGATCTCCGAGAGTTTCTTGTTGCAGAAGGGTGCCCAGCCTCCGATCCAGTCAGTGACAGCGATTTGAGCATCGTCGAGGCCATCATGGCATGTCCGATTCCAAGGTGAGATCCGATTTTAATTTTCGTCATTTTTGTAGGTAAATTGTAGGTCTAATCTTTTTTCCATCATTTTATTAGGTTTTAGATCCCCTTAAAAATCACAAAAGTTTGTCATCACACACATTTCCGACTCGAAACCGATTTTTCATCTCGACTCGTGATCCCTCCATCTTCAAGTTCTACCTCACGCAATCTTCCACCTTCGGTCACGCACGGTGACCGAAGTCACGGATCTATCCTCATTTCGCAGATCCGAATCCATGCACATCCTCTATTTGATAAATAAACAAATAAATAAAAAATGCATAGTTGTTTTTCTATCTAACCTTTGTTTTGTAGGAAAAAAATAAAAAAATGTCTATTTTTATTTGTCTCTAATCTTTATTTTGCAGGTCCATCTAAAAAAATTTCTCTATCTCTTCCTTTTCACATTTTCTTTAAAAAAAACAAAAAAAACTTTTCTCATTTATTTATGATTACAAAAAATAAAAAAATAAAAATAAAAGCAACAGGTGCGGGTCGTCAACCCCCCCCCCCCCCCCCGACCACTTCGCGCCTCCTCATCCGCTACCCTGCGTAGCCGCGCGGGCGCCGTCCGCTCTCAGCCCCGCAGAGGCCCTCCAGATCTTGCGGCGGTGCTTCCCAGCTGCCAGGCCGTCACCCCGTCGTGCCCTCCAGACCGCGCGGAACCCTCTCCGCCATCAATCGCCCAGGCTCGGTCGCCAGCACCACGCACCTCCCATGCGCGGCCCGGCCGTCTGCGGGCTCCTCCTCCAGTTGTGCGCGTGCGCCGTTCCCCACCTCTGCAACTCCAGGGCGCCGCAGCACGCCACCCGCCGCTCTCGCCACCCCGTTGCTCGCCTGCGACCTGGCCTCCTCCAATCCCCCAAAGTGGTCGCGCCTCGCGCCGCCCATCCTCCTGTGGCCGCGACGCCGATCCTCCAGCCGCTTTTCCTTCGCCCAACGTAACCGCGCGTAGCGCGCCGCTCCAGACGCGACCTCCACCATGCCCGCGCACCGCCCAGCGCCTCCCTCCTCTGTGGCGGTGGTGGCGGCACTTGGTGCCTCTCCCTTTGGCGTGGAACGAATAGGAAGCCCTAAAGTGAAAACCCTAAACATTATTGTTTTGGGTAAATATCAGATCAACCCCCGGAAGCTATTTAAATTGCAAGACGCCCCCCGCTAGTAAGCAAGTCACATGCAAAGCACTCTTACATTGGGTAATTTGCAACCTTTCATCTGCATTTAATTCTGTTATTTTTTCAAACAATAACTTTAGGAAATTACACTTTAGTCCCTACACTTCCAAACTTCAATTTGCTTGTTCTCTTTGAATGGAATAAATATTTTTATGCTTTGGAAAAATTCTCAGAAAATTTGTGGATGCTCATGCTGTAGTCTTTTCCATTGTATAAATTTTTGATAGCTTTTTATTGCCGTTTGATATATTTAAAAAAATCAAAAACATTGCCTTTTTGTCTTTCCAAACTTACAAAATTCATAAAAAATCGAAAATTAGCCTAAAAATTCCAAAAAAAAATTATGTAGGTGCATTTTAATCTCTTTTATTTTTTGACCAATTTTTGTACATTTCTCATTTATAAAACTCCAAAAAAGTGTGAAAAATGAAAAATCTTTAAAAAATTGTAGAAAATTGTAAAAAAATTCCAAAAAATCTGATCTTGGTCTCTATTTGTAGATATTTCTTTGTAGTTTCTAATTAAAATAATCTCCAGGAGTTTCGAGCTTTTAAAGGCTTTTTAACTTGCAAAATACTCCTGCCAGTGCATTGTTTTCTTTATTTTCCACCGTTTCATTTTTAGAAAATCACAAAAAAAAATCAGAAATTACGGAAAAAATATCAAAAATATTTTAAAATATATAAAACACAAAAACATTTTTATTGTAATTTTCTGATTTTTTTTTATCTTTTTAAAAAATATAAAAAGAGTGTTGCGTGTGCGTTTTATCACTTGTGCATATTGTTCCTCATTTTAAAAAAAATACAAAAAAATATAAAAATTCAAAAAAAACCACTAAACATTAACTTGGAAATTTGACTACGTAATTTTTCAAACGTGCTCCTTGTGTTCGACCATGGTCGCTATACCAGGTAAAAAGAATAGCGAAAAGCCGCTTCGAAAAGCCGCTTACATTGTTTTCATTGATCTATCTTTTTCTGAGTGGTTTTAATTATTTTTCTTGTTGACCGAATCCCGCGGTTGCGAATGACGACATCATTGTGATATTATTTATCCTCTCTTAACCGCGACGATTTCCGTGTCATCAGAACGGCGCCGTTGCCGGGGACTCATTGTGATATTATTTATCCTCTCTTAACCGCGGTTGACTCATTTTATTAATGACAAGGTAAGGGCCCTTGCTAACGAGTTCAGCATAGATCATAGAGTTGCCACTCCTTATCATCCACAGACGAATGGTCTTGCTGAGTTTTCTAACAGGGAGATTAAAACTATATTGCAGAAGGTAGTCTGCCCAGACCGAAAGGATTGGTCACAGCTCTTGAACTCGGTCTTGTGGGCATATCGGACATCCTTCAAGACTCCATTGGGTACATCTCCATTCCGACTCATTTATGGCAAGCCATGCCACTTACCAGTTGAGCTGAAGCATAAGTCACTATGGGTTGTTACTGAGATATTTTTGGATCCATAGAGTGTAGGAGATCAGAGAAAGGCAGAATTGGCAGCCCTGGAGGAACTTAGAGATACAGCATTTTCGAGTAGCCTATAGTATAAGGAACGAGTGAAGATATGGCATGATTCTTACATCAACCATAAGCAATTTGAAACGAATCAGAAAGTATGGTTATTCGATGCAAGGCTAAAGCTATTTCCAGGGAAGTTGTAGAGCAAGTGGAAGGGACCATACTTGGTTCGGAAGGTGCACGACAATGGCAGCATTGATATATCTGAGATGTCATCAGGATCCACCTTCCGATTTAACGGTCAGCGCCTGAAGCTATATCTAGATCATGATCCGCTGATTGTCGATGTTGCCCCGATTCATTTTACATGAGATGTGGCTTTTGACTCACATCATTTGCATCTCATGCCTGATTTTCACTTTCTCTCGCAACTGTTTAGATCCAGATGTCCATATCACACATTATTTTGTCTGACACCCCATTTCTATCTTATGATTATGCTATACTTAGGGTGTACTTTACCCTAAGTATAGGGGTGATGTCAGACTTGTGATTATTCTTTTGATTCTTTTTACCTCTATTTTGCTGCCTATACTTAGGGATATTTAACCCTAAGTATAGGGGAGGTAAACCCTGTACATTCTACTCATCGGTCTTCCCTTTGTGTACAGTCTGCTATAATTAGGATTACTTCATCCTAAGTATAGGGGGATAATCGACTTCTATTATTTATTCGTCGTTGTAGTATGCTATTCTTTTCACTTTTCTATATAAAGCACGAGTTATGTCTTTCTTTTCAGCTCTTTGATCACTATGAGGATATAGTTCGAGCCAAGTATAGGGGGTGTCGTATATATTGTTTATATACTTTAGCCATAACTCGTACTTGCATTTTTCTTAATATGGCTAAAATACTGTGTAAATACTCAAAAAAACTAACTAACTAACTAATAAAAAGATGCAGACATTTCCTCAAAATTCTTTTTGTATATACTGATTAATAAATCAGGTTAAAATATTTTGAAAAGTATTTTGAAAGTAGTTTGAAAACCTATTTGAAAAATCTTTTGAAAATTATTTGAAAAATATTTTCAACCTTTGTAAAAATATTGTGGTTTGTCAAATTTTTTTCTCTTTGTGTGAAATAAAACTATTTTGTAAAAACTATTTGCAAATGTTTGGAAAAATAGTTGAAAATTTATTTTGAAAATCTATATATACTGTTTGAAAAATGTTTGCAAAATAGTTTCCAAATTTGTGTAAATATTTGTAAAATTGTGTGAAAAATTATTTTGGACTATAGTTTTCAAAATTATTTGTAAAGTTATTTTCAAATAAATTTGAGGAATATATGCATCACAAAAAAAATGAAAAAACTGAATAAAAATAAAAAAAACCCCACTCTGTATATACTTGTATAAATTACTCAATTTGTAAATTCTTGCATCTCATTCTTGTGAAATAATCAACTCACTCTCGTGTAAATCTGTATCTTTTCCTTTAAAAAAAGAATCTTGTATATATTTGTATATATTACTAACTATTTGCAAAAAAAAAACTATTTGCATGTGCATCATTTTTCAAAAATCCAAAAAAATTTCAAAATTTTGAAAATTATTTCAAAAACAATTGTCTTGTTTTCTTTGCATGTACATATTTTCTTGCATTTGCATGAGCATTTTTCAGGATGATTTTGACATTTAAACTAAGTCTGGAATAAATTTGAAGAATGGAACTTAGTTGGACCTTAATGCACTTAATTTCAGAGGAACCTGATGACACACCTGGCAACTCGGGTAAAAAGGTCGTCAAGGGTCGTTGCGAACCAAGTCACCAAGCGTGGTCGATCGAGAAAAATAGACCACCAAATCAGACAAAAACCAATAAAACACAAGTAGCGGTCTCGCTATTAGATTAACCCGGTATAGCGACCAGGGTCGAACACAAGGAGCGCGTAATGGCCTCGCGACCTACGAAGTAGTCTAAAAAAAGGGAAATAAAATAAAATAAAATTCTTTTTGGCGGATTTTTAATTGTTTTTAATTTTTTTGGGTTTTTAATTAATAAAGAAAATAAAGAAATAAGTAAAACAACCAACTTCAAGCAATTATTTAATGCATAAAAAATCAATCAAAAATTCGAATAAAAATGTTTTTATATTTTTAATGATTTTTACTGTTTTTGGGTAATTTTTGGTATTTTTCTGATGTTTATTGGATTTTCTAAAAATCAAACAAGGCAGGGAAATGAAGGTACTGTCTAGTCAGGAGTAAAAGGATAATTTAAAATGCAAAAGGGCCTTATTAACTCCTGAAAGTAATTTTCCTTTAAACTAGAAAGTCTAAGGAAAATAAAGGCACCAAAGTTATTATTTTTAGATTTTTGAATTATTTATTATAGTTTTTATAGTTTTTTTAGTGTTTTTCAATTTTTTATGAGTTTTATATAATGAAAAACGATCAAAATTGGTTAGAAACTCAAACAAGACAAAATACACAGTGGTTAATTTTTTTGTAATTTTTAGATGAGTTTTAATATTTTTTGTGATTTTTCAAATTAGACAGTAAAGAAAAAGAGTGTTTTTGATTTTTTAAAAATATCAAATAAAACCAAAAATGTCTCCAAAAATTCTAGAAAATTTTACAACATGGCAGGAGCCATGTATCCAATTTTCATTGAATTTGGAGTATGTTTGATATTTTATTAAAAATCAAAACCTAGGTACAGTGCATAGGGACCTGTACGTAAATACTAGAAGTTCCAGAGGGTCCGGTGCAAAAATCCCAAGAAGTCACGCGTGAGGCGTGTGTCTAGGGCACACAGGGACCTAATTGCAAATAAAATAAGGTTCCAGGACTAAATAATAACAGGTATTAAAAGTCCAGGGGCCTTATCGTAAAATACCCAAAAATATCACGCACATGCACAAATTCAACACGCGCAGGGGTATAAATGCAATTATCTAAAAAGTTTCATTCATTCAGTAACAACCCAGAACTACAAGGCTATCAATGCAATTATCCCAGACGAACACGTGTCGATGCACGTGACACACTACAGGCAGGGGTATACATGCAAATAGCAGAAAAGGCAAGGTCCAAAGTGCAAAAGTACCAAAATAAAAACAACTGACTATGATATTTACAGGACTAAACACGAAATAAAGTAAACAGGGGGTCCTAAGGGAATATTTACCCTTTATTAAGTAGGCCGTCGAATGGGCGCCACATGTGCTGATCGACGGTTGAGAAAGGAGTGGCGCCCAACGTTGGAGCCTTCGGTCTGATCTAACGGCCAAGGCGTCGTCACGTGGTAGATCGAACGGATGTGAGGTGTTGTGGCTAAACCTCGACGATCGACCGGTCCAGATCGCTCCTCCAAATATCGGACGGTACTGGAAGCTCCTTGGATGGACGGTCAGGATCTAAACTGGAGCCTGGGGTCGATCGGACGGTAGGGAAGGATGGTGGACGAACTGGAGGCCGGCGACTTTCGCCGGGGCCGTGTGTGCTCTGGCGTCCTCCTCGCGGGGCTCTGATGATCGGAGAAGATGCGTGCTGGCCTTCCGCGTCGAATGGGGGTCTCCGATGGAGCAACGGAGCTCTGAGGAGCTCGGTCGACTCCAGCGGAGGGGAAGCTCCTGGGCTCGAGTTAGAGGACCTCAAACAGTCCTCTTTGTACCTGCAAAAGGGCACCAGAAGACTCGCGGGTCGAGGGCAAAGTGCCTCGACCCTGTGAGAGGGGTGACGGTGATCGATGAGGTGGGGCGATCGAGCTCCGGCGAGGTGTAGACGGTGGAGCTCGAAACCCCAGCTCCTGTGCGAGCTGGGTTGAGTGAAATGGCGGAGAACGTGCGTGGGGAGAAGGCGAACGAGATGGAATGGTCCGATGATCGAGGCGAAGGCAGAGGTGGCCGGAATCGAAGGTGAACGGCGACGGCGAGATTTGGGTGAAACAAGAAATTAAAGAAAAGGAAGGAAAACTAGGGCTACCTGGGTGGACGAGTCAATTGTGGATGAGCTGGGCTTGCTCTGGGTCGTTGCCTCGTGGGTCGTCGTGGCCCGAGGCTCGAGCTCCTGCTTCAGGCGGAGCACGACGGCGCAAGCTCGCCGGATCAGAGGTCCATGCACCTTCTCCTCTCTTCGACACCACCAACAGAGAGCTGTCACCTCAGGGAAGGCAGTGGAGGTCACGGGAATGAAAGGTGGGGAGCCAAAGATAGGGAAATGGGAGGCGGAGCTCGGCTTAAGTACTTCCAGGGGTCCGGCTAAAAATGGTCGGGTAGGGCAGCTCGGAGCACGGACCCCGAGGCGGGCATCCCGGCGAGGATGTCGGATCTGGCGTGGACAATCAGGACCCAGGGTTTAGGTGCGAGGTGACCGGATCTGGACGCTAAAATATGGAGAAATCGGGTCGGGCGTCTGGAATCCATGGGAAGTGGTCCACAGGGGGGAGTTGACCGGGCGGTCAACATCCCCGTGGACCAATGAGAGGAGGCCATCTGGAAATGATTTGGAAAATCAATTAAAAATAGTAAATGGCCGAGTTAATAAAAACTTAAAATATGAAAAATATTTGTATTAATTTTTCCTATTTTTTTGTGATTTTTAATTATTTTTTCAAAATAAAAATAAGGTATTTACATAATAGGGCTATATATAGGTGTATATATACAATATAGGGTTTTGATTTTTGATTTTTAATTTGCTATTTTTATACATTTTTATTCCCATTTCATATTTTGTTTATTTATAGCATAAAATTAGAAATAAAAAGGTCTTTTTATTTTATTTTTATTATTTTATACAATAGTGAAATAAATAGGTATATACATTTATGTACAAGGTATATTCACAATATTATTTTTGGTTTTTAATTTTGTTCTTTTTATTTTGTTTTTGTTTTAATGGTTTTTATTTTATTTATTTACACCATAAAAGATAGAATATTTACAAATTTTTATAGAAATTAATTTTATTTAATTATAAGGTGAAATAAATATAAGGGTGGTTGTATATACATGATGAATATGCACAATTGGATGTTTTTGTTTTCTTTTTAATTTTTCTATTTTTGTTTTGATTTTTATATTTACAAATATATACAATATATACAAACCACTTTTATTCTATTTTTAGAGGAAAATATATTTATTTACAGGTCTATTTACACACATGAGCCCCTATCTCCCTCTACTTCGGCTTTTATGCGGTCAGGCCCATGCTGAGCTCTCCCTTGGGTTAGGTTGCCCAATATTTATTCTAAATATTTCCTCTTTTTCTTTTTAATCTTTATTCTTTTATTTTTGCACAAAAACATGCTAATTATTATTTTTTACACCATGCATGCTTTTGATAATTATTTGTATTTACAAGTATCTACATGCATTTGCAAAGGTTTTTGTAGCTAAAATATAAGAATAAAGAGTAATGAATGAGTATTCATCACCCCCCTATACTTAACTTTGCTAGTCCCTTAGCAAACACTTATTTGAAAAAGAAGTGAAAAAGAGAACGAAAAAGAAAAAGAGGAGAATGTACATGGATCAAGGTTGAATATTAAACGTGCCTTCATTAAATTGAATTATGGAGCTCAATCAGATCTTTGGATTATTAATGTGTCGGAACCTTATTTGGACTTAAGTCTAAAACTCAACAGCCTCTAAGTTCCACTATTCTATAACCAAGACTCCTCAATGCTCCAGATCAGAACAAGTCATCAAACACAAACCCTGAAGACCGTGAATCTTTCCTTGTCCTGTGAGTGTGAGGTCTAAGCTCTCCACCTCAGAAATGGCAACTTGACAACCCTCCTCAACAAGGTAACTCTATGACCCCAATCTGGCCACTCTTTCCTCGAGGAGCGGGGTATTCCCTTCTAAGTTCAAGTTCAACCGGCTCAAGAAGAGGAGGAAGAAGAGAATGGACCATGGCCAGTGTAGCCATGTATCCTTGGGAGCTTGACCAGTGTAGCCAAGTCTCCCTGCTGCAAGCTACATAAGGTGGATCATGAATCTCAAGCTTGGCTTATTGCACTATATACATACGGTGGGATTATCATTTTCTATCAGACCCACCACTTTTTTTGGAGTTATTTTCTTTTTGCATTTTTTTGGTGCATCTATACAACATATACATGTGCATCATATAGACAAGGAGTTTTTCCTCTTGAGCCAGTAGACTATCCCTCTTTTGAAGCTTTATTACAACCCACAACTCCTGTCTTTAGACCTCATGGCAACCAGACCAAGTTGAGACGCACTTCCTTCACTAAAAGAAGAAGAGAGGTTCCGCCTAGAAGTACTACCCTCATATGCTACCCCAAGTCAAGGAAGATTGCCTCCTCACCACCTCTTCCGTAGAGAGCTCGGTGCAAAGTGCTGGTGTCCAAGTAAAGCCATTGCCCCTATGAGTCATGTGTTGTTATTAAGTGCTCTACTTAGGCTCATTGAGATGACATGTGATCATAGCCTAGTTGACTCAAAGAATTAAGTCACCATGGACCTGAAAAGCCTTAATACTAAGCCCTATAAGGTTCCTCTTATGAATTAGGTGGATTAAGATCTTAATCAAGCTCCATTACCCAATTTAATTCCAGGCTAGTTTAAATGTCAACTATAATCCAGAAAAACTATATACATATATACAAAGATGCTATTTACACAAAATTTTACAAACATGCAAAATTTTTGAAAAATGTTTTGAAATCATGAATGGATGAATGCATGAAGTGCAAGTTTTGCAAAAGTATTTACACACATTTACTCAAGATTTTTGCAAACTTTTGATTTTCAAAACATTTTGAAAAATTTTGTACTATATACATAATTTTGATAAGAAAATATTTACATAAACTTTACACAAAAGATTTTTGAAATCATTTTTACAAAAATAATTTGTACACTAGCTATGTATATGCAATAAAAGAATGTTTATTTACATGAAAAAATTTTTAATTTTTGTGATTTTTAAGGTTTTTAGCCATTTTTATTTATTAACACACTCACACAAAGTACGAGTTATGGCTAAAGTATATATGAAATATATATACACCCCCCTATACTTAGCTCGAACGATGTCCTTAGAGTCAAGAGCGATGAAGAAGACATAACTCATGCTATGTATAGGGAAGTGAAAAGAAAGGCTATATACAAAGACGAATGAATGAATAGAATATCAAGAGACTCTCGGCTTTTCCCCCATACTTAGGATCAAGTAATCCTAAGTATAGCAGGCTGTATACAAAGGGAAAACCGAGTGAAGAATGTACAGGGTCTACCCCCGCCCCCATACTTAGGGTAAAATATCCCTAAGTATAGGCAGCAAAATAGGGGTGGACAGAATCAAAATAAAACTCAAGGGTCCTACATCCCCCCTATACTTAGGGTAAAGTACACCCTAAGTATAGCATAATCACAAGATGAGGAAAGGGATGTGGGACTAAAGAATGTGATGATATAGACATCTGGATCTATATAGGTCGGAAGAACAGTGAAAATCAGGCGTGAGATGCAATAGATGTGAGTCAAAAGACCACATCTCCCGCAAAATGAATCGGGGCAACATCAACGACCCGCGGCTCATGATCTAGAAATGGCTTGAGCCGTTGGCCGTTCACTCGAAAGGTACTCTCAGAAGACAACTCGGATATATCAATGCTACCGTTGTCGTGTACCTTTCTCACCAAGTAGGGTCCCTTCCATTTGCTCTGTAGCTTCCCTGGAAATAGACGAAGCCTCGCATCAAACAGCCATACTCTCTGTCCAGGCTCAAAATGCTTGTGGCTGATGTGAGAATCATGACACTCCTTCACTCTCTCCTTATACTGTAGGCTGTTTGAGAAGGTGGTATCTCTAAGCTCCTCCAAGGCTGCTAACTCTGCCTCCTCTGGTCTCCTACACCATCTGGATTCATAAGTATCTCAGTGACTGCCCAAAGTGACCTGTGTCTCAGCTCAACAGGCAAATGGCACAGCTTTCCATATAAGAGGCGAAAGGGATATGTACCCAATGGTGTCTTGAAAGACGTCCTATATGCCCACAAGACCGAGTCCAAAAGCTGTGACCAATCCTTTCGGTCAGGGCGGACGACTTTCTGCAATATAGTCTTGATCTCCATGTTCGACACTTCGGCTAGACCATTCGTCTATGTATGGTAAGGTGTAGCAACACGATGGTCTATGCCGAACTCGCTAGCAAGGGCCTTCACCTGGTCGTTGATGAAATGAGACCCCCCATCTGAAATCAATACTCGAGGTACCCCGAACCGCGTGATGATGTGCTTCCTCAAAAATCTGCAAACTGTCCTCGCATCAGCGGCTCGGGCGGGGATAGCCTCAACCCAACGACTTACATAGTCTACGGTCAACAGAATGTACTCAAATCCCTGACTCTTAGGGAATGGACCCATGAAATCGATGCCCCATGCGTCAAACACCTCACAGAAGTGAATGGGCTGCATCGGCATCATATCACGCTGTCCACAAGTGCCCATCCTCTGACAGTCAGTACACCTCTTCACGAACTCATTAGAGTCCTTGAAGAGGGTAGGCCACCACAAGCCGGATTGGAGCACTTTCTGTGTCGTTCTCCCTCCAGAATGATGTCCTCCTGCCTCAAGCTTGTGGCAGTAAGTGAGGATGCTATGGTGTTCCTCCTGAGGAATGCACCGACGCCAGACGCTATCCCCTCCTTCGTGGTAAAGGATGGGATCCTCCCAGTGGTAGGACTTGGCCTTTGCGAGGAAGGTCTCAAGCCTCTGCCTGGGCCAACCTTGTGGAACTTTCTTAGCAACAAGAAAGTTCACAATGTCGGCATACCACGGGAGTGAGGAGATAGCAAGGATTGCCTCATCTGGGAAGATCTCACAAATGGGATCAATCTGCTCGGACTCCTCAGGCTGCTCTAAACGGGAGAGATGATCCGCCACCACATTCTTGACTCCAGGCTTATCCTTGATCTCAATGTCGAACTCCTGAAGTAGAAGGATCCATCTAGTCAGTCTGGCCTTGGCATCCTTCTTTGCCATGAGGTATCGGATGGCGGTGTGATCAGTATACAAGGTCACTCTAGATCCAATGATGTAAGATCTGAACTTATCTAGGGCGAACACTACGTCTAGCATCTCCTTCTCTGTGACTGTATAATTCCGCTGTGCGGAATCCAATGTGCGGCTAGCGTAGTGGATAGCAAAGGGGACTCCATCCCTCCTCTGTCCCAGCATGGCCCCCATGACAAAATCGGAGGCATCCATCATGATCTCGAATGGGAGAGACCAATCGGGCGGCTGGAGAACAGGAGCCTCTATGACACACTGCTTGAGAGTCTCAAAGGACGAAAGACACTTGTCATCGACAAGGAACTCGGTGTCTTTCGTCAGTAGGTCAGTCAATGGCCGGGCAATCCTGCTAAATCATGTATGAATCGTCGGTACAATCCGACGTGCCCCAGGAATGACCGTAACTGCCTCAAATTGGACGGCGGTGCGAGTTTTCATCTACCTTGTCCAGATCAACCTCCATGCCCTGTTGGAGATGATGTGGCCAAGCACCGTCCCTTGAGTCACCATGAAGTGACTCTTCTCCCAAGATAGCACCAAGTGAACCTCTATACATCGCTGGAGTACTCGGTCTAGGCAGTCAAGACAGGAGTCGAATACGTCACCGTAAACCGAGAAATCATCCATGAAGACCTCCAAACACTCCCCTACCATGTCCGAAAAGATCGACAGCATGCATCTCTAAAAGGTCGCAAGGGCATTGCATAGCCCGAATGGCATGCGTCGGAAGGCGTATGTACCGAAGGGACAGGTAAAGGTGGTCTTCTCCTGGTCCTCAGGAGCGATGGCCACCTGGTTGTAGCCCGAGTACCCATCCAGAAAACAATAGTGGCTCTTCCCTACCAATCTCTCAAGGATCTGATCAATAAAGGGCAGGGGGAAGTGATCCTTCTTGGTGGCCTGGTTGAGTCTCCTGTAGTCAATGTAGACCCGCCAAGAAGTGGGTACTCGTGTAGCAATCTCCTCTCCAGACTCACTGATCACAATCGTGATGCCCGTCTTCTTGGGCACCACATGCAAGGGGCTGATCCACTTGGAGTCGGAGATGGGATAGATAAAATCGGTGCTCCACCATTTCGAGATTTCCTTCATGACAACCTCTCTCAGATTGGGGTTCATCCACTGCTGGAACTCACGCGACGGCTTCACCCCATCCTCGAGATAGATATGGTGGGAGCACATGGCCGGACTAATCCCTTGGAGATCTGCTACACTCCATCCGATTGCCTTGCGGTTCTTTTCAAGAACCCCCATCAAACGGGATTCTTGCTCTCCAGTCAGATCGGCGGAGATGATGACTGGGTACATCTCAGGCTCACCCGCAAGGAATCGATACTTCAGCGAAGTAGGGAGCGGCTTCAGCTCTGGACAGCTGGGTGCTGGCAAATCTGGCTTCGAAAGAAGCCGCGTGTACGCTGCCAAATCTACCCGGGAGAATGAGAACGTACTCTCGCAAACTGGATCTGAAGAAGGCTGCTCAACTGAACTGTCTCTGATCTGCTCGACATCTACCTCCTCCTCAGCTGTAGGCTCAGTGGAACTCAGGTCTGGCATGTAATCATCGCAATCTGCCCAATCAGACTCTGAATCTGAGGGATCTGCATCACACAAGGTGGCATCAGCACCACCATCATCACAAAAATCCGTGTCACGGTCAAGAACCTGCTCTGCTGCCTCTAAGGTATCCTGAACCAGGAATATACTCTCCAGGTTCTCCTTTGCTGTCATCTCTGCATCAGCTGAATCTGGAAATGAGAGGATGGCCTGTGCTGCTGGGTCTGCCCATACTGCCTCATCGTCTGTGATCACAAAATCACAGTCCTGGTGGATGTCTAGCCCGGCATCTGTCAGCTGCTCTGTATCTAAAGTGGTCTCTGAGCATGATCTCTCTCTGGCTCGGTTGTCCTCGACCGTCTCTATTTGTACACTTTCGCCCTCGACGCGAAAGTATACCTTCCCGCTATCATGGTCAGTCACCGCCTTGGCTGTGGCCAAGAACGGACGACCGAGAATGATGGGGGTATCGGTCACTGAATCAAGGATCTCCATGTCCAACACTACGAAGTCCACGGGGAATTGCAGGCCCTGAATAGTGTCGACAACGTCTCGTAACAACCCCTTCGGCCTCTTGACAGATCGATCAGCAAACTGAAGGACTGTCCTGCTCTATCTAAGAGTGCCCAACTCGAAGCGGTCAAGAAGGGCTGCCGGAAAGAGGTTGATAGACGATCCGCTATCTAATAGAGTACGGTCGAACCTCTGCTCTCTAATGTGACATCTGACATAAGGGGCTCCTGAATCTGGCCTCTTGGCCGGCAGACGGTTCTGGATCGCGAAACACGTGGCTTTCGTCAGCACATGGATCTCTGAATGGTGGTTCCTCCTCTTCCTCCTGATTGTGGTCCTGTCTCTCAACGAATGCTGAAGAAGGAGAATGTGCTGCAAAGCCTCCTGAAGAGTCAGCTGTATGTGGAATCGATCTATCATCTGCTGGATGAACTCTTCCTGGTCTCTCTTTTTGGGATTTTCTGTTTTCTTCCCCTTCCCCAACTGAAGGGCTCTAGGGAAGGGGATCACTGGGTCCTTCTCAGATGAAGGACTAGGAAAAGGTCTAGACGGCTCAACGGCCGGATCCGCACATACATCACGCATCACAGTGGGACCAGAAAAAACCAAACCTTTTCCTTTATTCACAACATGGTTCCGAGATACATCAGAAGTGGGAAAAACAACAGATTTCTCAACAAAAGTGTAGGTGGCCTTAGCACCACCATCAGCTGGATCAACTGGAACTGGATGACTCGCGGCCTCAGTACCGCGCTCTGGCTCGGCATAGTGGGTGGCCTCAGTACCACCTCCTCCAACTGGTGAATTGGCGGCCTCAGCACCGCCTGTAGAATCAGCATCCTTGGTGGCATCAGTACCACCACCATCATCTCTAGCGGTCTCAGTACCGCTCTCCTCCTCCTCATCTGGCGCTCTAAGTGTATCCTCATGGCGTCGCTCAGATGAGGCACCGCCTGCTGGTGTCCTACAGCTCCTATGTGTGACAAAATCAGCATCAAAAAGGTCTGCAGACATATCATCAAATGGATCACTAGGAGTGGCATACTCAGTGTAAGCTACCTGCTCAGATTTTCGCTTCAGGCTGTTGGGGTTCGGCTCGATCTGGGCAGGGATGGTGGTCTTCCCTCTCACAATGTCCCGCATCTCCTGGCGGAACTCGTCCATCTCCCGTCTGAAAGTGGTCTGCTGATCCGTGAGGAGGCGGGCTATGTCATCCAAAGCAGGGCTCTCATGGGAGCCCGACGGGTAGCCTCTCTGGTAATGAGGCTGCTGGAACTGGTGCTGCTGCTGAGAGGGGTAAGGGTGTGGTGGATGCTGCTGCTGGTGAGGCTGATCTCGCCTCCAAGACTGTCCCTGCTAATAGGGACGAGGACCATAGGACGACTGTTGCTGCTGCTGTGGTGGGTACACTGGGGGCTGCTGCTGCGGCTGGTGCTCTCTCTGATGGCCGTACTGGCCTCCCTGTCCTGACAGCTGCTGCTGGGGCTGGGTACCTCCAGTCCCCCACTGGAATCCGGGATGGTCTCGTCGGATACCGGGCTGAGGGCGGTCATACCAAATCCCGTTGACATCCATCAACGGCTCTGCATCGTACTGGGCTGGCGGGAGTACTGCCAAAGGCTGATCAGGCTGGTATACTACCATCTGCAAGTCTGGAGATGGTGGTGATTGGTAGGTGGGCTGCGGCTGCTGGTACGGCTCCGCCTGTACAAGGTGAACCTGTCTAGGCTGCTGGAGTGAGCTGGAGCGCTGGGACGAGCTGTTGCTGCTGCCGTGATCGCCTCGCGACTGAAGACGGGGTTGGAAAGCCGTCTGTGCCTCCTGGAGACACATGAGATGGGTCTTCATGTCGCTCAGAGTCTGTGCCATCTGCTCCATCTGAGTGATGCCCTGGCACTGCTTCTTCTCAATCAGCTCCATCCGATCCAACTTCTCGCTAATGATACCCATGTCCACAGCTGAAGACTCTGCCTGTGCTGCTGCTACTGCGGACGAACTGGAAGGACCGCTGTCGACCCATGCTATCCTCTGGTACTGCACGGGTCCAGGCTGCTGCTGGGGTCTGCCCTGAGTATACAACCGGGTCTGGGACATCACCATATAGTTCTCGGTCATCTCCTCGTAGATGGCCCAGACCTGGTCGTGATCCTTGGTGAAGTAAGACCCGCCACAAGAAGCGTTCACCAAGCCCTGGAGCTCTGGTGTCAGCCCGCTGAAAAAGCTTTGCACAAGGTTGGGCTTGGAAATGTCGTGGTGCGAGCATCGATAAGTCAGCTCTCGGAACCTCTCCCATGCCTCATGGAACTGCTCGTTGGGGAGCATGGAGAAGTTACTGATAAGGGCTCTCGCGGCATTGGTCCGCCCGAGTGGATAGTACTTGTGCAAGTACTCGGTGCGGAGCTGCTCCCAAGTGTATACAAACTTCGCCAGATGCTTCAGCCAGGTGGCTGCTCTATCTGCCAAAGAGAAGGGGAAGGCGATCATCCTGATGGTATCCTGGTCCACCTGACGATCGTGAACAGTACTGCAAATCATCAAAAACTCATGGAGGTGGAGATGGGGCTCCTCAGTGGCGAGCCCGTGGAAACGGGGAAGAAGCTGCAAGGTGTTCGGGGGGAACTAAGTCCCCCACGATAGCTGGTAGCACGACCCAGTTATGCATCAGTGTCGATCCGGGGTTGTGCAACTCCCGCATCGGTCTCGGTGGTCCTCCTGCCGCGGCTGCGGTGGCTGCTGCGGCTGCTGCTGCGGCTGCTGCATCTGCATCATCTGGGATCCTCGGTCCCTCTCTCCGCTGCTCGCGCTCTGCTCTCATCTCCTCCATCTCTCTCCTCATATCCAATATGAACGCTCCCTGATCCCTCAACTGTTGTTGTACCGTCTCGAGGGAGGCGATCAGGGTGGAGTTGATCGTACCCTGGTCCAACACAAAGTGCTCAGGCTGTGGACCTCGACTACGATCGTCAGAACTGCCGGCCATGGTGTCTGCAAAATCAAATGATCCGAACTCAGGTGCCGATAAATCTGCTAATCTCTCCTCTGGCACTGGTCTCTCGGAACCGAAAGAAAGGGGGTCGAGGGGGAACAGGGCGGAATCATACTCGGGCTCGGAGAGCTGGTCTCGGCTCTCGAGAGCCAACCTAGATGAACGGGTAGACGCGCCCGAAAGCGGTGCAGCCAGAGGCTGCCTAAGAGATCGTCTGCCCATCATCTTGATGTGGGGAGTAAGGCGGATGAGATCTGGAGAAACTATGATCAGAAAACAAACCCCTCTGTTCACCAACGCAACGCGAGCTGAAGACCGTAAAGGCTCGGTCAAATTATCTTGTCAATTTTATTTTGGTGAACAAACAAAATATCAGAGCGATTACGTGACCTGCTGGGATACCCGATACTATCCCCAACCGACTGTCCCGCACGAAAGAGTCGGTAATTAGCCGAGGAAGGTACCGGAGGGCTCTACCTAGTGTTCGGGTCACTCTCTCGTACAATCAAAACAAACAATGTGGGGGTTGCTCTCCCCAAGACAAATTTTTAAATCAGGTGTCTTTTAGGGTCAATAGCTTAAGCAGTCCCAATTTTATTGTTTTTCTTTTTAATATTTTTCAATAAAAACAAAAAGGCCTAACGAATTTTTCGGTTCTCCTGATTATTAAGTCAAAACTGGGGGAGAAGACGAAAAAGCCGATGCACGATGAAATCAATGATGCATGCAAAGATAGAAATGCGTACCTGTCTCCAGCACTCTACATGCAAAGTGATCTACGCAGGATTGAAAGACTGAAAGAAACTACCTATATGGTGCAGCGATAAAAACCGAGTCCTAAACAAGCAATTGCTACTCGACAGAACCGTCTAACTGGTCACAGGTCCTTCAAACCAAAGGGTCCGGTCTCGGTCCACCCCTCCTCCTCCCGACACATCAGGTTCGCAGTGCTTGGCAGGGCAAGCTACGGCACGTAGGCTCGAAGGGAGTAAGTCAGTTATTTTTATTAATGTTTTTATTAGTAGATCCAATTAACGAACTATAGGTGCAGGCGGATAATTAAGTGTTTGGATCCTACTAATTACGACACAGTCAAACAGAAAGTCCTAAATCTAGGGGCTCGAGAAAAACTGCGTAAAACCGTAAAAGGCAACAAAGAAAAACAAAACCGCGAAAAGCCGCGAAAAATCCTAAGGGTCCTCCGAGCACACCGGTGCTCGGCGAAACAGACCCGCTACAAAATCCAAGTCCAAGTCCACAGTCTGTCCCTATATTATTAGAATAATGAAATAAAATAAAGTCTAACTACTCTACTCTAATCCTCTCCTACTCAGCTCTCTCTCTCTCTCACGCTCTCCTACGGCTCCGTGCAGAAGGGAGCTGCCTCCGAATCCTGCGGTTGTGTCGACCTCTCGAAAGCTGCCGCCTCGGTCCTCGGGCCCTCGCAAGAAAGAAGACAAGTGTCAAACCAAGAATGATAATCAAATAATAGCAGAAAATACAAACAAGGGTATATGTGCAGAAATGACAACTAAAATAAACACACAAAATCAAACAAAAAGAAAATAAAATAAAATAAAATAAAATAAAGAGAAAAAGGAAAGGCCGCAAAAAGCCGCGGACTCAGAAAGAGCCGCGGAAAGCCGCGAAAAAGAAAATGAAAATAAAAAGAAAACTACTAAGCCATGCTCCCCGGCAACGGCGCCATTCTGATGAAACACCTGGCAACTCGGGTAAAAAGGTCGTCAAGGGTCGTTGCGACCCAAGTCACCAAGCGTGGTCGATCAAGAAATATAGACCACCAAATCAGACAAAAACCAATCAAACACAAGTAACGGTCTCGCTATTAGATTAACCTGGTATAGCGACCAGGGTCAAACACAAGGAGCACGTAATGGCCTCGCGGCCTACGAAGTAGTCTAAAAAAAGGGAAATAAAATAAAATAAAATTCTTTTTGGTGGATTTTTAATTGTTTTTATTTTTTTTGGGTTTTTAATTAATAAAGAAAATAAAGAAACAAGTAAAACAACCAACTTCAAGCAATTATTTAATGCATCAAAAATCAATTAAAAATTCGAATAAAAATGTTTTTATATTTTTAATGATTTTTACTATTTTTGGGTAATTTTTTGGTATTTTTATAATGTTTATTGAATTTTCTAAAAATCAAACAAGGCAGGGAAATGAAGGTATTGTCCAGTTAGGAGTAAAAGGCCAATTTAAAATGCAAAAGGTCCTTATTAACTCCTGAAGGTAATTTTCCTATAAACTAGAAAGTCTAAGTAAAATAAAGGCACCAAAGTTATTATTTTTGGATTTTTAAATTATTTATTATAGTTTTTATAGTTTTTTAGTGTTTTTCAATTTTTATGAGTTTTATATAATGAAAAACGACCAAAATTGGTCAGAAAATCAAACAAGACAAAATACACAGTGGCTAATTTTTTTGTAATTTTTAGATGAGTTTTAATATTTTTTGTGATTTTTCAAATTAGACAGTAAAGAAAAAGAGTGTTTTTTATCTTTTAAAAATTTTAAATAAAACCAAAAATGTCTCTCAAAATTCTAGAAAATTTTACAACATGGCATGAGCCATGTATCCAATTTTCAGTGAATTTGGAGTGAGTTTGATATTTTATTAAAAATCAAAACCTAGGTACAATGCACAGGGACCTGTACGTACATACCAGAAGTTCCAGGGGGTCCGGTGCAAAAATCCCAAGAAGTCACGCGCGAGATTGACGACACGAAATCCCGAAGCAACTGAGGTAAAGGTATAAAATGAATAGGTCGTTGCGACCTCAGTCACTCGAATGCGTCAATCAAGAAAAATGAACCACAAATGAAGATAAATCAATAAAACACAGAGAAGTGGTCCTGCTATAGGATTAACCTGGTATAGCTCCCAGGGTCGAACACAAGGAGCACAGATTGGCCTTGCGGCCTACGATGTAGTCAGAAATCCAAGAGAGTCTTTTTTATGGTTTTTATTTGTTTTTTATATTTTTTTAGATTTTTTTAAAGAGATGAGAAAATGAAAGAAAATGAATGCAGGGCAACTTCAACAATTTATACAACACTCCAAAAATAATGCAAAAATTAAGGAAAAATGGTTTTTAGGTTTTTTAAGTTTTTTACTGTTTTTGGTGAATTTTTGGAATTTTTCTAATGGATAAAATATTTATTAAAAATCAAACAATGCAAAGAATAGAGGGTACTGTCCAGCAAGGCTTAAGATCCAAAAATAAAATAATTTTGGATCTCAAAAAGCCCTAAAGGTAATTTTCCTATAATCTAGAAAGAATAAGGAAAATTTAGGCACCCTAATTATTGTTTTTGGATTTTTAATTTATTTATTACAATTTTTATGAGTTTTTAGGGGTTTTTCAATTTTTAGGGTTTTTAAGCGATGAAAAGCAGCCAAAATTGGCTAGAAAATCAAACAACAAGCAATAAACAATACCTAATTTTTTTAGAATTTTTGGTGGATTTTTTAGAATTTTTTGGTATTTTTAAAGTCAAACAGTGGCAAAAATAGGGGTTTTTGAATTTTTAAAAATAATAAATGAAATCAAAAATGTCCCCAAAAATCATAGAAATTCCTACACCATGGCAGGAGCCATGTGTCAAAATTTCATTGGATTTGGAGGTGGTTTGATATTTATTCAAAAATGGAGAAGAGGGCACTGTGCACAGGGACCTATGTGCAAATACCCAAAAGTTCTGGGGTCCTGGTGCAAAATACCCAAGAAGTCACGTGCCAAGCACGTGCCTGGGGCACTCGAGGACCTAAATGTAATAAAAATAAGTTCCGAGGGCTTATTGGTAACAAGTACCAAAAGTCCAGGGGCTTATATGCAAATAACCCAAAATAATTCGCACATGTGCAAAAACAATGCTCACAGGGGTATAATTGCAATTTCACAAAAATATTCATTCATTGCAAAACATTCCAGAACTACAGGGCTAAAGATGCAAAAATCCCAAAGTAACACGTGACGAAGCACGTGGTTCACTACTGGCGGGGGTATAAGTGCAAATAAAATAAATCCGAGGTCCTTGATGCAAATAACCCAGAAAATAAACAACTCGACTTGAGAGTTACAGGACTAAAAAGAAATGGAACAAACAGAGGGGGTCCTACGATATTTACCCCTTTATTAGCCGACGGTCAGATGGGCGCCACGTGTATGATCGAACGGCTGCGGTTGGTGGGCGCTCCAGATGGCGTCTCCTCTGATCGGACGGTGGAAGCAGCTCCTCGATCGGACGGCCAAGATCTGATCTGGAGCGGTGAGGACGATCGGACGGCGATGGAGGGTCCTCGAAGAACTGATGGCCGGCGAACTTCGCCGGCCTCGTGAAGGTGTATCCGCCCTCCTCTGCTGCGCCTGAAGGTCGGAGAAGATCCGGCGTGAGGTTGCGCAGCTGCTACGGGTCTCCAATGCCTCGGCCGAGCCCTGGAAGACTCCGGCGAGCTCGTCGGAGAAGAAGCTCCTGGGATGATGTCGGGAAGCCTCAGACGGCCTCCTCTTGACCTGCAAGATAGTTCAGAAGCTTCGCGGGTCGAGGGCAAAGTGCCTCGACCCGGTTAGGTGGCGTGAAGGTGGTCTGTGCGTCGGGACGGAAGAGCTCCGGCGAGGTGGAGACGGTGGAGCTCGACTCCCAGATCCTGTGCGATCTGGGTTGAGTGAAAGTGCGTAGAAGGTGCGTGAGGGTACGGCGAAGGTGATGGTAGGGTCGGAAGGTCGAGATGATACGCGAGGTGGCCGAAATCGGAGATATGCGTCGGAGATGTGAATTGGGCGAAATCCTAAATTAGAAGAAATTAAAAGGAGCTAAGGTTACCTGATGAATGCTGGAGACTGTGCTGGAGCGTGGCTAACTCCGGGTCGTAGCTTCGAAGGGCGTCAAGGCCTGAAGCTCGATGCTCAACGCCGGCGGCGGAGCAAGGACGGCGAAGTTCGCCGGATCAAAGGATACGCCTCCTCACCTCACTGCAACAAGGGCTGACGCTCGCTGTCACTCTTGCGGAGCCTATGGAGGTCACTGGGAAGAAGGAGAGGGTCCAAAGATGGGGCGCGGAGGCGGCGGAGGTCGGGAATATATAGAGTGACAGGGGCGTTTAGGGTTGAGGGGCGACAGCTATAGAAGGCGTTGATTTGATGGCGAAGGATCCGGCGAGGGAGAGGGATGAACGGCGAAGAATCCGAGCACGGGGGTTGAGTGGATGACAGCCTGGAGACGCGTGGATAAATCGGCGAAGGAGGGGTGGCGCGCTTCTTCCAGAAAAGGAAGGAGGTCGCGGGGGAGTTGACCGGGGTCAACATTCCCCCGTGGACCAGTCAGATGCTGCCACGTGTACTTGATTTTGTTTATTTATTTTAGGGCAGAAATAGGCCGAATTAAAGAAAACTCAAAACATGAAATATTTTTCTTTTATTTTTTTCTATTTTTTGGTGATTTTTAATTAATTTTTGGGAATAAAAATAGGGTGGCTATGTATATAGGTATATGTACACTATATGGATTTTTATTTTTGATTTTTTTATTTGTTATTTTTATGTATTTTTATGCTCATTTTGTATTTTATTTATTTACAAGATAAAATGAGGAATAAAAGAATATTTGTATTTTATTTTTATCACTTATATACAAGGGTGAAATAAATGGTTGAATACATTTATATACATGGTATTTATACAATGTATTTTTGTATTTTCAATTTTGTAATTTTTATTTGATTTTTGTTTTGTTTCTTGTTATTTTATATATTTACAATATGTAGCATAGAATATTTACAAAAAGTTTAGAAAATAATTGAATTTATTTACAAGGTTAAATAAATACAATGGTGTGGTTTATGCACATGGTGAAAGGGTATTTTTGACTTTTTTTGATTTTTTATCTTTTTATTTTGTTTTTTTTAATAAAATATACACAATTTGGACAAACATATTTTTGGGTGAGGAAAATATAAAGATTTATTTATTTACAGAAGAATTGTACACATGAGCTCCTATCTCCCTCTACTTTGGCTTTTATGCGGTCAGGCCCATGCTGAGCCCTCCCTTGGGTTAGGTTGCTCAATATTTATTCTAAATATTTCCCTCTTTTTCTTTTTGCTCTTTATTCTTTTATTTTGTGCACAAAAACATGCTAATTATAGGTTTTTACACAATGCATGCTTTTGGTATTTATTTGTATTTACACATATCTACATGTATTTGCAAAGGTTTTTGTAGCTAAAATAGAAGAATAAAGAGTGATGAATGGGTATTCATCACCCCCCTATGCTTAACTTTGCTAGTCCCTTAGCAAACACTTATTTGAAAAAGAAGTGAAAAAGAAAGAAAAAGAAAAAGAGGAAGAGGATGTACATGGATCAGGGTTGACTTATTAAATTTTCCTTCATTAAATTGAAATATGGAGCTCGATCAGATCTTTGGATTATTAATGTGTCGGAACCTTATTTGGACTTAAGCTTAAAACTCAACAGACTCCAAGTTCCACCAATCTATGGGCAAGACTCCTCAATAAACCAGATCAGAACAAGTCTACATACACAAACTCTAATGACCATGAATCTTTTCTTGCGGTGTAAGTGATATGTGGCTCCCCACCTCAGAAGTAACAAAGAGACAACCTCCCTCAACCTGGTAACTCTAATGCCTCAGTCTAGCAACTCTTTCCTCGAGAAGCGGGGTATTCCCTTCTAAGTTCAAGTGCAACCGGCTCAAGAAGAGGGGGTAGAAGTATAGAGTTTTGGAAGCTTAGCCAGTGTAGCTAAGTCTCCCGCTGCAAGCTTCATGAGATGTAACATGGATACCATAAGCTTTTGCTTTATACTCCGGTGGGGTTATTAAATTTTCAATCCGACCCACCACTTTTTTGGAGTTCTTTTTGCATTTTTGCATTTTTTTTTTCAAGACTTCTGTACAACATATCTACATGGTGCAGCATATATAAGAAATTTCCCCTTGAGCCAGTAGACTATCCCTCTTTTGAAGCTTTATTGCAACCCACAGCTTCTGTCTTTAGCTTTCAACACCACTAGACCAAGTTGAGGTGCACTTCCTTCACTATAAGAAGAAGAGAGGTTCCGCCTAGAAGTACTACCCTCATATGCTACCCCAAGCCAAAGGAAACTGCCTCCTCATCACCTCATCCATGGAGAGCCATGTGTAAAGTGCAGGTGCAAGTTAAGCCATTGTCTCTGAGAGTCATGCGTGTGTTGTTAAGTGCTCTACTTAGGCTCATCAAGATGACATATGCTCATAGCCTAGTGGACTCAAAGAATTAAGCCCTTATGGACCTGAAAAGCCTTAACCCTAAGTCCTACAAGGTTCCTCTTGAAGTTAAGTGGATTAAGATCTTATTCAAGCTCCATTTCTCAATTTAATTCCAGGCTTAGTTTAAATGTCAACTCTCATCCAGGAAAAACTATATACATATATGTACACAAGATGCTATTTACAAATATTTTACAATCATGCAAAAATTTTGAAAAATGTTTTGAAATCATGAATGAATGATGCATGAAGTGCAAGTTTTGCAAAAAGATATTTACAAACATTTACACAAGATTTTTGCAAACTTTTGATTTTCAAAACATTTTGGAAAAATTTTGTACTATATACATAATTTTGATACAAAATATTTACACAATCTTTACACAAAAGATTTTTGAAATCATTTTTACAAAAATACTTTATACACTAGCTATGTATGTGCAAGAATAAAAGAGGTTTATGAAAAATTTTTAATTTTTTTTTGTGATTTTTAGCCATTTTATTTATTAACACACTCACACAAAGTACGGGTTATGGCTAAAGTATATATGAAATATATACACACCCCCCCTATACTTAGCTCGAACGATGTCCTCAGAGTGATCAAGAGCGATGAAGAAGACATAACTCGTGCTTAGTAAAAGGGAAGTGAAAAGGAATGGCTAAGTACAGGAACGAATAAATGAATAGAATGAGAGGAACTCGGTGGTCTCCCCCTATACTTAGGATTAACTAATCCTAAGTATAGAAAGCTGTACATGAAGGGAAAGCCGAGTGAAGAATATACAGAATCTGCCCCCCCTATACTTAGGGTAAAATATCCCTAAGTATAGGCAGCAAAAACAAGAGCAGAAAGAATGAAAAGAATACTCACAGGTCCGACATCCCCCCTATACTTAGGGTAAAGTACACCCTAAGTATAGCATAATCATAAGATGAGAGATGGGATATGGGACTAAAGAATAGAATGATATGGACAACTGGATCTATACAGGCGGAGGAACAGTGAAAATCAGGCGTGAGATGTAAAAGATGTGAGTCAAAAGACCACATCTCACGCAAAATGAATAGCGGCAATAATAACGTCCCGCGGCTCATGATCTAGAAATGGTTTGAGCCGCTGGCCGTTCACTCGGAAGGTACTCTCAGAAGATAACTCAGATATATCAATGCTACCGTTATCGTGTACCTTTCTGACCAAATAGGGTCCTTTCCATTTGCTCTGTAGCTTCCCTGGAAATAATCGAAGCCTCGCATCAAACAGCCATACTTTCTGTCCAATCTCAAAATGCTTGTGGCTGATATGAGAATCATGCTACTCCTTGACTTTCTCCTTATAATGTAGGCTGCTTGAGAAAGCTGCATCTCTAAGCTCTTCCAAGGCGGCTAACTCTGCCCTCCTCTGGTCTCCTATACCATCTGGATCCATTAATATGTCTGTAACTGCCCAGAGTGACTTGTGCCTCAGCTCAACTGGTAGGTGACAGGGCTTGCCATACACGAGGCGAAAGGGAGATGTACCCAATGGAGTCTTGAAAGACGTCCGATATGCCCACAAGACCGAGTCCAAAAGCTGTGACCAATTCTTTCGGTCAGGGCGGACGACTTTCTGCAAAATATTCTTGATCTCCCTATTCGACACTTCAGCTAGACCATTCGTCTGTGGATGATACGGTGTAGCAACACGATGATCTATGCCGAACTCACTAGCAAGGGCCTTCACCTGGTCGTTGATGAAATGAGATCCCCCATCAGAAATCAGAACTCGTGGAACCCCAAACCGCATAATGATGTGCTTCTTCAAAAATCTGCAAACTGTCTTCGCATCTGCGGCTCGGGCGGGGATAGCCTCAACCCAACGACTAACATAATCTACGGCCAACAGAATGTACTCGAATCCCTGACTTTTAGGGAATGGACCCATGAAATCGATGCCCCATGCGTCAAAAACCTCACAGAAGTGAATGGGCTGCATCGGCATCATATCACGCTGTCCACAAGTGCCCATCCTCTGACAGTCAGTACACCTCTTCACGAACTCATCAGAGTCCTTGAAGAGTGTAGGCCACCACAAGCCGGATTGGAGCACTTTCTGTGCCGTTCTCCTCCCAGAATGATGTCCTCCTGCCTCAAGCTTGTGGCAGTAAGTGAGGACACTATGATGCTCCTCCTGAGGAATACACCGACGCCAGATGCTATCCCCTCCTTCGTGGTAAAGGATGAGATCCTCCCAGTGGTAGGACTTGGCCTTCGCAAGGAAGGTCTCAATCTTCTGCTTGGGCCAATCTTGTGGGACTTTCCCAGCAACGAGAAAGTTCACAATATCGGCGTACCATGGGAGTGAGGCGATAGCAAGGATCGCCTCATCTGGGAAGGTATCACAAATGGGATCAATCTGCTCTGTCTCCTCAGGCTGCTCTAATCGGGATAAATGGTCCGCCACCACATTCTTGACTCCAGGCTTATCCTTGATCTCAATGTCGAACTCCTGGAGTAGAAGGATCCATCTAGTAAGTCTGGCCTTGGCATCCTTCTTTGACATGAGGTACCTGATGGCGGTGTGGTCAGTATACAAAGTCACTCTAGATCCAATGATATATGATCTGAATTTATCTAGGGCAAACACTACTGCTAGCATCTCCTTCTCTGTGACCGTATAATTCCGCTGGGCGGAATCCAATGTGCGGCTAGCATAGTGTATCGCAAATGGTACTCCATCCCTCCTCTGTCCTAGCACTGCCCCTACGGCAAAATCAGAGGCGTCCGTCATGATCTCGAATGGGAGAGACCAATCGGGTGGCTGAAGGACAGGAGCCTCAATAACGCACTGCTGGAGAGTCTCAAAGGATGAAAGACACTTGTCATCAACAAGGAACTCGGTGTCTTTCGTCAAGAGGTCAGTCAACGGTCGGGCAATCTTGCTGAAATCATGAATAAATCTCCTATAAAAACCAACGTGCCCCAGAAATGACCGTAACTGCTTCAGATTGGACGGCGGTGTAAGTTTCCTAATGACATCGACCTTGGCCGGATCAACCTCCATGCCTCTGTTGGAGATGATGTGGCCAAGCACCGTCCCCTGAGTCACCATGAAGTGACTCTTCTCCCAAGACAGAACCAAGCGGGTAGCAATACATCGCTGGAGCACTCGGTCTAGGCAGTCAAGACAGGAATCGAATCCGTCGCCGTAAACCGAGAAGTCGTCCATGAAGACCTCCAAACACTCCCCTACCATGTCCGAAAATATCGACAGCATGCATCTCTGAAAAGTCGCAGGGGCGTTACATAGCCCGAATGGCATGCGTCGAAAGGCGTAAGTACCGAAGGGACAGGTAAAGGTGGTCTTCTCCTGATCCTCAGGAGCGATGGCCACTTGGTTGTAGCCCGAGTACCCATCTAGGAAGCAATAATGGCTCTTCCCTGCTAGTCTCTCTATGATCTGATCAATAAAAGGCAGGGGAAAATGGTCCTTCTTGGTGGCCTGGTTGAGTCTCCTGTAGTCAACACAGACCCTCCAAGAGGTGGGTACTCGTGTAGCAATCTCCTCTCCCGACTCACTGATCACAGTAGTGATGCCCGTCTTCTTGGGCACCACATGCAAGGGGCTAACCCACTTGGAGTCGGAAATGGGATAAATAAAATCTGCACTCCACCATTTTGATATTTCCTTCATAACAACCTCTCTTAGGTTAGGGTTCAGTCGCCGCTGGAACTCACGCGACGGCTTCGCCCCTTCCTCGAGATAGATATGGTGGGAGCACAACGAGGGACTAATCCCATGGAGATCTGCTACGCTCCATCCAATTGCCTTGCGGTTCTTTTCAAGAACCTCCATCAGACGGGATTCTTGTTCTCCAGTCAGATCGGCAGAGATGATGACTGGGTACATCTCAGACTCTCCCGCAAGGAATCTATACTTCAACGAAGTAGGGAGCGGCTTTAGCTCTGGACAGCTGGGTGCTGGTAAATCTGGCTTCTGAAGAAGATGTGTGTAAGCGGATAATTCTGCCAAATTTGCCTGGGAAAATGATAACGAACTCTCACAAACTGGATCTGGAGAAGGCGGGTCCTCTACATTGTCTCTGGTCTGCTCTGCCTCTACCTCCTCCTCATCTGTAGGCTCAAGTGGATCCAGATCTGGCATCTGATCATCACAATCTGCCCAATCAGATTCTGAATCCGAGGGATCTGTATCAGACTCGGTGGCATCAGTACCACCGGAGAATAAGGTGGCATCAGCACCACCATCACTGGAAATCGTGTCGCGATCAAGGTCCGACTCTGCTGACTCAATAGTATCCTGAACCAGGGCTGTGCTCTCCAGACTATCCTCTGCTATCATCTCTGCATCAGCTGTAGCTGAATATGAGAGGATGGTCTGTGCTACAGGATCTGCCCAAATTGCCTCATCATCTGTGATCACAAAATCACAGTCCTGGTGGATATCTGGCTCTGCGTCTGTCAGCTGCTCTGAATCTGTACTGCCATGTGAGCGGGATCTGGATCTGGCTCTGTGGTCCTTAACCGTCTCTATTTGTATACTCTTGCCCTGGACGCGAAAGTATACCTTCCCACTGTCATGGTCAGTCACTGCCTTGGCTGTGGCCAAGAACGGGCGACCGAGGATGATGGGGGAATCGGTCAACGAGTCAGGGGTCTCCATGTCCAGTACGACAAAGTCCACGGGGAATTGCAAACCCTGAATCGTGACGACAACGTCTCGCAACAACCCCTTTGGCCTCTTGACAGACCGATCAGCAAACTGAAGGTATGTCCTGCTCTGTCTAAGAGTGCCCAACTCTAAGTGGTCGAGAAGGGCTGCCGGAAGAAGGTTGATCGATGATCCGCTATCTAAGAGAGTGCGGTCGAACCTCTGCTCACTAATCTGACATCTGACATACGGGGCCCCTAAATCTGGCCTCTTAGTCGGCAGATGGTTCTGGATCGCGTAACACGTGGCTTTTGTTAGCACATGAATTTCTGCGGTCTTGCTCCTCTTCTTCCTCCTGACTGTGGTCCTATCTCTTAGGGATCGCTGAAGAAGAGGAATGTGCTGCAAAGCCTCATTGAGGGTCAACTGAATGTGAAATCGGTCTATCATGCCCTGGCTGAACTCCTCCTGCTCTCTCTTTTTAGGATCTTTTTCTTTTTTCTTCCCCTTCCCCAATTCAAGTGCTCTAGGAAAGGGGATCACAGGGTCCTTCTCAGATGAAGGACTAGGAATAGGCCTAGATGATTCGATGACTGGATCCTCACAAACATCATTCATCACAGTGGGATCAGAAGAAACTAAACCTTTTCCTTTATTCAAATCAGAGTTCTGAGATACATTCATGCGAGGAAAGACAACATTTCTATCAGAATAAATGTTGGTGGCCTCAGTACCACCTCTAGCTGGCTCTACAACTAGACGTCTTGCGGCCTCAGTACCGCGGGCTGGCTCGGCTCTGCTGGTGGCGTCAGTACCACCTCCTCTATGTGGTGAAATGGCGGCCTCAGTACCGCCGGTGGAAATAGCATCTCTGGTGGCATCAGTACCACCGTCATCATCATGTGCGGCTTCAGTACCGCTCTCCTCTTCCTCATCTGGCGCTCTAGATGATTCCTCGTGTTGTCGCTCAGATGAGGCGCCGCCTGCTGGTCTTCTACCGCTCCTAAGTGTGACAAAATCAGCATCAAATAAATCCGACGAGATAACATCAAATGAGTCACTAGAAGTGGTAGGCTCAGTGTGAACTACCTGCTCAGATTTCCTCTTCAAGTTATTCGGATTAGGCTCGATCTGTGCAGGGATGGCGGCCTTCCCTCTCATCAGGTCCCGCATCTCCTGGCGGAACTCGTCCATCTCCCGTCTAAATGTAGCCTGCTGCTCTGTGAAGAGGCGGGCTAGATCATCCATGGCGGGGCTCTCATGGGAGCCCGACGGGTTGCCTCTCTGGTAATGAGGCTGCTGGACATGGTGCTGCTGTGGCTGAGAGGGGTAAGAGGAATGATGCTGCTGCTGGTGAGCCTGCTGCTCACGTCTCCAATTCTGTCCCTGCTGCTGATAGGGACGAGATACGAAGGATGATGGATGGTGTGGCTGGTATGCTGGGGGCTGCTGGTGATCTCTCTGCTGGGAGTACTGCCCTCCCTGACCGGCTGGCTGCTGTTGGGACTGGTTCCCCCCATTCCCCCACCTGAATCCGGGATGGTCTCGTCGGATTCCAGGTTGAGGACGGTCATACCAAATCCCATTGACATCCATCAACGGTTCCGCATCGTAAGGGGCTGGTGGGAGTACATCCAGAGGCTGATCCGGCTGATATACCACCATCTGTAAGTCTGGAGATGGTGGTGACTGGTAAGAGGGCTGCTGCTGCTGGTACGGCTCCGCCTGTACAAGGTGAACTTGTCTAGGCTGCTGCAAGGAGCTGGAGCGCTGGGACGAGCTGCGGCTGCCGCCGGAATCGCCTCGCGACCGAAGACGGGGCTGAGGAGCCGTCTGTGCCTCCTGAAGACACAAGAGCTGGGTCTTCATGTCGCTCAGAGTTTGTGCCATTTCCTCCATCTGAGTTATGCCCTGGCACTGCTTCTTCTCTATGATTTCCATGCGGTCCAACTTCTCGCTGATAATCCCCATGTCCGCAGCGGCCGACTCTGCCTGTGCGGCTGCAACTGTGGACGAACTGGAAGGACCTGCATCAACTCGTGCTATCCGCTGATACTGCACGGGTCCTGGCGGCTGCTGAGATCTCTGTGTGTACAACCGAGTCTGGGACATCACCATGTAATTCTCGGACATCTCCTCATAGATGGCCCAGACTTGGTTGTGGTCCTTGGCAAAGTAGGACCCGCCGCAAGAAGCATTCACCAGACCCTGAAGCTCTGGCGTCAGCCCACTAAAGAAGCTCTGAACTAGGTTCGGCTTCGAGATGTCGTGGTGTGGGCATCTATCCAGAAGCTCTCTGAACCTCTCCCATGCCTCGTGAAATTGCTCGTTAGGGAGCATGGAGAAGTTGTTGATCAGGGCCCTCGCTGCATTCGTCCGCCCGAGTGGATAGTACTTGTTCAAGTACTCGGTGCGGAGTTGATCCCAGGTGTAGACAAACTTCCCTAGATGTTTCAGCCAGGCGGCTGCTCTATCTGCCAGTGAAAAAGGGAAGGCCATCATCCGAATCGTATCTTGGTCCACACGACGGTCGTGGACAGTGCTGCAGATCATCAGAAACTCCTGGAGATGGAGGTGGGGTTCCTCAGTGGCGAGTCCGTGAAAATGAGGAAGCATCTGCAGGGTGTTCGGAGGGAACTTGAAATCCCCCACGATAGCAGGTATCACCACCCATTGGTGCATCAGTGTAGATCCGGGGTTGTGAAGCTCCCGCATCGGTCTTGCTGCGGCGGCGGCTGCCTCTGCTGCGGCAGCTGCTGCTGCGGCTGCTGCCTCTGCATCAGCGTCAGGAATGTCCTCCGGCTCGCTCGGCTCGTCTCGCTCTCTTCGGAGTCTCTCCAACTCCCTCCTCATCTCTATCATGAATGCCCCCTGATCGCGTAACTGTTGCTGAACTGTCTCTAATGACGCGATCAGGGTGGAGTTAATCGCTCCCTGGTCTAAGACAAAATGTTCGGGCTGGCGATCGTCTGAACTGCCGGCTCCAGCCATAGGGACGTCTGCAAAATCAGATGAGCCTAACTCAGGTTCTGTCAAATTAATTCGTCTTTCCTCGGGCTCATGTCTCTCAGTAGCAGAAGAAAGGGGATCGAGGGGGAACAGGGTGGATTCGAACTCGGGCCCGGAGAGCTGGTCTCGACTCTCACGGGCCAACCTAGATGATGGAGCAGACTCGCCTGAAAGCGGTGCAGCCAGAGGCTGCCTAAGAGATCGTCTACCCATCATCTTGATCTTGGCGAGTTGGGCGGATGGGATCTGGAGAAAATATGATAGCAAAGCAAACCCCCGGTTCACCAACGCAACACAATCTGAAGACCGTGAAAGATCGGTCAATTTATCTTGTCAATTTTATTTGGTGAACATACAAGATATCAGAGCGCTTACGTGACCTGTTAGGATACCCGATGCTACTCCAACCGACTGGCCCGCACGGAAGAGTCGGTAGTCAGCTAGAAATAACACCGGAGGGTTCTACCTAGGGTGCGGGTCACTCTCTCGCGCATCCAAACCATACAATGAGGGGGTTGCTCTCCCCAAGACAAATTTTTAATGTGAGTGTCTTTTAGGGTCAATAATGTTATCCAGTCCCAATTTTTTTGTTTTTCTTTTTAATTTTTTTCAAAATAAATACAAGCGGCCTAACGGTTTTTCCGATTCTCCTGATGATTAAGCCAAAAACAGAGGGAGAGAACGAAAAAGCCGATGCGCGAAGAAATCAATGATGCATGCAGAGAAAGAAATGCGTACCTTGTCTCCAGCACTCTACATGCAAGTGATCCGCGCAGAATTTAAAGACAGAATAAAACTACCTAAATGGTGCAGCGGGAAAAACCGAGTCCTAGATGAGCAACTTCTATTGATCGTGAAGAACAATAGTTAGCTAACCGAATCGAGTCCGGAGTCCGATCTTGGGAGTCACTCGGTGCCCGCCACAACGGGTCCTGCCAGCGCTGTATGTGACTCCTCACGGCACGTGGTCTCAAATCCAATTAAACTAACTTTTTCAGTGAATTTTATTAAGGTCCAATTACGTTCTATAGGAACAGATATTCTATTAGGTGTTGGGCCTTAAAAATTTACGTCACAATCAATCAAAATTCCTATGTCTAGGGGCTAAAACCGCGAGAAACACCGGAAAAGGCAGCTAGCTATAAAACCACGATAAAAGCCGCGAAAATCCAAATGGGTCCCCCGAGCACACCGGTGCTCGGCGAAACAGACCCGCTAAGTTACAAATGTCCACAAATGTCCAAGTCTAAGTTATTACAAACAATTGTTCTCTCTCTCTCTCTCTAAATAGAAAATCACTTCTCCTCTCTCTCTCTTCCTGCTTCTTCTTCTCGTGCGGGTCCTCAAAAAGTGTACTCCAAGTTCTCCACGCAGTACCTCGCACAAAAATCAAAGAGAGAAGGTCAGAAAACAATAATAATATAGAGAGAGACAAAAATAGAAGAATGAAAACTGACTACAAAGCCGTGCTCCCCGGCAACGGCGCCATTCTGACGACACGAAATCCCGAAGCAACTGAGGTAAAGGTATAAAATGAATAGGTCGTTGCGACCTCAGTCACTCGAATGCGTCAATCAAGAAAAATGAACCACAAATGAAGATAAATCAATAAAACACAGAGAAGTGGTCCTGCTATAGGATTAACCTGGTATAGCTCCCAGGGTCGAACACAAGGAGCACAGATTGGCCTTGCGGCCTACGATGTAGTCAGAAATCCAAGAGAGTCTTTTTTATGGTTTTTATTTGTTTTTTATATTTTTTTAGATTTTTTTAAAGAGATGAGAAAATGAAAGAAAATGAATGCAGGGCAACTTCAACAATTTATACAACACTCCAAAAATAATGCAAAAATTAAGGAAAAATGGTTTTTAGGTTTTTTAAGTTTTTTACTGTTTTTGGTGAATTTTTGGAATTTTTCTAATGGATAAAATATTTATTAAAAATCAAACAATGCAAAGAATAGAGGGTACTGTCCAGCAAGGCTTAAGATCCAAAAATAAAATAATTTTGGATCTCAAAAAGCCCCTAAAGGTAATTTTCCTATAATCTAGAAAGAATAAGGAAAATTTAGGCACCCTAATTATTGTTTTTGGATTTTTAATTTATTTATTACAATTTTTATGAGTTTTTAGGGGTTTTTCAATTTTTAGGGTTTTTAAGCGATGAAAAGCAGCCAAAATTGGCTAGAAAATCAAACAACAAGCAATAAACAATACCTAATTTTTTTAGAATTTTTGGTGGAGTTTTTAGAATTTTTTGGTATTTTTAAAGTCAAACAGTGGCAAAAATAGGGGTTTTTGAATTTTTAAAAATAATAAATGAAATCAAAAATGTCCCCAAAAATCATAGAAATTCCTACACCATGGCAGGAGCCATGTGTCAAAATTTCATTGGATTTGGAGGTGGTTTGATATTTATTCAAAAATGGAGAAGAGGGCACTGTGCACAGGGACCTATGTGCAAATACCCAAAAGTTCTGGGGTCCTGGTGCAAAATACCCAAGAAGTCACGTGCCAAGCACGTGCCTGGGGCACTCGAGGACCTAAATGTAATAAAAATAAGTTCCGAGGGCTTATTGGTAACAAGTACCAAAAGTCCAGGGGCTTATATGCAAATAACCCAAAATAATTCGCACATGTGCAAAAACAATGCTCACAGGGGTATAATTGCAATTTCACAAAAATATTCATTCATTGCATAACATTCCAGAACTACAGGGCTAAAGATGCAAAAATCCCAAAGTAACACGTGACGAAGCACGTGGTTCACTACTGGCGGGGGTATAAGTGCAAATAAAATAAATCCGAGGTCCTTGATGCAAATAACCCAGAAAATAAACAACTCGACTTGAGAGTTACAGGACTAAAAAGAAATGGAACAAACAGAGGGGGTCCTACGATATTTACCCCTTTATTAGCCGACGGTCAGATGGGCGCCACGTGTATGATCGAACGGCTGCGGTTGGTGGGCGCTCCAGATGGCGTCTCCTCTGATCGGACGGTGGAAGCAGCTCCTCGATCGGACGACCAAGATCTGATCTGGAGCGGTGAGGACGATCGGACGGCGATGGAGGGTCCTCGAAGAACTGATGGCCGGCGAACTTCGCCGGCCTCGTGAAGGTGTATCCGCCCTCCTCTGTTGCGCCTGAAGGTCGGAGAAGATCCGGCGTGAGGTTGCGCAGCTGCTACGGGTCTCCAATGCCTCGGCCGAGCCCTGGAAGACTCCGGCGAGCTCGTCGGAGAAGAAGCTCCTGGGATGATGTCGGGAAGCCTCAGACGGCCTCCTCTTGACCTGCAAGATAGTTCAGAAGCTTCGCGGGTCGAGGGCAAAGTGCCTCGACCCGGTTAGGTGGCGTGAAGGTGGTCTGTGCGTCGGGACGGAAGAGCTCCGGCGAGGTGGAGACGGTGGAGCTCGACTCCCAGATCCTGTGCGATCTGGGTTGAGTGAAAGTGCGTAGAAGGTGCGTGAGGGTACGGCGAAGGTGATGGTAGGGTCGGAAGGTCGAGATGATACGCGAGGTGGCCGAAATCGGAGATATGCGTCGGAGATGTGAATTGGGCGAAATCCTAAATTAGAAGAAATTAAAAGGAGCTAAGGTTACCTGATGAATGCTGGAGACTGTGCTGGAGCGTGGCTAACTCCGGGTCGTAGCTTCGAAGGGCGTCAAGGCCTGAAGCTCGATGCTCAACGCCGGCGGCGGAGCAAGGACGGCGAAGTTCGCCGGATCAAAGGATACGCCTCCTCACCTCACTGCAACAAGGGCTGACGCTCGCTGTCACTCTTGCGGAGCCTATGGAGGTCACTGGGAAGAAGGAGAGGGTCCAAAGATGGGGCGCGGAGGCGGCGGAGGTCGGGAATATATAGAGTGACAGGGGCGTTTAGGGTTGAGGGGCGACAGCTATAGAAGGCGTTGATTTGATGGCGAAGGATCCGGCGAGGGAGAGGGATGAACGGCGAAGAATCCGAGCACGGGGGTTGAGTGGATGACAGCCTGGAGACGCGTGGATAAATCGGCGAAGGAGGGGTGGCGCGCTTCTTCCAGAAAAGGAAGGAGGTCGCGGGGGAGTTGACCGGGGTCAACATTCCCCCGTGGACCAGTCAGATGCTGCCACGTGTACTTGATTTTGTTTATTTATTTTAGGGCAGAAATAGGCCGAATTAAAGAAAACTCAAAACATGAAATATTTTTCTTTTATTTTTTTCTATTTTTTGGTGATTTTTAATTAATTTTTGGGAATAAAAATAGGGTGGCTATGTATATAGGTATATGTACACTATATGGATTTTTATTTTTGATTTTTTTATTTGTTATTTTTATGTATTTTTATGCTCATTTTGTATTTTATTTATTTACAAGATAAAATGAGGAATAAAAGAATATTTGTATTTTATTTTTATCACTTATATACAAGGGTGAAATAAATGGTTGAATACATTTATATACATGGTATTTATACAATGTATTTTTGTATTTTCAATTTTGTAATTTTTATTTGATTTTTGTTTTGTTTCTTGTTATTTTATATATTTACAATATGTAGCATAGAATATTTACAAAAAGTTTAGAAAATAATTGAATTTATTTACAAGGTTAAATAAATACAATGGTGTGGTTTATGCACATGGTGAAAGGGTATTTTTGACTTTTTTTGATTTTTTATCTTTTTATTTTGTTTTTTTTAATAAAATATACACAATTTGGACAAACATATTTTTGGGTGAGGAAAATATAAAGATTTATTTATTTACAGAAGAATTGTACACATGAGCTCCTATCTCCCTCTACTTTGGCTTTTATGCGGTCAGGCCCATGCTGAGCCATCCCTTGGGTTAGGTTGCTCAATATTTATTCTAAATATTTCCCTCTTTTTCTTTTTGCTCTTTATTCTTTTATTTTGTGCACAAAAACATGCTAATTATAGGTTTTTACACAATGCATGCTTTTGGTATTTATTTGTATTTACACATATCTACATGTATTTGCAAAGGTTTTTGTAGCTAAAATAGAAGAATAAAGAGTGATGAATGGGTATTCATCAGAGATGCGTGTCTGGGGCACACTGGGACCTAATTGCAAATAAAATAAGGTTCTTGGACTAAATAATAATAGGTATTAAAAGTCCAGGAGCCTTATCGTAAAATACCCAAAAATATCACGCACATGCATAAATTCAACACGCATAGGGGTATAAATGCAATTATATAAAAAGTTTCATTCATTCAGTAACAACCCAGAACTACAAGGCTATCAATGCAATTATCCCAGATGAACACGTGTCGATGCACGTGACACACTACATGCAGGGGTATACATGCAAATAGCAGAAAAGGCAAGGTCCAAAGTGCAAAAGTACCAAAATAAAAACAACTGACTATGATATTTACAGGACTAAACATGAAATAAAGTAAACAGGGGGGCCTAAGGCAATATTTACCCTTTATTAAGTAGGTCGTCGGATGGGCGCCACGTGTGCTGATCGACGGCTGAGAAAGGAGTGGCGCCCAATGCTGGAGCCTTCGGTCTGATCTAACGGCCAAGGCGTCACCATGTGGTAGATCGAACGGACGTGAGGTGCTGTGGCTAAACCTCGACGATCGACCGGTCCAGATCGCTCCTCCAAATATCGGACGGTACTGGAAGCTCCTTGGATGGACGGTCAGGATCTAAACTGGAGCCTGGGGTCGATCGAACGACAGGGAAGGATGGTAGACGAACTGGAGGCCGGCGACTTTCACCGGGGCCGTGTGTGCTCTGGCGTCATCCTCGCGGGGCTCTGATGATCGGAGAAGATGCGTGCTGGCCTTCCGCGTCGAATGGCGATCTCCGATGGAGCAACGGAGCTCTGAGGAGCTCGGTCGACTCCGGCGGAGGGGAAGCTCCTGGGCTCGAGTTAGAGGACCTCAAACAGTCCTCTTTGTACCTGCAAAAGGGCACCAGAAGACTCGCGGTTCGAGGGCAGAGTGCCTCGACCCTGTGATAGGGGGTGACGGTGATCAGTGAGGCGGGGCGGTCGAGCTCCGGCGAGGTGTAGACGGTGAAGCTCGAAACCCCAGCTCCTGTGCGAGCTGGGTTGAATGAAAGGGCGGAGAACGTGCGTGGGGAGAAGGCGAACGAGATGGAATGGTCCGATGATCGAGGCGAAGGCGGAGGTGGCCGGAATCGAAGGTGAACGGCGACGGCGAGATTTGCGCGAAACTAGAAATTAAAGAAAAGGAAGGAAAACTAGGGCTACCTGGGTGGACGAGTCGACTGTGGATGAGCTGGGATTGCTCTGGGTCGTTGCCTCGCAGGTCGTCGTGGCCCGAGGCCCGAGCTCCTGCTTCAGGCGGAGCACGACGGCGCAAGCTCGCCGGATCAGAGGTCTAGGCACCTTCTCCTCTCTTCGACACCACCAACAGAGTGCTGTCACCTCAGGGAAGGCAGTGGAGATCACGAGAATGAAAGGTGGGGAGCCAAAGATAGGGAAATGGGAGGCGGAGTTCGGCGTAAGTACTGCCAGGGGTCCGGCTAAAAATGGTCGGGTAGGGCAGCTCGGAGCGCGGACCCCGAGGCGGGCATCCCGGCGAGGATGTCGGATCTGGCATGGACAATCAGGACCCGGGGTTTAGGTGCGAGGTGACCGGATCTGGACGCTAGAATATGGAGAAATCGGGTCGGGCGTCTAGAATCCGTGGGAAGTGGTCCACAGGGGGGAGTTGACCGGGCGGTCAACATCCCCGTGGACCAATGAGAGGAGGCCATCTGGAAATGATTTGGAAAATCAATTAAAAATAGTAAATGGCCGATTTAATAAAAACTTAAAATATGAAAAATATTTGTTTTAATTTTTTTCTTTTTTTTGTGATTTTAAATTATTTTTTCAAAATAAAAATAAGGTATTTACATAATGGGGCTATATATAGGTATATATACAATATAGGGTTTTTATTTTTGATTTTTAATTTGTTATTTTTATACATTTTTATTCCCATTTCATATTTTATTTATTTATAGCATGAAATTAGGAATAAAAAGGTATTTTTATTTTATTTTTATTATTTATATACAATAGTGAAATAAATAGGTATATACATTTATGTACAAGGTATATTCACAATATTATTTTTGGTTTTTAATTTTGTTCTTTTTATTTTGTTTTTGTTTTAATGGTTTTTATTTTATTTATTTACATCATAAAAGATAGAGTATTTACAAATTTTTATAGAAATTAATTTTATTTATTTATAAGGTGAAATAAATATAAGGGTGGTTGTATATACATGATGAATATGCAAAATTGAATGTTTTTGTATTCTTTTTAATTTTTCTATTTTTGTTTTGATTTTTATATTTACAAATATATACAATATATACAAACCACTTTTATTCTATTTTTAGAGGAAAATATATTTATTTATTTACAGGTCTATTTACACACATGAGCCCCTATCTCCCTCTACTTTGGCTTTTATGTGGTCAGGCCCATGCTGAGCCCTCCCTTGGGTTAGGTTGCTCAATATTTATTCTAAATATTTCCTCTTTTTCTTTTTAATCTTTATTCTTTTATTTTTGCACAAAAACATGCTAATTATTACTTTTTACACCATGCATGCTTTTGATAATTATTTGTATTTACAAGTATCTACATGCATTTGCAAAGGTTTTTGTAGCTAAAATATAAGAATAAAGAGTAATGAATGAGTATTCATCAGAACCTTTTAAGATTTGGAGTTAAGACTTTTCAGGTCCTAGTGACTTAATTCTTTGAGTCCATAAGACTATGTTCACATGTCATCTTGATAAGTCTAAGTAGAATATTTAACAACACATGCATGATTCTTTTAGACCATGGCTTTCCTTGGACAATGCACTTTACACGTAGCTCTTCATGGAGGAGGTAGTGAGGGAGCAGAATCTTTTGGCTTGGGGTACCATACGAGGGTAGTACATCTAGGCGGAACCTCTTGTCCTCCTCTAGGGAGGGAAGTGCGTCTCAACCTGGTTTGGTGATGTTGAGGTCGAAAGACAGGAGCTGTGGGGTTACAATAATGCTTCAAAAGAGGGATAGTCTACTGGCTCATCCTTATGTACATGCTGCACCTTGTATATATTTCAAAAAAAATAGAAAAAAAATGCAAAATCTCCAAAAGTGGACAGGCCTGATAGAAAAATAAAATGCCTGCCGGAGTGTACATACAAGTGAAAAAAAAGAATAAGAGCTTCAAAGTCATATATTTGTGAGCTTGCAGCGGGTGACATGGCTACACTGGTCATGCATCCAAGGATAGGTAACTACACTGGTTACCATCCATTCTCTTCAACATCCCCTCTTCTTGAGCTGGTTGTACTTGAACTTAGAAGGGAATATCCCCGCTCCTCGAGGAAAGAGTTGCCAGACCGAGTTATTTGAGTTACCTTGTTGAGAGAGACTGTTTCTTTGTTACTTCTAAGATGAGGAGCTATATTTCACTTACACGTACAAGTAAGATTTCATAGTCATAAGAATTTGTGTATGTAGACTTGTTCTGATCTGACTGTTGAGGAGACCTGAATAGGGGTCATATGGAACTTAGAGTCTGTTAGGTTTTAAATCCATATCCCATTAAGGTTCCGACACACTAATAATCCAATGGTCCGACAGAGCTCCAGACTACATTTTTACGAAGATAAGTTTGAAAGTCAACATTGTTCTAACTTTTTCCCTTTTTCTTTTCTTTATTTTCATTTTCACTTATTTTCCAAATAAGTGTTTGCTAAGGGACTAGCAAAGGTAAAGTATAGGGGAATGATGAATCCACGATTCATTGCCTTTATTCTTTTTTTACCATCATTTCCTTAGTCAAATACATGTAAATACCCATTAATTGCATAAAATTACCATTTTGCATGCATTTGTTAAAATTGCATTTTTAACACTTTTTTGTGCATATTGCTTTAAAGAGAAGAAGTGAGTCAGGGCTGAGTTCTGAGCTCTTTCCCTACTCACTCTTTCAGCCTGCCTGAAAAGAGCAAGGCAGTCTTTGGGGGTTGGAGGAGACTTGACCATCGAGACCACCCTCATGCAAGTTCTTGCAGGATATGATGACCTAACAAAAAGAGCCAAAACATTGCATGGTACACGTTTTACCCCGCTCCTTTCTCACCTCCTGTCCACTCAAGTCCGCGAACATCATAAACTGAGTCACACAATCTCCACCACTATATATCTATATGACGCACTCTGACTCATAATTCACATTCGTTAGCCATATACCAGTTCGCTCTCGAAGAGTGGAGTTGAAGATACTAGTACCAGAAACGAAAGCAAGATCCGAGTGACTTTTGGGGCTGAGCCCCTATTTGAGTCAGGAGCAAGCAACCTCTTTTGCCCTTTCCGACCGGAGTCGAGCGAGTCAGCGAGGTAGTTAGGGCCGGACTCTCATGAGAGAAAGGGAAGAGCGTCAATAAAAGAATAAAGAAGAAAAGAAAAAGAAAAGGATGGATTTATGCAATAAATACATATTGACTCAAACCTCGAGAGATGGTCAAGACTTGACTTGATCGACCAAGAATAAAGTAGGGGGAGATAGGGTCTTCTGTCGGAAAAATAAAAAAAATATCTTGTAAATATTTTTCATGTATATTTGTACAAAACTTACATTATTTTATTTGTACGTAATTTAACCTCAAACTAAATACTTTTGTAAATAAAAGTTGTAAATAAAATTATGTTGTAAATAATAAAAATATTTGTAAAATAAAATATTTTATATATTGCAAATAATTATACCCAGAAAAAACTGCAAATCGATAATTGAAACACCAATTCCGGCTCCATACGAGCTCAAATTGAAGAAAACTCACTTCCATCATACTCTAAATTAAATTATCTTTAAAATGGCTATGGTTTCATATTTTTGGAGTTACGGTTAAAAAGTCGGTTTTCTAGGGTGCATTGTGCAGTTTACCCATATACTTATTGTATATATTTTATTCATATTTATTTTTATACATAATGTACATAATTGTAAATATTGTTTTCATTAAAATAAAATAAAATAATTAAAATAAAAAAAACTTTTATAAAAACATGTCCTTATTTGTACATATGTATCTTGTAATATATGTGTATAATATATGTATATATTTAACTTCCTTTTATAAAATCCACCAAAAAATTAAATATCTAAAATTAATTAATTTATTTTATTTTATTACGAATTTTATATTTAATTTATTTATTTTTTGGATTTATTTAGTTTAATAACTTGTCTTGTATATATGATTTTATTCCACACCATATTTGGCCACCATTATGGTGGTTAATTGATTTCCATAAATTACTTTATTTATTTAATTTAAATCTGAATTTCGAAATTAATTAATTATTTATTTTATTTATTTAATTACTTTATTTAATTAACCCATAATCACCTTCCTTATTTGTAAATACTTTTCTTTTTCATTTTTCTCTCTTTTTAATGGACGCCTCCTCCCCCATTCACACTTGATCAATCTTTGGAGAGAGGAGCCCGATCTTCGAGAGTTTCTTGTTGCAGAAGGGTGCCCAGCCTCCGATCCAGTCGGTGACAGCAATTTAAGCATCGTCGAGGCCATCACAGCGTGTCCCATTCCAAGGTGGCGCTCCAGATCTTGCGGCGGCGCTCCCCAGCCTCCAAGCCGCCACCCTGTCGCGCCCTACAGACCGGGGGAACCCTCTCCGCCATCAATTGCCCAGGCTCGGTCACCAGCACCGCGCACCTCCCGCGCGCGGTCCGGCCATCTACGGGCTCCTCCTCCAGTTGCGCGCGTGCGCCGTTCTCCACCTCCGCAACTCCAGGGTGCCGCAGCGTGCCACCCACCGCTCTCGCCACCCCGTTGCTCGCCTGCGACCCGGCCTCCTCCAATCCCCCACAGCGGCCACGCCTCGCACCGCCCATCCTCCTATGGCCGCGGTGCCGATCCTCCAGCCGCTTTTCCTTCGCCCAGCGTAACCGCGCGTAGCGCACCGCTCCAGACGTAACCTCCACCGTGCCCGCGCGCCGCCCAGCGCCTCCCTCCTCTGCAGCGGCGGCGGCACTTGGTGCCTCTCCCTTTGGCTTGGAACGAACGGGAAGCCCTAAAATGAAAACCCTAAACATTATTGTTTTGGGTAAATATCAGATCAACCCCTGTAAGTTATTTAAATTGCAAGACGCCTCTCGTCAGTGAGCAAGAATCATGCAAAGCACTCTACATTGGGTAATTTGCAACCTTTCATCTGCATTTAATTCTGTTATTTTTTCAAACAATAACTTTAGGAAATTACACTTTAGTCCATGCACTTCCAAACTTCAATTTGCTTGTTCTCTTTGAATGGAATAAATATTTTTATGCTTGCAAAAATTCTCAGAAAATTTGTGGATGCTCATGCTGTAGTCTTTTCCATTGTATAAATTTTTGATAGCTTTTTATTACCGTTTGATATATTTAAAAAAATAAAAAACATTGTCTTTTTGTCTGTCCAAACTTACAAAATTCATAAAAAATCGAAAATTAGCCTAAAGATTCCAAAAAAAATTCTGTAAGTGCATTTTAATCTCTTTTATTTTTTGACCAATTTTTGTACATTTCTCATTTATAAAACTCCAAAAAAGTGCGAAAAAACAAAAAATCATAAAAAATTGTAGAAAATTATAAAAAATTCCAAAAAAACTAATCTTGGTCTCTATTTGTAGATATTTCTTTGTAGTTTCTCATAAAAATAATCTCCAAGAGTTTCGAGCTTTTAAAGGCTTTTTAACATGCAAAATACTCCTGCCAGTGCATTGTTTTCTTTATTTTCCACCGTTTCATTTTAAGAAAATCATAATAAAATCAGAAAATTACGAAAAAAATATCAAAAATATTTTAAAATATATAAAACACAAAAACATTTTTCTTGTAATTTTCTGATTTTTTTAATCTTTCCAAAAAATATAAAAAGAGTGTTACGTGTGTGTTTTATCACTTGTGCATATTGTTCCTCATTTAAAAAAATACAAAAAATATAAAAATTCAAAAAAAAAACCACTAAAAATTAACTTGGAAATTTAACTACATAGTTTTTCAAACGTGCTCCTTGTGTTCGACCCTGGTCGCTATACCAGGTACAAAGAATAGCGAAAATTCGCTTACATTGTTTTCATTAATCTATCTTTTTCTGAGTGGTTTTAATTATTTTTCTTGTTGACCGAATCCCGCGGTTGAGAACGACGACATCATTGTGATATTATTTATCCTCTCTTAACCGCGACGATTTCCGTGTCATCAAAAAACCACTAAAAATTTGCTTGGGAATTTGACTACTTAGTTTTTAAATCGTGCTCCTTGTGTTCGACCCTGGTCGCTATACCAGGTAAAAAGAATAGCGAAAGCCGCTTACATTATTTTTATTGATTTATCTTATTTTTAAGTGGTTTAAAATTATTTTTCTTGTTGACCGATTCGAGTGGTTGAGAACAATGACTTTTTGATATTATTTAACACATCTCGACCGTACGATTTCCGGGTCATCACAACTATACATCATGAGTGCAACTAATCATCATAAGTATAACAACTACATCATTTATAACTTCAAATAATCAAGAGTAAAACAAGAGTATAATGAGTTCAACTAGACTATAGGAACCTTATAAATCTTTTCATTACAACTAAACATAATGACTACAGATAAAAATCATATTTATGATTAATCATCATGATTGTACTATCACTTTAAAAACAAAAACATACTTAAAAACAACCATATTTCAAACCATAATGTTTTAGAAATGGAAAAAGTAGGAAGGAACACCCAATCGAAGAAGAGGACAGTGGGTGTCATCAATCGAGAGCCGAAGAAGGTGGTGTCGATGTTGATGGAGGCTTTGAGCGGACGACAAGCTCGAGTGGCGGTGGAGGGGAGAGGGAGTAATCAGTCGCAAAATGAGGAAGGGATTCGGTCGAGAATGGGATATAGGACCATCGAGGATGGTCGTTCGACCATCCCTTATAATAATGATCGAGGACGGTTATAAGTGGACCGTGCCCTATGGATACAGATATTTTTCACATGTCCCGCCAGTACAAACATATGGGACGATCGGCATAACCGTCCCAACTACATATATATAAGGGATGGTCATAGCCCTCCCTTCTGAGATATATTTCACGACGTCAACAGTAAATCAGAGGGGACGGTCATAACCTTCCCTGCAAGTTCATGTGGAGAAAACAACTAGATGGTGTATAGGAAGCGACTGATGAATACTCATTCATCACTCTTTATTCTTATATTTTAGCTACAAAAAACTTTGCAAATGCATGTATATAGTTGTAAATAGAAATAATTACCAAAAGCATGCATTGTGTAAAATGTAATAATTAGCATGTTTTTGTGCAAAAATAAAAGAATAAAGATCAAAAAGAAAAAGAGGGAAATATTTAGAATAAATATTGAGCAACCTAACCCAAGGGAGGGCTCAGCATGGGTCTGACCGCATAAAAGCCAAAGTAGAGGGAGATAGGGGCTCATGTGTGTAAATATATATGTAAATAAAATAAAAATATTTTCCTCCCGAAAATACATTAAAATAGGCTTTTAAATATTTGTATATATTTATAAATATAAAAACAAGATAAAAATAGAAAAATTAAAAAGAAAATAAAAACATCACTCATGTACACAGTCCCCTTGTATATAGTCCACTCACCTTGTATTTATTTAGCCTTATAAATAAATAAAATTAATCTCCAAAAATCTTGTACATATTCTATGACTTATGGTGTAAATAAATAAAATAAATTAAAACAAAAACAAAATAAAAAGAACAAAATTAAAAATCAAAAATACTTTGTAAATATACCATGTATATGTATGTACATATCTATTTATTTCACCTATGTATATAAATAATAAAAATAAAATAAAAATATCTTTTTATTCCTTATTTTATGATATAAATAAATAAAATACAAAATGGGAATAAAAATGTATAAAAATAATTATTTAAAAATAAAAATTAAAAAACCTATATTGTACATATACCTATATATAGCTATATAATGTAAATACCTTATTTTTATTTTGAAAAATTAATTACAAATCACTAAAAAATAGAAAAAATTAAAATAAAAATATTTCATGTTTTGACTTTTTAATAATTCAGTCATTAGCAATCTTTAATTTAACTTTCAAATATCTGCCACGTGGCCTTTTCCTATTGGTCTAGGGGGTTGTTGACCGCCCGGTCAACTTCCCCCCCAAGACCACCTCCCACGGGTAACGGGTGCCCGACCCCATTTCTCGTATTTTTCACACCTAAACCCGATCACTCCTCGCCTAAACCCCGGGTCCGTTTTGATCACGTCATATCCGACACCCTCGCCGGAGCTAGAGCCTCGGGATCCACACATTTCATTGCCCTACCCGCTCTCATCTTCCCGGACCCTCCACCGTATAAAGCTCGAGCTCCGCCACTCCATTTCCCATCTTTGGCTTGTCGTTCCTCCTTCCAGTGACCTCCACCTTCTACGTGAGAGTGACAGCTTGCCCCGGAGGTGTTGCAGCGAGGCTGAGGGCGCTCAGACCACTGATCCGGCGAGTCACCACCGCCGTGCTCCGCCCAGAGCAGGAGCTCGAGCCTCGGAGGTCGACGCTCCTCGAGGCGAGGACCCAGAGCTTCGCAAGCTCGGCCACAGTCCATTCCTCCACCCAGGTAGACCCATCTCCCTTTCTTTTTCGTTAATTTCCGATTACCCCCAATTCGTCCCGTCACCGACCACCGTAGATTCCGATCACGTCCGCCTCCCATTCGACCATCGGGCTGCACCATAGCCTTCGCCTTTCTCCCGCGCACATTCTCCACACTCCCATTCAACCCAGCTCGCACAGGAGCTGGGGTTCGAGCTCCTCCGTCCATCCCCTCGCCGGAGCTCGCCCGCACCGACTCCCAGACCACTTTCACCTCGCCTAACGGGGTCGAGGCAGTTTGCCCTCGACCCGCGAGCTTTCTGGTACATTTTGCAGGTTCATCAAAGCCCATCTGAGGGCTTGGACCATCAGGTCTAGTAGCTCCACCTCCGCCGACCTCGCCGGAGCTCTCCAGGGCTCGGTTGGGTCATCGGAGGCCACCACTCGACGCGGAAGCCTCCCACGCACCTTCTCCGATCCTCAGCGAGCTTCCAGGAGGACACCAGCGCCGCCACTAGCCCGGCGAAGTTCGTCGGTGCCCAGTTCGTCCAGCATCCTCCTTAGCCGTCCGATCGCCCCCGCGCTCCAGACTTGATCGTGCCCGTCTATTGGAGGAGTGTCCCTGACCGCCAGATCCTTCGGGGGTCGATCTCCACCGTTGATCAAGCGAGGCTTAGCCGCGACACATCTCCACCGTCAGATCTAGCACGTGGCGAGGCCCCGACCGTCCGATCCACCCGAGGGCTTCCTTCGTTGGGCGCCACTCGCATCGCAGCCGTCCATTCACCACGTGGCGCCCATCCAGCCGTCTGTATTAATAAAGGGTAATTTACCCTTAGGCCCTTAGTTTAGTTTTATTTCAGTTTAGTCCTGTAAATACTTTTAGAAGTTTATTTACGTTGGTACTTTTGCATAGTGAACCCTGCACTTTATTTCGTTCGCATTTATGCCCCTGTGTATGGTGTATCACGTGCTTCGACACGTGGTTTTCTGGGCTATTTGCACTTTATTCCCTGTAGTTCTGGTTGATTATCGAATGAATGAATACTTTTCGATTATTGCATTTATACCCCTGTGCGTGAATTAATTATGCTTGTGCGTCTTTTATTGGGTAAATTGCAAATTAGCCCTCGGACTTTTGGTACCTGTATCCAAATAGTCCTAGGACTTAGTTTTTATTATATTTGGGTCCCTGAGTGCCTCAAGCACGTGCGACGTGCGTGTTTTCCTGGGTATTTTTCATCGGACCCCCCAAAACTCTTGATATTTGCACTCAGGTCCCTGTGCACAGTACCTACTTCTTATTTTTGAATAAAATAGAAAATCTACTCCAAATCCAATGAAAATTGGATACATGGCTCCTGCCATAGTGTAAAATTTTCTGGAATTTTTGGAGACATTTTTGTTTTGATTTGATATTTTTAAAAATTCAAAAACATCAATTTTCGTTACTGTCTGATTTTAAAATTCACAAAAAAATTATTCAAAACCTATCTAAAAATTATAAAAAAAATATCTACTGTTTGTTTTGGCTTGTTTGCTTTTCTAGCCAACTTTGGCTATTTTCATTACCTCAAACTTATAAAAATCGAAAAACACTTAAAAACTCATAAAAATTCTAGTAAATAATTTAAAAACCCAAAAATCATAAATCTAGTGGCTAAATTTTCTTTGTAGTGTTTACTATATAGGAAAATTACCTCTAGGCTTTTAGGGGATTTCTAGATATTTTATCTAGGTCCCTTAAACTTGGCTAGACATTGTTTTCATCTTTTTACATTGTTTCATTTTTAGAAAATTAAATAAACATCAGAAAAATCCCAAAAATTCATTAAGAATAGTAAAAATTATAAAACACACAAAAATATTTTTATTTGAATTTTTGGTTGAATTTTAGTGCATTAAATAAATAGTTGAATTGCAGTGTTTTATTGTTTTCCTTATTTTCCTAATTAACCAAAAATCCAAAAAATATAAAAAGAATTGAAAACCACCAAAAATACCTTTTTCTTTTCTTTTGTTTTCTTTTTGACTACTTCGTAGGTCGCGAGGCCATTTCGTGCTACTTGTGTTCGACCCTGGTCGCTATACCAGGTTAATAAAATAGCAAGACTGCTATTGATTTCGAGTTGATTTTATCTTTTATTGGTGGTCTATTTTTCTTGATTGATCGAGTCTGATTGCTTGGGTCGCAACGATCATTTAGCACCTTATACCCTAGTCGTCAGAATGGTCATCAGAATGGCACCGTTGCCGGGGAGCACGGCTTAGTAGTTTCTTTTTTATTTTCATTTTCTTTTTCGCGGCTTTCCGCGACTCTTTCAGAGTCTGCAGCTTTTTCGCGGCTCTTTGTTCTTATTTTATTTTTGCTTTATTTTGTTTTATTTTATTTTCTTTTATTTTTGTTTTGTTTGATTTTTGTTTGTTTATTTCATTTGGAATTTTTGAATATATACCCTCATTTTATTTTCATTTATTTTTCTTGCTATTATTTGCTCATTTTATTGGTCTGACACTTGTCTGTTTTCTTGCGAGGGCCCGAGGACCGAGGTGGCCGAGGAACTTGGAGGCGGCTCCCTTCTGCACGGGGCCGCAGGAGAGCGTGAAAGAGTAGACGAGCGGGCGAGGATTAGAGTAGGAGTAGTTAAGATTTTCTTTTTATTTATTTTATTATTGTAATAATACAGGGACACTCAGACTGTGGACTTGAACTATCTAGCGGGTCTGTTTCGCCGAGCACCGGTGTGCTCGGGGGACCCTTAGGTTTTTCGCGGCTTTTTCGTGGCTTTTGTTTTCTTCGCTGCCTTTTACGGTTTTACGTAGTTTTTATCGAGCCCCTAGACTTAGGATTTTCTGCTTGATTGTGCCGTAATTAGTAGGGTCCCCACACCTAATTGCTTGCCTGTTCCTATAGTAGGATTAATTGGAGCTACTAATAATTGATTAATAAAAATAACTGACTCATCCCCTTCGTAGCCTACGTGCCGTAGCCTGCCCTGCCAAGCGTTGCTCCTGAACCCGATGTGTCGGGAGGAGGAGGGGTAGACCGAGACTGGACCTTTGGCTTGGAGGATCAGTGACCAGTTAGACGGTTCTTCGATTAGACTTGCTTGTTTAGGACTCGGTTTTCATCGCTGCACCATATAGGTAGTTTATTTTCTGTCTTTACATTTCTGCGCGGATCACTTGCATGTAGAGTGCTGGAGGAAGGTACGCATTTCTATCTCTGCATGCATCATTGATTTCATCGCGCATCGGCTTTTTCGACTTCTCCCCCTTGTTTTTGATTAAATAACCAGGAGAACCGAAAAATTCGTTAGGCCTTTGTTTTTATTGAAAAATATTAAAAAGAAAAACCATAAAATTGGGACTGTTTAAGCTATTGACCCTAAAAGACACTCGACTTAAAAATTTGTCTTGGGGAGAGCAACCCCCTCATTGGTTGGTTTAATTACGCGAGAGAGTGACCCGCACACTAGGTAGAGCCCTCCGGTGCTATTTCCAGCTGACTACCGACTCTTCCGTGCGGGCCAGTCGGTTGGGGTAGCATCGGGTATCCCAACAGGTCACGTAAGCGCTCTGATAGATTGTTTGTTCACCTAATAAAATTTGACAAGATAATTTGACCGAGCCTTTACGGTCTTCAGCTCGCGTTGCGTTGGTGAACAGAGGGTTTGGTTGCCGATCATAGTTTCTCCAGATCTCATCCGCCTTACTTGTCAGATCACGATGATGGGTAGACGCTCTCTTAGGCAGCCTCTGGCTGCACCGCTTTCGGGCACGTCTACCCGTTCATCTAGGTTGGCCCACGAGAGCCGAGACCAGCTCTCTGAGCCCGAGTATGATTCCGCCCCGTTCCCCCTCGACCCCCTTTCTTTCGGTTCTGAGAGACATGAGCCAGAGGAGAGATTAGCAGATTTATCAGCACCTGAGTTTGGCTCATTTGATTTTGCAGACGCCATGGCCGGCAGTTCCAAGGATCGCTCCCGAGGTCCATAGCCTGAGCACTTCGTACTGGACCAAGGCGCGATCAACTCCACCCTGATCGCCTCCTTAGAGTTCGTTCAGCAGCAGTTGAGGGATCAGGGAGCATTCATGCTCGACATGAGGAGAGAGATGGAGCAGATGCGAGCAGAGAGAGCAGAGCGAGAGCAGAGGAGAGACGGGTCGAGGATCCCAGAGGATGCTGATGCAGCAGCCGCAGCAGCAGCCGCAGTAGCCGCCGCAGCCGTGATAAGAGGACCACCGAGACCGATGTGTGAGTTACACAACCCCGGATCGACGCTGACGCACCACTGGGTTGTACTTCCAGCTATCGTGGGGGACTTCAAGTTCCCCCCGAACACTTTGCAGTTACTCCCCCGCTTCCACGGATTCGCTACCGAGGAGCCCCATCTTCACCTCCAGGAGTTTCTCATGATCTGCAGTACTGTCCACGACCGTCAGGTGGACCAGGATATGATTCGTATGATTGCGTTCCCCTTTTCCTTGGCCGACAGAGCAGCCACCTGGCTGAAGCACTTAGGGAAGTTTGTCTACACCTGGGAGCAGCTCCGCACCGAGTACTTGAACAAGTACTATTCACTCGGGCGGACCAATGCAGCGAGAGCCCTCATCAGCAACTTCTCCATGCTCCCCAACGAGCAATTCCATGAGGCATGGGAGAGGTTTCGTGAGCTGACTGACCGATGCCCGCATCACGACATTTCGAAGCCCAACCTTGTGCAGAGCTTCTTCAGCGGGCTGACACCAGAGCTCCAGGGCTTGGTGAATGCTTCCTGTGGCGGGTCTTACTTCACCAAGAATCACGACCAGGTCTGGGCCATCTACAAGGAGATGGCCGAGAACTACATGGTGATGTCCCAGACCAGGTTATACACTCAGGGCAGACCCCAGCAGCAGCCAGGAACCGTGCAGTACTAGAGGATAGCACGGGTCGACTCCGGTCCATCCAGTTCATCCGCAGTAGCAGCAGCACAGGCAGAGTCATCCGCTGCGGATATGGGTATTATCAGCAAGAAGTTGGATCGGATGGAGCTGATCGAGAAGAAGCAGTGCTAGGGCATCACTCAGATGGAGCAGATGGCACAGACTTTGAGCGACATGAAGACCCAGCTCATGTGTCTCCAGGAGGCACAGACGGCTCCACAGCCCCGTCTTCAGTCGCGAGACGATACCGGCGGCAGCAGCAGCTCGTTCTAGCGCTCCAGCTCACACCAGCAGCCTAGACAGGTTCACCTTATACAGGCGGAGCCGTACCAGCAACAGCAGCACTCTTACCAGTCACCACCATCTCCAGACATGCAGATGGTGGTATACCAGCCGGATCAGCCTCTGGCAGTACTTCCGCCAGCCCAGTACGATGCAGAGCCGTTGAAGGATGTCAACGAGATTTGGTATGACCGTCCTCATCCTGGGATCCGACGAGACCATCCCGGATTCAGGTGGGGGAGTGGAGGTACCCAGCCCCAGCAGCAGCCATCTGGCCAGGGAGGCCAGTACAGCCAGCAGAGGGATCACCAGCAGCAGCAGCCCCCAGTCTACCAGTCACAGCAGCGGTCATCCTTCGTTCCGCGTCCCTATCAGCAGGGACAGTCTTGGAGGCGAGAGCAGCCTCACCAGCCACACCAGCAGCAGCACCCTTCCTCTTACCCCTCTCAGCAGCAGCAGCACCAGTTCCAGCAGCCTCATTACCAGAGAGGCTACCCGTCGGGCTTTCATGGCCCACCATACGAGAGACCCGCCTTGGACGACATAGCCCGCCTCCTCACGGACCAGCAGGCTACTTTCATACGGGAGATGGACGAGTTCCGCCAGGAGATGCGGGACATTGTGAGAGGGAAGGCCGCCATTCCTGCCCAGATAGAGCCGAATCCCAACAGCCTGAAGCGGAAATCTGAGCAGGTAGCTTACACTGAGCATGCCACTCCTAGTGATCCATTTGATGATATGTCTTCGGATCTATTTGATGCTGATTTTGTCACGCTTAGGAGCGGTAGGGCACCAGCAGGCGGCGCCTCAGCTGAGCGACATCATGAGGATACATCCAGGGCGCCAGATGAGGAGGAGGAGAGTGGTACTGAGGCTGCTCATGATGATGACGGTGGTACTGATGCCACCAAGGATGCTGATCCCCCAGGCAGTGCTGAGGCCGCCACTTCACCAGTTCGAGGAGGTGGTATTGACGCCACCCGAGTTGCCGAGCCAGCATGTGGTACTGAGGCCGCGAGACGTCCAGCAGAGCCAGCTCGTGGTGGTACTGAGGCCACCGGTGTTCATTCTGAGAGAGTTGTTGTCTTTCCTCATTCTGATGTACCTCGGAACAATGTTGTGAATAAAGGAAAAGGTTTAGTTTACTCTGGTCCCAATGTGGTGCTTGATGTATGTGCGGATCCGGCCGTCGAGCCGTCTAGACCTATTCCTAGTCCTTCATCTGAGAAGGACCCTGTGATCCCCTTCCCTAGAGCCCTTCTGATGGGGAAGGGGAAGAAAAAAAGAAAAAGATCCAAAAAAGAGAGAACATGAGGAGTTCAACCAGGGCATGATTGACCGATTCCATATACAGCTGACCCTTCAGGAGGCTTTGCAGCACATCCCCCTTCTTCAGCGTTCTTTGAGAGACAGGACTACAGTCAGGAGGAGGAGGAGGAACCACCATTCAGAGATTCATGTGCTGACGAAAGCCACGTGTTTCGCGATCCAGAACCGTCTGCCGGCCAAGAGGCCAGATTCAGGAGCCCCTTATGTCAGATGTCACATTAGAGAGCAGAGGTTCGACTGGACTCTATTGGACAGTGGATCGTCTATCAACCTCCTTCCGGCAGCCCTTCTCGACCGCTTCGAGTTGGGCACTCTTAGACAAAGCAGGACAGTCCTTCAGTTTGCTGATCGATCTGTCAAGAGGCCGAAGGGGTTGTTGCGAGATGTTGTTGTCACTATTCAGGGCCTGAAATTCCCCGTGGACTTCGTAGTGTTGGACATGGAGATCCGTGATTCAGTGGCCGATACCCCCATCATTCTCGGTCGTCCGTTCTTGGCCACAGCCAAGGCGGTGACTGACCATGATAACGGGAAGGTATACTTTCGCGTCGAGGGCGAAAGTGTACAAATAGAGACGGTCGAGGACTAAAGAGCCAGAGACAGAGCATGCTCAGAGACCGGCACAGATAAAGAGCAGCTGACAGATGCCGGGCTAGACATCCACCAGGACTGTGATTTTGTGATCACAGACGATGAGGCAGCATGGGCAGACCCTGCAGCACAGGCCATCATCTCATATTCATACACCGCTGATGCCGAGATGACAGCAGAGGAGAGCTTGGAGAGCACAGCCCTGGTCCAGGATATTTCAGTGGCAGCAGAGCCGGTTCTCGACCGCGACACGGTTTCTAGTGATGGTGGTACTGAGGCCACCTTGTGTGACGGTGGTACTGACGCCACCTTGTTTGATGCATATCCCTCGGATTCAGAGTCTGATTGGGCAGATTGCGAGGATCAGATGCCAGACCTGAGTCCCACAGAGCCTACAGTTGAGGAGGAGGTAGATGCAGAGCAGATCAGAGACAGTTCAGTTGAGCAGCCTTCTCCAGATCCAGTTTGCGAGAGTTCGTTTTCATTCTCCCATGCAGACTTGGCAGCATACACGCATCTTCTTCCGAAGCCAGATTTGCCAGCACCCAGTTGTCCAGAGCTGAAGCCGCTCCCTACTTCGCTGAAGTATCGATTCCTTGCGGGCGAGCCTGAGATGTACCAAGTCATCATCTCCGCCGATCTGACTGGAGAGCAAGAATCCCATTTGATGGGGGTTCTTGAAAAGAACCGCAAGGCAATCGGATGGAGCGTAGCAGATCTCCATGGGATTAGTCCAGCGTTGTGCTCCCACCATATCTATCTCGAGGAGGGGGCGAAGCCGTCGCGTGAGTTCCAGCGGCGGCTGAACCCCAACCTGAGAGAGGTCGTCATGAAGGAAATCTCAAAATGGTAGAGTGCAGATTTTATTTATCCCATTTCCAACTCCAAGTGGGTCAGCCCCTTGCATGTGGTGCCCAAAAAGACGGGCATCACGACTGTGATCACTGAGTCGGGAGAGGAGATTGCTACACGAGTACCCACCTCTTGGCGGGTCTGTGTTGACTACAGGAGACTTAACCAGGCCACCAACAAGGACCATTTCCCCCTGCCTTTTATTGACCATATCATTGAGAGACTGGCAGGGAAGAGCCATTACTGTTTCCTGGATGGGTACTCGGGCTACAACCAGGTGGCCATCGCTCCTGAGGATCAGGAGAAGACCACCTTACATGTCCCTTCGGTACATATGCCTTTCGACGCATGCCATTTGGGCTATGCAATGCCCCTGCGACTTTTCAGAGATGCATGCTGTCGATCTTTTCGGACATGGTAGGGGAGTGTTTGGAGGTCTTCATGGACAATTTCTCGGTCTACGGCGACGGATTTGACCCCTGTCTTGACTGCCTAGACCGGGTACTCCAGCGATGTATAGAGGTCCATTTGGTGCTTTCTTGGGAGAAGAGTCACTTCATGGTGACTCAAGGGACGGTTCTTGGCCATATCATCTCCAACAAGGGCATGGAGGTGGATCCAACCAAGGTTGATGCCATTAGAAAACTCGCACCGCCGTCCAATTTGAGGCAGTTACGGTCATTCCTGGGGCACGTTGGTTTCTATCGGAGATTTATTCATGATTTCAGCAAGATTGCTCGGCCATTGACTGACCTCTTGACGAAAGACACCGAGTTCCTTGTCGATGACAAGTGTCTTTCGTCCTTTGCGACTCTCCAGCAGTGTGTGATTGAGGCTCCTGTTCTCCAGCCGCCTGATTGGTCTCTTCCATTCGAGATCATGAGATCATGACGGATGCCTCCAATTTTGCCGTGGGGGCCGTGCTGGGACAGAGGAGGGATGGAGTCCCCTTTGCTATTCACTACGCTAGCCGCACATTGGATTCCGCGCAACGGAATTATACCGTCACAGAGAAGGAGATGCTAGCTGTAGTGTTCGCCCTAGATAAGTTTCGATCTTATATCATTGGATCTAGAGTGACCTTGTACACTGATCACACCGCCATCCGATACCTCATGGCAAAGAAGGATGCCAAGGCCAGACTTACTAGATGGATCCTTCTACTCCAGGAGTTCGACATTGAGATCAAGGATAAGCCTGGAGTCAAGAATGTGGTGGCAGATCACCTATCCCGTATAGAGCAGCCTGAGGAGTCTGAATAGATTGATCCCATTTGTGAGACCTTCCCAGATGAGGCGATCCTTGCTATCGCCTCACTCCCGTGGTATGCCGATATTGTGAACTTTCTCGTTATTGGGAAAGTCCCACAAGATTGGCCCATGCAGAGGCTTGAGACCTTCCTCGCGAAGGCCAAGTCCTACCACTGGGAGGATCCCATCCTTTACCACAAAGGAGGGGATAGCGGCTGGCATTGGTGCATTCCTCAGGAGGAGCACCATAGCGTCCTCACTTACTGCAACAAGCTTGAGGCAGTAGGACATCATTCTGGGAGGAGAACGGCACAGAAAGTGCTCCAATCCGGCTTGTGGTGGCCTTCCCTCTTCAAGGACTCTGATGAGTTCGTGATTAGGTGTACTGACTGCCAGAGGATGGGCACTTGTGGACAGCGTGATATGATGCCGATGCAGCCCATTCACTTCTGTGAGGTTTTTGACGCATGGGGCATCGATTTCATGGGTCCATTCCCTAAGAGTCAGGGATTCGAGTACATTCTGTTGGCTGTTGATTATGTTAGTCGTTGGGTTGAGGCTATCCCCGCCCGAGCCGCTGATGCGAGGACAGTTTGCAGATTTTTGAGGAAGCACATCATCACGCGGTTCGGGGTCCCTTGAGTTTTGATTTCAGATGGGGGGTCTCATTTCATCAACGACCAGGTGAAGGCCCTTGCTAGCGAGTTCGGTATAGACCATCGTGTTGCTACACCTTACCATCCACAGACGAATGGTCTAGCCGAGGTGTCGAATAGGGAGATCAAGACTATTGCAGAAAGTCGTCCGCCCTGACCGAAAGGATTGGTCACAGCTTTTGGACTCGGTCTTGTGGGCATATAGGACGTCTTTCAAGACACCATTGGGCACATCTCCCTTTTGCCTCGTATATGGCAAGCCGTGCCATTTACCTGTTGAGCTGAGGCACACGTCACTATGGGCAGTTACTGATATACTTATGGATCCAAATGGTGTAGGAGACCAGAGGAGGGAAGAGTTAGCGGCCCTGGAGGAGTTGAGAGATACCGCCTTCTCAAACAGCCTACATTATAAGGAGAGAGTGAAGGAGTGGCATGATTCTCACATCAGCCACAAGCATTTTGAGCCTGGTCAGAGAGTATGGCTGTTTGATGCGAGGCTTCGTTTATTTCCATGGAAGCTACAGAGCAAGTGGAAGGGACCCTACTTGGTGAGAAAGGTACACGACAACGGTAGCATTGATATATCCGAGTTGTCTTCTGAGAGTACCTTTCGAGTGAACGGCCAACGGCTCAAGCCATTTCTAGATCATGAGCCGCGGGTCGTTGATCTTGCCCCTATTCATTTTACGTGAGATGTGGTCTTTGACGCACATCTAATGCATCTTACGCCTGAGTTTCACTGATCTTCCGCCTTGTATAGATCCAGATGTCTATATCACTACATTCTTTAGTCCCACATCCCTTTCTTCATCTGTTGATTATGCTATACTTAGGGTGCACTTTACCCTAAGTATAGGGGGGATGTAGGACCTTCGGGTATTTCTTTTATTTCTTTCTACCCCTATTTTTGCTGCCTATACTTAGGGATATTTCACCCTAAGTATAGGGGGGGGGTAGACCCTGTACATTCTCCACTCGGTTTTCCCTTAGTGTACAGCCTGCTATACTTAGGATTATTTGATCCTAAGTATAGGGGGAAGACCCGAGATCCTGTTGATTTTCTATTTCATCTATTTGTCTTTGTATATAGCCTTCCTTTTCACTTCCCTATACCTAGCACGAGTTATGTCTTCTTCATCGTTCTTGACTCTGAGGACATCGTTCGAGCTAAGTATAGGGGGGTGTTTATATATTTCATATATACTTTAGCCATAACTCGTACTTTGTGTGAGTGTGTAAATAAATAAAATGGCTACAAACCCTAAAAATCACAAAAATCAAAAATTTTTCATGTACATAAACATTCTTTTATTTACACATAAATAGCTAGTGTACAAATTATTTTTGTAAAAATATTTTCAAAAATCTTTTGTGTAAAGCTTGTGTAAATATTTTTGTATCAAAATTATGTATATAGTACAAAATTTTTCCAAAATGTTTTGAAAATCAAAAGTTTGCAAAAAAATCTTCTTGTGTAAATGTGTGTAAATACCTTTTGCAAAACTTGCACTGCATGCATCATCCATTCATGATTTCAAAACATTTTTCAAAAATTTTGCATGATTGTAAACTTTGTGTAAATAGCATCTTTTGTACATATGTATATAGTTTTTCTGGATGATAGTTGACATTTAAACTAGCCTGGAATCAAATTGAGAAATGGAGCTTGATTAAGATCTTAATCCACATAACTTCTAAGAGGAACCTTATAGGGCTTAGGTTTAAGGCTTTTCAGGTCCATGGTGACTTAATTCTTTGAGTCCACTAGGCTATGATCACATGTCATCTTAATGAGCCTAAGTAGAGCACTTAACAACAACACATGACTCATATAGACAATGGCTTTACTTGGACACCAGCACTTTGCACCGAGCTCTCTACGGATGAGGTGGTGAGGAGGCAGTCTTCCTTGACTTGGGGTAGCATATGAGGGTAGTACTTCTAGGTGGAACCTCTCTTCTTCTTTTAGTGAAGGAAGTGCGTCTCAACTTGGTCTGGTTGCCATGAGGTCTAACGACGAGAGTTGTGGGTTGCAATAAAGCTTCAAAAGAGGGATAGTCTACTGGCTCAAGAGGAAAAACTCCTTGTATATATGCTGCACATGTATATGTTGTATAGATGCACTTGAAAAAAAAATGCAAAAAGAAAATAACTCCAAAAAAGTTGTGGGTCTGATAGAAAATGATAATCCCACCGGAGTATGTATATAGAGTGCAATAAGCAAAGCTTGAGTTTCATGATCCACCTGATGTAGCTTGCAGCATGGAGACTTGGCTACACTGGCCTTGATCCATTCTCCTCTTCCCCCTCTTCTTGAGCCGGTTGAACTTGAACTTAGAAGGGAATACCCCGCTCCTCGAGGAAAGAGTGGCCAGATTGAGGTCATAGAGTTACCTTGTTGGGGAGGGTTGTCAAGTTGCCATTTCTGAGGTGGAGAGCTTAGACCTCACATTCACAGGACAAGAAAAGATTCATGGTCTTCAGGGTTTGTGATTGATGACTTGTTCTGATCTGGAGCATTGAGGAGTCTTGGTTATAGATTAGTGGAACTTAGAGGCTGTTAGGTTTTAAACTTAAGTCCAAATAAGGTTTCGACACATTAATAATCCAAAGATCTGATCGAGCTCCATACCTTAATTTAATGAAGGCAAGTTTAATAATCAACCTTGATCCATGTACATTCTCTTTTTCTTTTTCTTTATTTCTTTTTCACTTCTTTTTCAAATAAGTGTTTGCTAAGGGACTAGCAAAGTTAAGTATAGGGGGTGATGAATACTCATTCATCACTCTTTATTCTTATATTTTAGCTACAAAAACCTTTGCAAATGCATGTATATAGTTGTAAATAGAAATAATTACCAAAAGCATGCATTGTGTAAAAAGTAATAATTAGCATGTTTTTGTGCAAAAATAAAAGAACAAAGATCAAAAAGAAAAAGAGGGAAATATTTAGAATAAATATTGAGCAACCTAACCCAAGGGAGGGCTCAGCATGGGCCTGACCGCATAAAAGCCAAAGTAGAGGGAGATAGGGGCTCATATGTGTAAATATATATGTAAATAAAATAAAAATATTTTCCTTCCAAAAAAGAGATTAAAATAGGCTTGTAAATATTTGTATATATTTATAAATATAAAAACAAGATAAAAATAGAAAAATTAAAAAGAAAATAAAAACATCACTCATGTACATAGTCCCTTTGTATATAGTCCACTCACCTTGTATTTATTTAGCCTTATAAATAAATAAATTTAATCTCCAAAAATCTTGTACATATTCTATGACTTATGGTGTAAATAAATAAAATAAATTAAAACAAAAACAAAATAAAAAGAACAAAATTAAAAATCAAAAATACTTTGTAAATATACCATGTATATGTTTGTACATATCTATTTATTCACCTATGTATATAAATAATAAAAATAAAATAAAAATATATTTTTATTCCTTATTTTATGATATAAATAAATAAAATACAAAATGGGAATAAAAATATATAAAAATAATTAATTAAAAATCAAAATTAAAAAGCCTATATTGTACAAATACCTATATATAGCTATATAATGTAAATACCTTATTTTTATTTTGAAAAATTAATTAAAAATCACTAAAAAAATAGAAAAAAATAAAATAAAAATATTTCATGTTTTGAATTTTTAATAATTCGGCCATTAGCTATCTTTAATTTAACTTTCAAATATCTGCCACGTGGCCTTTTCCTATTGGTCCAGGGGGGTTGTTGACCGCCCGGTCAACTTCCCCCCCAGGACCACCTCCCGCGGGTAACGGGTGCCCGACCCGATTTTTCGTATTTTTCGCACCTAAACCCGATCACTCCTCGCCTAAACCCCAGGTCCGTTTTGATCACGTCATATCCGACACCCTCGTCGGAGCCAGAGCCTCGGGATCCGCGCATTCCATTGCCCTACCCGCTCTCATCTTCCCGGACCATCCACCGTACAAAGCTCGAGCTTCGCCACTCCATTTCCCATTTTTTGCTTGTTGTTCCTCCTTCCAGTGACCTCCACCTTCTGCGTGAGAGTGACAGCTTGCCCCGGAGGTGTTGCAGCGAGGCTGAGGGCGCTCAGACCACTGATCCGGCGAGTCACCACCGCCGTGCTCCGCCCAGAGCAGGAGCTCGAGCCTCGGAGGTCGACGCTCCTCGAGGCGAGTACCCAGAGCTTCGCAAGCTCACCCACAGTCCGTTCCTCCACCCAGGTAGACCCATCTCCCTTTCTTTTTCGTTAATTTCTGATTACCCCCAATTCGTCTCGTCGCCGACCACCGTAGATTCCGATCACGTCCGCCTCCCATTCGACCATCGGGCTGCACCATAGCCTTCGCCTTTCTCCCGCGCACATTCTCCACACTCCCATTCAACCCAGCTCGCACAGGAGCTGGGGTTCGAGCTCCTCCGTCCATCCCCTCGCCGGAGCTCGCCCGCACCGACTCCCAGACCACTTTCACCTCGCCTAACGGGGTCGAGGCAGTTTGCCCTCGACCCGCGAGCTTTCTGGTACATTTTGCAGGTTCATCCAAGCCCATCTGAGGGCTTGGACCATCAGGTCCAGTAGCTCCACCTCCGCCGACCTCGCCGGAGCTCTCCAGGGCTCGGTTGGGTCATCGGAGGCCACCACTCGACGCGGAAGCCTCCCACGCACCTTCTCCGATCCTCAGCGAGCTTCCAGGAGGACACCAGCGCCGCCACGAGCCCGACGAAGTTCGCCGGTGCCCAGTTTGTCCAGCATCCTCCTTAGCCGTCCGATCACCCCCGCGCTTCAGACTTGATCGTGCCCGTCCATTGGAGGAGTGTCCCTGACCGCCAGATCCTTCGGGGGTCGATCTCCACCGTTGATCCAGCGAGGCTTAGCCGCGACGCGTCTCCACCGTCAGATCTAGCATGTGGCGAGGCCCCGACCGTCCGATCCACCTGAGGGCTTCCTTCGTTGGGCGCCACCCGCATCGCAACCGTCCATTCACCACGTGGTGCCCATCCAGTCGTCTGCATTAATAAAGGGTAATTTACCCTTAGGCCCTTAGTTTAGTTTTATTTCAGTTTAGTCCTGTAAATACTTTTAGAAGTTTATTTACGTTGGTACTTTTGCATAGGGAACCCTGCACTTTATTTTGTTCGCATTTATGCCCCTATGTATGGTGTAGCACGTGCTTCGACACGTGGTTTTCTGGGCTATTTGCACTTTATTCCCTGTAGTTCTGGTTGATTATCGAATGAATGAATACTTTTGGATTATTGCATTTATACCCCTGTGCGTGAATTAATTGTGCATGTGCGTCTTTTATTGGGTAAATTGCAAACTAGCCCTTGGACTTTTGGTACCTGTTACCAAATAGTCCTAGGACTTAGTTTTTATTACATTTGGGTCCCTGAGTGCCTCAGGCACGCGCGACGCGCATGTTTTCCTCGGTATTTTGCACCGGACCCCCCAGAACTCTTGGTATTTGCACTCAGGTCCCTGTGCACAGTACCTACTTCTTATTTTTGAATAAAATAGCAAATCTACTCCAAATCCAATGAAAATTGGACACATGGCTCCTGCCATAGTGTAAGATTTTCTGGAATTTTTGGAGACATTTTTGTTTTGATTTGATATTTTTTAAAAATTCAAAAACATCAATTTTCATTAATGTCTGTTTTTAAAATTCACAAAAAATTATTAAAACCTATCTAAAAATTATAAAAATTTATCTACTATTTGTTTGCTTGATTTTCTAGCCAACTTTGGCTATTTTTGATTACCTAAAACTTATAAAAATTGAAAAACACTTAAAAACTCATAAAAATTCTAGTAAGTAATTTAAAAACCCAAAAATCATAAATCCAGTGGCTAAATTTTCTTTGTAGTGTTTACTATACAGGAAAATTACCTCTAGGCTTTTTTGGGATTTCTAGATATTTTATCTAGGTCCCTTAAGCTTGGCTGGACATTGTTTTCATCTTTTTACATTGTTTCATTTTTAGAAAATTAAATAAACATCAGAAAAATCCAAAAATTCACTAAAAACAGTAAAAATTATAAAACACACAAAAATATTTTTATTTGAATTTTTGGTTGAATTTTAGTGCATTAAATAAATAGTTGAATTGCAGTGTTTTATTGTTTTCCTTATTTTCCTAATTAACCAAAAATCCAAAAAAATATAAAAAGAATTGAAAACCACCAAAAATACCTTTTTCTTTTCTTTTGTTTACTTTTTGACTACTTCGTAGGCCGCGAGGTGATTTCGTGCTCCTTGTGTTCGACCCTGGTCGCTATACCAAGTTAATAAAATAGCAAGACCGCTATTGATTTCGAGTTGATTTTATCTTTTATTGGTGGTCTATTTTTCTTGATTGATCGAGTCTGATTGCTTGGGTCGCAACGACCATTTAGCACCTTATACCCTAGTCGTCAGAACGGTCATCAGCGACGGTCGTATAACCGTCCCTAAAGATAGGATCATCAGTGATAGTCAATAAAGAACGTCCCATGTACTTATCAAAAGGGACAATTACGCCACAACCATCCCCTCAGATCATAGAGGGGATGGTTGTGCGTTGATCGTCTCCATTTATTATCGAAAAAGTTCCAGCAGTTTGTAGTGTATTCTGAGTACATAATGTATAATAAAAAAATAAAATAGGTCCCAAAAGTGAAATATTTAAAGTTAAAAATTAAGATTTTTATGGTATACTTGACCCTTATTTTCTCCTACTTTATTCGTTATCGACCTAATCATCAAGATGCCTAGGTCTCGAGGTTTAGGGTCAAAAATACCTTTCGAATTTTATTTATTTTTCGTTTCTTTTCTTTATTCTTTTATTCTGGCTTTAAATAATGCACTTTATATAATATTTATAAATAAATGATTAATTTATGCAAAATAATGATATATACATGCATTGAGGTAAAGTTTAAAGGTCAAAATGAAAGAATAAAGGTGATGAAAGGGAGATTCATCAAATAGCCTGACCAAATCCATTTTAAAAATATAATATATGGTAATCTAATGGTATAATGTCCATTCTACAAGTTAACAAATTCTAACAACATTGTTGATTCTAATGATAGTGGTTTAGGCATTTCATCATATACCTTTCATACATGTTATTTGCATATAGAATAGCCTAAGAAAATCAAATTCTAACATCTATTGTACATGAATATAATCGTATAATGTACAACCAACAGCAATACCGTATGATGTTTTATTCTAAAAATATTGCAAACCCTAAAACATTGAATATATCCACAGTATGCAACTATAGTCAAAATAAGCAAGAGAGGGGTACCCGAAATACCTGATGGAAGAAGTAGCGCATATTGGAGGCAAATGATGGTCGATGGAGGTGAGAGATGCCTCTCAAATATCGCTAGAGGAGGGCTTTTTGTATTTTGTTTCGTTTGGAATGAATAGAGCTTGATAGTGTTCTGGTTAACATATGTGGGCGAGAACATGTGCTGGTTAATGTGCTCTCCAAGTTCTCACCCTTAAAATTCCACATGCCATTAAAAAACACATGTTAAAATTTACTGACTGAGATCAGTAGGTGACGACACGTGATCGCAAGTGCTTGCCCCCCATATTTTCTGGCACCATTAAAAATTGTACGTTGAAATTTAACCGAACGAGGTATATGGGCGAGGATGTATGCTCGCAAGGTGCTCTCTCACAAGTGACGAGCACATGTGTTCGTGTTGTCCTTACCCTTATGTGCTCGCCAAATCGTGTTTTTCTTGTAGTGACTCCATTATTGTGCTTCTACTATTGTGCGCTACATTCCTCTTCTTATCTCCTTCTATTTTGCTTGGATCGAGACGCGACTAGCTACCGGAGATCATGTCGAGGAGGTGTTGAGGAGTAGCTATGGAGCTCTATTTGGGCAACTATATCTTGACAACATTTCTTTTTCTTCTCTTCATTTTTTGTGTTGGTGTGGTACATTGTCGATGCATCACTAGGATGAGACTTCAGCTTTGTATAGCATCTAGAGAAAACATTTTCATCTTCAAAATTTAGCAGGAAAGTTTGATTTGGTCGAGTCGGTTTCCTGGTTTTCTCTCTTTTCATTTCGGAGGTCTCCGCGATAAAGTTCCCCCATGTTCTTTGTGGTTATAATTGTGGTTGAATTTTGTTGTTTGGGTTGCTTGTGGTTTTTGCAACATCAGATCTTGTTCATATGCCAAATTGCTTGGTTTCATATTCTTCCACGTTAGTATGGGAAGTTGTTGTTTCCCAACATGTCTTTCTGAACGAGAACCAAAGAATTGCTCTTGCTAACCTAAAATATGACGTCCTCACATCTCCAAACACTAACCAGACAGAAAACAAACCAACAGACATACATCAACTCGTTAGCTCAAACCCTAGAAACAGCTAGCACATCACCGCAGACACTTTTATTTAGGGCTCGTTTGGAACGCGGGTTCGAACCCGGGTTCGCAGCATACCCCGGTGTTCGACCCGCGTTTGACGATGGGCGACCCGGATATTCTCGTGCGTGAGAAGGTTTCAAAAAGCAGGTCCACTCTTGCATTTAATACGTCTCTGCCATCTCTGACAAAGGCAGCCTTGAATAAATAAATGTTTCCTTTTTGGAGTGCACGGTGCCGTCTTCCTCCCCCATCGCGATTCCAACAGGAGAAACCCCTGTTCCTCCGCTCGACTCCTCAACTACAGGGCCACCATGTGCTGCTCTCCTCATCAATCGCAGAGGCAGATCTTGACAACACGGTGCACAGGCGGTCTCGCGGCATTCATATCATCTCCAGTGCGGCCCCATCAACCAACAACAGTGGCGGAAGGGATGGAGGAGCAGGCACCGTCGTGTGAGTCGACGGCACCGGCCCGCTCCCCCATGCCCTTGCGTGGAGGCAGGCGCGTTCAAGGGGTAGACGACGACAACTACCCATTTAAATTGGTGGTCACCGTTGTTCTCGCCTTACATGCCCTAGCTTTAGCCAGGGTTCCCGTTGGAGAGGCGGAGTTCGCGGAGCTTCGTCGGGGCTTGCAGTTGGTGCTATCAAGGTACTACCGAAGTCTCTCGTCGATGCAATTGTCCTTGATTTGGCCCATGGTTGTTGATTTCATTTGGCCGTAATGTACTGAAACAAGATGTTGTGCTATTGACTGTGCTTGAAGCCGTAAAGTAAACCAACACTGGGGTATATGGATTGCAATATATTAGCTTCCTTTTTTGCTGGTATTGAATCAATTCATGCCTCTTTTCCTTGCTGGGATTTATTGCATTGTCTCGCTGATATGATTGTTGGCGATTAAGATTCCAATCGGTAGTCTATCTGCTAATTGTTGTTGATTTGATACAACAGAAGAGATCATTATGTACGTCTATTTATATGGAAGAGATCTGTGGATCCATAGGTCTTAGCTGTAACATGGTGTCGACGGTCAGTTATGGATTATCCTTTTAGCTAGCGGGTCGGTCAGCGGCCAAGGGGATCATCCCTGCCACAGAAAATGCAAAAAACTAACTTTTTTTTTGCAGTTTGCAGACTCCATCCGCAAAAAAAATGATCATAATTATATGTTAGCAATAACTGTTCCAGTTCTAATAACCGCCAACTGATGTTGTTTTTGTTATTAATCCACATAATCATGTCAAATGGAATATTTGAGTGTGTGGTGTTATCATTTTTCAGTGTATGTGGTATTTTGTGGATTTCTCTCTTGATTATTTGTGCAGTTAAATAAGTTTTTTGTGCTCCATGCTTGCTGATTTCTAACTTAAGCAGGAAGCCAAGACATGACTGCTTTGTTGTGTTTACTCCTCAATGTGTTTGTATACATTAAAACACTTTTTGTTTAAGGAAAAAGATATTGACAGTATCTCCTATCTGTGCCTTCTAAACCGGCCTTTTCCTATATTGGAAGATGAACATGTATGTCCAACCATGGTATGAGAGGTCATATTTATATACTTTTTCCATGGTGGAAATGCACTCTGTTCTTTCCTTTTTATTCAATGATCATTTTGTCTCATTTTTTGGTTCATTCAACTCCAGATTTTTTAGTTTGATATCAAAGTTAATTTGTAACCATGCAGCAGGAATGTAATATAGTGATATTCAGAGTTTTTTAATCAAATCCTTTGCAAACTGAGACAATTCATCAGATTGATGAGAGCATTTTTAGTTGAATTCATACTTTGCATTTGATAGGTGCATGGTGTTTTTGCTGATTTCACTATTATATGATACAATGATGCCTCTTTGAGTAGCCAGATGATCTTGTATGTGAGATTTCACATCCCACATGCTATTTTCAGTTTTCACATTTGGTTTAGTTAGGCAGTACAAAGAGCTTGCAAGTAATTTTTTTTCCAACTGAGGCATTTGAGGGGATTCCAACTGGCATGCATGCTCTATGTTATTCTCCAAGCAGCCTTGGACACACTATAACTTGTTTTTATCATCTTATCCTGAATTGTGAGAGCTGTGTAATGAGTTATCTTGGGTTGAAGAGTCGTGGCCACCAACAGAATATGACAATGAATGTAGTCTACCGAGAACATGATTCTTGACTAAGGCCAAACACAGGTAAGTAGTGCAACCCAAGTAATGCCACTTTGATTGCGTGGGGGTAGTTTGGAACTTCACAAGTTTACTTTTTCATTGTTTGAATAGCCCTGGTTTATTCCTCGTCCATAATTTGAGAACTACGTGTGTTATTTCATCACAGCTTTGCAATGTCTTATTTAAGACAACTTGGTTTAATCATCACATTAAATATATATTTATGTATTCGTTTGAGGGTGCATAGAAAGAGAGGGATGGATGGAAATTCACATGCACCACCAGTTGGGTCACCGCAGATAGCCCAATGGAATTCCTCTCTGGATAGGATTTTTGTTGATGCCATGTTAGAGCACGTTTACCCTCCCTGGTTGGCACGCTATTGTTCGGAGATTCAACGAACAAAGCGGATTGTGCTACACGAAGGTGCAAATCCAACATCGCTGGAAGAACATGAAGAAAGACTACGCTTCTTATCTATATCTTCGCAACAAGTCAGGTTGGGGATGGGATACAATTTATAATAGGCCTATTCCACCTTCAGATGATGCATGGTGTGAGGTAGTTAATATTTTTCTTCACATTTACTCATCATAACATGGAATTTTTATATTTACATTCGGCATATACAGCTTGCAGATCGATATCGCAAGTATCGGAACAAGCCTTTCCTGTACTTCGGCGACATACAGAGGTTTCTCTCGAAGGACATCGCCACTGGAGTGCATGCGAACTCGTCAAGACCGGCAAGAGACAAGCAACCAATGGGGGCCTCCAGTTCTCGGCCACCATCAAGGCAACGTGAGCTGAACTTCGACGAAGAACTGGATGAGTGTATGCCATACGTCCCCTTAGACGAAGAGGTTAGCGAAGATGTGACTCCTACACCCTCGTCTAGGAAGAGATCATCTGGGAATCGAACAGGAAGTTCGAAGAAGTGCAAGAGCGTTGGGGCAATGTCGGAGGCAGGGCAACAGTTGATTGACAAGTTCTTGTCGACCCTCCCCAAGAAATTCGCCGAGGAGAGGCCTGATCCTGATGACCTAGCAAGGGAAGCATGTAAGGAAGTCAGCAACTTCAGACCTCACCTTCGCATGGAAGAGTTCCAAATGGTGGCAGAGACGCTAGCGACACCCACTGGTAGACATGTGTACTACCACATGAAAGGGGACCCCGAGAAGTTGAACGAATGGATTGAGAAAACCATTCGTCGTTGACAAACATCAGCATCGCCTTATCTTTCCTTTGCTCTCCTATGGTCTTTTTATTGTTATGCAGACTTTACTTATTAGTACGTTTTGGAAACTCATGGGACCTTTGTAGGAGTACGTCTAAGAAGACATTGTTTACGCATATGCCTAATGTTCTTTTCTGCAGATAATATGCCAGCTGTGTACTTATCACTTATGCAGGTTACAGGTCCCATCATAAGGAAGTTTTTTGCGACTATAGTATATTTATCCGTATGCTAATGCTATTTTATGCAGGTAATAGTTCCATTTTTTTCCAAGGAATGCAGTTGAACGTGCAGGTGCATATTACCTTCTCGTTGTTGATAATGGCAGGGAGTTAGCTTAGTTTATAGACGCACGGGTAGTGCAATAAGTATGTAATCATTGATTATATTGGCAGGAATTGAGTTAAGCTTACAGACACAGGTGTTGGCAGGGACAGAGTTAAGGATTAATTTTTTTTGCAGGGAATATAGCACATGATACCACATCTATCTCACGTGTGGTTGTTTATAAGGAGTAGTATATGTAGGAGTCCTTTCTTTGTAGGGAATGATGCAGGGAATGATGCAGGGAAAGTGTTATCTCGCATTTTTATTCATTGTATTTCGATATTATTGACACACAGTTACATCGACGTTGCATTCCTCCTTCATTATGATACATATACGTTGGTGGACAGAGATTGCCGGCAACGATGGTGTTGCGTAGGTACAATCCGTTCGATGACTTAATGGAGCAAGCTGTAATAGCGTGCATTGGGGTAGCGGCGGTGGTTGCAGTGGAGCAGATGGAGATTGGGTCCTCCACCAGACGAGTGCCTAGACCACTCCATACACGTCCTCTCAGCGGACGAGCATGGGTGGAGGAGATGCTTGCGGGCCATGACGACAGAGCATTCCAAAATTTCCGAATGCGACCGCCTATGCTTAGACGGTGCGTTCGTGTGCTAAGTGAGCATGGATTAACCCATACGAGATACATGGACGTCATGGAGCAAGTGTGTATTTTCCTATACGCGTTCACGAATGCGCATTCGAATAGAATCATCCAGGAAGCATTCCAACATAGCGCGGAGACGATATCCCGCCATATCAAAAGGGTTCTCGCGAAAATCATCTCACTTGAACAAGAGTATATTAGACTTGCCCCACCAGTCACACCTGATGTAATCACTTCAAACCCACGCTACTATCCGTACTTCAAAGTAAGCCCAACTTTGAACACCCCAAACTTTGCTCCCATTTCCTTCGTTTACTTTCTAATTTTCAACCGTTTTCTCAGGGAGTGATAGGAGCTATCGATGGGACATACATCCCAGCTCATGTTAAGCATGACGAGGAAGGAGCTTATCGCTGCAGGAAGCTTTTCCCAGCCCAAAATGTTATGGCAGCGGTGGACTTTAATCAATGTTTCACATTTGTCGTTACTGGCTGGGAAGGATCGTGCGCGGATATGACAGTGCTTCGACATTCTGTTGAGAGTGGGTCACTGGTTGTCCTAGAGGGCTGCAAGTACCTGGTTGACTGTGGGTACTCGAACACTGACACATTCATCGCCCCATACAGAGGCGCCCTTTATCATCTCCCAGCTTGGCGGGCACGTGGGTGTCAGTACGAAAATCACAAGGACCTTTTTAATCACCGGCATGCATGTTTGCGCAATGTGGTGGAGCGCACTTTCGGTGTGTGGAAGAATAGGTTCCACTGCTTGCGTGATATGCCATCGTACTCGTTCGACATACAGCGGGATGTGGTACGGGCAACTTGCATTATTCACAACTTCATTAGAGTAAACAGAGGTGATTCGCTATCTGACAACGAGGAGGAGGACAACCTGCCCGAGGAGGTTGACGAGGACGAAAATCGGAGTGTCGCCATACTTCGTGATGATATCCGTCGGGGGGAGCTCCTGCGAGACAGATCGCGCATGCAATGTGGAATAACAGACGAAGGAGGCAATCATAGCTTCCCGATTCTTGTACTAGGGGCTGCAATCTTTTTCCATTATACTATTGTATCAGTGCCGAGATTATTGTTGCATTTTCATGTAATCTCATGTATTCTTAATTTCGTAGGTAAAGAACAATGCAGCCAAATGACCGGTGTCACTGTGGGACCCCAGTGGTTCTGAGCTACGAAGATGGGCAAGAAAACCCGCTTCGACGGCTATTCTATGTTTGTGCTTCAGGACGATGTGACCTTCGCGTGCCTCATACACGTGCTCCAAGAACAGAAGAGAATATGGCAGACGAGTTTTTCTTCTTTGCATATCGTTTATGGGATATGGAAAGGGAAAATCGAGAACTCGTAAGGAAGCTGGAGATCCCGCACAAGGATCTAAACGACAAGGAAATCGAGTTGGCTACTCTGTACACCGATTTAGAAGATGCTGGAGGCACGAGAGCTTCACTGCGGGATATGGTGGACACGCTGACTCTGCAACTGCGAGGTGCAGGACTGGAGGTCGTAGACGATGCAGTGATTGACAAGCATGTGCTGTGACTCCGTCTTTACATCATTACTGTTCTACTCTAGCAATACCAGTCATGTTACCGTGGGTAATGAAGTAGCGTATGGTGCAGTCTGTAAGGCATTATTGTAGTTCTGTATATGCATTTTTGATGCATGTTGGCATTCGTCTGATGCCCTCTCTCTTGTACGGATCAAATTTCCACAACATTCGCTACGTCCAACATTTTATTTTTTAGCTTTGCCGCAACATTTGAATTTCCGTGTACCTGTGTCTCACAAATTAGGCGTACATTGCGGGTGTAGATTGGAGAATTGAGGCAGCTTAACGGGCTGGAACAGAAACAACAACCGTCCATGGGGTTTTAAAATTTAATGACAAGAATAAATTCCATTTCAAACCGGGTACTAATGATATATGCCCAACGTATTTTATTATTATCATTCTAATGACAAAGAGGACATTCCCACATCACATCATAATTTACCACATCCATCCCAATCCATCACACCCTCTATCCAAACACCTACTATTACAATAGGGTTATCCACCTCCAACCCCATCTCAAACTTGAGATACCCCAACCCACCCCAACCCCCAATCCAAACGAGCCCTTAGAGATACAGTTTTTGTTTGGATGAATTGACTCTTCACAACAAGTTTTGAGTCGCTTTATGTGATACAATTCATACGGCATCAACAAGTGTGGAAACAATCAAAAGAACACCGCTTGACCTCGTTTTTCTTACGTCCAGTAGGTGCGACGTCAACATCCGAGTCGGCATTCTTATCCTCATCTTTCCTTTTGCTTTCCTCATGAAGATCCCCATGCGATGAGGTCGAACCCTTTGACTTAGGAGATGCTGTCGATTTACGCGCGGCGCCAAACCTTGGAAAGATAGAGTAGAGGATAAGGAATGGAAATATAAGCAAGTGGAATGATTCAACTGAAGAAAAAGAACCTTCCAAAGATTCCAGGTGGCGACGATGGTGCTTGACCGGTGCTTCTTGACGGAGATGCTGCTGGAGACACATGGAGATTAGACCTTCGCCCGCCAAGGTCATCTTGCTCGAGCTCATGATTGGAGTCTTCTCTTGCCACTGTTACCTGGCTCGACCTGTACTGACCAAGATAAATTAATTGAAATTACAGTCGAAGGTGAGAAGGTAGGATCACGCAAGTGGAGGTGTAGCGTAGTCCAACCATGATACACGTGGCCGACTGGGTGAAGGAGATCGTGTTGGCATCTGTTCATCTGGACCTGAATCCTGACCATGAAACCCCGCTCCATTCGGTGATCCAGCTTCACTTCTCAAGGGAGATGCCCTGGTTGGAATGAAGTTCTTATAACATGAACAAATGTGGAAATCTAGACCTGGAAGTTTCTGAACACATACAGTTTTATCATGCATATACTGGTTAGATATACCTCGATGAAGGAGAATACGGTTTAATCTGTCTAGATCCTCGTTCACGAATATAAGTCTGTGATCCATAGATGTATTCAACAACGTCTGTTGCATCATCTCCCCTGATTTAACAAGTAAAAAGCTTCTTCTAACATCAGAAATCTGCAATTTCAGGAAGGGAGGGACTCCAAAAATATATGTTTTGTAACTTTGTTCAACCATGCTACGTACTGAATCTCGTTTGGTGGAGAAGAGCGAGGTTGCGCGAGACCAGTACCTCTCATTGAACCATTCCCTGTAGTTCTGTAGGAGGATCCAGCTTCATTTCTAGTCTCGAATGTCCTGTTGGAAGTTGATCTTCAAAGATTATGTATCGGATTAATACGAAATTTAATAGGTTTATAAGAAAAAACAACGTGTTCCCAAACTTAACAGATTCTAGGATTGGATTCTGCAAAAAAAAAAGCGGGCTACATACTCATCGTTGTTCCATGAATGAGCGCCCACGTCAGTCAGTTGCATGTGCTGTCTTGTGGAGGCTTGGATTCCACCACCATTCTCAAATGCCCATCTGATTAACAACGTAAAAAGCATCGAAGGTTAACGATGCACAATTACACAAGTCGAGCTATCAAGTTAGGAAGAGAGGTGTCAGATCAACAGTCGCACGGTGTATGTTTCGGTGGAGATTGCGGTTGTTTCTGCACCACTTGTTCTTCCTGAACATAATACCCATCTCTGTACGAGGTCGATCTTACCTTGCCTGCCTTTGGAGATGGTCTAACATCATGAAAAAAAGAAGGCTATTGTTAATTCCAGATATGGGTTTATGTATATAAAATTGCAGTAGTAGTATGAAGTTTAACTGTGGTGTGTTCTGCATGGCGTTCGTTAAAGATCTCGAATGTTCTCTCCCATGTCCAGAAGAGATGGAGTGCTGTTCAATTCCGTTGGTATCACAACGCTGGTTTTGAAAGAGCACCGGATCATTAGTTTGTTCATCTTTACTTTCCTCAGCACTGTTTGGCATTGTAGCATTTGGCACAGCCATATAGCTAATTTCATGTGGAACCTGAGAAACCAAAGAAGCTGGCTTAGTTTCGACCCGTTATTTTCACTCAAAATCGACGTACATCTTACCTGCTTTCGTTCAGCAATGACATCATCAGTTTGAGTCTTAGTGGTATTCTGAATCTGGATGCTCGTGTCCGAAAGGATTTCAATGGGAGAAATAAGCTAAGGACATGATCAAACGAAGCACAATTACTTCCAGTATGCATCATATGCTTTAGAAAATAGTGCCATATCTAATTTACCTGTTTCAATTCATTCATGTAACCACAAGCCAGTTCTGGCTGGTCCTCCCCACTCTCTTCTAGCCAGTCTTCTATCTCTTCAAATCTCCTCAAGATGTTATCCATGTTGGATTCATTTACACACCCTTCACACTTTTGCAGAAGCTTCCATGAGAGCATGCATGTTAATGAAATGCAACAGAGCACCAACATGTTCAATGGAAAAGAACAAAGATTGTAAGAGAACAGTATATACCTTTGTTCTTGCGACATATATGTAAGATTCCAAGTCATTCCTTTCGGCTTTTGCTTGCTTAATGTGTTTATCCTGCTCTGCGAGTTGCTCTTCCCGAGTCTTCGCTTTCGCAAGATCATCTCTGGTTGCTCGACCGAAGACAGACTCACTAATGGCGAAGTCTAGTTTTTTTGATAGCTTTTCACGCTCCATTAAATTGGCCTACGCATTGTAATGCAGAAGGAAGATGTCTGTGATGTTACTAATAACATAATACATACGTTTTCTAGAACCAAAGTGTTGTTTTCCAGTCAGACGTTTTCCGCTTCCAATGATAGTAAATTAACGAGGAATATCTTTTCAATAGAATCTGTATCGAAATAAAAAATAAAACGGAATTATAAACGAGCAAGGATTCAGATGGACGGATGTGAATCTAGATGTTCAGATGTTCTTATCCATTCCACATATTGATAAGTCTAAATTTTTGAAAATTCACGTTTTATCAAATCATTACACAACGGCATGGACATTTAATAGATATAAATAAATAGGTGCCCTTCGCTCGGCATACTTTTTCCAAGTATTGGCTACTTCAAGTATATACGTAATGCTTTATTTTCATCTAAGTTTGTTTTAAAAAATTGACATGTATGTAACTTGATAGGTCACGATTAATAATTTAGAATTGCAATTTGCATGCGTTTTTGCGCATAAGAAAGATGAATGATTATTAATTAAATCGATCTTAATGCTTGGAGAACGGTGCCATTCTTGGGTTGTTCTCATGGGCCGGCTCGGGTCCTGATTTTATCGATTTTTCAAACTTGGACCGGGCTCAACTCGAACCAGTTTTTCCCTAGAGAGCCCACCCCGACCCACGATTTTAGACATGGGTCCTGCTAGTGTAATATTTTCATGTCGCATTGCTATCATTCTCAGTATAAATAAACATCACAAAATATAAAGTTCTATAAAATTATTAAATCTGCATTTTATAAAGCTTTTGATGATTAGAATTAATCGAACATTTCGGATGGAAAGGTGGACTACACTAATTTAGTGGTTAAAAAGATGACGATCTCATAAAATATTCTAAGAAGGCAAACTTTCGGAGCTGTGACTTATATATAAATCCAACGCAACTTCTCACGTTGTTGGCCATATTTTCATCATATAAATAATTTTACAATATCTGTGATACATCTCAATAACCGGAATTTTAAGCCTCAAGATATCAGTAACAATATTTATAGAGGTATCTAAGTGATTACGTGTGAAGACATCACTTTGTTGGACTATCGAATATACTACAAAATCTTGAGATATTTGATGAATAGGATGTGTGATTAAGTCAATGTCATAGTTGTCTAACTTACAGTTTATAAGGTTAGTTTGCATTTAGGTAAGGTTTTGACTACTTTCCTAACATGTGCAACCTTCACGAAATAAAAATGGGAGTGGATCGAGCCTAGCCCGAACCCGGGACCGACCCTACGGGACATGGGTCGGAAACGGGCTCTCAATTTGTCTAAAAAATCGAACCTTGACCCTTCCCATAACCCATAATAAATTGACGGACTCGAGCTGGGGTTTCTCAAATTAGACCGGTCGAGCTCAATACTCCACCCTAATCTTTGTCCCGGTATTTCGATGTTGTCATGATATCTCTGTGGTGTAAAAAAATTCTATGACAAATTATCTGCACTTTATTTTCTCAATACTTTCCCCAATCTGCCTGTACTAAGACTGTAGAAGCTTACTTTGTTTAACTATTCAAAACTTTAATGCGATGAGACTATATATTTTATTCACAATAAATGTGGAAACTCGTTCAAATTTTATACATGAATATTAATAGACCCTAGTATGGGTAAAATTTGGGCTGCCTCGGGAGCTAACTTGGCTCCCTTACCTTATTTTTTCTATTTTTTATTTTTTGAAAATTTTTTCGTTGAATTTTCATGATTATATCCCTATATTAGGTTATTATGGTTTTGTGTGAAACAAAGACTCATACGGCATCCATCCAGACATGACCGATTTCAACAACTTTGTGATCGTTAAAAATTGATTGTCTAGATGAAGCTCGTATGAGTCTTTGTTTCGCATGAAACTTGAATAACATAATATAAGATATAGTTATAATTTTTTACAGATTCATTCTTCAAAAAAATAAAAAATAAGGCAGGAGAGCCAAGTTAGCTCCCCCTCGAGGCCAGCCCTATTTTTCTCTTAATATAATGTGGCAGCTCCATTTTTCTCTTAAAATAATGGTCCTAATTAACAACTTCTCTCTTGCAGTGCAACATTTTGCTAAACAGGAAAGTCGACGAAGTTTAACTAAGAACGAGACAGAATATAAAAAGAACCAATGCAAACAAAAATAATGGGGAGCTTTTTCAAAAAACAATACTAATTTCTTTCTATGTTAGCAAATTTAAAGGTATACAAAAATTACTTTCCTAGAAAAAATCAAATAAGAATGAAACTCAGACACTGAAATATATAAAATATAAAGCCTTTTTCAAAGTCATACAACTTTGTCATTTGTAAGTCCATATTTAACGATATGAAGAGAGAAATACCCAAAACCTGTCAGGAGTCAAAGAACTACAATTATTTCAAATAAATAGAAAATAAGAAAAAGACCCATCATTTAATCCACTAGAATAACCGATGGTTAATTAAGTATGAGAACTTTAATTAAAAAACTCATATCATATCCAAGAAATTATTCATCCAAAAAACACTGTCTCAAAGAATTATAGAACTCACCGGTCGATTAAAGTTTGGATTTGGTATAATGCCTGAAAAGAAATTGTTAACATTGCCTTCGACGAGCTGAAGAAATCATGGAAGAATATGTAAACTCTTGCAAGCAATCGTTACATATATATATGTGTGATATATAAAGAGAGCAATTATGAAGGAATTGAAGCATGATCTTACCGAAGCAGACTGATAACGGACAATGCCACTAAAGTCAACGCCTAGTCCAAGGAGCAATTTAGACCTTTGGCTATCATCATAGAATTCCACCTATGCAATATGATGCATATTAAAAAGCAAAGTGTAACCACAAAATGCATAATGATTTCGTTTATTTTGCACTATAATAATAATCTGTATAAATGTAATAAAAATTTTAAGGATATATATGATGTTGCACCATGGTGACACATATATAATTTATTGTAGAATGAGCTCTTCAAGTTGGCGACTGATTTTGAAAAGCTTCATCGTCCTATATATGCGACCTCCATGTATATATACCTTTAATGCAAACTAGTGCATGTTTAATAATGATGAATATCTATTTCATCACTTTTATTCTATTATTTTAGCCTTATAACCCCTAAATAATGCATGTAAATAGCCCTAATTTGGGGAAATTAACATTCATTCTTTATTCCATTCATTGTGTATGAAATACTGTTTTTAATGTCAAAATAATATAATAAAGAAAAGAAAAAGAATAAAATACTGAAGGTATTTTATGACCCTAAACCCCGAGACCTAGGTATCTTGATGTCCGGGTCAACAAGGAATAAAGTATGGGGAGCTAAGGGCCAAAAATCACCAATAATTTCAATTCTTTTATTCATCATTTATTCATTTTTGAGACCTAATTTATTTTCCATTTTTTATACCTCAAATAAAGAAAGTTTGTACATGAAAGTTGTAGATAATAATGTAAAGAAAAATACAACATTAATTTCATACAAAAATAATATATAGTGTACTTTTTATACTCTAAATAAAAATTCCAAAATCTAAACTTCACAAACCCATATCTTCCAAATAAAAATTCAAAATATTCAAAATCACCTTTAATTGTATATAACTTTTAATAACCTATTTGCTGATGGTGGGTTGGAGTTAAGGTGTGAAAGTTAGGTTTTAGATCCCTATTGTATAATATACCTAAATAAAATATTTATTTTATTTATTCTTTATTATTTTATTATTTTATTTTTTTATTTTTTAAATAATATTTATAACATATGTACATATTAAAACTAGAATAAAACCATAAATAAAACATTCAAATAAAATATGTATACTAAATACATAGATGAATATACAATACATATACCTATATAATATACACATATACTTAATTAAGTTTAAATATTATATCAAAAAATACAATAAAGATATTTTTGTGTATATAAAAATAAGTCATAATTATATAAATAATAAAATAAAATACTAAAATAAAATAATAAAATACAAAATAAAATATACAAAATATAGATAAATATACCTATAAATGAAACCCTAAAAATAAACTTGTAATTAAACACATCAAAAAAACTAAATAATAATAATATACTTTAGAAAATAATAAACATTTTTTATAACTTAAAATTAATAAAATCATTTATTATTTAATTTCAATTTTATGAACAATTTAGAATCTAGTTTTTCCTAGTTGGTCCATGTGGACCAACTAGGTTCCACTTCCAATTGACCTCGGTCAACTTTCTGACCAAGGCCCTAGGTTCTGTCAAACCTAAATTTTGACCTACTTTCTCGATTATAACCCGCTTGATTCTTTCACTAATTCTCATCGAGGTCTTCTTGACTTTTTTACCTCGGTCCGAGGTGATTCACGCGGAAGCATTTTTTTAGGATTGCTCCACTGATTCACCCCATCTTGCTCGTTATTTGGAGTCCATTCATCATCCCTACTTAACCTCACCTCCGACCAACCTTTGAAATTCCACCCCTCTCTCACCACGAAACCCTAATCCTAAGGATCGATTCTTCTTCCTGATGACAACAAGAACATCTGGGTCCCCTTTGGGTATCGCTTGGTGTCGAATGGAGGCTGACCCTCTAATTGTCGCAATCCTCGCCAGAGCTCTTACTCCCGGTTGTGTATCACCATTAAGCTTCTATTTCTCTCATTTTTTTCATTCTGTAGCATTACAATAGTGTAAGGTTAGCTTGAGATTCATTTTATTATGTTTGGACTAGTGGATTTCCCAATTGATATCCTCGCTGGAGTTTCAGCTCAGCCCCTCATTTCCGACTGTCCTAGACCTACTCTGCCTCACTGCTCATCTCCACATTCTCCGCTTCGCATGTTCTTCGCCCCACACACCTTCACTCCCCTAGATCTCGCTCGTATATGGGAATCGGGTCTTCCACTCTGTCGTGTCGTCGGAGACCTTCACCTCTCTCCATCGCCACCCATATTTCACCCCCAGGAGCTAACTAGAACTCCGTATTTTGGCCTAACCATTTCCCTACAAAAGATGAAGAGAAAAACCACCCCTGTAGGGCTTTTTGATGTTCGAGTATGAGCTCTAGGTGTCGAACATCGTCGACTTGCTTCCGACGGTGCCTGGCCATTTTACAGGGCTCCACAACTAAAGGAGGACTTTAGGAAGCTAAGGAGCACATCAATAGTGTCAATGGCCACCGGGTGAGTGCTGAAAGATCGATCGAAGTTTGCTCGTCGTTCTGTTATTCCATGTTCTTACAAGGGAGTCCGGGACCGTTGGATCGTGCTTAATTTCCAGACGCTTTAGATACTGTCATATCCAACAAGCCTCGACCGTCAGATCAAGATCGGGGATCTAATCCCAGCCATCCGACGAGAATCATCGTCGCTGAACGTGGAGGTGCCGCGTGGATAAGTGACTCGATCAATGTCGTTCGCCCGTGTCGCATTTTGGGTATTTTACACTTTCAACCCAACACATTTTTATTTATTATTTAGCGTATAAACTTTCATCTGCCATTATATTATTTTTGTGTAATTTGTAAAAGACCCTTGAAGCTCTGATATTTGTGTTTGAGTCCATGCCAGCTCACCTCACATGCATTCTCACGTGAGGTGGGCATTTTGCACTAATTCCCCTAGAACTTCTTGTATTTCATTTTGGCTCAGGAATATTTTATTCTGGTTATATTTTTTTGTGAAAACTGCAAAAATGCTCTTGACTTTTGTGCTATTTACATTTATTCCCCTGTTAGGCCATTGATTTTTGTTTATTTATTATATTTATTAAATATATCATTTGTGCTCTTAAAAATCCCCAAAAATAGATATAAGTTCCTGTTAGCTTGTACAATCATGCACATTTTAATTTTTTTTCTGTTTGGACTTTTACATATTTTCTAAAATAAAAAAATATTACAAAAATATTTAGCTTAACAATTTATAAAAAATATAAAGTTATTTAAAAAATACCCAAAAAATAAATTTTATTTATTTATGTATTTTGAACCTTAGACTGAAAATCACTAAAAATAGAAAAAGTAAACTCTTAGAAATTAAGAATCCCCAAAATTATTTATAAGAATTTAAAAAATGTCAAAAATCCCTAAAATATTATTTTTTTTATAATTTTCTTTATATTATTATCTAAATATTAAATTTGATTTGAAGAATTTTCGAATTATTTTGATATTTTTAATCTTCATTTCAATTGAACCCATTTATTAATTCCTTGATTTGGGGTATTTTTGACTTTAAAATTATATAAAAAATAGAAAATTCACTAAATATCTAAAAAATTATTTAAAATCCAAAAATATTGAATTTTTTATGTTTTATTTATTTTGTGTTGTCTTTATATCTAAAGTATCCTAAATAATCTATATAATTTTATATATTCTTATATTAGATAATTAAAAAAAGAAATACAAAATCAGATAAATATAAAAAATAAATAAATATCAGAAAAATTAAAATCAATTAAAAAATGAAAAAAATCTCACAAAACCATAATTTGATTAAGTGCTTGAAAAGATAACTTCTTGAAATTGATTGTTATATTTCACCTTGCTCTGCACCTTTGTTTCCTATGTTCGACCCTTAATTACTTGTAACTATACATATTTAGTATGGTATAATAAATAGATTCACGCTTGCTTGCTTGATTTATTCATTGTGTGGGTTGATTGTTGATTGAAGGCAATTGTTGTGGAGTCGTCACAGCGATTGAATCATTGCCTTGTGAGGCTCATTTCAGACACCTCGATTTTTGTTTTCATCAACTGCACTACTATAACAAATTGATCTAAGGTTATAAATAATTTGAATATTTGTCCCTCGCTCTTAAACTCTAGTCCGTTTAGCAACCATTTATTTAAAGAATAAGTGAAAATAAAAATTTTAGGTTGAATTAGTTACAGTGAAGATGATGATAATACTCATTGATTAAGATTCAAGTTTCGTTAACCTTCCAAGGTCAAGTCTCACTCAACACCCATCCAAAAGGAGCATAACATGCATGGTTCTCGTAGTCTCCGAATCTACAATAAAGGTAACTGACATGACTTTTATTGTTGATCGCATTACCTATTGTACAATCAATGTTTTGCCCAAGGTCCTAGTAGAGGAGTCTCGTTTCGAGATCCAACACTCAACCAGAGTCAAGTCTCTCTCAATCCACCATTTCTTTAGTTGTCAAATTTTTAGAAAATTTAAATTTGAAAGGAAAGTAAAATGCTTAGGACTATGTCTAAGTCTTCTCTCCTCTTGTTGGATAAGGGGACATGCGAGTGCAAAAAACACCCACGTACTTTTAAGTGTGGACCATCATGTATGTCAAGGATTTCTAAGTATTTGCACTTGTTTTCCAGGGAATGAACCAGTGTGCACCTTTTCTTTTGTGCCTTTTTGACAATGCGCTCACGTTTGTAGCATTTACAATCTAGAACTCATTTTTCAAGCTAGGTTGGCTCTTAGGTGGTGGTCTTTAAAAGTGGGAAGATGCAATAGTGTATTATACTTCTTCTTGATTCAAGTGGACTATTAAAAGATTAGGTTTCTTCCATCTTATTCCGCTCTTTTTTACGGTAATTTTCCAAGATTTTGAGCTTTTTCCCTGGAATCTTTGAGATATAGAAGTGGTACTAATCAACTTCCCAACTCTTAGACCAAGTTCTATAGGCTTACATGACAACTAAGAAGATGTTGCTTGGAACCTCCACGTTCATAATGATGGTGTGGTAAACCATGCCATTTGTCCGCAAATTAATTCACAAATTAGATTAGGCATTAAACAACCATGAATGACACAAGCAAAGAGATATGGATCTGAATGAACTTATGGAAATCATAAACTGGGCATACGACAATAGCGTGATCTATAAGACATAATGAAGTGTTGGTAATGATAAATTTAGATGAAATAACTTTTTCCAAGGGTGTAAAGTGTGGTTGTTTAATGTCAAATTGAAGATCTACTATATAGCAATTTTAAACAATTGATAGAACTCTTCTTACACTGTTTCCTAAACCTCTATCCTTGCTCTTCATCTAGCTGATTGTTGTTCACCATTCACGTAGCATCTTTCTTATTTTGTTATCTTTCATTCAATTATCTTTTATATACTCATTTTAAGTTAATTGTTTCTATTATAATGATTAAGCAAATTAATAAATATACATAATTATAGTCTTATTACAACAAAATTAACCTAATTCAACAAATAATTTAACACTCTTTGCCATTTCTTTCCTAGATAAAAAACCAATGCATAATATTCATTAGCTAATTTATCAAATTCACAATGATATTATATCTATTCCTAGCATTGATTCATATATGAACAACTGACTATTGACTTTTCTTTTAATTGGTGTGAAAATGAGCAGTGACTAACATAAAGTTTAACGAATAAATTAACGGACAAGTCATTGTGATATTAGCAACGAAAAATACTTTTGCAACAAATATAATTCGTCGTTGTATATTTAAATTAGAAAATATGCCAATAAATAAATATATAAATTATGCGTTGTCACAGGTCAATTTTGCCCTAATATATTGTTAACATAATGTAGTACCTAAATACAGAAAATACTATGATGTTCTCACTATAAAATGAATAATATATGTCCATTATGAATATTTAAATCTATTTTGGAAAGATCCGTATTTGTATGTCTTCTGATAGATACTATCCTAATTTTCATATCCATATGGTATACATATTAGTTCGTTTTAATTTTCGAAAACAATTCTATTAGTGAAAATGAAAATATCCATACCCAGCCTCCAGCACCTGTTGTCACATAGGATATGATGATCATAACAAAATTGGGCAACCGAAATGCAAATTTAAAGGATTAATGCTATGTATACGTTTTCTCCGGCATCTGTTTATATAGTTAACTACACTAATATGTATGCTGCTTGAGAGAGCAGATCGTCTGCTGTAACAGATCTGTTGTAATCCTTTTTTATGCGATTTCGATTCGAAAATGCAATGTTATAGATTGAATCTTCGATTAATGCTCTATATATCCTTTAATTCTGCTTAAATATGAGATATTTGTTGTTTTATAATAATGGTAGAAGATCCAGGTCCTTTTTAAATGGAATTTAGTTGTTTAAATATTGCCCGGATCTTTGACCATTACGATAAAATAGCAGATTACCTCCCATTTAAGCGAAATTTGGCGGATATGTAAAGCATTAATATAAGATTCAATCTATAAGATTGGATTTTGGAATCGAAATCGCAAAAGGAAAAAAATGTGGATTACAGCAGGTTTGCTGTAATCACATTTGCAGCAGACGATCTGCTGTGCTGTATACTTGAACACATACTTGTCATCAATATTGCGGCTGCTCATTTTTGTAGTAGCTATAAACCAAACGTGTTCATCAGGAAAAAATATCATACCTCATATGTGCTTATACTGTCTGAAACTCCTGGAGGCAACTCTTTCTTTTCGACGTAAGCAACATCAACAAGGGATGCTCCAGGGCTATGCATCAGGTATATATTACGCGGGATGCGGCAGCCCTTCTCTATGGTGATAGGCGCTTCTGACTGGATACCTCCCCTCGTCGCGAATTTAATCGAAAATGGAGATATGTCTTCAACCTGTGTGAAAACACAATCATCAAGATGAAGTTGAGCTTTGTTTGAGTAGCATAGTCTGAATATCGAATTTTATGACCAGTAACTGCATGTATTCCATATTATTTTCTTTCAAACCCTAACGTTGATTTCCTGGTGCACGGCAGAATAGAACCCACACAATAATTGTGAAGATGACGGCGATCCTATCAATCGGGAGACATGATCCTATGCTGTAATGGGAGTTAAAACCGAAGTGCTGTAATTCATATTTTTTTGCTATTTGCATTTTGAAAATCCAACTTTATAGATTATATATTTTGAGGATAGGGAGTATGCACCCGGGTGCATGTAACTTTACATGCACCCGACCCTATAACTTCCACTTTTTTTATTTTTTCAAAAAATACTGCCATGTATATTCATCTATATATCCCTCCTATATGTCATTCCAATTTTGTCAGAAACAGAGACTCCTACGCCTTCCATCTAGAACATTTAATTTTAACGGTCTTAGAATTGCTGTAATCGACTAATTCTGGATGGAGGGCGTATGAGTCTCTGTTTCTGACGAAATTGGAATGACATATAGAAGGGATATATAGATGAATATACATGGCAGTATTTTTTGAAAAAATAAAAAAATGGAAGTTATAGGGCCGGGTGCATGTAAAATTACATGCACCCGGGTGCATATTCCCTATCCTCTTAAAGACACCACAACTTGATTGATCACCACAACTTGAATGATCAAAGACAACGGATGTTTCGTAACAATGAATAATATTCGTCACTTATCATTAAATTCGAAGCGATTATTGTATTTGTTGTTATATTTCTAGCAACAAATCATAGTCGTTGGTAAATATAGCAACGATTTGGGGTAATTTTGACGAATAAGACAATGAGTAAATCATTTTTACATGAACCTTTAGCAACGATATGAAATTGTTGCTAATTACAACAACAAAAGCTAATTTTAAAAGGAAAAATATTCTTTGTTATGCATGAAATATTGGAAGATATGCGAAGTAATATTCAACTTATGCGTTGTCTTGGTACAAATTTCTTGTATGGATGGTTTGATGAATCATCTGATATGTTGTTTTTACCCTTCAAATGAGGTGAGGTCCTAAAAAAAGCCAATGGTGACCCATAGAGAGTGTCCAGAAGTGTGAATTCTATACTCTCGCGGGTCGGAAGGTGGCGGGGGAAGGACGGGCTTGGGGGGAAGTTTGAGTGAATGATTGTAACCTGGAAGACCTTCCCTTAATCCGAATTCAAGCCCTTTGTTGACTCCGACAGCTCCCCGGAAATGAATACTAGACCAGTATGACAAGCAAGCCAAAGCTAGTTGGTTAGCCGGAGCGTGAGGCTAAGGGTATTGGGACTCAGTTCCAGCAGCATTCTAGCATGAATATAGGAGTTCCAATGCGAGGCTTCATTAGTTCCAACAGTGGAAGCTGTGGAATCTGCTATTGGGTCAGCCATTTTCGTTATTACTTTTCAAGTCTGAGGACTATTGCTGTAGAATCCATAAATTGCATTCAAGGTTAAACAATACGTCCTTTCTTTGATTGGGCCTATTAATATAGATGGACGAGGAGAAATTCTTTATAAGACTCTCTAAACTGACTATACCCGCAGGTGATAGAGCCAGAAAGGGGGCCCTAGCTCCTAGGGGATCTCATAGCTATTCCAATATATCCGTCGATTATCAGACCTTTCCTTGTTGGGGATAGTGAGTACAAGCCTAGTAGCTCCTGCAAAAAGCTAAAGAGGCTAGAAGCAAGGAAGCGTGATGACCATCATCGGAAAGATTCTCGTCGACTTGCTCCAGTTTTTTCACCGTGACGACTAGGGAGATGGATAATAGGCCTCTCGCGGAATGAAATAAGTAAGCTAGGCCTTATAATGACGAGGGCGAGGAGTCTATAAGCCATTTTGGAAGGAGTCCTATCGTCTATATCTTCCATAACGATAGAGACAAAAAGAACTACTACTACACACCCACTAGAACTTGCCTCCCCTAGTCTGAAAGGTGAGTCCCTTTACGGTGGACGGGCTCTGGTTCGCTCATTCTCGCGGGCACTTGGTCTCTATCTTCGAGGATGAGGACTGCTTTTGAAGAGCTATGAAATCGAGTGATGAAGACAGAGGGAGGTTACGGCTACAATTAGTATCATGGTGGGTGCTTCAAAACCGCAACATCTCCATCGTCTCTTCAAAGGATCTCCAATAGCTATCAATTCATCTGAATATCCACATCGACTGTTGAGATTGAAGAGCTATTAATCATAATATTCAGTTTATATTCACATATTGTTGGATATAGTACATGCCAGGTGCTCGTTGTGAGGTCAAGGAGGATTGACGTCGAAGGTGCATTCAAGATATTCGAAGATAAGCCTGTGGAGACATGATGTGGAGATCTAAGGGGTTAACTTAAAAATGGATGAAGTCTAGCTTTCTATTACTTGTTCCTATTAATTTTGATAAGAAGAGAGATCTAAAGAAGCTGTTAATATTATGGGAGGAAATGCTGAAGGAAATCAAGGAAATTATTTTTGCTACCACTACCAAAGAAGTTGTGAATCACAAAAGCACTCACAAACAAGATCCGTCACGTAAGCACGAAGACACACATTTACATGTTTCACATGTAACTGCACTGTGTCTTTGAGCGACGACAATCGATTTTCATTATGTAGAAAAAGATGAATACATAAGAAATGGAAATGTAAGGGCTAAACTGATCGACAATTGGAAATTATTGAGAGGAAAATTTGATCATGAGAGACTCGAGGCATATTTTAATCAGATTGACAATAGAGGAAGATTTCGTTTAGACTTTTGCAATGGGAGATATTATATTTCGTGATCAGTGGGTATCTATTATACACTGATCACCTTATATCAATACCAAATGTACGCACTAAACATGTGCCTATTTGGATTGGATTGCCTGGCCTGAATATTTACGCTCTTAAATTTGGGGTTTAAGTCCATTGCGAAAATATTGGGAAGTTGCGTTTGCATTCCTTAGGCCAAGATATGTGTGAGTTTTAGTAGAAGTTGATCTCTGACCGCATCAAATTCCATTTGCGATTGTTAGAAATGGAGCACATATGTTTGGACAGAAAGTTATTTATGAAAAGTTTGCAAAATTTTGTTTGAAGTTGTTGTGTGATTGGAGGCACACTTGAGGAATGCAAATTTGTGATAGGGAAAAAGAGCAGTGATGAAAAGAAATAGGTGAAGGATGATGAAGTAACACAACATAAACATATTCAACTGCATAAGCAACAAGGAAAACTTGGGAACAATTTGGATGCATCAAAGCAGCTACAACATGTGCAACAGTTGTAGCCAAATCAAGATTTGCAACTACGTCAGACATGATCGCAGTATTTTGTGGTTGCTGCAAATGCAGTCATAAGGGATTGTCCATTTGGTATTAAACGGTTGAGTGCTTGTTGTTTTGTGGTAATGGATCTTGGAGAGGGTCCGTTTACCTGTTTAAGTGTGTGTTTTATCTCCCACATTGTATCCCCCTATTTTGGTGTCTGAAATAGATGAGAAGGAACCCAAACCATTAACGACAGAAAGGGGAGATTTTCCCATGGTTTTTCCCTCCTTTGAGGGTTTCCACATTAAGTATCTCGTGTTTGTGTGCTATTGATCAAGATGGTATTAGAGCAGAAGATCATGGAGCACTTCTGATCGGTATGCCAATTTTTTGAGAAGGAACTATTGTTTCTGCTGATACGGGCTGGAGTGGTTGTGCCTGAAAGCTTCGACCGAGGTTGGTACTACCATTGTGGCACCTCTTCCTCATTCTTGGTGCGAGGGGTTTCCTTGCATCTACAAGATCCAATTGTGCTGTTGGAGGTCCCAGTTTCTCGATTGGTCTGATGCCCTTTCCTTTGGTCTCACCATTGTTGGAGATACTCATTTGTCTCCCACATCCGGTTGTGAAGTGTGGTTGTGGGCCCCCTTTTTTATATTGATTGTGAGAAGACATGGCCTGTCTGGATTGTTTGCTTTGAGACCTTATATTGTGTGTTGTCTTTTGATGGTCAAGTTCCTTATTGTGAGAAGATAGAGTTTATTTGTTCTTCTCCAAATGTCGATGGGAGACAAGACTAGTGAGATGGTATGACAATATATAAAGATGGATAGTCATCATGTTTAAATCACTACCATCAAGTTGACCAAAGATAATTTTTTGTTGTTATCCATTATTGCGGAGATGGCCATTACGGGTCGTGACCGGATTGGTTACATTAATGGTCTCCATTTCATGCTTGATGCTAAATACCCCTCATGAGAAAAATGGTATCTTGAAGACAACCAAATAATGACGGGGATTGTTAACTCTATTTTAAATGACATACAACATCTTATTCTTCTGAACAAATCAACTTGAGAAACATGAACAGTTCTTGAGAGTATGTATAGTCAATGGAAGAATGAATTAAAATTTTACCAATTCACTCGGGACATTTTTAATCTTTGTCAGGGGAGCTTTCTGTGACTGCGTACTATATTACATTAATATCAAAATGGGAAAATCTTGATTATCATTATGAGGAATCTTGGAAGTGCAGTTCTGATTAGAAGACCTTCTGGGATCCAGAATGTAAGAACAGAGCCTTCATTTTTTTAGGCGATCTAAACTATGAGTTTGAAAATGTAAGGAGACAAATTTTGAATTATTATGCTATCTTTGGTACTGAGGATGCTTATTAGTAGGTTCAATGTGAGGAACATAGAATATCTATGATGGGTAGTTCGCCTATTGTGGTAGGAGACACTGATCGATCGATGCTTGTATCTCGAGTGGCTAACATAGGAAAGCAAAACAAAAAAATGTACACATTGCAAGAAATCTGGTTATATTATCGATTATTATTTGGATCTCCATCCACAAAGGAAACGATTGAAATGAAAGTATGATCAAAATCTTAGGAAGATCACTACCAGTACTTCCAAACACAGTGGTGGAGAGAGAAAAAAGATCACTCCGGATTAGATTCGAGATCTACAGGCCTATCTTTCCATGATAAGCACATGACGGGAGAACTATGATGAAGCTTCTAGGTTCAATTGGCCATTGTTGCTGATGTTCAGAAGAAAGGTAATCATGTTAATAATGATGAATGTAGAGAATGGATAATTGAATGTGGTCGCACTGACCATATGACTAATGATCTGAAGATGTTTAGAGCATATAAATTGGTCTCTGGAAAAGATCGTGTTGCTCTTGCTAATGGATCCCATGTTACAGTGTTAGGGAAAGTGATTTTCTCTCTTCTGGATAAATTCCTTATTCATGAAACTCTTCATGTTTCTGACATGGATCTTAACATTCTCTCTATTATCAAGATAATAAAGGAATCGAAGTGCGAACTATATTTTTTCTCTGATCGATGTATGTTATAGGATTTCGTGATAACAAAGATGATTGGAATTAGTTTGGCTTATGAAAGCTTGTATCATCTTCCTATCAAAGGTGCAGATACCTTAACTTCTATGATTCAAGGAAAACATAATGAGAAGGAGTGCCGTAACTGGTCATGAGTGTCACGAACGATTGGGTCATCTCTCTTTAAGTTCTCTGAAGGAGTTGTTTCCATCCATTTTTTGAAAATTTAAGAGTTGAGAACCTTTTTTGTCATGTTTAGATAAGGGCTAAAAATACTTGCACTACTTATCCGAATTCTGAGAGAAAGACAAATAAGATTTTTGCTTTAGTTCACTACGATGTTTGGGCTCCATGTAATGCTGCTTATTCTAATGGATATAAGTACTTCATTACTTTTATTGATGACTATTTGAGAGGTACCTTTTCTGTTTATTTTCTTCGTGACTGTGGAGAGGTTGTCATCACTACAGACTCTCTTTCACCTGATTGAGATGCAGTATGAGAAAGTGATCAAGAGGTTCATATCTGATAATGCTAGCGAGTACAAGTCTAAACAATTGCATGATTTCTTTGATATGAGAGGGATTGTTCATGAGACCTCATGCCCTTTAATTCTCAGTAAAATGGGATTACAGAAAGAAAAAAATCGACATCTTTCGGAAGTTAGCAAAGCTCTTTTATTCCAACAAAATTATCCTAAGACTTGTTGGGGGAGGTGGGTCTGAAGAGTGCCTCCTTATCAATAGGATGCACTCAAGAAGGTTAATCATGGCTACTCCTCTCTCCGTTAGGTTAATCATGGCTACTCCTCTCTCCGTTAAGTTAATCATGGCTACTCCTCTCTCTGTTATTCATCCTGAGGGAAAAATGTTTGTTCTTCTTCGAAAGATCTTTGCGTGTGTTTGTTCCTTTCACAATTCCACACCCGATGCAAAGAATTTAATGCACGTATTGTCAAAAGATTTTTTTAGGAAACTAATCTACCAAGAACGGTTATAAATGTCTAAATCCTAAGGATGGAAAAATATATGTTATCAAAGATGTCACTTTTATTGAACACGAGCCTTAATTCTCTAACCATTCCCTTCAGGAGGAGAGTACATATAACGATGAAGGGAATGTATAGGATATTTTTATGTTGGATACTTGGGATGACTCTATAGATTCCTTAGATAAAATCGCTCAAATTGACAAAAAGTCGGATGAATAGAAATCTCTCTCTCCTCATTGACATGAAAAGATTTATGGTAAAAATGATATGCAAGGAGCCATGTTTCATACTCAAGAAAGAGAAATCTATTCCACTTCTACTCCTTCGTTAAATGATACACGTTCCTCCACTACGTCTAATACTTCAATTCTAACATGGAGAGTGATATGAAAAGGATGAAAATTACAATGATGATGATGTGGACATCGATGAATTGATTGACCTGCAAGGGGACTCGATTGCACACAGGCATGGACGAAGGATGGTAAAGCTTCCTTGAAGATATGCATAAAGTACTAGATATCCTATTGACAAATATATTGGCTACTCCAAGCGTAGCAGAAAATTATAAATACTTTATTTCATCATTGTCTAATTCTGTGATTCCTATGAATGTTGCTAAAGCTAAGACTGATCCTAGATGGGTTCGAGCTATGCAAGAGGAAATGGAGGTCCTTGAAAACAATTGTATGTGGAACATTGTAGATATCCTGGATGGTGCACATTCGATTGGTCCAAAGTGGGACCTTGTAGAAAGATACAAAGCGAGACTTATTGCACGGGGGTTCAGATAGAAACATAGTATTGATTACCTGGGGACCTTTGCCCCTGTAGTAAAAATGACTACCGTACGAATCATTCTCTCTCTTATTATTGTCAAAGATTGGGGCCTTCATTAGATGGATGTGAAGATCACCTTCCTGAATGATGATCTTCTTGAAGAGGATCTCCTGGTATCATGAGAAAACAAGAAAATATTGCAAACTAAAGAAAGTCTTGTATGTATTAAAACAATCTCCTAGGGATTGGTTCGAGAGACTTCGAGTTGTAATGCTCAAGTTAGGGTATCACTAAATCAATGGTGCTCATGCTCTCTTTGTTAAGAGGGGAGAAAATAAAATTGCTTTTTTGTAAGTTTATGTTGATTACTATCACATGGGAGGATGAAGAGGAGATAACTCACCTAAAAAATGAGCTTGCTACAGTTATTGATTTGAAGAACCAATAAAATCTAAAGTAACTCACAGGCACTGAGTTTGCAAGGTCGAGGGAATGTATGATTCTTTTCTAAAGTGCACTTTGGACCTGCTAAAGGAAATGAGAAAGTTGGGATGTAAGCATGTTCCTATGTCTTTTGAGGGAAATCACAAGCTGAGTATCAAGGATGGAAAGCAATCGATGAGACCTTTAAGAGTTAGTATCGAAGACTTGTGGAGAATCTAATTTATCTTACCTTGACCAGACCTGACATTACTTATACAATAAATATGGTGAGTCAGTTCATACATGCCCCTACAGATATTCACATGAAGAATGTAGAGCGTATTCTTCGCTACATAAAAAGGGATCCTGGAAAGGTCTTACATTTATCACAAAAAACAAAGTTGGAGATTGAAGGATAAACAAATACCGATTGGGTTGAATGTAAGGATACTAGAAGATCTACGACTGGATATTGCATATTCCCGAGAGGCAACCAAGTGATTTCGAGAAGCAACTAACAACCTGTATGTGCTAGGTCTAGTGTTGTAGCTGAATACAGAGCCATTGCTATGGGGGTTACTGAGATGACGTGGTTGAAGACTATCTGATGGACATTGGAATAAATATCGAGCTTCCTATGAAGCTTTTTTGTGACAACAAGTCTATCATTAATCTCTCCAACAACTCTTTCTTACACGATAGAACCAAGCATGTGGAAAACGATTGTCACTTCATTAAGAGAAAATTGACTCCAAAGAGCTTGGACTACCATATACAAAAACTGAAGATCAAGTAGCTGGATTTCCAGTAAGAGTTTTATAGAGAATGTGGATAACTTGGGCATGTAAGATTTGTATGCCCAACTTGAGAGGGAGTGTGGAATGCTTGTTGTCTTGTAGTAATGGATGTTGGGGAGGGTCCATTTACTCATTCAAGTGTGTTTTATCTCCCACGTTGTATTCCCCCATTTTGGTTTGTGAAATAGAAGATAAGGAGTCGTAGCCGTCAACGACGAAAAGGGGAGGTTTGCCTGTGGTTTTTCCCTCCTCTTTGGAGGGTTTCCACATTAACTATCTCATGTTTCGGTGTGGTATTGATCAAGATTCATAGCACTTGATGTCTTCTGTGTCAATACAAATAAAACATCTACAGATTTATCTGGATTTGAAGAAACCTCATGATCTTGGGCAATGTGATGAGAGACTTCAAGTTCCTAAGGGTTCGTTTGGTTGCAGGGTTGGGCAGGGTTGGGTTGGGCAGGGGTACCCCTATGAATAGTAAACTGTGAGGAGGATTGGGACGTTTGGTTGGAGGGGTAACCCGGGTTGGGCCAACCTAACCCTGCCCAACCCTGCAACCAAACGAACCCTAAGGAGATTGAAGGTGGCCATTCAAGTTTTTAAGAATTAAGATTTTGCATTTTAGAAAACATTGTTTGTTAGTACGATAGAATGATCCTCTTCATGTTGGGTTTGATACTATCAACAAGGAGCTATTAGTAGTTCACATGCCATTGATGGTTGATGACAATCAACAACATCTTGAGAAATCAGTGCCTCAAATACAACAACCTTTGTAAGAGAAGCAAAATCAATGCGATTCTGATCTTTTCAATTGAAAGAAGCAGCATGAGGAGAAACAGATAATAATCAGAAGGAAAAATGAGTCAGAGAAGGATATGCAACGGTAGAATATTTCAACAGTGGATATTTTGGTGCAGCATGGACATGAGAAGCCAATGAAGTTTGCTAGACAGCAGCAATTACAAATGGAGCAACAACTACAGAGATCATTGACTAGTAATTCTTCAAAGCAATAACAACAACAAGATACTCCTGTAGTGAAGACTCCTCAGAAGCATCGATCTTATGGATAGCAGATTGGGAGCACATCAAGTAAGTGATAGATCTTATTAACTTAAACAAAATAGATCTATAATACTTAATAGTTACCGGAAGCCATCGTAACGGAAATGAAGTGATAAAGATGGGATTTCCTTCCTGATGAATACCCATTCATCACTCTTTATTCTTCTATTTTAGCTACAAAAACCTTTGCAAATACATGTAGATATGTGTAAATACAAATAATTACCAAAAGCATGCATTGTGTAAAAACCTATAATTAGCATGTTTTTGTGCACAAAATAAAAGAATAAAGAGCAAAAAGAAAAAGAGGGAAATATTTAGAATAAATATTGAGCAACCTAACCCAAGGGAGGGCTCAGCATGGGCCTGACCGCATAAAAGCCAAAGTAGAGGGAGATAGGAGCTCATTTGTATATATTTGTAAATAAATAAAACTATGTATTTTCCTCACCCAAAAATATGTTGTAAATATTTGTATATATTTTGTAAAAGCTATTAAAAACAAAATAAAAAGATAAAAATCAAAAAGTCAAAAACATCCTTCCTTCACCATGTACATACACCACACTATTGTATTTATTTAACCTTGTAAATAAATTCATTTATTTTCCAAACTTTTTGTAAATATTATTTGTTACATTTTGTAAATAAAATAAATAAAAAGAAACAAACCAAAAATCAAATAAAAATCACAAAATCAAAAATACCAAATTACATTGTATAAATACCATGTATATAAATGTATATATTTATTTATTTCACCCTTGTATATAAGTGATAAAAATAAAATAAAAATATTCTTTTATTCCATATTTTATGTTGTAAATAAATAAAATACAAAAAGAGCATAAAAATACATAAAAATAACAAATAAAAAAATCAAAAATAAAAATTCATATAGTGTACATATACCTATATGTAGAGCTAACCTATTTTTATTTCCAAAAATTAATTAAAAATCACCAAAAAATAGAAAAAAATAAAAGAAAAATATTTCATGTTTTAAGTTTTCCCTAATTCGACCTATTTCTACCCTAAAAAAATAAAACAAAAATTAACAACACGTGGCAGAGTCTGGTTGGTCCACGGGGGAATGTTGACCCCGGTCAACTCCCCCGCGACCCCTTTCCTATTCTGGACCATGCGCGCCGCGCCTCCTTCCCTGATTTTTCCCACGCGCTCCAGGCTGTCTCCCACTCAACCCCCGCGCCCAAATTCTTCGCCGCACATCCCTCTCCCTCGCCGGATCTTCAGCCATCAAATCGACACTTTCCATCGCCGTCCCCGCTCAACCCTAATCGCCCGGTCACTCTATATAACCATCACCTCCGCCGCCTTCGCGCGCCATCTTTGGACCCTCTCCTTCTTCCCCGTGACCTCCATTGGCTCCGCCTGAGTGACAGCGAGCGTCAGCCTTTGTTGCAGTGAGGCGAGGAGGCGATTCCTCTGATCCGGCGAACATCGCCGTCTTTGCTCCGCCGCCAGCGTCGAGCACCGAGCTTCAGGCCTTGACGTCCTTCGAAGCTACGACCCGGAGATAGCCCATCTCCACCACAGTCTCCAGCATCCATCAGGTACCCGATTCGACCTTCCATTTAGCTTAATTTCCGATTACGCCCAATTCCGACCTCCGACGTACATCTTCGATTCCGGCCACTCCGATCACCCATCTTCCAATCCGACCCGAGCATCACCTTCGCGATCCCCTCACGCACCTTCTTCACCCATTCGCACAACCCAGATCGCACAGGATCTGGGAGTCGAGCTTCACCGCCGTCGCTTCGCCGGAGCTCTTCCGCCCCACCGCACCGATCACCTTCACGCCACCTAACCGGGTCGAGGCACTTTGCCCTCGACCCGCGAAGCTTCTTGACTATTTTGCAGGTCCAAAGGGAGGCGTCTGAGGCTTCCCAACTTCAAGCCAGGAGCTTCTTCTCCGCCGGCCTTGCTCGAGCTCCTCGGAGCTTGGTTTGACCATCGGAGACCCGCAGCAGCTGCGCAACTCCACGCCGGAGCTTCTCCGACCTTCAGGCGCAGCAGAGGAGACCGGAGGCACCTTCACGAGGCCGGCGAAGTTCGCCGGCCACCTGTTCTTCGAGGACCCTCCATCGCCGTCCGATCGTCCTCCTCGCTCCAGATCAGATCTTGGCCGTTCGATCGAGGAGCTGCCTCCACCGTCCGATCAGAGGAGACGCCATCTGGAGCGCCCACCAGCCGCAGCCGTTCGATCTACACGTGGCGCGCATCCAACGCTTCATTAATAAAGGGGTAAATATCATAGGGCCCCCTCGTAGTTTGTTTATTTTGTTTAAGTCCTGTAATTTTTAATTCAGTTGTTTATTTTCTGGGATATTTGCATAGAGACCCTCGCGCTTTATTTTAATTGCATTTATACCCCTGCCAGTAGTGAACCACGTGCTTCGTCACGTGTCTTTTTGGGTTATTTGCATAGAACCCCTTGTAGTTCTGGAATGTTATCTATTGAATGAAAAGTTTTGTTTATTTGCATATATACCCCTGTGAGCATTGATTTTGAACATGTGCGAATTATTTTGGGTAAATTGCATATAAGCCCCTGGACTTTTGATACGAGTTATCAATAGGTCCTTGGAACTTATTTTTATTACATTTAGGTCCCTGTGTGCCCCAGACACGTGCTTGGCACGTGACTTCTTGGGTATTTTGCACCAGGACCCCAGAACTTTTGGGTATTTGCACTTAGGTCCCTGTGCACAGTGCCCCACCTTTATTTTTGAATAAAATATCAAACAAACTCCAAATCCAATGAAATTTTGACACATGGCTCCTGCCATGGTGTAGGAATTTCTATGATTTTTGGGGACATTTCTGAGTTCATTTATTATTTTTAAAAATTCAAAAACCCATATTTTCGCCACTGTTTGACTTTAAAAATACCAAAAAAATCTAAAAACTCCACCAAAAATTCTAAAAAAATTAGAGACTGTTTATTTCTTGTTGATTGATTTTCTAGCCAATTTTGGCTACTTTTCATCCATTAAAAACCCTAAAAATTGAAAAACCCCTAAAAACTCATAAAAATTGTAGTAAATAAATTAAAAATCCAAAAACAATAATTAGGGTGTCTAAATTTTCCTTATTCTTCATAGAATATAGGAAAAATACCTCTAGGGCTTTTTGAGATCCAAGAGTATTTTATTTTTGGATCCTAAGCCTTGCTGGACAGTACCCTTTGTTTCTTGCATTGTTTGATTTTTAATAATTAATTTACCCATTAGAAAAATTCCAAAAATTCACCAAAAACAGTAAAAAACCTAAAAAACATAAAAACCATTTTTTGGAATTTTTGCATCATTTGTGTGTCTTGTATAAATTGTTGAAGTCCCCTTGTATTTGCATTCTTTCATTTTCTTATCTTTTAAAAAATCTAAAAAAAAATATAAAAACAAATAAAAACTAAAAAAAGACTCTTTTGGAATACTGATTACATCGTAGGCCGCAAGGCCAATCTGTGCTCCTTGTGTTCGACCCTGGGAGCTATACCAGGTTAATCTTATAGCAGACCTCTCTTTCTTGTGTTTTGACTGATTGATCTCTTTGAGTGGTTTATTTTCTTGATTTACACAATCTGAGCGATTGAGGACAACGACATTGTGATTTATTTTCCACCTCAGTCGCATCGTTATTTTTGTGCGATCAGAATGGCGCCGTTGCCGGGGAGCACGGCTTTGTAGTCAGTTATTCATTCTGCTATTTTTGTCTCTCTCTATATTATAACTGTTATCTGACACTCTCTCTTTCTAATTTTTGTGCGAGGTACTGCTTGGAACTTGGAGTACACTTTTTGAGGACCCGCACGGGAAGAAGAGCAGGAAGAGAGAGAGAGAAGAGGAAAATTTTATTTCAGAGAGAGAGAGAGAGAACATTTCTTGTTGTAATAACTTAGACTTGGACATTCTGTGGACATTTGTAACTTAGCGGGTCTGTTTCGCCGAGCACCGGTGTGCTCGGGGGACCCATTCGGATTTTCGCGGCTTTTATCGTGGTTTTCATAGCTAGCTGCCTTTTCCGGTGTTTCTCGCGGTTTTAGCCCCTAGACATAGGAATTTTGATTGATTGTGACGTAGAATTTTAAGGCCCAACACCTAATAGACTATCTGTTCCTATAGAACGTAATTGGACCTTACTAAAATTCACTGAAAAAGTTAGTTTAATTGGATTTGAGACCACGTGCCGTGAGGAGTCACATACAGCGCTGGCAGGACCCGTTGTGGCGGGCACCGAGTGACTCCCAAGATCGGACTCCGGACTCAATTCGATTAGCTAACTATTGTTCTTCACGATCAATAGAAATTACTTGTCTAAGGCCGGTCTTTCCCGCTGCACCATTTAGGTAGTTTTATTTCTGCATTTAAATTCTGCGCGGATCACTTGCATGTAGAGTGCTGGAGACAAGGTACGCATTTCTTTCTCTGCATGCATCATTGATTTCCTCGCGCATCGGCTTTTTCGTCTTCTCCCTCTGTTTTTGGACTTAATCATCAGGAGAATCGGAAAAACCGTTAGGCCGCTTGTATTTATTTTTGAAAAAAAAATTAAAAAGAAAAACAAAAAAAAATTGGGACTGGATAACATTATTGACCCTAAAAGACACTCATCTTAAAAACTTGTCTTGGGGAGAGCAACCCCCTCATTGTATGGTTTGATTGTGCGAGAGAGTGACCCGAACACTAGGTAAAGCCCTCCGGTGCTCATCTCGACTGATTACCGACTCTTCTGTGCGGGACAGTCGGTTGAGAGAGTATCGGGTATCCTAACAGGTCACGATTAAGCGCTCTGATATCTTGTATGTTCACCAAATAAAATTGACAAGATAAATTGACCGATCTTTCACGGTCTTCAGATTGTGTTGTGTTGGTGAACCGGGGGTTTGCTTGCTATCATATTTTCTCCAGATCCCATCCGCCCAACTCGCCAAGATCAAGATGATGGGTAGACGATCTCTTAGGCCGCCTCTGGCTGCACCGCTTTCAGGCGCGTCTACTCCATCATCTACGTTGGCCCGTGAGAGTCGAGACCAGCTCTCCGGGCCCGAGTTCGAGTCCACCCTGTTCCCCCTCGATCCCCTTTCTTCTGTTCCTGAGAGACATGAGCCCGAGGAGAGACGAATTAATTTGACAGAACCTGAGTTGGGCTCTTCTGATTTTGCAGACATCCCTATGGCTGGAGCCGGTAGTTCAGATGATCGCCAGCCCGAACATTTTGTCTTAGACCAGGGGGCGATCAACTCCACCCTGATCGCGTCATTAGAGACAGTTCAGAACCAATTACGCGATCAGGGGGCTTTCATGATCGAGATGAGGAGGGAGTTGGAGAGACTCCGAAGAGAGCGAGAAGAGCCGAGCGAGCCGGAGGACATCCCTGACGCTGATGCAGAGGCAGCAGCCGCAGCAGCAGCCGCCGCAGCAGCGGCAGCCGCCGCCGCAGCAAGACCGATGCGGGAGCTTCACAACCCCGGATCTACACTGATGCACCAATGGGTGGTGATACCTGCTATCGTGGGGGATTTCAAGTTCCCTCCGAACACCCTGCAGATGCTTCCTCATTTTCACGGACTCGCCACTGAGGAACCCCACCTCCATCTCCAGGAGTTTTTGATGATCTGCAGCACTGTCCACGACCGTCGTGTGGACCAAGATACGATTCGAATGATGGCCTTCCCTTTTTCACTGGCAGATAGAGCAGCCGCCTGGCTGAAACATCTAGGGAAGTTTGTGTACACCTGGGATCAACTCCGCACCGAGTACTTGAACAAGTACTATCCACTCGGGCGGACGAATGCAGCGAGGGCCCTGATCAACAACTTCTCCATGCTCCCTAACGAGCAATTTCACGAGGCATGGGAGAGGTTCAGAGAGCTTCTGGATAGATGCCCACACCACGACATTTCGAAGCCGAACCTAGTTCAGAGCTTCTTTAGTGGGCTGACGCCAGAGCTTCAGGGTCTGGTGAATGCTTCTTGCGGCGGGTCCTACTTTGCCAAGGACCACAACCAAGTCTGGGCCATCTATGAGGAGATGTCCGAGAATTACATGGTGATGTCCCAGACTCGGTTGTACACTCAGAGATCTCAGCAGCCGCCAGGACCCGTGCAGTATCAGCGGATAGCACGGGTTGATGCAGGTCCATCCAGTTCGTCCACAGTTGCAGCCGCACAGGCAGAGTCGGCCGCTGCGGACATGGGGATAATCAGCGAGAAGTTGGACCGCATGGAAATCATCGAGAAGAAGCAGTGCCAGGGCATAACTCAGATGGAAGAAATGGCACAAACTCTGAGCGACATGAAGACCCAGCTCTTGTATCTTCAGGAGGCACAGACGGCTCCTCAGCCCCGTCTTCTGTCGCGAGGCGATTCCGGCGGCAGCCGCAGCTCGTCCCAGCGCTCCAGCTCTTTGCAGCAGCCTAGACAAGTTCACCTTGTACAGGCGGAGCCGTACCAGCAGCAGCAGCCCTCTTACCAGGCACCACCATCTCCAGACTTACAGATGGTGGTATATCAGCCGGATCAGCCTCTGGATGTACTCCCACCAGCCCCTTACGATGCAGAGCCGTTGATGGATGTCAACGGGATTTGGTATGACCGTCCTCAACCTGGAATCCGACGAGACCATCCCGGATTCAGGTGGGGGAATGGGGGTAACCAACCCCAGCAGCAGCCAGCCGGTCAGGGAGGGCAGTACTCCCAGCAGAGGGATCACCAGCAGCACCCAGCACACCAGCCATCATCCTTCGTATCTCGTCCCTATCAGCAGCAGGGACAGTATTGGAGACGTGAGCAGCAGGCTCACCAGCAGCAGCATCACTCCTCTTACCCCTCTCAGCCACAGCAGCACCAGGTCCAGCAGCCTCATTACCAGAGAGGCAACCCGTCGGGCTCCCATGAGAGCCCCGCCATGGATGATATAGCCCGCCTCTTCACAGAGCAGCAGGCTACATTTAGACGGGAGATGGACGAATTCCGCCAGGAGATGCGGGACCTGATGAGAGGGAAGGCCGCCATCCCTGCACAGATCGAGCCTAATCCGAATAACTTGAAGAGGAAATCTGAGCAGGTAGTTCACACTGAGCCTACCACTTCTAGTGACTCATTTGATGTTATCTCGTCGGATATATTTGATGCTGATTTTGTCACACTTAGGAGCGGTAGAAGACCAGCAGGCGGCGCCTCATCTGAGCGACAACGCGAGGATCCATCTAGAGCGCCAGATGAGGAAGAGGAGAGCGGTACTGAAGCCGCACATCATGAGGAGGGTGGTACTGAGGCCACCCGAGATGCTGATTCCACAGGCGGTACTGAGGCCGCCATTTCACCACATCGAGGAGGTGGTACTGACGCCACCAGCAGAGCCGAGCCAGCCAGCGGTACTGAGGCCGCAAGACGTCTAGTTGTAGAGCCAACTAGAGGTGGTACTGATGCCACCAACATTTATTCTGATAGAAATGTTGTCTTTCCTCGAATGAATGTATCTCGGAACTCTGATTTGAATAAAGGAAAAGGTTTAGTTTCTTCTGATCCCACTGTTGTGAATGATGTTTGTGAGGATCCGGTCATCGAACCGTCTAGACCTATTCCTAGTCCTTCATCTGAGAAGGACCCTGTGATCCCCTTTCCTAGAGCCCTTGAGTTGGGGAAAGGGAAGAAAAAAGAAAAAGACCCAAAAAAGAGAGAGCAGGAGGAGTTCAGCCAGAGCATGATAGATCGATTTCACATCCAGCTGACCCTCAATGAGGCTTTGCAGCACATTCCTCTTCTTCAGCGATCCCTAAGAGATAGGACCACAGTCAGGAGGACGAAGAGGAACAAGACCGCAGAAATTCATGTGCTAACAAAAGCCACGTGTTACGCGATCCAGAACCATCTGCCGACTAAGAGGCCAGATTTAGGGGCCCCGTATGTCAGATGTCAGATTAGTGAGCAGAGGTTCGACCGTACTCTCTTAGATAGCGGATCGTCGATCAACCTTCTTCCGGCAGCCCTTCTCGACCACTTAGAGTTGGGCACTCTTAGACAGAGCAGGACATACCTTCAGTTTGCTGATCGGTCTGTCAAGAGGCCAAAGGGGTTGTTGCGAGACGTTGTCGTCACGATTCAGGGTTTGCAATTCCCCGTGGACTTCGTAGTGTTGGACATGGAGACCCCTGACTCGTTGACCGATTCCCCCATCATCCTCGGTCGCCCGTTCTTGGCCACAGCCAAGGCGGTGACTGATCATGATAGCGGGAAGGTGTACTTTCGCGTCCAGGGCGAGAGTATACAAATAGAGACGGTTAAGGACCACAGAGCTAGATCCAGATCCCGCTCACATGGCAGTACAGATTCAGAGCAGCTGACAGACGTAGAGCCAGACATCCACCAGGACTGTGATTTTGTGATCACAGATGATGAGGCAGCTTGGGCAGATCCTGCAGCACAGACCATCCTCTCATATTCAGATACAGCTGATGCAGAGATGATAGAAGAGGAGAGTCTGGAGAGCACAGCCTTGGTTCAGGATACTAGTGAGTCAGCAGAGTCGGATTTTGATCGCGACACGATTTTCAGTGATGGTGGTACTGAGGCCACCCTGCTCTATGGTGGTACTGATGCCACCTTGTTCTCCGGTGGTACTGATGCCACCGAGTCTGATATAGATCCCTCGGATTCAGAATCTGATTGGGCAGATTGTAGTGATCAGATGCCAGATCTGAATCCACCTGAGCCTATAGATGAGGAGGAGGTAGAGGCAGAACAGATCAGAGACAATGTAGAGGACCCGCCTTCTCCCGATCCAGTTTGTGAGAGTTCGTTATCATTTTCCCAGGCAAATTTGGCAGAATTATCCGCATACACACATCTTCTTCAGAAGCCAGATTTGCCAGCACCCAGCTGTCCAGAGCTAAAGCCGCTCCCTACTTCGTTGAAGTATAGATTCCTTGCGGGAGAGTCTGAGATGTACCCAGTCATCATCTCTGCAGATCTGACTGGAGAACAAGAATCCCGTCTGATGGAGGTTCTTGAAAGGAACCGCAAGGCAATTGGATGGAGCGTAGCAGATCTCCATGGGATTAGCCCCTCGTTGTGCTCCCACCATATCTATCTCGAGGAAGGGGCGAAGCCGTCGCGTGAGTTCCAGCGGCGACTGAACCCCAACCTACGAGAAGTTGTCATGAAGGAAATATCAAAATGGTGGAGTGCAGATTTTATTTATCCCATTTCCGACTCCAAGTGGGTCAGCCCTTTGCATGTGGTGCCCAAGAAGACGGGCATCACTACTGTGATCAGTGAGTCGGGAGAGGAGATTGCTACACGAGTACCCACCTCTTGGAGGGTCTGTGTTGACTACAGGAGACTCAACCAGGCCACCAAGAAGGACCATTTCCCCCTGCCTTTTATTGATCAGATCATTGAGAGACTGGCAGGGAAGAGCCATTACTGCTTCCTGGATGGGTACTCGGGCTACAACCAGGTGGCCATCGCTCCTGAGGATCAGGAGAAGACCACCTTTACCTGTCCCTTCGGTACTTACGCTTTTCGACGCATGCCATTCGGGCTATGTAACGCCCCTGCGACTTTTCAGAGATGCATGCTGTCAATATTTTCGGACATGGTAGGGGAGTGTTTGGAGGTCTTCATGGACGACTTCTCGGTTTACGGCGACGGTTTCGATTCCTGTCTTGACTGCCTAGACCGAGTGCTCCAGCGATGTATTGATACCCGCTTGGTTCTGTCTTGGGAGAAGAGTCACTTCATGGTGACTCAAGGGACGGTGCTTGGCCACATCATCTCCAACAGAGGCATGGAGGTTGATCCGGCCAAGGTCGATGTCATTAGGAAACTCACACCACCGTCCAATCTGAAGCAGTTACGGTCATTTCTGGGGCACGTTGGTTTTTATAGGAGATTCATTCATGATTTCAGCAAGATTGCCCGACCGTTGACTGACCTCTTGACGAAAGACACCGAGTTCCTTGTCGATGACAAGTGTCTTTCGTCCTTTGAGACTCTCCAGCAGTGTGTTATTGAGGCTCCTGTCCTTCAGCCGCCTGATTGGTCTCTCCCATTCGAGATCATGATGGACGCCTCCGATTTTGCCGTAGGGGCAGTGCTAGGACAGAGGAGGGATGGAGTGCCATTTGCGATACACTATGCTAGCCGCACATTGGATTCCGCCCAGCGGAATTATACGGTCACAGAGAAGGAGATGCTAGCAGTAGTGTTTGCCCTAGATAAATTCAGATCATATATCATTGGATCCCGAGTGACCTTGTACACAGATCACACCGCCATCAGGTACCTCATGTCAAAGAAGGATGCCAAGGCCAGACTTACTAGATGGATCCTTCTACTCCAGGAGTTCGACATTGAGATCAAGGATAAGCCTGGAGTCAAGAATGTGGTGGCGGACCATTTATCCCGATTAGAGCAGCCTGAGGATACAGAGCAGATTGATCCGATCAGAGATACCTTCCCAGATGAGGCGATCCTTGCTATCGCCTCACTCCCATGGTATGCAGATATTGTGAACTTTCTCGTTGCTGGGAAAGTTCCCCAAGACTGGCCCAAGCAGAGGATTGAGACCTTCCTTGCGAAGGCTAAGTCTTACCACTGGGAGGATCCCATCCTTTACCACGAAGGAGGGGATAACATCTGGCGTCGGTGTATTCCTCAGGAGGAGCATCATAGTGTCCTCACTTACTGCCACAAGCTTGAGGCAGGAGGACATCATTCTGGGAGGAGAACGGCACAGAAAGTGCTCCAATCCGGCTTGTGGTGGCCTACACTCTTCAAGGACTCTGATGAGTTCGTGAAGAGGTGTACTGACTGTCAGAGGATGGGCACTTGTGGACAACGTGATATGATGCCGATGCAGCCCATTCACTTCTGTGAGGTTTTTGACGCATGGGGCATCGATTTCATGGGTCCATTCCCTAAGAGTCAGGGATTTGAGTACATTCTGTTGGCCGTAGATTATGTTAGTCGTTGGGTTGAGGCTATCCCCGCCCGAGCCGCAGATGCGAAGACAGTTTGCAGATTTTTGAGGAAGAACATCATCACGCGGTTCGGGGTTCCACGAGTTCTGATTTCTGATGGGGGATCTCATTTCATCAACGACCAGGTGAAGGCACTTGCTAGAGAGTTCGGCATAGACCATCGTGTTGCTACACCATACCATCCACAGACGAATGGTCTAGCTGAAGTGTCGAATAGGGAGATCAAGAATATTCTGCAGAAAGTCGTCCGCCCTGACCGAAAGAATTGGTCACAGCTTTTGGACTCGGTCTTGTGGGCATATCGGACGTCTTTCAAGACTCCATTGGGTACATCTCCCTTTCGCCTCGTTTATGGAAAGCCTTGTCACCTACCAGTTGAGCTGAGGCACAAGTCACTCTGGGCAGTCACAGATATTCTTATGGATCCAAATGGTATAGGAGACCAGAGGAGGGCAGAGTTAGCCGCCTTGGAAGAGCTTAGAGATGCAGCTTTCTCAAACAGCCTACATTATAAGGAGAAAGTCAAGGAGTGGCATGATTCTCATATCAGCCACAAGCATTTTGAGATTGGACAGAAAGTATGGCTGTTTGATGCGAGGCTTAGATTATTTCCAGGGAAGCTACAGAGCAAATGGAAAGGACCCTATTTGGTCAGAAAGGTACACGATAACGGTAGCATTGATATATCTGAGTTATCTTCTGAGAGTACCTTCCGAGTGAACGGCCAGCGGCTCAAACCATTTCTAGATCATGAGCCGCGGGACGTTATTATTGCCGCTATTCATTTTGCGTGAGATGTGGTCTTTTGACTCACATCTTTTGCATCTCACGCCTGAGTTTCACTGTTCCTCCGCCTGTATAGATCCAGTTGTCCATATCATTCTATTCTTTAGTCCCACATCCCATTTCTCATCTTGTGATTATGCTATACTTAGGGTGTACTTTACCCTAAGTATAGGGGGGATGTCGGACCCGCGAGTATTCTTTTGATTCTTTCTGCTCTTGTTTTTGCTGCCTATACTTAGGGATATTTTACCCTAAGTATAGGGGGGGCAGATTCTGTATATTCTTCACTCGGATTTCCCTTCATGTACAGCTTTCTATACTTAGGATTAGTTAATCCTAAGTATAGGGGGAAACCACCGAGTTCCTTTCATTCTATTCATTTATTCGTTCCTTTTCACTTCCCTTTTACTAAGCACGAGTTATGTCTTCTTCATCGCTCTTGATCACTCTGAGGACATCGTTCGAGCTAAGTATAGGGGGGGTGTGTATATATTTCATATATACTTTAGCCATAACTCGTACTTTGTGTGAGTGTGTTAATAAATAAAATGGCTAAAAATCACAAAAATTAAAAATTTTTCATGTACATAAACCTCTTTTATTCTTGCACATACATAGCTAGTGTATAAAGTATTTTTGTAAAAATGATTTCAAAAACCTTTTGTGTAAAGCTTGTGTAAATATTTTGTATCAAAATTATGTATATAGTACAAAATTTTTCCAAAATGTTTTGAAAATCAAAAGTTTGCAAAAATCTTGTGTAAATGTTTGTAAATATCTTTTTGCAAAACTTGCACTTCATGCATCATTCATTCATGATTTCAAAACATTTTTCAAAATTTTTGCATGATTGTAAAATATTTGTAAATAGCATCTTGTGTACATATATGTATATAATTTTTCCTGGATGAGAGTTGACATTTAAACTAAGCCTGGAATTAAATTGAGAAATGGAGCTTGAATAAGATCTTAATTCACTTAACTTCAAGAGGAACCTTGTAGGACTTAGGGTTAAGGCTTTTCGGGTCCATAAGGACTTAATTCTTTGAGTCCACTAGGCTATGAGCATATGTCATCTTGATGAGCCTAAGTAGAGCACTTAACAACACACGCATGACTCTCAGAGACAATGGCTTAACTTGCACCTGCACTTTACACATGGCTCTCCATGGATGAGGTGGTGAGGAGGCAGTTTCCTTTGGCTTGGGGTAGCATATGAGGGTAGTACTTCTAGGCGGAACCTCTCTTCTTCTTATAGTGAAGGAAGTGCACCTCAACTTGGTCTAGTGGTGTTGAAAGCTAAAGACAGAAGCTGTGGGTTGCAATAAAGCTTCAAAAGAGGGATAGTCTACTGGCTCAAGGGGAAATTTCTTATATATGCTGCACCATGTAGATATGATTGTACAGAAGTTGTTGAAAAAAAAAATGCAAAAATGCAAAAAGAACTCCAAAAAAGTGGTGGGTCGGATTGAAAATTTAATAACCCCACCGGAGTGTAAAGATCTCATGAAGCTTGCAGCGGAAGACTTAGCTACACTGGTTAAGCTTCCAAAACTCTATACTTCTACCCCCTCTTCTTGAGCCGGTTGCACTTGAACTTAGAAGGGAATACCCCGCTTCTCGAGGAAAGAGTTGCTAGACTGAGGCATTAGAGTTACCAGGTTGAGGGAGGTTGTTTCTTTGTCACTTCTGAGGTGGGGAGCCACATATCACTTACACCGCAAGGAAAAGATTCATGGTCATTAGAGTTTGTGTATGTAGACTTGTTCTGATCTGGTTTATTGAGGAGTCTTGCCCATAGATTGGTGGAACTTGGAGGCTGTTGAGTTTTAGGCTTAAGTCCAAATAAGGTTCCGACACATTAATAATCCAAAGATCTGATCGAGCTCCATATTTCAATTTAATGAAGGAAAATTTTAATAAGTCAACCTTGATCCATGTACATCCTCTTTTTCTTTTTCTTTTTCTTTCTTTTTCACTTCTTTTTCAAATAAGTGTTTGCTAAGGGACTAGCAAAGTTAAGCATAGGGGGGTGATGAATACCCATTCATCACTCTTTATTCTTCTATTTTAGCTACAAAAACCTTTGCAAATACATGTAGATATGTGTAAATACAAATAATTACCAAAAGCATGCATTGTGTAAAAACCTATAATTAGCATGTTTTTGTGCACAAAATAAAAGAATAAAGAGCAAAAAGAAAAAGAGGGAAATATTTAGAATAAATATTGAGCAACCTAACCCAAGGGAGGGCTCAGCATGGGCCTGACCGCATAAAAGCCAAAGTAGAGGGAGATAGGAGCTCATTTGTATATATTTGTAAATAAATAAAACTATGTATTTTCCTCACCCAAAAATATGTTGTAAATATTTGTATATATTTTGTAAAAGCTATTAAAAACAAAATAAAAAGATAAAAATCAAAAAGTCAAAAACATCCTTCCTTCACCATGTACATACACCACACTATTGTATTTATTTAACCTTGTAAATAAATTCATTTATTTTCCAAACTTTTTGTAAATATTATTTGTTACATTTTGTAAATAAAATAAATAAAAAGAAACAAACCAAAAATCAAATAAAAATCACAAAATCAAAAATACCAAATTACATTGTATAAATACCATGTATATAAATGTATATATTTATTTATTTCACCCTTGTATATAAGTGATAAAAATAAAATAAAAATATTCTTTTATTCCATATTTTATGTTGTAAATAAATAAAATACAAAAAGAGCATAAAAATACATAAAAATAACAAATAAAAAAATCAAAAATAAAAATTCATATAGTGTACATATACCTATATGTAGAGCTAACCTATTTTTATTTCCAAAAATTAATTAAAAATCACCAAAAAATAGAAAAAAATAAAAGAAAAATATTTCATGTTTTAAGTTTTCCCTAATTCGACCTATTTCTACCCTAAAAAAATAAAACAAAAATTAACAACACGTGGCAGAGTCTGGTTGGTCCACGGGGGAATGTTGACCCCGGTCAACTCCCCCGCGACCCCTTTCCTATTCTGGACCATGCGCGCCGCGCCTCCTTCCCTGATTTTTCCCACGCGCTCCAGGCTGTCTCCCACTCAACCCCCGCGCCCAAATTCTTCGCCGCACATCCCTCTCCCTCGCCGGATCTTCAGCCATCAAATCGACACTTTCCATCGCCGTCCCCGCTCAACCCTAATCGCCCGGTCACTCTATATAACCATCACCTCCGCCGCCTTCGCGCGCCATCTTTGGACCCTCTCCTTCTTCCCCGTGACCTCCATTGGCTCCGCCTGAGTGACAGCGAGCGTCAGCCTTTGTTGCAGTGAGGCGAGGAGGCGATTCCTCTGATCCGGCGAACATCGCCGTCTTTGCTCCGCCGCCAGCGTCGAGCACCGAGCTTCAGGCCTTGACGTCCTTCGAAGCTACGACCCGGAGATAGCCCATCTCCACCACAGTCTCCAGCATCCATCAGGTACCCGATTCGACCTTCCATTTAGCTTAATTTCCGATTACGCCCAATTCCGACCTCCGACGTACATCTTCGATTCCGGCCACTCCGATCACCCATCTTCCAATCCGACCCGAGCATCACCTTCGCGATCCCCTCACGCACCTTCTTCACCCATTCGCACAACCCAGATCGCACAGGATCTGGGAGTCGAGCTTCACCGCCGTCGCTTCGCCGGAGCTCTTCCGCCCCACCGCACCGATCACCTTCACGCCACCTAACCGGGTCGAGGCACTTTGCCCTCGACCCGCGAAGCTTCTTGACTATTTTGCAGGTCCAAAGGGAGGCGTCTGAGGCTTCCCAACTTCAAGCCAGGAGCTTCTTCTCCGCCGGCCTTGCTCGAGCTCCTCGGAGCTTGGTTTGACCATCGGAGACCCGCAGCAGCTGCGCAACTCCACGCCGGAGCTTCTCCGACCTTCAGGCGCAGCAGAGGAGACCGGAGGCACCTTCACGAGGCCGGCGAAGTTCGCCGGCCACCTGTTCTTCGAGGACCCTCCATCGCCGTCCGATCGTCCTCCTCGCTCCAGATCAGATCTTGGCCGTTCGATCGAGGAGCTGCCTCCACCGTCCGATCAGAGGAGACGCCATCTGGAGCGCCCACCAGCCGCAGCCGTTCGATCTACACGTGGCGCGCATCCAACGCTTCATTAATAAAGGGGTAAATATCATAGGGCCCCCTCGTAGTTTGTTTATTTTGTTTAAGTCCTGTAATTTTTAATTCAGTTGTTTATTTTCTGGGATATTTGCATAGAGACCCTCGCGCTTTATTTTAATTGCATTTATACCCCTGCCAGTAGTGAACCACGTGCTTCGTCACGTGTCTTTTTGGGTTATTTGCATAGAACCCCTTGTAGTTCTGGAATGTTATCTATTGAATGAAAAGTTTTGTTTATTTGCATATATACCCCTGTGAGCATTGATTTTGAACATGTGCGAATTATTTTGGGTAAATTGCATATAAGCCCCTGGACTTTTGATACGAGTTATCAATAGGTCCTTGGAACTTATTTTTATTACATTTAGGTCCCTGTGTGCCCCAGACACGTGCTTGGCACGTGACTTCTTGGGTATTTTGCACCAGGACCCCAGAACTTTTGGGTATTTGCACTTAGGTCCCTGTGCACAGTGCCCCACCTTTATTTTTGAATAAAATATCAAACAAACTCCAAATCCAATGAAATTTTGACACATGGCTCCTGCCATGGTGTAGGAATTTCTATGATTTTTGGGGACATTTCTGAGTTCATTTATTATTTTTAAAAATTCAAAAACCCATATTTTCGCCACTGTTTGACTTTAAAAATACCAAAAAAATCTAAAAACTCCACCAAAAATTCTAAAAAAATTAGAGACTGTTTATTTCTTGTTGATTGATTTTCTAGCCAATTTTGGCTACTTTTCATCCATTAAAAACCCTAAAAATTGAAAAACCCCTAAAAACTCATAAAAATTGTAGTAAATAAATTAAAAATCCAAAAACAATAATTAGGGTGTCTAAATTTTCCTTATTCTTCATAGAATATAGGAAAAATACCTCTAGGGCTTTTTGAGATCCAAGAGTATTTTATTTTTGGATCCTAAGCCTTGCTGGACAGTACCCTTTGTTTCTTGCATTGTTTGATTTTTAATAATTAATTTACCCATTAGAAAAATTCCAAAAATTCACCAAAAACAGTAAAAAACCTAAAAAACATAAAAACCATTTTTTTGGAATTTTTGCATCATTTGTGTGTCTTGTATAAATTGTTGAAGTCCCCTTGTATTTGCATTCTTTCATTTTCTTATCTTTTAAAAAATCTAAAAAAAAATATAAAAACAAATAAAAACTAAAAAAAGACTCTTTTGGAATACTGATTACATCGTAGGCCGCAAGGCCAATCTGTGCTTCTTGTGTTCGACCCTGGGAGCTATACCAGGTTAATCTTATAGCAGACCGCTCTTTCTTGTGTTTTGACTGATTGATCTCTTTGAGTGGTTTATTTTCTTGATTTACACAATCTGAGCGATTGAGGACAACGACATTGTGATTTATTTTCCACCTCAGTCGCATCGTTATTTTTGTGCGATCACTTCCCCTTCTCAACTCTGGCCTAATATGTTTGAGTAATGGATCCTCTTGAATTCATTAGTTGAGGGAGAGGGGACCCCAATCCATATATATAAAACATGATGGTTACCTATCCATTAAGGTAACCACCAAAAGCAACCTCCCAAATTGATGCATCCTTTCACAATTAATCATGACCCACAAAAATAAGAAATAAAATAAAGTTGGCAACTGCCATATATGGTAGTTGCATGCATATAATTTCTTACAGTAAGAGCAAAAAGGGAACACGAAAGAAGAAACCAAGTCTACAAGATAATGTTCTTCTTGAATATTTAAATTTGTCAATGAGCAATGGGAGATGGGAATGAAAAGGCTTGAAAAGAAGAAAAAAAGAGAAGCTCTCGTGTAATATTTGTTCTCCTGCACATTCTGGATTATGCACACTTGAAACACAATTAAAAAACCTTTTGAAAGGTGCAAAAGGCCTCACTTTCCCAATTCTAATGGAGGACTATTATAATTATATGGTCACGATGATATCAAAGAGAGCAGAAGAACGGGGAGATGGTTTTACTCATTCCAAATATTATGAGGAGAGACATAATGAATTTGATTACGTGGATAACACACCCTTCTTGGATGTGGAACTTATGAAGATTCACACAAGGCAAATTGAACATAGGATTGCCAAAGAGTTCAAAGAAGGAAGGAACGATGAAGATTCCTGAGTTGGTTTAGTCGATTAGATGGAGCAACTCTGAGAGAGAAATGGAAGATGACAAGCATGTCAAAATTTTAGATGATTGGACCATGGAGGAGATAGAGAATTTCAAGAAGAGATCAACGTCGAGGAGTATTTTGTGTCAAAGAAGAAGAAAGGTGGCGCAATACATGAACTACTTTGTAATCGTGTTTTGATGAAGTAGTAGGGGACAACTATGAATGGAGTCAAATAAGACTCGCGCATCACGGAAGCATGGAAATCGCATCGTATGCGATCTAGGTCAACTAGTTATACTAGTTGGTATAGCATCAGAATAAAAAAACTGAAGATGAGACCGCATGACACAAGAATCTCTCTCATACCATTTCATCCATATCACACGAGTTTATGATTACCTCTTGAAGCAAAGTTGTGATCTCAATAGCCTCTAAACAAAGAGGTCTCCTAACTCAAGTTCGATCCGACGAGAGTGCACTATGGCGTGTTGATGAGATTTGTGCTTCCCGCGGTCCAAAGCAATGATCCAAGCAAGGAACCTCCTGATTTTGTATCACGAAATCCGTTGTCTTCTTCACAAGCAAGAAGCAACGAAGGAGATGAAGTTCCCCAAGCAATTGATCCGACAACACGACGATAACACAACAACAACCATACAATGAGAATGGAAAGGTTGGAGATGATGGTGTACACGTGCGTAGAGAATGAGAGAGAGAGAGATTAATTATGTAGCAATTGCATTCCATAAAGAGGGCTAGAGTTAGCCTTTTTTATATAACAAAATGGATATCCATAGATCTCAATCCATGTGCACACATAATCAGTGGTGTAGATTAATGTGTGTTTTCTCAATCAATGATTTATATTTTGTTGTAAGAATTTGCAGCACTAAACAATTAATCTTAAAATAAATAAATAAGTCGAAGACATTCTTCAACAAATTAATTTCAATCAAAATAAATTTAATTCATGAATTTAATTAAGAGAGAGATAGAGTCTCTTTCTATGAAAGGGGAAAGGAGATAGCCTCCTTCCCCTTTTGCATGTGTGACATCACATGTGGGATTTGGAGAGAGATTTTGTCTCTCCAATCCCCATAAATGTAATCCCATTGAATATCTCTTTATTCAAGAATTATTTATCAACAAAATATGACCAAACAATTTGCAAATTATTTGTTGCAAATATACCATTGATTAATTATGAATCATATTTATTCATCCAATATTAAATGTAAATCATATTTTGTATTTAAGTGAGACATGGCGCTTGGTCAGCCACTTGATTGCACACCATTAGAGATAAATTATTAAGTAACCCCTCCGTTATTTTGTATTTAATATATAGTGCTGTAAATATTAAGTCAGATATAAAAAGTATTGTAAAAATTACAAGGACCCCTCGAACTTTTGTGTATATTACATATCAGTCCATGCCATCTTAACTTATGTAGTCCCCCACGTGAGTTGCGAAAATTTCAAAGGTGCCCTATTGGTTTTGAGTATTTATTTTTAGTACATAAAAATTGTATATTAGTTTTAAAACTTTGTCTATTTTGCATGTACATCACTGCATTTTATTTATATTACAAAAGTACCTCTTCCAAGCATGTATAATTAATTTTGTGTCTTTTATTTTTAATTAAATAGCTCTTATATGTGTAAAAATTTGGGATAATTACACTAAATGCTCCATCTGATTCTTATTCACGCTATGCTTTTTATTTAGAGTTGTACTTGTACTTTTCATTTATTAAAAATCAAAATGAGCCTATTTATTCCATGCATAGCTTTAAAATTACAAAAAATAGAAAAACTTATTTACAAATTCAAAAAAAATTATTATATATTACTATATAATAAAAATCCATATAAATAATCACAAAAAATACAAAAGAAAAATCATAAATATTGAAAGCCCTTTCGAACTCTAAAAAAATTGAAAAAATTCTCCAAAATCCAAAAAATAGTTTTCTTCTTTTTGTCTATATTATATACTATATATTGAATTTAGTTTTGAGAAATTTTGCACTCATTTTTTATTTTTAAATCTCAAACAATTCGACCAATTTATTAACTCTTTATTTTATGGTATTTTGATTTTAAAATACCCAAAAATTAGAAAAAAAATATCAAAAAATCATAAAATTAGAGAAAATTATAAATTTAGGGGTATTTATCGCTATATTTATAATATATACTTATATACTTAAGAATAATAATACTTTCAATATATTTTGAAACGTTAAAAAAGGGTTGTACATGTATTAATTTTCTAAATTTTTACATGATTATTATATATAGAGAACGGGGAAGCTGCTCCGCGGAGCAGCCATGCTGGCTGCTGCGTGGGGCAATCCCCCCCCCTTGTTTTTGATTTTTTTTTATGTTTATTCATATATATATCCCTCCTACATGTCATTCAAATTTCGTGAGAAACGGAGACTCCTATGCCCTCCATCTAGAACAGGTACTTTATAGCAAATTTCAGGCCGTTAAATTTTACTTGTTCTAGATGGAGGGCATAGGAGTCTCCATTTCTCACGAAATTTGAATGACATGTAGGAGGTATATATAGATGAATAAACATAAAAAAAAATTCAAAAAAAAAAATAAAAAAGGGGGGGAACTGCCCCACGCAGCAGCCAGCTTGGCTGCTCTGCGGAGCAGCTTCCCTTTTCACTTATATATATATATATATCATATATAGTACTTATGTTATATATAGTATTATATAGGTATATACTTATTTTATTTTAAAAAGAAAAGAAATTTTAAAAATCAGAAAAATATAAAAATTAAATAAAAATGATAAAATTAAAAACATAAAAAAATAAAATAATAAAAATACATTAAAGTTAAATATAATTAAAAAACCCATACAAATTTAAAACCCAAAAAACACAAAACATTTGTTGTTTGTTTGTAGATAATAAATACTACTATCCACGCATTTGCTCTATGTGGTTCGACAGTCTATACTTATTCACTGTACACATAATTTGTAGAGTTAAAATTAAAATAAATTTGCCTCACACATTTTCATAGATTTATGTTATATTGTGGGATGATTGTTGATTCATTTAGTTGTTAACATCCGAGAGCCGAGAGAGGTGTCGATACAACAATTGTTGGATCCGACTTGTCAGGAACCACAAACCCTCCAAGATTGGATGCCGTGATCCCTCATGATCAACTAACTATAAGCTACACTTCAATAAAGATAAATAAACCATTTATTGCATAAATGTATCTCAAAGTGATCAAGACTTGGCAACTAGTATCCTTGGTTGGAAAAAGGAATGCTTTCCAATCGACGACCTTGGTGTTCTGTTTGCCCTCAAACAACTAAAACGAGTTGACTGACAACCTATCATTGCGAAATTTGAAACGAAACTTTCGAGGTGGGAATTCAACATGCTTTTTCTCCCCTCTCGAGTGGCAATATTGAACTTATCTTTTACACTCTAGGTCAACCATATGTTAGCTTCAATCAAGATCCCCAACCTGTTCTATTAGATATTGATAAGATCCATGGTCATTTTTTATGCCACATCAACTCCATGGATCATCATAGACATGAAATTGGGAACATATTTGTCATCCCAAATCGAATGATGATTGGGGGATCCTCAACCTGGAAATCTTTAACTATTTCATGCTGTCCAAATCCTAGATCAAGCTTAAGGAAGATTCTATGCCCCTAATCGCTTAATTAGGGGGCCAATACCATCACTCGAGGCCCATACCCCTTTTAGATTGCCCTAAATTATTGGTAATCTATGTAGGACTCTTCCTCCATTAGAAATGTATCCTTCAAAGTAGTGGGCTTTAGAAACTAAACATTCCTCTGGTCAGATTACACAAATCTTGATCGTCCTCTGAAAGACCTTCTTTCTACCCTTTGGGAAAACGCTAAAAATAACAATGTTACCCAATCCCATGCCCTTAACAATTTTCATGCTAAATAGAATTGGCTAAAAGACACCAGGAAGAGAACGGATGAACCGGAAGAGATCCGGGGGTTGAAACAAAACTCAGAGGGAATTACTCAAAATCCAAAATCCCGAAATACTATTTCCATCCTAGCAAAATGCTCCACCTTGAACACCAACAAAAACTATTCCCACTCTTAACCCATTGTGGTATGGCCGCAAAACTCCTTGAAAAACTTTGGTGTAATCTTTTTACCCAAGAGTGTCTTTCCTATAGTTGGTAAGCCACTCCAAACTATTGACCAAAGACAAATTAACTTCACATGTTCAACACGTTCATTGGTGCATGCCCTTTATGCCTCCCTGATGTGGAAACCCCTTTTCACTTATTCCTCATTTGTCCATTTACTAAAAAGTATTATCCATGCTAGATATTACGAATTTTCATGGCAACTTGGAAAATTTTTATTCAAAATTCATGCCCAAATTCATCCTCCCATTTATTGATAGCCGTCAAACGACCACTAGTCTGGTGATTGACTTGAAGGGACAATGCACGAGGATCTTCCAAAATAACTTTCATCCATTCTCAACTCGTAAAAACCACTAAAGAAATACACAATCATATGCCAACTTACCCTTTAAATTAAAATTGTGTTTTTTCTGTCTTTCAGCCAGGATCTGATGGACGCCAAGAGTATGTGTCCCAGCACTTGTCTCCAGAACGCAATCAAAAAATTAGGAAGCTGCACTCCGAGGACTAGTCTCGCCATCCAAACCCATCTCCACATTGCCTTCTACTCATCTTTGCGAAAAGGTTTATTTTGTTGCGCTGTCTTAGTATATGAACTGTTGTTATTATTTTTTTTGATTGCTTTTTGTTAGTTATTTCCCGGCTGTAGTAAATACTGAGCTTTTATAAGCTTTTTATGTTTTTGTGCGTCCAAAACTTTTGGTTTTCTTGCTTTTGATGAATTGAACTTGATCATTTTCTTTTAAAAAGTAGATTAGACGGGTTTACTGGCCACGCATGGGCTTAACATTTGGAAATTCCAGGTGATGGGTGCATGACCATCGTTCATGAATATGGTCAAGGATTTCTCCCACTAGAAATGTGCAAAGTCGAGCAAACTGGTATTCTGCTCTAGCCAAAGTGACGGAGAAGTTGCAAGTGTTGCAATGGTGGCATACTGTCACCAAATTGTTCGTGCGTTCAACAACCATGCAATTTGGAAGGTGAGGAAGCTTTGCACTGCTGCAAGGGACGAGAGTAGGGCCATTGGAAGAGCCGCCGAGAGGCGCAAATGGGTCATCAACTCCTACGGAGGAGGAGAGTTAGTCTTTTCGGTCTAGTAGAAGCTCGTGTGTTCATCTGAATAAGTGGTAGATTGGTGTGGCCCGGGTCATGGATTCCCTCCACCACTCTGCCAGAATGGCTGGACTACTAATCTGGAATGTGCATGTTGATGTTGTGAGGATGACAACCTAAAGAATGGTGGATGCCACTTGCACAAGAACATGTCTGTTGCAGGAGTGGTTGCACGGCAGTGGTTACCAACCAAATGAAGGAGTCTCGTGCACCATGGTGCTCCACATCTAGAGATGTTGGTCTTGCAGATTGTTCATAGGATGAGAAAGGCGAGGGCGGAAGTGTAATAGAATTATTCTTAACAGCAGTTTGGTTTTAACATTCCATGATTCAACTTATCCAATAGGCGGTGGGACTAATGGAAGGGTATAACAATTAATGTTGCGAGAAGGTAGTAGCACAATTGTTATTGAAAAAATATAGAGATGCAAGTGTAATTACAAAAACAAGAAAGGGCACAGGTGTCAATGTCCCGAACAGAATGTTATCGCAAGCGTTGCATCGCGAGGAAACGTATGTAAAATCTTACCTCGTATGGCTTCCCAATCGTTCCCGAGCCGAGCATCGCGCACTGAAGAGCGCATCCACGCGCAACGCATTCACTTCCATTAATGGTCCGGGTCACTTTCCACCCAAATGTTCCTTCTATAGCGTTCATGATAGCCGGGATCCTAGAGCCCCACCCGACCAACTCCACAGTACGCACTTGATCCTTTGCTAACTTCGCATCGAATAGAGCCCTCTTGATTGTTTCTCCAATCCTTTTCAGTAATTCGGACGAAAGCTGCTCAAACATAGTCCTCTGAATCTCTACATTCGCATCCATCCCATTCATCAGCGCCTCCACGGTCACCCGTGCATCTTTGTTCCCGCTCAAGACTTTCTTGGCCTTCTCGCAAGCGGCCCTCAGCCTCACGCACGCCTTCGCATGATCGATTTCGTCTGAACGGACATCGATCTCGTGCTCTTTCATGAGCTTCTCTGCGCAGTACTGGAATATGATCTCGTCGAAGTCCCTCCCGCCGAGGTCCCGATCGAAGGCGTGTGAGAGAACCGTCATTCCTTCCTCACGAAAGCTCACCATTGTGACCTGAGTATCGCAGTGGCCAACATCAACAAACACTACGATGGTGGTGGTTCCCCGAGGAAATTTCTTGTAGAAGCCGTAGCCGAGAGCGGTCGCAGTTCCATCGTGAAACAAGCGGAGAGGGGTCCATCCTGCGATCTCTGCGGCATTCAGATACTCCCTTCTCTGCAGGTCGGTGAAGTATGCAGGCACCCCGATGACGCAATTGGAGACCGTGGTGCCGAGAGCGCCCTCTGCCATTTGCTTCAAGTGGGACAGGAGCATTGCCAGCATCTCCATCGCTGTGAACTGGATAGTCTCATTTCGATAGAATACCCTCACAGAAATCCCGTCATTAGGGGCCTTGCAGGTCTCATAAGGGAGGCGGCTGAGCTCGTTGGCGATGCCGGGCTCCTCGAAACGGCGCCCTATGAGGCGCTTCAGCTCGGAGATGGTTGATCTCGGGCATCTTGCGCTGACGGAAGCTGCAGCGGAGCCGAAGAGGCGCTGATTGTTGGAAAAATTGATGACAGTGGGAGTCTCGCGGTTTGATTCCTCGTCGAGGAGAACATCGACGAGACCGTAATTGTCTACGGCGATCACGCATTTGTGGTTCCCAAGGTCGAGACCGATGGGGATACTCATGATCGGCTGCAAGAAGGAAGTGATAAATGCGTTGACCTGGATTGGCGTGAGGGAGGAGATAACAGGAGAAGAAAGAAGAGTCTTCCAAGACGAAGTCGTGGATCTGCGCGAAGTGGTTCCCTTCTCAGGACGAAGCAAATCGCGGTTTCTTTCCCTGGGAGAGACAGTTGGAGAGCCGTTATTTATGTGAACCGTATTTTGGGGTCCCCTTTGAATACCAAATTCGTACTAAGTACATTTAAAATTCTAAACCTGTCCTCATCATTAGTCTATGCACAAGTAGGGGTGTGTATGGGGCGGTTATCCGTTCAACCATGATCCATCCTGACCCGTTATTATCAGGTTGACGGGTCGACCCGATCCACTCCAACGGGTAACCGTACTAACGGATACCCGAACTATATGAATGGGTCTCGGTTACCCGCGGGTACCCACGGATCATTAAAACACATCAATCCGTGATATAATCCGTGATATGATTGAGATGCGAAAGAGTCTAACGTAGGAACTTTTAAGCTCAAACCAATGCTCATAAATCCATGATAAATATATCATGTACTGACAATGCTTATATATTCACATATCTTTTGGTCAAAAAAAAATCACGACGAACAGAAAATTAGAAAAGAGAGGAAACCGAATTTGATCTATGCTTCTGCTTTTTCAAAACAATTATAATACATTTATCTTTTATATTTTAAATGATCAGTATTTGATAAATGAATACTTGTTGCTCTCTTGGACTGAATCAAAGTCCAGTCTATTTGAAATACAACATGATCCAAATTATCGATTTAAATCACAATAGAAAAGCCCAGCCCAAAATAAATTTTAACCGAAATTTGACCAAAATTATTGTCATTTTTGTGAGCATTTCTTTTATCGACCAACCATCTAGTTAACATATCGATCATTTTGGTAGAATTTTAGCACTTGTCGAAATCAAAATTCTATCGAATTTTGACGAAATTTGAGACCATGGTCCAATTGCTAAACCTTACGAACTTGAGGTTTATTCAAATTATGTTGGAGATTTTTTTATTTCATCTCATTGATGACATACATCTAGAAGGTTTAAATGGATGTGTGTTTAATCATATGACATTCAATATGATGAATTATGTCGGGTCAGCTTGAGGCAAATGCTCCATCCTAGAAGTCGGTGAAACGAGATTGCCAAACCCGTGGATAACGACCGTGTTGGAGGCACAACGAGATTCATCAACCCAAGGACATTGTACGAGTTGGAGGGGTAATGAAATGGATCGACCCGTGGGTATCCATGGATCATAGGGTCGGAACTCCGTATGTCCTGGATCAAATAGGGTCGGGTACCCGATCTAGACTGGTTTGTAAGATATCCATGGGTTGGTCGACCCATACGGATCGGATCGGGTACCCATCTAACCCATAAACCGTGCACAGCCCTATGCACAACTAAGGTTTAAGCTTGATCATACATGGAGAGGAGTCTTAGGTTCACAGTTTCGAAGTTCAATCTTTTTCACTATGGGCAGTGACGGAGAGAGGGAGGGGCAGGTGGGGGCTTAGCCCCCCCAACCCTCAATGAAAAATACATACATATGTAAATATAGTACATACATAACTAAAATATGGATGTTATATATAAAAGTCCCTTCATATCTCAACAAAAAAAATCAATGTCAAAATATAATAATTAATAATTAAAGTTATTTATATGTATAATTGGATAGATATATATATCTATATATCGTATCTATTTTTAAGCGATCACATGATATGTATTTTTACTTTAATATATAGGTACAAATAAGGATGTTTATTTTTATTTCCTTTGAATATACATATATGAATGATGACATTTCTTTCATTTTTTGATTTGAAAACAAATATGATTATATATATTTCTGGTGTATACATATACAATTATTTGTATTATCGAATCTATATGTGTTTCTTACTTATATATATATATATATATATATATATATATATATATATATATATATGAGTTCGATGGAGTTGTCACAGTGTCATTTTTGCATAATTTTTTTATTTTATATATATGGGTAAAATGGGGATGCCCCATAGGAAGGAACTAACTTAGCTCCCCCACGCTATTTCGTCTGTTTTTAATTTTTTTGAAAATTTATTCTGTGGATTTTCATCAATATATCCCTATATTATGTCATTCAAATTACACGCGGAACAGAGATTCTTACAGTCTCAAGAAGGGTCATTTTTAGCAATTCTGTTACCGTTAAAAACTGACTACCTGGATGGAGGTCGTAGGAGTCTTTGTTTCGCGCACGAAATTTGAATAGCATAATATAGGGATATAGTGATGGATATTCACAGAAGAAATTTTCAAAAAAAAAAATAAAAAATGGACGAAATGGCACTGTGGGAGCCAAGTTAGCTCCCTTGAGGGGCATCCTCATTTTCATCTCTCTCTCTCTCTCTCTCTCTCTCTATATATATATATATATATATATATATATATATATAGGGGTAAATGGGGCTGCCCTCGGGGGGAGCTAACTTGGCTCCCCTCACGTTATTTCGTCCAATTTTTTATATTTTTTTTGAAAATTTCTTTCGTGAATATTCATCACTATATCCCTATATCATGCTATTAAAATTTCGTGTGAAATAGAGACTCCTACGACCTCCATCCAGACATTATTTTTTTTAACGGTAACAGAATTGTTAAAAACGACCCTTCTGGATGGAGGCCGTTGGAGTTTCTGCTTCGTGCAAAATTTGAATGGCATAATATAGGGATATATTGATGAAAATCCATGGAAGAAATATCGAAAAAAAATAAAAAAAGCGGGCGAAATGGCGCGGAGGAGCCAAGTTAGCTCCCTCCATGGGGGCAGCCCCATTTTACCCTATATATATATATATATATCCCTCAAATATGTCATTCATCAGAAATGGAGATTCCTATGCTCTCCATCTAGAACATGTCGATTACAACAATATTTAGACCGTTAAAATTATCTGTTCTAGATGGATGACATAGGATTCTCTGTTTCTGATGAAATTCGAATGACATATTAGAGGGATATATAGATGAACATGCATGGCGATATTTTGAAAAAATTAAAAATTTGCGTAAAATGGCATGGGCAACCCCATTTTTTCACATATATAGGAGTGGTCCTGTGAGAGCAAAATGTTGTGAGAGCATGAGAGGAGTGATTCTAGACTGATAGTTTCAACCAGGAGAGAGAAGACCCGGAGAGAGAAAACAGAATCTATTAGTACAGAATTACTCCTCTCATGCTCTCACAACTTTTTGCTCTCAAGAGATCACTCCTCTCTCTCTCTATATATATATATATATATCCATTTATGTAGTCATTTATCAAAATATAGTACATTATTAGATATGTTGTATTGCATTTCCGAATCACTTTCAATGCAACATGTTAAATATTAGTGCCAATCATATATAAAATTATTAAAATATTACTTATAGATTGATTTAATTTTCAAACATTCAAACTTATAAATTGAATTTCCGATTAATGGTCTACCTGTCTTCCAAGTTTCACTCAAATCCGATGTCATTCACAATTTTATCTTAGTGGTAATATGTCCAATTAACATTTAAGCAACTTAAATCTCGGTTAAAAAAGAATCAAACTTTAAATCATTAATATTAATTAGCAAATTACCTCATATTGAGCAAAATTTGGAGGAGATGTACGTATACCAATAATATGTGATTCGATCAATAATTTTGGATTTTTGAAAACAAATTCACAAATAAGCATATTACAACATCTATGTTGCAACTCGCATTACAACAGAGGATCTGCTCCCTATATATTGGTAGCTAATATGACAATATAAATTAGATAATGTTTAAATAATTTTGGCCCCCCCAAGAGTAAATTTCTGGCTTCGTCCCTGACTATGGGAATGTGTTTGCTTAAAGTTTGTCGAGTTCAATTCATAGTACGAATTTATTTAAAAAATAATTTAAATATTTTCATTCCACGATAGAATGTTAAATAATTGTTTTTTTGCAAAATTACATGTTTTACTTTCAAACTATCTAATGCAAAAATATTCGTTGTTATCCAAGGGCGAGTTCAATTCATAGTACGAATTTATTTAAAAAATAATTTAAATATTTTCATTCCACGATAGAATGTTAAATAATTGTTTTTTTTGCAAAATTACATGTTTTACTTTCAAACTAGCAAATGCAAAAATATTCGTTGTTATCCAAGGGCGGAACTAGTATATAATTTTTGGGGACCACAGCCCCTCCTTAATTATTACATTTCACTTATATAGTGATGTTAATTTTTCATATTGCCCCTACTAAAATGTTAAATATATAAAGCATAATTTTGAATACTAATAAATACTTAATGGCTTATTGGCAAAGTGTTGCATGCTTCAATTAATGAACTAGGGTTTGAAACCCAACTTTACACTTTTTGTTAAAAAAATAGGTCTACTCACTTTACCTTCTTACCATCCCTTCTTTTGTTTTAAAAAATTAATTCCATCCTTTTTTGTTAAAATATTATTTTACTCACTTTTAATATATTAATATTATAAGCATAATTTGATATAAAATGAGATTGGGGCTCATTTATGTCTCCCATGATTTCTAGTTCTCTATGTAAATGAAATAAATTTTGTTGTTTCTCCTTAAATATGATTTTTTAACTAAAACTATTAAAAATCACCAATGGAAAAAACAGTCTATACCTTATTGAAAATTTCAAATACCATTGAATGATAAGTTTATCAAATTTTAAAATCACATTTGAAATTGTTAACTCTACGTAAAAAAATATCATTTGAAAATATTTTTTTCATTTTTTACTTATACATGATAGATGTATACCCGATTTCCCCTTGATAAAATTCCTGATTCTGCCCCTGTTGTTATCCTTACCAAGCTTTCATATAACAATTATTATTTGTTGTTTTTCTAACGATGTATATTGTCTAACTGAGAATAAAAATTTAGTGACAATTACTACTAATTTTGTAAAAAGATAATAGATAAATATTGATATATGTTAGCATTATAATAACTAGTATTTTTTCGTTTGATATTTCAAACCCATCTTTTCTTCAATTAATGAAACATTAGTTGTTATTTTCTATTAATATAGGATAATATAGTAACCTTCTGAAATATATTTTTCCTTTAAATCTATTTTATCGTTCTATCAATTTTAAAAATGTGATCTTTTTTATGAATAATATTTATGTCAAGTTCCATATATGCTTTTATTATACCTACCTTATCGGGTCAATTTCCACTGCTTCACCATTGCGTTTATTATAATAAAACGTACTGAAAATGCTCAAGCTTGGCGAATTAGACTTGGACTTGATTGGAGTGAGCTGCTGAGCAGGGACGAAGGTAGAAAATTTTTATTTGGGGGCTAAACTATTTTTGGGGAGGAAGCAAATTATTTAGATATTATTTATCTAATTTATCTTGTCATTTAGTTGTTAATATTTGGGGAGGGGTTCCTCTGTTTTATTGTGAGTTACAAAAGAGGTATTGTAACTATTTTTTTCCAGATTTGTTTCTTAAAATCCAATCTTATAGATAGAATCTTCGAATAATGTTATGCATATCCTCCAAATTTCGCTCAAATCCAATATCATTTGTTATTTTTTATCAATGAAAAAAAGTTTGATTCTCTTTTAAATGGGATTTAAGTTGCTTAAATATTGCTTGAACTTTTACCACTAAGATAAAATAAGAAATCACTACAACAAAGAAGACTTTAGGCGACGGCTTTTAGGTGACGGAATCTTGCTTTTTCACGACGGAAAACCTTTACATGGCAGATATTATGTCACTTTAGTGATGTCATCAAAATCCTCGCCGCTAAAGACTTAAGCGACAGATTTCCGTCACAAAAGATTATCTGACAGAAATCCGTCACCATAGGTTGTCCGTCGTCATAGGTTGCCAACTAGCCTACAATTGGTGATCGTTGTAGCCACCGATTACGAAGCCTTTTTTAAAGCACCAAATACACAAATACATTTATACTAATATTGTATAGATTCATGGGAATTAAAGGTTGTCTGTTTCACTTATATATAACAAGCAATAGAACATACATAAAATGCAATAAAAAATACATGTATCAGTGATCATCAAATGATGGAAACTTAAATTTGAACTTTTGAAGCTCCGGTTGATTGACATCAACAACTGAAGCACATCGAGTTGAAAAAGTATATCTGCGAACTTCTCGTAGTGCGAATATAAGATACAAAACCGATTAGAAATAGATGAGTGTCTGATGTTTAAACCGCGCCTTCAATTCCAAAAATTACGCAATGATCCCATTTGCACCATGATAAACAACAGAAATAAGTGTGCATTCATGCTTCATGTAGATAGCTCTCATGACATCCCAATTCCTGACATGGTCCATGTTGGGACTTCCACAACCTGAACCTGAGTCTCCATATATCTGCAACTCTGAGATCCTAAAACCCAATGGAAGAATGGTCGACCTTTTGTATTCTTGGACATTCTTCGATGCATATTTTCTCAATAGCTTGAAGGACCCTGTAAAAGTGTTACCTCACTGTAATTCATGGAATTGCAAAACAATGTTAGTATTAAAAAAAGCCATCATTTGTTAATTTCAATAACTATAAAATAGAAGGCTCAAAACTGACATGTAGGTTAGAGATGAACTGTAGTCTACAGTTCGATCTTTCCACCACTAGATTTCATAAACATACTTTGCTGGTGAAAAGTACCTGTTGCTAGAGACCAATAGATTTCATCGAACATATTTCGCGGGTGAAATTACAACCATTTGTTTGTCAAAGAAATTAGATCCGTAACTCATGGATATTCAAAAATTGAACAAATAATGTGTGTATACACATTTATATGTCTACTTAGGATATAAAGTTAGACTTTAAACTATATCAAATGTAGCATCAAGTCTATTTGACTTATTAGTTGATTTACCAAAAGGAGTCCGCTATATATACCTGCATAAGAAATCAGAAGATAAAATCTACATAAAATCTCTACGTGCATTTGTCTGCTTTGCTAAGGTAAATAAAACAACAATAATAGTGATAGAACATTGATATCCATAGCTTCAGGAAAAAAAATGCCCCAAAATAAAAGAGAGCGGAATAGTGATAAAACTGTTGAAACTTGAAATTGTATCACCTAGGTGATGTTTGAGCAATAGAGCAGAATGATGATAAATCACACATATTGAGCTTTCAGTTACTTGGCAAAAAAGTCAAATTTAATAGAACTATACACTTAAAAATGATCAAATAACTAATACGAGAACAAATGGATCATGTAACATAGATGTAGAATAACAAAGCAAGGAATGATGGCAAACTACATTCTTACTTGCAAATAAGCAAAATGGTTATCTGCTTCACATTAGCTGCATCATGTCATATGTACATCTACAACTTCACAAAATAGCAGACCATAAAAAATCATGATGTAAGAAGCAATGTAATTACTTGGAGAAACTAAAAGAAACCATGGTGCAATTATACAATGCACAACTATCGCTTTGGTTTCCCCACTATACCTGCTCATAGAATTCTTTGTAGTCATTTCTCTAGTTTTGATCTTTTTTTCAAAACAGTTTAAACAGGTCAAGATATGATATAAAATTACATGATGCCAGGATAGAGACTCCATTTGTGATCATTGGAAAAAAAGATAATGTTGTTGAATAGGTCCATAAAAACCACAAGATGATATACTCTAGATAACAGATGATTTTCCAGGTTCTCGCAAGATGACTTGCGCGCCTCCAGCAGTAAAATACTTGAAAGATAGCTATCAATAGTCTTTTATTAAGAAGAAGGAAGTAAGAGATTTTTGTTCCTTATGCATCAATCCTTCCTGAATAGTATGATGAGGAATCAAATAACATTAATGTACCATGTTAAGGATCCAAGGAGAAGATCGTTCATTGTTGTATCCCAAATAGCCCTAAATAAGTGAAATATATGCGATATGATATTTTCATACCTGACATTTGAATATATACAAGTGGATAAGAGAATTTGATGGGCAAAATATTGATAGAAAAAAGCCCTCAGGGCTGCTTGTTTGAAAGGAGTCCAATGTAGGTATGATCTCACGAGTTTAAAGATTAGAATATCTAAAGGCACTGAGCAATGATCTACTATCAATCACGAGTGAGACACATGTTTGAAATTGATGTTAGCTTCATGAAAACAACTTAAATACCTTTATGAAAGCAACCAATATACCAATCAACTTTGAGAAGAGGCCTACCGTTCATAAGACACTATATATTGATTGAAGTTGGCCATGTGAGCTAGTATCCTAAACTTCTATTGACCTTTAATCCAAAGTACATGACATCAAATAAACATAGTAAAGATTAGTTCTCTAGATACATAACTCTAGTCTCACCAAGCACTTTGCAGGACTGCTGAACTCAGGAAAAACAAGAATAAAGAAGCTCTAGAAGAATATGAGGGGCTCGATAATTCAGTAACTTATCATTTCCAAAATTGAGCCATGAGGGACACAACACTCTTCATCAGAACTATGGAATGACTTCCACGTTTTTAGGGGGATATGTATCATGGAATTACTTTTAAACAAATAAGCAGTTTGAACAGTCGTAGTATATTGAAATATAGAATATCATACTCACTGAGAGCTTGCACCGCTGTTAATTTTTTCCTGTAATCCATAATCAGGAACATTTTAGAAAATCTCTAGCCTCTAGAGACATCGTTGGCTATGGAGAATCTTCTAAGTTAGGTTTTGCTCGAAGAACGGAACGAAAAATTCCTGGCTTTGTCTTTGACGAGAATGGTCTGCTACCACATAACATTTATAACACCAATACTCCAAATATCTGGTTCCATACTGTAAGATCTATGAAGAACTTCTGGAGCAACATAATATGCAATTCCAATAATATCATTCAATTGATCATGTTGTATGCGTCCCTATCATAAATAACTTTATTTTCCAACCCGCACATTCCCCAACCTTCCGATTCCTGTATCCCTACAATCAAACAAACAAATCGAAGCATGTATAATTTGTTTTGTTTTGCATGTTTGTTTCAACTTCGTTTCAATTTGAGATCATGTTTATTTCAACCAAATAGATTTGGAATCTGTGATTTTGTTTCAATTTTGATCAAAGAGTAGGAGGTCTAACCAATGCATTGTGCGAAATTGGACCGAACAAGGAGGCCATCATGCGAGGCGACCAAAGTTGCGGCGAACCTCTTCTCATGACCAGCTCCTGTTGTCGCCACTGATGAACCTCATACCTCAAATCTCCCTGGAGGCATCGGAATGGAGGACAACACGGTGTTCGAGATTCCATAGGGTGTGTGCGATGATGACAAGGTGATCGCGGCCCCAGGAGAGGTGGCGGAGGCGGCATGAAGCGGAAGGAGAGGAGGCGGAGGAGGATGGGGCGACATCGGTGGAAATGGCGACGAGGACGACGATGTTGACGGATGGCCATCTGCGAGAGCGTCGTGATTAGGGCAAGGCGAATGGCGGTCCTTCCCATTGCGAGTGAGCGTCTGAGGAAGAGAGGACGATGATGAGGGTTATATAGGATGTCAGAGAGGGTGGGAGGGTGAGTAGAGGCAGGAGCGTCGTCGAGGTTTTTGAGGGGTGATGGAGGAGAGAGGAGGGCAATCGACAGAGGAGAGGGTTTTAGGGTTTCACCAAGAAGCTTTAGATGATAGCATTTTATATACAAAGTAATTAAATTATAATTGTGTCTACGTGGAATTAAAGTGACGGATCTAAGCGACAAAAATCCGTCATAACAAAATCTGTCGGCTAAGTATCGTCGCCACAACTTATTTTTGTTGTAGTGAATGATATCAGATTTAAGCGAGATTTGGAGGATATGTAGATCATTAACGGAAGTTTCAATTTATGAGGTTGGATTTGTGGACGTTAACCTATAAAGCGAGCTTCCAATAATTCCATAATTGACTGAAACTAATATTGGGAGGATTTGTTTTACAAAAAAATCCCATATAAAGTTATAATCGATCATAAAATTATCTATAAATGTCATATTGACAAAAAGATCCCTACAAAACACTTCATATCACTGAAATACACATTTATTAATGTGATATCAAGTAATACCATTAGATTTAATATGTCCAAACAAGTAATACTATATAGATATGTGTACCAATCCCTTATCATTTTTGTTTATACATATTTTTACATGTGTACATGTATCTGCATACTATTTTAAAATCGACTAGATAAAAAAAGATTGCAAACATGCAGATACAAATATGTAATTGTATCCAGATATGTATACACTAGAAAAATATGTAACCATATCCATTTTAAGATCCTAAAAAATGAAAGAGGTATCCAAATCCATGTCCGTATATGTACAGAAATATAAAAGAAAAATCGTTATCTATTCCATATATGCTAAAATAAAAACTATATATCCGTGACGGTTTATATACATGTACGATGATGGACACATACGGATGTATCAGTATCAGGTTACGCACATCATGTATTGTTAACAGTTAATTATGGTAATCAGATCATATATATTGAATTTTTTGTTGATATATGGTAGGGAGGCTATTATAATATAATATATAAATTTTAATTATTAAATAGTGTATTTAGATTATATATAATGCTATATATTAAACATATATCTGTACTTGGTTGGAAGCACGGGGGCCAAGCCCCCACCGCCCCTCATCTCTCCGTCATTGCTCTTGAGCAGTTAATTATGGTAATCAGATCATATATATTGAATTTTTTGTTGACATATGGGAGGGGGGCTGTTATAATATAACATATAAATTTTAATTATTAAATAGTGTATTTAGATTACCCCACCCACCCCTCCTCTATCCGTCGCTGCTCTTGAGCAAGTTTGATGTTACAACTACTTTAAAAAATTACTAACAACAATAATGGATTGTTGCGGGGTAGGTATGCAATTTTACCCTACAATTTAAAATGGGAAGGGGAGAGTTTGATTGTCCCATGCGGCTATCCACTCTCCCTTTGTCTCCACTCTCCCTTTGTCTATTCTGATCAAAACAAAAAAAGAGGAGGAGAAAAAAAGAGGAGAAAAAGAAAAAGAAAGGAGAAGAATAAGAGAAGAAGGAAAAGTAATATACTGCCTAAACTTCTTTCTTTTTTGATTCTTCTTATAAATTCTTAATTTAATTTGAGGCTGATTTTACAATGAAATGTGCAATAATATTGGATTTTTTTGTTTACGGGAGTTTATATTTTTTTTCAAGAGAGGATAGGTGAAATTAGTGAACAAAAGACTGTTGGGAGGGTTTGATTGATGAAATTAAGTGGTCGATGGTATTAGAGATTTGGATTTAGTCATACATGTAGTAGATATAATCAAGTGTAGGGGAACCTATGGCCGGATTTAATCCTTTGCGAAGATCTTTTCTCCATATATAATTGTGAACTCTCTCTAATACCAACTATATCAAAAAAGCTCGTCTATCTATACTTCCACTATTTCTTTTTTTAGAACTATATAAGGATGCTGTTTTTTCATCATATTATAGGCCTTCTTGTTCACCAGTCTCCAGTCAAGGCAAAGCAGGCACTAGGGTTCGATGTGAAAACACCCGATCCCATTCCGAACTCGATGTATGGAATCGTCTTGCGTCATATGTATTGAAATTGTTCGGGAGCATGGTACCAAGCTCGCTATTCGTACTCACGGAGGGACAAAGCAAGTTCACAATTACAAGCAAACATGTTGCGTCGTAGTCATGATTTTATCCCCGCATGTGTGAGTCTTGCCTTGGAAAAGTCAGAAGCTCGGTTTAGAGTGGAAGCATAAAGCCCTTTCTAATCATTCTCTCTTAAATCAAGGATGGATTTGAGCTATTGATCCTTATAGTATGGAAAACCATGGCATAAGGAAGTCGTTCACATTCTAAGGTTCCAGTCCTTAGCTAAGGAAGCAAGTTCACAATTACAAGTTGGAAAGGCTGGGTTCTCTCTAATATATTATGTTGCTTGTTGGTTTTTTTTATTCCGAACCGCACAACATCAAGTTATTGCATGTTGGTTTTTCTAAATTTGATGAATGTGTGATAGTGGAATAATATTCCTGCATATTTGATTTTGCTATTGTTATTGAAATGGGTTAATAGTACTGATTAGAGTAGATAAAACAATGGACATAATAGTTGTTTTAGTGATGAAATTAAAAGCAATGTGAAATAAGATTTTGAATTTGCTTGTTTTATGAAGAGGAGGATGTGAAAAAAAAAGATAAAAATATGTGTGGTTACAATTAATGGTTCTAAGTTTCATAATGAAGATAACAATTTAGATGTTGCATGTAACTTGATTTGGAAAGCATAAATTGGTACCGGCGATTTTCTACCATAATGCATTCTCATTCTTTGTTGCATAGGAGAATTTTTTTTAATAAAAGTAATAGTTATCAAATGATTCCCATATGTGTGGCGTTTGCTCTTGGGAAAAAATGAGGAAAAGAGGAATGTTAAGAATATAACAAAGATTACATGAGATATGATCATTGAGATGAATGGGAAAACATGTTAACTAGGAAGAGGAGATCATTAATGTTATTGAATATTTTTGGGTAGAAGGGGAATGTTAGAGACAAATGTATGCGTATCAATGTGAGGGAGAAACTTGTTTAGGTGTGAATTGGGAGAGAAAAAGATGAGAGATGGACAAAAGGTAAGGGATTAATGTTACGCATGGAGTTATTAATTTTTAATTATCCATTCTCCAACTAATAAAATGATCCATTTTTAGCATGATCCTAATTATACTTTCAATGAAGTCAAATTTGGACAAAATCATTTGGATAACTAAGCATATAATAAGAATGAAGGGAGATTAAACCTCACACATCATGGAAACATAGACTAAAAAAAATCAAATTCACACATCATGGAAATGTATGATCCCAAATTGTCAAATTCCTAGGCCGTTTTTCTTAAGATGTCTGATCTGATCACATATATAGCATGTCATATTCATCCAACATCCTCTGAAATGTTACCTTCCACATGGTGGACATATCGGCTTCTCAGATTTTGTCCCCCCTACTGTCTTTCTATAATTTCTACAAAGCATTGTTGATTCCATGTATAAATGCAATGCGTCCTCTAAAGGTTGCTTATTCACGGATGCAAGCCGTAACGGGAGATAGCGATGGTCTTTCCGTGATTGAGTTCTGTCCTTCTTGAGAACTTCCCTTGTTTCTCCGTTCCTTTCAGCGATCAGTAAACAAAAGCTATAGCATTTTCTCTCTCACCTGCTTGGAGTCTCAGCTTTCCCCTAAGACTTGCCATTGGATTGAGGTTACATTCTCTTCCTTTTATTTTCGGGAGTGAGACTAAGTAGATTATAAGGCATCAGTCCTCTCAAATTCAAGTCAAAAAATACTTGCCTCATTCGGTTTTGAGGCTGGCTAGTTTGGTCACTGTCAGCCAAAACAGTACCCAATTGAATTTGAAAGGCAGATTGATGTAGCGAGGAAGCAAATTCATGGAGAAAATTATCTGCAAGCCAGTCTCAATGAAAGCGTTGCGCCGCTTTGGAGAGGATAAAATGAAGGTGACATAATTCTATGCTGATTCAACAAAGGGAGCCTCATGCTCAATTATGGAAACTGGATATGAACATCCTGCATGGAACACATTTTCATTAAAAATTTAAAAAAATACTTCCAAGGTGCCATGGTATAACAAATAGAAGCTTCATTATTTCTTTTTTATTTTGGCAATTTGATCTGAGCTAGAACCAAGGATTTGCTTTGGCCAACCTGAAATATGAAGTTATCAGTAATCACAGCATCTCCAAACGCTAACCAGGACTGAAAGCAAACCAACAGACAGATATCAAGTTGTTAGCATCATTACAAGCACTTTACTTTTTAGTCCATCCTATGTTTTGATGAATGGACTCAATATCACACCAATTTTGAGACCACTGTTTAATCTGATACAATTCATATTCCATGAAGAATCACGGAAAAAACACAATCACAGCTTTAGATCAGTTTACATCCCATTGATTTCTTACCAGTAACCAGGTTTCCGCCGTTCCCCTCGACGTGCTTGGGGTGCTCCCCATGAGATGAGGTTGAATCCTTTGATTTAGTAGATGCTATCAATTTGAACGTGTTTCTAACCCTTGGAAAGATAGTTAAATTGGTAAAGAATGATATCTATAAATTGGTATGGTGCCAAGGTAAACGTACTAAAATATAAAACAAGTGGAATGCAACAACTGAAGAAAAAGAGGATCCTAACCTTCCAAGGATTCCAGGGGCGGACTTTACTGGACAAGCCCTCCTCGAGTAAGATTGGTGTGGAGGTGCTTGGTGATTGGTGGCTTCTCCTTCCACTATTTTTATGGGCGACCTGAAATCGACCAAGATAGATGCAGAGAAATCAAATGCTGCCAAAGAGGAGAAAGTACGATCACACAAGTGGAAGTGTTTGGCCAAACCGTGTTACTTGTAACGGCTTTGGTGAAGGAGAACCTGTCTGATGCATCTGTTGATTTATTCCTGAATCCTGACCACGAAACCCCCTTCCATTGCGTGATTCAGCTTCATTTTTTGAGGAAGATGCCCTGATTGGAATGGAATTCTTATAACATGACAAATGTGGAAATCAAGAATTGGAAGTTTCTAAACAGACACAGTTTGATCATGCATATACTGGTTATACCTAGGTGAAGGAGAATACGGTTTGATCTGCCTAGATTCTGATAGGAGATTTGTAACATTACAAGAAATTGTTGGAGGTTGTTAGACAATTTGTTGTGGTTGTTGTTAAATGTTCCTATGGGACCCTTGATGAATATAAATAAGCAATGGAATGGGATCAGAGGCTGATTATTCTGGCACTCATTCCCTATTTCCAGCATCTATTCTCTGCTCTCTCCTGTTTGTTCTATGCTCTTCTCTCCCTCTTCTTCTCATGTTCTAACTCCATAGTCCAAGTAACCACGGCGAGCGGGACACGAGCTCGGAGGTCCTTGAAGTCTACAGATCTTCTCCCTGGAATTGAGCATACGAGGGGGAAAAGATCTAACAATTGGTGTCTGAGCCTACTCCGAGCACCGGTTCAATAATGATGTCACTGGAGGATATCGAAACCATCAAGCGCTTGGTGATTGACACGATAAATGTGCGCCTTGCTGAAGTTAAGATTGAGGAGGAGGAAAAGCTTTAACCTCCGAAACCTGATGATTCTTCATCATCAGGGGGATCAACATCAGGTATTCCTAAAAATAAATGGTTAAAATTTCCCTCATACAATGGATCTTCGGAATTTATGGAATGGCGATATAAAGCTGAACAGTATTTCAGTTTTTATCAAATACCTGATTCCCAGAAGAACTCTTTAGCATCTTTTCATCTGGAGGGTGAAGCCCTTCAATGATATTGGTGGTATACTAAAAGTGGAATGGGGAAATCCTGGGATTCGCTTTTTCGGGGTATGGAATCTCGTTTTGGTACTTTAATTTATGAAGATCCTCATGGAATTTTAAGTAAGCTTCGACAAACAACATCGGTGTTGGCGTATCAAAGAGAATTCAAGCGTTTGTCCAATAAGCTTGAAGGAATTCCTGTGGCACATTTGTTGGGAACCTTTCTCAGTGGTCTGAAACCTGAAATAGAATATAAAGTCCGCATGCTTAAACCTAATTATATGAATGAAGCCACGGAGTTAGCGAGGTTGTAGGAAGCTAAACTAAAAGCACAAGGTCGTGGTAAGCATACTTTTGCATCTGAAAGCCATAAAGGATTGCTGCCCTTACCCTCTAAACCAGTCCCTCCTATTCATCAATTATCACAATCCCAGTATGATGATCGTCTCAAAAAGGGATTACGCTTTAAATGTGGCGATAAATGGGCAAAAGATCATCATTGCAAGTCAGTTTTAGTGGTTCGAATATTACCAGATGATGAATACTTGCAATTAGAAGAGACTGACCAGACATTAGAAATGCCTGTAATTGAGGATAAAATTCCAGAAATTTCCAATCATGCCAGTTCGGGAAAGATAAGACCTAATACGATGCGTGTTCTTGGCAGTGTTGAAGGTGCTGCTGTTCGTATGCTTATTGACTCTGGAAGTACTGATAATTTCATGGATCCAAGGCTTGTAGATAAACTGGGGTTGCCGCTGAAAAAAGATCTCACTTTCTAAGTAATGATTGCTAATGGAGAACAAGTTAAATGCATGGGTCTTTGTTCTCAGGTTCATGTTGTTCTTCAGAAACTTTCAATGGTACTCAACTTGTATATCTTGCCTCTTGGGGGTTGTGAGGTGGTTATGGGAGTTAGTTGGCTGGAATTACTTGGTACTATCCAGTGGAATTTTAAGGAGCGTGTCATGTGTTTAAATTATAAAGGTTGTAATTACCAGTTAAATGGGATTTCCAATGCTCCTCTTACAATGGTTACAACTGGGCAAGCAAACAAGGAGTTGAAATATGCTACAACTGCTTTTATGCTTCAACTTCATTCAATCGCAGTTGTTACTTCAGATGCAGAATTTTCAGTTGGCAGTGATATTTTAGATAAACAACTAAAATCTGTGGTTCAAGATTTTAGGATTATTTTCAAGACCCCAACGGGCCTTCCTCCGGTACGTAATTACGACCATCGTATCCCATTAACTGATAAAACTATTACAATTTCTTCGGGTCCATATCGACATTCTCCAACCCAGAAAGATATTATTGAAGAAACAGTTCGTCTTGCCTTGAAGGAAGGATTGATTCGACCAAGCAATAGTTCTTTTGCTTCTGTATTTTTTTGGTTTAGAAACATGATGGAACTTGGAGAATGTGTATTGATTACAGGGCCCTTAACACCTATACTATCAAGGACAAGTATCCTGTTCCTCTTATCGATGATCTTCTAGATGAATTACATGGGGCTCAGGTGTTTTCAAAGCTGGATTTAAGGTCTGGATATCACCAAATCAGAATGAATGAAGAGGATATTTCAAAAACTGCATTTAAGACACATGAAGGGCACTATGAATTCTTAGTAATGCCCTTTGGCCTTACAAATGCCCCATCAACTTTTCAAAGTTTGATGAACGATCTGTTCAAGACGTATTTGTGGAAGTTTGTATTGATATTTTTTGATGATATCCTCATTTACAATCTCAACATGGCTCAACACATACGACATGTGGAAACTATCTTCAAAATTTTGCTTCAAAACAAGTTATATGCCAAATATTCCAAATGCAAGTTTGGCATAGATACTGTGGAGTATTTGGGACATGTTATATCCAAAGAGGGTGTCTCCATGGATCACGCCAAAGTTGATGCATTTCTTCTTGGCCGATCCCAAAATCGCATCGAGATGTAAGGGGTTTTTTGGGGCTTACCGGATATTATCGGAAATTTGTTAAGGATTATGGGAGTATTGCTGCTCCTCTCACTTCATTTCTTAAACTGGGAACCTTTGGTTGGTCTTCGGATGCACACGAAGCTTTTGTCAAGCTTAAAAATATAATGATTTCTAAGCCGGTTCTGGCATTACCAGATTTTTCCAAGACTTCTGTTATTGAATCTGATGCAAGTGGGATTGGCATGGGCGCAATTCTGATGCGAGAAGGACGACCGGTAGCTTATCTTAGCAAGGCATTTTCTCCCCTACAACAGGCTTTGTCAGCATATGAACGTGAATTGGAGGCTATTATTTTGTTGTACATAAATGGCGACCTTATTTGATTGGCAAGAGATTTACAATACGCACTGATCATCAAAGTCTTCACTTTCTTTTACAACAAAAAGTTCATACTCCGGCCCAACACAAGTGGCTTGTAAAATTATTGGGCTATGATTTTTCTCTAGAATATAAATCAGGGAAGCATAACATAGCAGCCGATGCTCTTTCACGGCGACCGGCATCACTTCAATCCATGGCTATATCACGTCGAGAATCTGATTGGTGGGACAGTTTGAAATCTTTATATAATTCAGATTCAATCTTATCTGCTACGCTTTCTAAATGGAATGAAGGTCTACTTGATCATGCCCTTTATTCTTGCACGGATGGAGTTCTGTATTATAAGGGTCATGTTCTTCTTCACTCCAAATGTCCCTTAGTTTCCATCGTTATTAAGGAGATGCATAATACACCTTATGCTGGTGGTTATCATAAAACGTTGCACAGAGTTTAACGTTTTTTTACTTGGCCGAAAATGAGTCAGGATATAAAGGCTTATATCCGCAAGTGTGATACTTGTCAACGTTGTAAGTATGATACTGCAGTTCCCAGTGGCCTTTTGCAACCATTACCTATTCCATCTCGGATATGGGAAGAGTTTTCAATGGATTTTATCGATGGCCTTCCACCAGTTGGCTCTAAATCAACTCTTCTTGTTATTGTGGATTGATTGTCCAGATATATTCATTTAATTCCATTGCAACACCCATATAATGCGTCCACAGTAGCTGCAGCTTTTTTTGATAATGTGCTTAAGCTTCATGGTTTGCCTAAAGCTATTATTTCAGATAGAGACCCAATATTTACAAGTCAATTTTGGGGAGAATTGTTCCGATTGCAAGGTGTTCAGCTGAAGCTCAGCTCTGCATACCATCCCCAAACGGATGGTCAAACTGAAGTAACTAACCGATGTATAGAAACATACTTGCGGTGCTTCTGCTATCAACAACAAAATCAGTGGGTAAAGTGGCTTCCCATGGCTGAATATTGGTTCAACACAACTTGGCATTCTGCTACAGGAGTAACCCCCTTCGAAGCAGTATATAGATATCCTCCTCCTACTCCATTCTCTTATGTTTCAGGGACAGCTGCAGTACATACAGTGGAGGACCAACTACGGAGCCGTGATCTGATTTTGGCAGACTTAAAACTCCATTTGCAGCGTGCTCAACAACGAATGAAGTTACAAGCTGATAAACATCGAAAGGAACGTGAGTTTCAAGTCGGGGACTGGGTTTACTTGAAAATCCAGCCATATCGATAAGTTTCACTTGTTGTTACCTTGAATCTTAAACTTTCTGCTCGATTCTACGATCCCTTCAAGGTTCTAAGTCGTGTTGGCCCTGTTGCTTACATGCTTGATCTTCCACAAGGCTCTAAGATACATCCCATTTTTCATATTTCGCAGTTGAAAAAGAAACATGGGAACCAACTTCTACATACATTTTCTCTGCCTGATACATTTCAACATGCTACAAAGGTTCCGATCAAGCTTTTGTCAAGGCATATGGTGAAACGTCATAACAAGGCCATCACACAGCTCTTGATCGAGTGGCAGGGATACCCATTGGAAGAAGCTTCATGGATGGATTATGACGAATTTCTATCTCTATATCCTGATTTTAACCTTGAGGACAAGGTTGATTTGGAGGGGGGTAGTTGATAGGAGATTTGTAACATTACAAGAAATTGTTGGAGGTTGATAGATAATTTGTTGTGGTTGTTGTTAAATGGTCCTATGGGACCCTTGATGAATATAAATAAGCAATGGAATGGGATCAGAGGCAGATTATTCTGGCACTCATTCCCTATTTCCAGCATCTATTCTCTGCTCTCTCCTGTTTGTTCTATGCTCTTCTCTCCCTCTTCTTCTCATGTTCTAACTCCATAGTCCAAGTAACCACGACGAGCGGGACACGAGCTTAGAGATTCTTGGAGTTAGTTGGCTGGAATTACTTGGTATTATCCAGTGGAATTTTAAGGAGCATGTCATGTGTTTCAATTATAAAGGTTGTAATTACCAGTTAAATGGGATTTCCAATGCTCCTCTTACAATGGTTACAGCTGGGCAAGCAAACAAGGAGTTGAAATATGCTAAAACTGCTTTTATGCTTCAACTTCATTCAATCGCAGTTGCTACTTCAGATGCAGAACTTTCCGTTGGCAGTGATATTTCAGATGAACAACTAAAATCTGTGGTTCAAGATTTTAGCATTATTTTCAAGACCCTAACGGGCCTTCTTCCGGTACGTACTTACGACCATCGTATCCCATTAATTGATAAAACTATTACAGTTTCTTCGGGTCCATATCAACATTCTCCAGCCCAGAAAGATATTATTGAAGAAATAGTTCGTCTTGCCTTGAAGGAAGGATTGATTCAACTAAGCAACAGTTCTTTTGCTTCTCTGGTTCTGTTGGTTAAGAAACATGATGGAACTTGGAGAATGTGTATTGATTATAGTGCCCTTAACACCTATACTATCAAGGACAAGTATCCTGTTCCTCTTATCGATGATCTTCTAGATGAATTACATGGGGCTCAGGTGTTTTCAAAGCTGGATTTAAGGTTTGGATATCACCAAATCAGAATGAATGAAGAGGATATTTCAAAAACTACATTTAAGACACATGAGGGGCATTATGAATACTTAGTAATGCCCTTTAGCCTTACAAATGCCCCAGCAACTTTTCAAAGTTTGATGAACGGTCTGTTCAAGCCGTATTTGCGGAAGTTTGTGTTGATATTTTTTGATGATATCCTCATTTACAGTCTCAACATGGCTCAACACATACGCCATGTGGAAATTATCTTCAGAATTTTGCTTCAAAACAAGTTATATGCCAAATATTTCAAATGCAAGTTTGGCATAGATACCGTGGAGTATTTGGGACATGTTATATCCAAAGAGGGTGGCATAGATAATGTGCTTAAGCTTCATGGTTTGCCTAAAGCTATTATGTCAGATAGAGACCCAATATTTACAAGTTAATTTTGGGGAGAATTGTTCCGATTTTAAGGTGTTTAACTGAAGCTCAACTCTGCTTACCATCCCCAAACGGATGGTCAAACTGAAATAACTAACCGATGTATAGAAACATACTTGCGGTATTTCTGCTATCAACAACAAAATCAGTGGGTAAAGTGGCTTCCCCATGGCTGAATATTTGTTCAACACAACTTGGCATTCTGCTATAGGAGTAACCCCCTTCGAAGCAGTATACGAATATCCTCATACTACTCCATTCTCTTAAATTTCAGGGACAGCTACAGTACATACAGTGGAGGACCAACTACGGAACCGTGATCTGATTTTGGCAGACTTAAAACTCCATTTACAGCGTGATCAACAACGAAAGAAGTTACAAGCTGATAAACATCGAAAGGAATGTGAGTTTCAAGTCAGGGACTGGGTTTACTTGAAAATCCAGCCATATCGACAAGTTTCACTTGTTGTTACCTTGAATCTTAAACTTTCTGCTCGATTCTACGGTCCCTTCAAGGTTTTAAGTCACGTTGGCCCTGTTGCTTACAGGCTTGATCTTCCACAAGGCTCTAAGATACATCCCATTTTTAATATTTCACAGTTGAAAAAGAAACATGGGAACCAACTTGTACATACATTTTCTCTGCATGATACATTCAACATGCTACAAAGGTTCCGCTCAAGCTTTTGTCAAGGCGTATGGTGAAACGTCATAATAAGGCCATCACACAGCTCTGGATCGAGTGGCAGGGATACCCATTGGAAGAAGCTTCATGGCTGGATTGTGACGAATTTCTATCTGTATATCCTGATTTTAACCTTGAGGACAAGGTTGATTTGGAGGGGGAGTAGTTGATAGGAGATTTGTAACATTACAAGAAATTGTTGGAGGTTGATAGACAATTTGTTGTGGTTGTTGTTAAATGGTCCTATGGGACCCTTGATGAATATAAATAAGCAATGGAATGGGATCAGAGGCTGATTATTCTGGCACTCATTCCCTATTTCCAGCATCTATTCTCTGCTCTCTCCTGTTTGTTCTATGCTCTTCTCTCCCTCTTCTTCTCATGTTCTAACTCCATAGTCCAAGTAACCACGGCGAGCGGGACACGAGCTCGGAGGTCCTTGAAGTCTACAGATCTTCTCCCTGGAATTGAGCATACGAGGAGGAAAAGATCTAACAATTGGTGTCCTGAGCCTACTCCGAGCACCGGTTCAATAATGATGTCACTGGAGGATATCGAAGCCATCAAGCGCTTGGTGATTGACACGATAAATGTGCGCCTTGCTGAAGTTAAGATTGAGGAGGAGGAAAAGCTTTAACCTCCGAAACCTGGTGATTCTTCATCATCATGGGGATCAACATCAGGTATTCCTAAAAATAAATGGTTAAAACATCCCTCATACAATGGATCTTCGGAATTTATGGAATGGCGATATAAAGCTGAACAGTATTTCAGTTTTTATCAAATACCTGATTCCCAGAAGAACTCTTTAGCATCTTTTCATCTGGAGGGTGAAGCCCTTCAATGATATTGGTGGTATACTAAAAGTGGAATGGGGAAATCCTGGGATTCGCTTCTTCGGGGTATGGTATCTCATTTTGGTACTTTAATTTATGAAGATCCTCATGGAATTTTAAGTAAGCTTCGACAAACAACATCTGTGTTGGCGTATCAAAGAGAATTCAAGCGTTTGTCCAATAAGCTTGAAGGAATTCCTGTGGCACATTTGTTGGGAACCTTTCTCAGTGGTCTGAAACCTGAAATAGAATATAAAGTCCGCATGCTTAAACCTAATTATATGAATGAAGCCACGGAGTTAGCGAGGTTGTAGGAAGCTAAATTAAAAGCACAAGGTCGTGGTAAGCATACTTTTGCATCTGAAAGCCATAAAGGATTGCTGCACTTACCCTCTAAACCAGTCCCTCCTATTCATCAATTATCACAATCCCAGTATGATGATCGTCTCAAAAAGGGATTATGCTTTAAATGTGGCGATAAATGGGCAAAAGATCATCATTGCAAGTCAGTTTTTGTGGTTCGAATATTACCAGATGATGAATACTTGCAATTAGAAGAGACTGACCAGACATTAGAAATGCCTGTAATTGAGGATAATATTCCAGAAATTTCCAATCATGCCAGTTCGGGAAAGATAAGACCTAATACGATGCGTGTTCTTGGCAGTGTTGAAGGTGCTACTGTTCGTATGCTTATTGACTATGGAAGTACTGATAATTTCATGGATCCAAGGCTTGTAGATAAACTGGGGCTGCCGCTGAAAAAAGATCTCACTTTCTAAGTAATGATTGCTAATGGAGAACAAGTTAAATGCATGGGTCTTTGTTCTCAGGTTCATGTTGTTCTTCAGAAACTTTCAATGGTACTCAACTTGTATATCTTGCCTCTTGGAGGTTGTGAGGTGGTTTTGGGAGTTAGTTGGCTGGAATTACTTGGTACTATCCAGTGGAATTTTAAGGAGCGTATCATGTGTTTCAATTATAAAGGTTGTAATTACCAGTTAAATGGGATTTCCAATGCTCCTCTTACAATGGTTACAACTGGACAAGCAAACAAGGAGTTGAAATATGCTACAACTGCTTTTATGCTTCAACTTCATTCAATCGCAGTTGTTACTTCAGATGCAGAATTTTCAGTTGGCAGCGATATTTTAGATGAACAACTAAAATCTGTGGTTCAAGATTTTAGGATTATTTTCAAGACCCCAACGGGCCTTCCTCCGGTACGTAATTACGACCATCGTTTCCCATTAACTGATGAAACTATTACAATTTCTTTGGGTCCATATCGACATTCTCCAACCCAGAAAGATATTATTGAAGAAACAGTTCATCTTGCGTTGAAGGAAGGATTGATTCGACCAAGCAATAGTTCTTTTTCTTCTCTATTTTTTTGGTTTAGAAACATGATGGAACTTGGAGAATGTGTATTGATTACAGGGCCCTTAACACCTATACTATCAAGGACAAGTATCCTGTTCCTCTTATCGATGATCTTCTAGATGAATTACATGGGGCTCAGGTGTTTTCAAAGCTGGATTTAAGGTCTGGATATCACCAAATCAGAATGAATGAAGAGGATATTTCAAAAACTGCATTTAAGACACATGAAGGGCACTATGAATACTTAGTAATGCCCTTTGGCCTTACAAATGCCCCATCAACTTTTCAAAGTTTGATGAACGATCTTTTCAAGCCGTATTTGTGGAAGTTTGTATTGATATTTTTTGATGATATCCTCATTTACAATCTCAACATGGCTCAACACATACGACATGTGGAAACTATCTTCAAAATTTTGCTTCAAAACAAGTTATGTGCCAAATATTCCAAATGCAAGTTTGGCATAGATACTGTGGAGTATTTGGGACATGTTATATCCAAAGAGGAAGTCTCCATGGATCACGCCAAAGTTGATGCATTTCTTCTTGGCCTATCCCAAAATCGCAGCGAGATGTAAGGGGTTTTTTGGGGCTTACCGGATATTATCGGAAATTTGTTAAGGATTATGGGAGTATTGATGCTCCTCTCACTTCATTTCTTAAACTGGGAACCTTTGGTTGGTCTTCGGATGCACGCGAAGCTTTTGTCAAGCTTAAAAATATAATGATTTCTAAGCCGGTTCTGGCATTACCAGATTTTTCCAAGACTTCTATTATTGAATCTGATGCAAGTGGGATTGGCATGGGCACAATTCTGATGCAAGAAGGACGACCGGTAGCTTATCTTAGCAAGGCATTTTCTCCCCTACAACAGGCTTTGTCAGCATATGAACGTGAAATGGAGGCTATTATTTTTGTTGTACATAAATGGCGACCTTATTTGATTGGCAAGAGATTTACAATACGCATTGATCATCAGAGTCTTCACTTCCTTTTACAACAAAAAGTTCATACTCCGGCCCAACACAAGTGGCTTGTAAAATTATTGGGCTATGATTTTTCTCTAGAATATAAATCAGGGAAGCATAACATAGCAGCCGATGCTCTTTCACGGCGACCGGCATCACTTCAATCCTTGGCTATATCACGTCCAGAATCTGATTGGTGGGAAAGTTTGAAATCTTTATATAATTCAGATTCAATCTTATCTGCTACGCTTTCCAAATGGAATGAAGGTCTACTTGATCATGCCCTTTATTCTTGCAAGGATGGAGTTCTGTATTATAAGGGTCATGTTCTTCTTCACTCCAAATGTCCCTTAGTTTCCATCATTATTAAGGAGATGCATAATACACCTTATGCTGGTGGTTATCATAAAACGTTGCACAGAGTTTAACGTTTTTTTACTTGGTCGAAAATGAGTCAGGATATAAAGGCTTATATCCGCGAGTGTGATACTTGTCAACGTTGTAAGTATGATACTGCAGTTCCCAGTGGCCTTTTGCAACCATTACCTATTCCATCTCGGATATGGGAAGAGATTTCAATGGATTTTATCGATGGCCTTCCACCAGTTGGCTCTAAATCAACTCTTCTTATTATTGTGGATTGATTGTCCAGATATGATCATTTAATTCCATTGCAACACCCATATAATGCATCCACAGTAGCTGCAGCTTTTTTTGATAATGTGCTTAAGCTTCATGGTTTGCCTAAAGCTATTATTTCAGATAGAGACCCAATATTTACAAGTCAATTTTGGGGAGAATTGTTCCGATTGCAAGGTGTTCAGCTGAAGCTCAGCTCTGCTTACCATCCCCAAACGGATGGTCAAACTGAAGTAACTAACCGATGTATAGAAACATACTTGCGGTGCTTCTGCTATCAACAACAAAATCAGTGGGTAAAGTGGCTTCCCATGGCTGAATATTGGTTCAACACAACTTGGCATTCTGCTACAGGAGTAACCCCCTTCGAAGTAGTATACAGATATCCTCCTCCTACTCCATTCTCTTATGTTTCAGGGACAGCAGCAGTACATACAGTGGAGGACCAACTACGGAGCCGTGATCTGATTTTGGCAGACTTAAAACTCCATTTGCAGCGTGCTCAACAACGAATGAAGTTACAAGCTGATAAACATCGAAAGGAACGTGAGTTTCAAGTCGGGGACTGGGTTTACTTGAAAATCCAGCCATATCAATAAGTTTCACTTGTTGTTACCTTGAATCTTAAACTTTCTGCTCGATTCTACGATCCCTTCAAGGTTCTAAGTCGCGTTGGCCCTGTTGCTTACATGCTTGATCTTCCACAAGGCTCTAAGATACATCCCATTTTTCATATTTCCCAGTTGAAAAAGAAACATGGGAACCAACTTCTACATACATTTTCTCTGCCTGATACATTTCAACATGCTACAAAGGTTCCGCTCAAGCTTTTGTCAAGGCATATGGTGAAACGTCATAACAAGGCCATCACACAGCTCTTGATCGAGTGGCAGGGATACCCATTGGAAGAAGCTTCATGGATGGATTATGACGAATTTCTATCTCTATATCCTGATTTTAACCTTGAGGACAAGGTTGATTTGGAGGGGGGGTAGTTGATAGGAGATTTGTAACATTACAAGAAATTGTTGGAGGTTGATAGATAATTTGTTGTGGTTGTTGTTAAATGGTCCTATGGGACCCTTGATGAATATAAATAAGCAATGGAATGGGATCAGAGGAAGATTATTCTGGCACTCATTCCCTATTTCCAGCATCTATTCTCTGCTCTCTCCTGTTTGTTCTATGCTCTTCTCTCCCTCTTCTTCTCATGTTCTAACTCCATAGTCCAAGTAACCACGACGAGCGGGACACGAGCTTAGAGATCCTTGCAGTCTACAGATCTTCTCCCTAGAATTGAGCATACGAGGAGGAAAAGATCTAACAATTGGTGTCTTGAGCCTACTCTGAGCACTAGTTCAACAATGATGTCACCGGAGGATATCGAAGCCATCAAGTGCTTGGTGATTGACATGATAAATGTGCGCCTTGCTGAAGTTAAGATTGAGGAGAAGGAGGAAAAGGTTTTACCTCCGAAACCTGAGGATTCTACATCATCAGGGGGATCAACATCAGGTATTCCTAAACATAAATGGTTAAAATTTCCCTCATACAATGGATCTTCGGAATTTATGGAATGACGATATAAAGCTGAACAATATTTCAGTTTTTATCAAATACCTGATTCCCAGAAGAACTCTTTAGCATCTTTTCATCTGGAGGGTGAAGCCCTTCAATGGTATTGGTGGTATACTAAAAGTGGAATGGGGAAATCCTAGGATTCGCTTCTTCGGGGTATGGAATCACGTTTTGGTACTTTAGTTTATGAAGATCCTCATGGAGTTTTAAGTAAGCTTCGACAAACAACATCTGTATTGGCGTATCAAAGAGAATTCAAGCGTTTGTCCAATAAGCTTGAAGGAATTCCTGTGGCACATTTTTTGGGAACCTTTCTCAGTGGTCTGAAACCTGAAATAGAATATGAAGTCCGCATGCTTAAACCTAATTCTTTGGATGAAGCCACGGAGTTAGCGAGGTTGCAGGAAGCTAAATTAAAGGCACAGGGTCATGATAAGCATACTTTTGCAACTGAAAGTGATAAAGGATTGCTTCCCATACTCTCTAAACCAGTCCCTCCTATTCGTCAATTATCACAATATTAATATGATGATAGTCTCAAAAAGGGATTATGCTTTAAATGTAGCGATAAATGGGCAAAAGATCATCGTTGCAAGTCAGTTTTTGTGGTCTAAATATTACCAGATGATGAATACTTGCAATTAGTAAAGACTGACCAGACATTAGAAATGCCTATAACTGAGGATAAAATTCCAGAAATTTCCAATCATGCCATTTCGGGAAAGATAGGACCTAATACGATGCGTGTTCTTGGCAGTGTCGAAGGTGCTACTGTTCGTATGCTTATTGAATATGCAAGTATTGATAATTTCATGGATCCAAGGCTGGTGGATAAACTGGGGTTGCCGCTGAAAGAAGACCACGCTTTCCAAGTAATGATTGCTAATGGAGAACAAGTTAAATGCATGGGTCTTTGTTCTCAAGTTCATGTTGTTCTTCAGAAACTTTCAATGGTACTCAACTTTTATATCTTGCCTCTAGGGGGTTGTGAGGTGGTTTTGGGAGTTAGTTGGCTGGAATTACTTGGTATTATCCAGTGGAATTTTAAGGAGCGTGTCATGTGTTTCAATTATAAAGGTTGTAATTACGAGTTAAATGGGATTTCCAATGCTCCTCTTACAATGGTTACAGCTGGGCAAGCAAACAAGGAGTTGAAATATGCTAAAACTGCTTTTATGCTTCAACTTCATTCAATCGCAGTTGCTACTTCAGATGCAGAACTTTCCGTTGGCAGTGATATTTCAGATGAACAACTAAAATCTGTGGTTCAAGATTTTAGCATTATTTTCAAGACCCTAACGGGCCTTCTTCCGGTACGTACTTACGACCATCGTATCCCATTAATTGATGAAACTATTACAGTTTCTTCGGGTCCATATCGAAATTCTCCAGCCCAGAAAGATAGTTTTGAAGAAATAGTTCGTCTTGCCTTGAAGGAAGGATTGATTCAACTAAGCAACAGTTCTTTTGCTTCTCTGGTTCTGTTGGTTAAGAAACATGATGGAACTTGGAGAATGTGTATTGATTATAGTGCCCTTAACACCTATACTATCAAGGACAAGTATCCTATTCCTCTTATAGATGATCTTCTAGATGAATTACATGGGGCTCAGGTGTTTTCAAAGCTGGATTTAAGGTCTGGATATCACCAAAGCAGAATGAATGAAGACGATATTTCAAAAACTACATTTTAGACACATGAGGGGCACTATGAATACTTAGTAATGCCCTTTAGCCTTACAAATGCCCCAGCAACTTTTCAAAGTTTGATGAACGGTCTGTTCAAGCCGTATTTGCGGAAGTTTGTGTTGATATTTTTTGATGATATCCTCATTTACAGTCTCAACATGGCTCAACACATACGCCATGTGGAAATTATCTTCAGAATTTTGCTTCAAAACAAGTTATATGCCAAATATTTCAAATGCAAGTTTGGCATAGATACTGTGGAGTATTTAGGACATGTTATATCCAAAGAGGGTGGCATAGATAATGTGCTTAAGCTTCATGGTTTGCCTAAAGCTATTATGTCAGATAGAGACCCAATATTTACAAGTTAATTTTGGGGAGAATTGTTCCGATTTTAAGGTGTTTAACTGAAGCTCAGCTCTGCTTACCATCCCCAAACGGATGGTCAAACTGAAATAACTAACCGATGTATAGAAACATACTTGCGGTATTTCTGCTATCAACAACAAAATCAGTGGGTAAAGTGGCTTCCCATGGCTGAATATTTGTTCAACACAACTTGGCATTCTGCTATAGGAGTAACCCCCTTCGAAGCAGTATACGAATATCCTCCTCCTACTCCATTCTCTTATGTTTCAGGGACAGCTACAGTACATACAGTGGAGGACCAACTACGGAACCGTGATCTGATTTTGGCAGACTTAAAACTCCATTTACAACGTGATCAACAACGAAAGAAGTTACAAGCTGATAAACATCGAAAGGAATGTGAGTTTCAAGTCAGGGACTGGGTTTACTTGAAAATCCAGCCATATCGACAAGTTTCACTTGTTGTTACCTTGAATCTTAAACTTTCTGCTCGATTCTACGGTCCCTTCAAGGTTCTAAGTCACGTTGGCCCTGTTGCTTACAGGCTTGATCTTCCACAAGGCTCTAAGATACATCCCATTTTTAATATTTCACAGTTGAAAAAGAAACATGGGAACCAACTTGTACATACATTTTCTCTGCATGATACATTCAACATGCTACAAAGGTTCCGCTCAAGCTTTTGTCAAGCCGTATGGTGAAACGTCATAATAAGGCCATTACATAGCTCTGGATCGAGTGGCAGGGATACCCATTGGAAGAAGCTTCATGGCTGGATTGTGACGAATTTCTATCTGTATATCCTGATTTTAACCTTGAGGACAAGGTTGATTTGGAGGGGGGAGTAGTTGATAGGAGATTTGTAACATTACAAGAAATTGTTGGAGGTTGATAAACAATTTGTTGTGGTTGTTGTTAAATGGTCCTATGGGACCCTTGATGAATATAAATAAGCAATGGAATGGGATCAGAGGCTGATTATTCTGGCACTCATTCCCTATTTCCAGCATCTACTCTCTGCTCTCTCCTGTTTGTTCTATGCTCTTCTCTCCCTCTTCTTCTCATGTTCTAACTCCATAGTCCAAGTAACCACGGCGAGCGGGACACGAGCCCGGAGGTCCTTGAAGTCTACAGATCTTCTCCCTGGAATTGAGCATACGAGGAGGAAAAGATCTAACAATTAGTGTCCTGAGCCTACTCCGAGCACCGGTTCAATAATGATGTCACTGGAGGATATCGAAGCCATCAAGCGCTTGGTGATTGACACGATAAATATGCGCCTTGCTGAAGTTATGATTGAGGAGGAGGAAAAGCTTTAACCTCCGAAACCTGATGATTCTTCATCATCAGGGGGATCAACATCAGGTATTCCTAAAAATAAATGGTTAAAATTTCCCTCATACAATGGATCTTCGGAATTTATGGAATGGTGATATAAAGTTGAACAGTATTTCAGTTTTTATCAAATACCTGATTCCCAGAAGAACTCTTTAGCATCTTTTCATCTGGAGGGTGAAGCCCTTCAATGATATTGGTGGTATACTAAAAGTGGAATGGGGAAATCCTGGGATTCGCTTCTTCGGGGTATGGAATCTCGTTTTGGTACTTTAACTTATGAAGATCCTCATGGAATTTTAAGTAAGCTTCGACAAACAACATCTGTGTTGGCGTATCAAAGAGAATTCAAGCGTTTGTCCAATAAGCTTGAAGGAATTCCTGTGGCACATTTGTTGGGAACCTTTCTCAGTGGTCTGAAACCTGAAATAGAATATAAAGTCCGCATGCTTAAACCTAATTATATGAATGAAGCCACGGAGTTAGCGAGGTTGTAGGAAGCTAAATTAAAAGCACAAGGTCGTGGTAAGCATACTTTTGCATCTGAAAGCCATATAGGATTGCTGCCCTTACCCTCTAAACCAGTCCCTCCTATTCATCAATTATCACAATCCCAGTATGATGATCGTCTCAAAAAGGGATTATGCTTTAAATGTGGCAATAAATGGGCAAAAGATCATCATTGCAAGTCAGTTTTTGTGGTTCGAATATTACCAGATGATGAATACTTGCAATTAGAAGAGACTGACCAGACATTAGAAATGCCTGTAATTGAGGATAAAATTCCAGAAATTTCCAATCATGCCAGTTCGGGAAAGATAAGACCTAATACGATGCGTGTTCTTGGCAGTGTTGAAGGTGCTACTGTTCGTATGCTTATTGACTCTGGAAGTACTGATAATTTCATGGATCCAAGGCTTGTAGATAAACTGGGGTTGCCGCTGAAAAAAGATCTCACTTTCTAAGTAATGATTGCTAATGGAGAACAAGTTAAATGCATGGGTCTTTGTTCTCAGGTTCATGTTGTTCTTCAGAAACTTTCAATGGTACTCAACTTGTATATCTTGCCTCTTGGGGGTTGTGAGGTGGTTTTGGGAGTTAGTTGGCTGGAATTACTTGGTACTATCCAGTGGAATTTTAAGGAGCGTGTCATGTGTTTAAATTATAAAGGTTGTAATTACCAGTTAAATGGGATTTCCAATGCTCCTCTTACAATGGTTACAACTGGGCAAGCAAACAAGGAGTTGAAATATGCTACAACTGCTTTTATGCTTCTACTTCATTCAATCGCAGTTGTTACTTCAGATGCAGAATTTTCAGTTGGCAGTGATATTTTAGATGAACAACTAAAATCTGTGGTTCAAGATTTTAGGATTATTTTCATGACCCCAACGGGCCTTCCTCCGGTACGTAATTACGACCATCGTATCCCATTAACTGATGAAACTATTACAATTTCTTCGGGTCCATATCGACATTCTCCAACCCAGAAAGATATTATTGAAGAAACAGTTCGTCTTGCCTTGAAGGAAGGATTGATTCGACCAAGCAATAGTTCTTTTGCTTCTCTATTTTTTTGGTTTAGAAACATGATGGAACTTGGAGAATGTTTATTGATTACAGGGCCCTTAACACCTAAACTATCAAGGACAAGTATCCTGTTCCTCTTATCGATGATCTTCTAGATGAATTACATGGGGCTCAGGTGTTTTCAAAGCTGGATTTAAGGTCTGGATATCACCAAATCAGAATGAATGAAGAGGATATTTCAAAAACTGCATTTAAGACACATGAAGGGCACTATGAATACTTAGTAATGCCCTTTGGCCTTACAAATGCCCCATCAACTTTTCAAAGTTTGTTGAACGATCTGTTCAAGCCGTATTTGTGGAAGTTTGTATTGATATTTTTTGATGATATCCTCATTTACAATCTCAACATGGCTCAACACATACGACATGTGGAAACTATCTTCAAAATTTTGCTTCAAAACAAGTTATATGCCAAATATTCCAAATGCAAGTTTGGCATAGATACTGTGGAGTATTTGGGACATGTTATATCCAAAGAGGGTGTCTCCATGGATCACGCCAAAGTTGATGCATTTCTTCTTGGCCTATCCCAAAATCGCATCGAGATGTAAGGGGTTTTTTGGGGCTTACTGGATATTATCGGAAATTTGTTAAGGATTATGGGAGTATTGCTGCTCCTCTCACTTCATTTCTTAAACTGGGAACCTTTGGTTGGTCTTCGGATGCATACGAAGCTTTCGTCAAGCTTAAAAATATAATGATTTCTAAGCCGGTTCTGGCATTACCAGATTTTTCCAAGACTTCTGTTATTGAATCTGATGCAAGTGGGATTGGCATGGGCGCAATTCTGATGCAAGAAGGACGACCGGTAGCTTATCTTAGCAAGGCATTTTCTCCCCTACAACAGGCTTTGTCAGCATATGAACGTGAAATGGAGGCTATTATTTTTGTTGTACATAAATGGCGACCTTATTTGATTGGCAAGAGATTTACAATACGCACTGATCATCAGAGTCTTCACTTCCTTTTACAACAAAAAGTTCATACTCCGGCCCAACACAAGTGGCTTGTAAAATTATTGGGCTATGATTTTTCTCTAGAATATAAATCAGGGAAGCATAACATAGCAGCCGATGCTCTTTCACGGCGACCGGCATCACTTCAATCCTTGGCTATATCACGTCCAGAATCTGATTGGTGGGACAGTTTGAAATCTTTATATAATTCAGATTCAATCTTATCTGCTACGCTTTCCAAATGGAATGAAGGTCTACTTGATCATGGCCTTTATTCTTGCAAGGATGGAATTCTGTATTATAAGGGTCATGTTCTTCTTCACTCCAAATGTCCCTTAGTTTCCATCGTTATTAAGGACATGCATAATACACCTTATGCTGGTGGTTATCATAAAACGTTGCACAGAGTTTAACGTTTTTTTACTTGGCCGAAAATGAGTCAGGATATAAAGGCTTATATCCGCGAGTGTGATACTTGTCAACGTTGTAAGTATGATACTGCAGTTCCCAGTGGCCTTTTGCAACCATTACCTATTCCATCTCGGATATGGGAAGAGATTTCAATGGATTTTATCGATGGCCTTCCACCAGTTGGCTCTAAATCAACTCTTCTTGTTATTGTGGATTGATTGTCCAGATATATTCATTTAATTCCATTGCAACACCCATATAATGCGTCCACAGTAGCTGCAGCTTTTTTTGATAATGTGCTTAAGCTTCATGGTTTGCCTAAAGCTATTATTTCAGATAGAGACCCAATATTTACAGGTCAATTTTGGGGAGAATTGTTCCGATTGCAAGGTGTTCAGCTGAAGCTCAGCTCTGCTTACCATCCCGAAACGGATGGTCAAACTGAAGTAACTAACCGATGTATAGAAACATACTTGCGGTGCTTCTGCTATCAACAACAAAATCAGTGGGTAAAGTGGCTTCCCATGGCTGAATATTGGTTCAACACAACTTGGCATTCTGCTACAGGAGTAACCCCTTCGAAGCAGTATACAGATATCCTCCTCCTACTCCATTCTCTTATGTTTCAGGGACAGCTGCAGTACATACAGTGGAGGACCAACTACGGAGCCGTGATCTGATTTTGGCAGACTTAAAACTCCATTTGCAGCGTGCTCAACAACGAATGAAGTTACAAGCTGATAAACATCGAAAGGAACGTGAGTTTCAAGTCGGGGACTGGGTTTACTTGAAAATCCAGCCATATCGATATGTTTCACTTGTTGTTACCTTGAATCTTAAACTTTCTGCTCGATTCTACGATCCCTTCAAGGTTCTAAGTCGCGTTGGCCCTGTTGCTTATATGCTTGATCTTCCACAAGGCTCTAAGATACATCCCATTTTTCATATTTCCCAGTTGAAAAAGAAACATGGGAACCAACTTCTACATACATTTTCTCTGCCTGATACATTTCAACATGCTACAAAGGTTCCGCTCAAGCTTTTGTCAAGGCATATGGTGAAACGTCATAACAAGGCCATCACACAGCTCTTGATCGAGTGGCAGGGATACCCATTGGAAGAAGCTTCATGGATGGATTATGACGAATTTCTATCTCTATATCCTGATTTTAACCTTGAGGACAAGGTTGATTTGGAGGGGGGGGTAGTTGATAGGAGATTTGTAACATTACAAGAAATTGTTGGAGGTTGATAGATAATTTGTTGTGGTTGTTGTTAAATAATCCTATGGGACCCTTGATGAATATAAATAAGCAATGGAATGGGATCAGAGGCAGATTATTCTGGCACTCATTCCCTATTTCCAGCATCTATTCTCTGCTCTCTCCTGTTTGTTCTATGCTCTTCCCTCCCTCTTCTTCTCATGTTCTAACTCCATAGTCCAAGTAACCACGACGAGCGGGACACGAGCTTAGAGATCCTTGCAGTCTACAGATCTTCTCTCTAGAATTGAGCATACGAGGAGGAAAAAATCTAACAATTGGTGTCTTGAGCCTACTCTGAGCACCAGTTCAACAATGATGTCACCGGAGGATATCGAAGCCATCAAGTGCTTGGTGATTGACACGATAAATGTGCGCCTTGCTGAAGTTAAGATAGAGGAGAAGGAGGAAAAGGTTTTACCTCCGAAACCTGAGGATTCTTCATCATCAGGGGGATCAACATCAGGTATTCCTAAACATAAATGGTTAAAATTTCCCTCATACAATGGATCTTCGGAATTTATGGAATGACGATATAAAGCTGAACAATATTTCAGTGTTTATCAAATACCTGATTCCCAGAAGAACTCTTTAGCATCTTTTCATCTGGAGGGTGAAGCCCTTCAATGGTATTGGTGGTATACTAAAAGTGGAATGGGGAAATCCTGGGATTCGCTTCTTCGGGGTATGGAATCACGTTTTGGTACTTTAGTTTATTAAGATCATCATGGAGTTTTATGTAAGCTTCGACAAACAACATCTGTGTTGGCGTATCAAAGAGAATTCAAGCGTTTGTCCAATAAGCTTGAAGGAATTCCTGTGGCACATTTGTTGGGAACCTTTCTCAGTGGTCTGAAACCTGAAATAGAATATGAAGTCCGCATGCTTAAACCTAATTCTTTGGATGAAGCCACGGAGTTAGCGAGGTTGCAGGAAGCTAAATTAAAAGCACAAGGTCATGATAAGCATACTTTTGCAACTGAAAGTGATAAAGGATTGCTGCCCATACTCTCTAAACCAGTCCCTCCTATTCGTCAATTATCACAATACCAATATGATGATAGTCTCAAAAAGGGATTATGCTTTAAATGTAGCGATAAATGGGCAAAAGATCATCGTTGCAAGTCAGTTTTTGTGGTCTAAATATTACCAGATGATGAATACTTGCAATTAGAAAAGACTGACCAGACATTAGAAATGCCTATAACTGAGGATAAAATTCCAGAAATTTCCAATCATGCCATTTCGGGAAAGATAGGACCTAATACGATGTTTGTTCTTGGCAGTGTTGAAGGTGCTACTGTTCGTATGCTTATTGACTATGGAAGTATTGATAATTTCATGGATCCAAGGCTGGTGGATAAACTGGGGTTGCCGCTGAAAGAAGACCCCACTTTCCAAGTAATGATTGCTAATGGAGAACAAGTTAAATGCATGGGTCTTTGTTCTCAGGTTCATGTTGTTCTTCAGAAACTTTCAATGGTACTCAACTTTTATATCTTGCCTCTAGGGGGTTGTGAGGTGGTTTTGGGAGTTAGTTGGCTGGAATTACTTGGTATTATCCAGTGGAATTTTAAGGAGCGTGTCATGTGTTTCAATTATAAAGGTTGTAATTACCAGTTAAATGGGATTTCCAATGCTCCTCTTACAGTGGTTACAGCTGGGCAAGCAAACAAGGAGTTGAAATATGCTAAAACTGCTTTTATGCTTCAACTTCATTCAATCGCAGTTGATACTTCAGATGCAGAACTTTCCGTTGGCAGTGATATTTCAGATGAACAACTAAAATCTGTGGTTCAAGATTTTATCATTATTTTCAAGACCCTAACGGGCCTTCTTCCGGTACGTACTTACGACCATCGTATCCCATTAATTGATGAAACTATTACAGTTTCTTCGGGTCCATATCAACTTTCTCCAGCCCAGAAAGATATTATTGAAGAAATAGTTCGTGTTGCCTTGAAGGAAGGATTGATTCAACTAAGCAACAGTTCTTTTGCTTCTCTGGTTCTGTTGGTCAAGAAACATGATGGAACTTAGAGAATGTGTATTGATTATAGTGCCCTTAACACCTATACTATCAAGGACAAGTATCCTGTTCCTCTTATCGATGATCTTCTAGATGAATTACATGGGGTTCAGGTGTTTTCAAAGCTGGATTTAAGGTCTGGATATCACCAAATCAGAATGAATGAAGAGGATATTTCAAAAACTACATTTAAGACACATGAGGGCACTATGAATACTTAGTAATGCCCTTTAGCCTTACAAATGCCCCAGCAACTTTTCAAAGTTTGATGAACGGTCTGTTCAAGCCGTATTTGCGGAAGTTTGTGTTGATATTTTTTGATGATATCCTCATTTACAGTCTCAACATGGCTCAACACATACGCCATGTGGAAATTATCTTCAGAATTTTGCTTCAAAACAAGTTATATGCCAAATATTTCAAATGCAAGTTTGGCATAGATACCGTGGAGTATTTGGGACATGTTATATCCAAAGAGGGTGGCATAGATAATGTGCTTAAGCTTCATGGTTTGCCTAAAGCTATTATGTCAGATAGAGACCCAATATTTACAAGTTAATTTTGGGGAGAATTGTTCCGATTTTAAGGTGTTTAACTGAAGCTCAGCTCTGCTTACCATCCCCAAACGGATGGTCAAACTGAAATAACTAACCGATGTATAGAAACATACTTGCGGTATTTCTGCTATCAACAACAAAATCAGTGGGTAAAGTGGCTTCCCATGGTTGAATATTTGTTCAACACAACTTGGCATTCTGCTATAGGAGTAACCCCCTTCGAAGCAGTATACGAATATCCTCCTCCTACTCCATTCTCTTATGTTTCAGGGACAGCTACAGTACATACAGTGGAGGACCAACTACGGAACCGTGATCTGATTTTGGCAGACTTAAAACTCCATTTACAGCGTGATCAACAACGAAAGAAGTTACAAGCTGATAAACATCGAAAGGAATGTGAGTTTCAAGTCAGGGACTGGGTTTACTTGAAAATCCAGCCATATCGACAAGTTTCACTTGTTGTTACCTTGAATCTTAAACTTTCTGCTCGATTCTACGGTCCCTTCAAGGTTCTAAGTCACGTTGGCCCTGTTGCTTACAGGCTTGATCTTCTACAAGGCTCTAAGATACATCCTATTTTTAATATTTCACAGTTGAAAAAGAAACATGGGAACCAACTTGTACATACATTTTCTCTGCATGATACATTTCAACATGCTACAAAGGTTCCGCTCAAGCTTTTGTCAAGGCGTATGGTGAAATGTCATAATAAGGCCATCACACAGCTCTGGATCGAGTGGCAGGGATACCCATTGGAAGAAGCTTCATGGCTGGATTGTGACGAATTTCTATCTGTATATCATGATTTTAACCTTGAGGACAAGGTTGATTTGGAGGGGGGGAGTAGTTGATAGGAGATTTGTAACATTACAAGAAATTGTTGGAGGTTGTTAGACAATTTGTTGTGGTTGTTGTTAAATTCTATGGGACCCTTGATGAATATAAATAAGCAATGGAATGGGATCAGAGGCACATTATTCTGGCACTCATTCCCTATTTTCAGCATCTATTCTCTGCTCTCTCCTGTTTGTTCTATGCTCTTCTATCCCTCTTCTTCTCATGTTCTAACTCCATAGTCCAAGTAACCACGGTGAGCAGGACACGAGCTCGGAGATCCTTGCAATCTACAGATCTTCTCCCTGGAATTGAGTATACGAGGAGGAAAAGATCTAACAACTAATTTCCATCCTCTGGCTAATAAACATACTTACCTGGCGGATTGCACCCCCATTTCTATAAACTTGGTTGACCCTGCTTCTGAGAGAGTTTTCCTCGAATCAGGCTTTCCAGATTTCTCACGCTTTCTTTTCCTGGTCCAACCTGTGATGTCGATTCATCAACCTCAATTTCAGTGTCTCTAGCACCCACCAGGCAAGGAAAATGCTGAAGAATTGCAAATTTAAATGAAGACTTGTTCTTTCTAGTTTCGCCTGAATCTCTCTGGTCATGCATTCCCATATCAGTTTGCTGTTTTCTGGGTACTGTTTCGATTGTTGCTATCACTGCATTTGCTAGCACTTCATTACTTTTCCTATAATGAACATGCTGCTCTGCATTGCCTAACTCTGTCTCCTTATGTTATGTATGCTCGATTATTGTCACTGAGTTTGTTTCCAAGGAGAAAGCTTGTTGTGGCATAGTCCCAAAAGTCTCCTGTTCAGCTTCGCAAGGTTGGTTTGGGAAGATCACCGGGATAACATTTGTTGACATTGCTACAGAGTTAGTGTCGTTGGATACGACATTTTGCACTCATATTGCTACTACCATCTGTGTCCTACAAAAACAAAGATGCTAGATTAATTAATGCCACTCGTATAACCATTTCCTGTCATTTTCCCTCGAAATTGACGTAAATCTTACATGCTCTTCTATTTGAGTGTGCACATTTGAAAGACCATTAAATTGATGACTGATGAGCCGGAATATGATGGGTTAAGATGTGTTAATAATTTCACAAATGTTGTCGTTGTTCTCAACCACTCGAATCGGTCAACGAAAAAATTTTTAACCACTTAAAAGATAGAAGAATCAATGAAAATGATGTAAGCGGTTTTTGCTATTCTATTTACCTGGTATAGCGACCAGGGTCGAACACTAGGAGCACGATTTAAAAACTCAGCAATCCAAATTCTAAAATGCAATTTTTAGTGTTTTTTTAATTTCTAATTTTCTTTTATTTTTCGAATAAGACACAAAGGATAAAAATATACAACATGACACTCTTTTTGTATTTTTCAGACTAATTTAAAAATACTCAGAAAATTAAAAAGAAAATGTTTTTGTACAGTGAAAAATGTATAAAATAGTGGACAACCAACAATATTTTGCAACTTAAAAATACTTTAAATGTCTAATATTCTTGGAAATTCTTTTTATGTTAAACTACAAGTAAATATCTACAAACAGAGACCAAGATCAGATTTTTTTGAATTTTTCTAAAATTTTCTACAATTTTTTTTAAAGATTTTTCATTTTTCCTAATTTTTTATTTTAATAAAGAGTTAATGCATGAAAATTGGACATAAATTAAAAGACAACAAAACACATCTAAAGTATCTTTTTTGGAATTTTTAGATAGTTTTCAATTTTTATGAATTTTCTAATTTAGGGCATGCAAACAGACACTGTTTTTTGTTCTTTTAAAAAGTCAAATGGTAATAAAAATTGATGAAAAATTTATACAATGATAAAAACTACAGCAGGAGCATGCACAACTTTTTTGAGAATTTTCCGAATAATAAAAGTATTTATTTCATTAGAGAGATCAAGCAAATTAGTATTCTGGAAATGCATGGTCCGAATTGCAATTATTTAATGTTTTTCAAATGAAAATAAGTAGCAGAAATAAAATGCATGATAAGAATTGCAAATTACCCAAATGTCGCGTGCTACATACGTGCTGTGTGCTGGCCAAGGACGCTTTTGCAAATATAATAACCTTCAGGAACGTATCAGAAATTTTTCCAAATTTTTTCTTTTTATTTAAAAAGAACCCAACCCTAACTTGCTTTGTATCTTCGTTCTTGAGCAACGGGAGGGTGTACCACCGCCCTACCCCCTTTTTTTCTTGCTCGTGCGGCCTATCTGCGACGGGGTGGAAGAGCGGAGGAGGCACCGCTCGCGGTGGGGGGAGGCGCGACGGTGGCGCCCAGCGCGGAGGCGAACGCGCAGTGGAGGCGACAGTGAGAGATCTAGGTGGATCGCGCCCAGAGCGGAGGTGAACAGGCAACGCTTCTGCGCAGGCTGGAGCTTGGCTGGGAAGAGGCGCGGACTCGCGTTGCGGTAGGGTGTCATGGGACGGCGCAGGCGGAGCAGGCTGCTGGAGCGGGGCCGCGACGGAGGAGGGCAAAGGGAGCCGAGCCCACCTCGCGGGGGCGGTAGATTAGGGGTGGAGGAGAGGCCCGCCTGGAGCGGGAAGGGGCTCCGGCAGCAGGTGTGCAGCCGCGGAGGTACTCCCGGAGGGAGCTACGCGGCAACGGCAGTGGCTACAGGCGCTAGGCGCCGCTGGCACGTGGACGAAGGAGCTGCAGGCGCGGGGCGCCACTAGCAGTGGGGTTCATGCCCAGGTGAGGAGAGCGAGCGAGGGCGAGCGCGTAGCCCGGCCTGGCTGGGAGGGGAGGCGCGAGCAAGCGGGCGGCACTGCCACCTGTTGTTTATTACTTATTTGTTTTTTGTTTTATATTTTTTTTTTATTTTTCTAAAGTGTATAAAAAAGATTGTGAATGAAATTTTTTTAAATTTTTTGTAAGAAAATGTAAACAGGAAGTAAGATTTTTTTATTCTTTTTTATTTTTTATAATTTTTTAGATGAACCTACAAAACAAAATATTAGAGAGATGAAAACAAAATATGGATTTTTTATTTTTATTTTATTTATATACACAATAGGATGGGTGAACGATTGTGGATCTTGACGATATGGGAGAGAGATCCGCTCTGACTACCGTGCGTGGTCGGAGATGATAGGTTGTACGAGGTAGAACGTGAATATGTAGAGATCGAGAAAATGGTATGAAAAATCGGTGTCAGAAGCAAATGTGTGTGTGGTGACGATTTTTTGTGAATTTTAAGATCTAAAATTTAATAAAACCGAAGCAACGATTAAACATATGATTTATCTACGAAAAATGACAAGGAAATAAATTGGATCTCACCTTATGGTTCGGAAATATCGTGATGACCTCGACGAGGGCCGATGTGCTGTCACCGGACGGCTCGGAGGCTGGGCATCCTTCTTCAACAAGAAAGCTCTCGGAGATCGGGCTCCTCTCCACCAAAGATCGATCAAGAGGAAATGAGGGAGGAACAACTCATTAAAAAGAGGAAGAAAATCAAAAAGGAAAATATCTACAAATGAGGAAGGTTATTATTGGGTGAATTAATAAAATAATTAAATTAATAAATTAATTCAATAAATAATTACGAAATTCGAAATAAATAAATTAATTAAATAATTAAAAATTATTAGCCGCCTTAATGGTGGTTGTTTAAGGTATGGAATAAAATCTAATATACAAGGCAATTTTTTAAACCAAATACATGAATTAAATAATTAAATATAAATACAAAATTCGTAATTAAATTAATTAATTAAAGTTAGATATTTAATTTTTTTTGGCAATTTTTGTATAAGGAAATTAGTTGTATACAAATATTATATACATATAAAACAATATACATATGTACAAATAAATAAATAATTTTTATACGGACTTTTTAAATGAGGTGGGGCTTTTGTGAAATTGTAAAGGCCACTATGAATTTAGTAAAAACTCTGTAATAGTTTTGTAAAAGTATAAACTGCACATTGTAAAAAAATAATTTTTGTAAAATATAGCATCCAAATTTAAATTAACATTTCCATCCAATGTAATAATACTTTTATAATTTTATTTCACTATACATGTTGTGTTAATATTTATTGTTATATATATGAAATAAGAAATTGCAAAATATATTGGAAAGATGCCTAAATTGAGGGTGGCTCATCATATATATGGTGAGACCCGCCTCATTTGAAGTTTCTCCATTTTTATATATTATTTTTTAATTAGTTTTTTATTTATATTTTCATATTTATATTTTTTTATTTATATTTTTATTTATATTTTTATTTATATTTTTAATGAAAATAATATTTACAATTATATACATTATATAAAAAAATATGAATAAAATATATACAATAAATAATGGTGGAACTGCACAAAACACCCTAGAAAATCGACTTTTTAGCCATAACTCCAAAAATTATAAAACCACAGCCATTGAAAAGATAATTTAATTTAGAGTATAATGGAAGTGAGTTTGCTTCAATTTGAGCTTGTATGGATCCGGAGTTGGTGTTTCAACTATCACTTTACGGCTTTTCTGAGTGTAATTATTTACAATATGTACATTATGTTATTTTGCAATTATTTTTATTATTTAGAACATATTTTTATTTACAACTTTTGTTTTCAAAAATAACTGATTTTAAGTCAATTTATGTAAAAATAAAATAATTTAAGTTGTGTACAAATATACAGGAAAAATATTTACAGAATATTTTTGGATTTTTGGCAGAAGGACCCTATCTCCCCCTACTTTATTCCTGGTCGATCAGGTCAAGTCTTGACCTTCTCTCAAGGTTCAGAGCAGTCAGTATTTATTGCATAAACACATCCTTTCTTTTCTTTTCTTTTCTTTTTCTTTTCTTCTTTATTCTTGTATTTTATGTATAAAAAATGTTAAAATGCATATTTAAAAAATGCATGCAAAATGGTAATTTTATGCAATTAGTGTTAGCAATGTGAGCCCGAGGTGAACCATTCCTACAATAAATGTTATTGTAATAAATGATTTATCAATAAATGTTATTGATTGTTTTTCACTCCCTTTCTGAGATTGAATGAATGAATGCACTATAAGGTCCCTCTGTACAATAAGGGTTATGTACCATGGCCAACTTGATAATCATACAGTTGTTGATTCATTGATTGAATCATTGAGGCCTGATGCTTGGATGAATATCTAAAGAGTTAGATAGAGGACTCATCAAGCATCATCAAATAATTATTAAGTGATGATCTCCAGCCTGAGTAGGAGATGGCAATCCTTTCTCATTTGGTTGATATCTGACCGATTGATGCAGGTCCTCTGCATGGAATAGTGATTCGGAGGTGTCAGATTAGTTGAGTCAATGGGTTGACTTAACGAGATCGAGATAACCAAAGACCTATGTTGAATACTGTCACAGCATAGGCATGTATCCTCTGACCAGAGATAGATGTGTTACTATATGTCTGAGTATGTACATTTGGCAGACCAATAGGTTGATGACCTAACCAAGGTCTATACACCGGCGAGCTGGTGTGCATGTAAGGACATATGAGTAATATGATCTCTCAAAGGGATCCTACAGGTTCACATGTGAACAGGGAGACATGAGCTCACTCATGAGATATTGGGACTGATCAAATTAGCATGGTCATCATGCTTTGGAAGCATGACATGAATTTGAAAGTAAGATACATGCTTTGGGAAATCATATGATCTATACCAATTCCCAATGACCAAGATTGAGAAACTTGGTGATCAAACCCTGAAGATAACAGTATAAAAGTGATCTATAGCTTCAGGATGATCATAGGTCTTCCAATATGCATGATGTACAGGTATTGGGAATACCTGAGGGTGATGTGATCATAAACGATTGTATAACCATGATGCTTCCATTCAGAGGGAGTGATGAAACATGTTTGGATTTTAGTGACTCCTCTCAGTAGAGAAGTGACCAAATCTTAGTCCATATACTGGACATTGATCTGAATGAGATTCAAATGCAATGAGAAGATTAGGTTTACGGCCTTGATTTAATCAAGCATCTATGGGAGGTCCATGAGATCTGGATTTGAGATGTGATCTCAATATCCAAGTCACTATACATGGAACAATACAATCGCCCTGTCCTTATCTCCAAGTATCTGCGGAGAAATCGCATTATTCTTGAAAGGTTCAAGAATAATTCCATAGTTGAAATATATCTAAGCATTAAGAGAATGATAATTAAATGTGATTTAATTATCTTGATGTAATTATCCGATATAATTAAATGTGATTTAATTATTGTGGATAAGAATAATATGGATATCAATATCTAATTATTCATAATATATTATAAATGTGATTTATAATGTATTAGAGAGAGCTAATTATAATTTATATTTGTTAATTAATTATTGATGTGTATTAGATACATATTGTGTAATTAATTGAAAATGTAAATTATATTTTGTTTTGGGTTGTGAATGTGATTCACAAATTTCCAATGGCAAGATTGCAATATTCTCAAAATTAATTATGAATTATTTTTGAAGAATAAATCACAACAAAAGTTGTTGGATTAAATAATGGAGATTTCCATGGAGATATGCAATCTCATGAAATCTCATGAGATTGCTCCCACTTGGAAACAAGTGGACGACCACCATGACCAATATGGAATTGGTGGCCGTCCACCATATTCCATGGGATATGCAATCTCCATGTTGGTTAATCTCCTTATTTGATTGATTTAATTTAGGTTTGATTTTATATTTGATTTATCAAATATATTTGATCTAAATTAAATTATTAGTTGTTGGCTTTTTACCAACAACAATCTTGATCATTGGATTAAACATAAATCAATCTCATCCATTGATTTTATGTGTCCATGGATTAAGATCCATGGATCCCAAGACCCTATAAATAGAGAGGCATACAATGCTCTCTAGGGTTATGCTTTGGAAGCATATCTCTCTCTCTCTTATTCTACACATCAACCTCTCTCCCCTCTCCATTGGTGGTCGTCCACCAAACCCTAGAGGAGAAAGTCGTCGTCGCCCTCGCCATCGCACCGCCGCTTCGACGTTCTTTGGTTCTCCGTCTTCTTGGAGTGCTAATCTCGTGAAGAAGGCGTTCGATCTCGTACGACGAGATCAGGAGTTCACCGTACTTGGATCAACTCGTTGGATTGTGAGGATCACACGACTCATCCCCACGCTCGTAAGCTTCTTCTCCGACGATCGGACTTAAGACAGGAGGTCTCTTTTCGTAGAGACTCGATCAACCACACTTCAAGAGGTATTCCTTTATACTTGTTGTGGTTCTAGATGAAACGACCCGAGAATTGTTCTTGGATCATGTGGTTTCATCGCATGAAAAAAATTTAAATTCCGCTGCATAGAACAACTAGTTTGACTAGTCGTTCTTCGTCGTATTCAATACGACGCTCACGTTTCCGTGATGCGCTTGAGGATTATTCCATATCCTTTAATTAGTAGGTATTTACAGGTGTTTGACTAAGGAAATGAGCCTAAAATAAAAGAATAAAGGCGATGAATCGTGGATTCATCATTCCCCTATACTTTACCTTTGCCAGTCCCTTAGCAAACACTTATTTGGAAAATAAGTGAAATCAAAAATAAAGAAAAGAAAAGGAAAGAAGTTAGAACAATGTTGACTTTTAAACTTATCTTCATAAAAATGTAGTATGGAGCTCTGTTGGACCTTTGGATTATTAGTATATCGGAACCTTAATGGGAAATGGAATTAAAACCTAACAGCCTCTAAGTTCCAGAAAACTCCTATTCATGTCTCCTCAACAGCCAGATCAGAACAAGTCTACATACACAAATTCTTATGACTATGAATTCTTACTTGTACTGTGTAAGTGAAATATAGCTCCTCATCTCAAAAGTAGCAAAGAAATAGCCTCTCTCAACAAGGTAACTCTAATCCCCCGGTCTGGCAACTCTTTCCTCGAGGACTGGGGATATTCTCTTCTAAGTTCAAGTACAACAGGCTCAAGAAGAGGGATGGAGAAGAGAATGGACGGTAACCAGTATAGTTACCTATCCTTGGATGCATGACCAGTGTAGCCATATCATCCACTGCAAGCTTACAAATATTTGACTTTGAAGCTCTTATTCTTTTTTTTCACTTGTATATACACTCCGACAGGCATTTTACTTTTCTATCAGGCATGTCCACTTTGGAGATTTTGTATTTTTTTTCTTTTTTTGACAATATATACAAGGTGCAGCATGTACATAAGGAGTTTTCCTCTTGAGCTAGTAGACTATCCCTCTTTTGAAGCATTATTGCAACCCCACAGCATCCTGTCTTTAGACCTCAACATCACCAAACGAGGTTGAGACGTACTTCCCTCCCTAGAGGAGGACGAGAGGTTCCTCCTAGATGTACTACCCTCGTATGCTACCCCCAAGCCAAAAGATTCTGCCCCCTCAATACCTCCTCCATGAAGAGCAACGTATAGAGTGCATTGTCCAAGGTAAGCCACGGTCTGAAAGAATCATGCGTGTGTTGTTAAATATTCTACTTAGACTTATCAAGATGACATGTGAACATAGTCTTGTGGACTCAAAGAATTAAGCCACTAGGACCTGAAAAGTATTAACTCCATTTCTTATAAGATTCCTTTGAAATTAAGTGGATTAAGGTCCATCTAAGCTCCATTCTTCAAATTTATTCCAAACTTAGTTTAAATGTCAATATCATCCTAAAAAATGCTCATGCAAATGCAAGAAAATATGTACATGCAAAAAAACAAAATCTTTTTGTGAAACAATTTTCAAAATTTTGAACCTTTTATTGATTTTTGAAAAAATTATGCATATGCAAAAAGTTTTTTTGCAAATAGTTAGTAATATATACAAGTATATAATTTTTTAAAGTTAGGGATGAGATACATATTTACACGGGAGTGAGGCAATTACTTTACAAGAATCAGATGCAGGAATTTACAACTTGAGTAATTTATACAAGTATATACATAATTGGAAGTTATATTTTTTTTAATTTTTTATTGTGATGCATATATTCCTCAAACTTATTTGAAAATAAATTTACAAATAATTACAAAACTATAGCCCAAAATAACTTTTCACACAATTTTACAATCATTTACAATCATTTGAAAACAATTTTGCAAATATTTTTGAAACACTATATATAGATTTTCAAAAAAATCAACCATTTTTCCAAATATTTGCAAATAGTTTTACAAAATAATTTTTTTCACACAAAGAGAAATTTTTTTACAAGCCACAATATTTTTACAAAGGTTGAAAATATTTTTCAAATAGTTTTCAAAAGATTTTTCAAATAGGTTTTTAAACTACTTTTAAAATATATTTGAAAATAATTTAACTTGATTTATTAATCAGTATATACAAAAAGAATTTCGAGGAAATTTCTGCATCTTTTTATTAGTTAGTTTTTTTATTTTTTAAGTATTTATACAATATTTTAGCCAAATTAAAAATATGAAAGTACGAGTTATGGCTAAGTATATATACAATATATATGACACCCCTATAATTTGCTCGAACTATGTCCTCATAGTGATCAAAGAGCTGCAAAGGAAGACACGACTCGTGCTAAGTATTGGGAAGCAAAAAGAATGCTATGCTACAACGACGAATAAAAGAATGAAATCAATAGGTGTCGGTGGTCCCCCTATACTTAGGATCAAGTAATCCTAAGTATAGAAGACTGTACACAAGGGGAAAACCGAGGAGTAGAATGTACAGAGTTTACCTCCACTATACTTAGGATAAAATATCCCTAAGTATTGGCAACAAAATAGAGGTAAAAAGAATCAAAAGAATAATCACAAGTCTGACACCCCTTATACTTAGGGTAAAGTACACCCTATATATGGGATGATCATGAGATGGAGATGGGGTGTGAGACAGAAAGAATGTATGATATTGACAAATGGATTTATACAACTGTGAATAGGACAATGTTGAGGTGCCTCTCAACAAGCGCTAGAGTTTACGCCCCTAGCTGGGCACAAAGGCTAGGATAACGCCGTATCAAGATTCAGGACGACATCTGTAAGGCGAATACCGTATTGTCGTAGCAGTCTCGGTGGAAGAATAACAACGAACTCATTAGAGTGGATGAAGATAACACCCAGATAAACAATCAGACGGGTGTCTGCTACCGCGTAAAGATATGGGAAGATGAAATCGGGATCCGGTCGCACAAAAGAAATTGTCGGCTCAAGATCTCTATGGAGTGAAAGGGGAGAGCCAAAGAAGTCAAACGTGGAGAAGGAAGCATCTGTCAGGGAATCCTCCACATCAGTCACTGTCTCTAATAGATATGGAAAGTCATGGTCAGGAGACTCAGTATAAAGGCTGATATCCGATGTATGGAATGTAGACAAATCAGTGAAATCATTGAATATCTCAAAGATCAGGTCATCCTCGCGAGGGTCATCGAGGAGAGAAACCTCAAACTCATGATCAGAAATATCAAAATACTCGGTCTCGTGATCTGACAGATCGGGTGCAATCTCAGAAAGTGAAACCGAGTACACATGGTCCATGGCATCCTCACCGCTGATAACCCTTGGGAGTCATGCTGAATCATCAGGGAACTGGGGATCAATGCTGCCAAAAATCAGGTCCTCCAAAAATATATCGACCTCATCAAATGGGAGGACATAATGCTCAAATATGGGACTATCAAGGTCAGTCAAATCAAAAATCGGTCACTCATCAAGCTCTCTCTGCTGAGATGAAACCAAATGTATATCCGAATCTGAGAAGATCTCCTAAAGAAAAAGACATTGAATCAACTGTGTATTGACGAGTCCGAGAATCGCTGCTTTAAGAAGTTTTTATCTTGTTCGTGCCAAAAAATTTGGTTTGTCGTTCGTTGTAGGCAGCGATCGGAATCGGTCAAGAAATAACCTCAAATATTATTCAATTTTTAATCAAGTGGTTTTATGTTTATTTTACTTGGGCAAGTCCCAAGGTCGATCACAAGGAGGCAAAAGAAACAACCTAGAATTATGTCTATCCAATTTCGTGTTCGGTTTTCGATGCATTTTTTTGGAATTTTTCAATGCAATAAGGGATGCAAAATGCAAATTCGACCTATTTTAGGGACAAAAAGGCAAATTACAATAAAAAATGTTCGAAAAATACGAAATTTGGCTGAGATGATAATTATGACAAAATGAATGCACTATATTTTTTTTGGAATTTTTGGATGCAATATAAATTTTTTTATGAAATTTTAAATGCAAATAGAATGAATTTCACTATTTAATTATAATAAATATTAAACCTACTTATTTTCAAGAGATAAAATTATCTAAGATATATCACGAATGATTGATCTCAGAAAAATCATAGACCTCGAAAATATGGGGTTGAATACCTATTAAAATTTAAATACTAAAATATGCAAAATAATTTTTACAGGGCAAATTATGCATGCAAATGCAAATCTTTTTGGGCATAATGTCAAGCACAATTAACTCTACAATATTTGATTTTTCGGGGATTTTTAGAATAATGGTCAATCAAATAA